>JABXJD010000017.1:4037500-4662500 GCA_013375575.1 Percina caprodes | reverse complement strand
TTAAGGTGTAACGTTAACTCTATTCAGCGTAAGGGACTCCTGTAACGTTAGCTAACTTAGCTTTCAAATAAACACGGTTTCTAATTTGAATTCGCTCCTCTGTTGTGCAACGGGGACTACGTCTTCCATCTTACCTGTTGCCGAGGTGCCTGTTTAGTTATTCAAACTCCTAAACTCCAAGGAGGTCTTCTCTGCACACTGCACGAGACAATAAATGGAAACCGTCGTGTCCACTCGGAGTGTGTTTTGGTCGGTTCAACAACTTCCGCTCTTCGGATGCGGTTATCCACTCTTCGTTCAGCTTCCAGCAGTCGACACACGGTCGGTAACGTTACTCCTCGCCGTCATATTAAGCGTACCTGGGTGCTGGCTTTCCTCACTTTCAGGGAAATTTACCGGGCATCGGGCTTCTACGTTGTCGGGCCGTTCACAGAAGAGACCCGAGGTAGGAAAACTAGAGCTGTTAAAGGACGACTTCCGGTTGGGCGTGTTGCTTTCAAAATAAAAGCAAAAATGATTACTCGTATTCTTTGGGTTGTAGGGAGAGCGTGCATTAGTGCACATCAATGTATGTGTGTGTGGTTTCTGGTCAGTTTTGGTACCGTTAAAAATAAATAAATAAGCAAGTGTCAATAGAATTACTCATGGTCTAATCTGTGGGGGTGTTTCTTTTAATGTCAACTAATCTCAGTAAAAGTTCAAAGAAAACAACCCAGTTTGTCTCTTAATAATTTATCTCATCTGGATTTATTAGTTCCTACAAAAGGTGTAAATCTTTTTTTCAGCTAACAAATCTATAATTCTTTTTTATTTCTCATAACAGCTGGACAGTTATTGGCAAACTATTACTTCTACTACACAAATTAAGACAGTCAATGATAAAGAAGTACACAGAGTATCTAAAACATTTATTGAGTATCATCACAGAGTACACATGAAAAAGCAGCCAGAACTGGCTGTTAGAGTAGCTCCAAATCCTGATTTAGGGGATTAATTCATGATACTGCATTGCATCTTGGACACCATTAATATGTTTATGCATAATAGTACTGTGTCTATCTATCTTTCTTTCTAGCTTCACATACATGTAAAATTTCCAGTTTTGGAAAAATACAAAGTAATATAAAACATACATTTAACAAAGCATTTGTTACTGTGCAGTACAAATCTAGTGTTTTTTCTTTTAGCCCTGTATAAAGGCCTTTTGTGCATCCACACTGCTTAGCAACAAAACAAAAAATCCTACCAATCCAGTCAGTCACTACCTGCAGAGTTTGAGTGACAGTCAATTGTTGCCAGTTTTAAAGTTAACACTTTGCCAGCCAATAAAACATACTGAGAGTGGCAGTTGTAGATTATAGCTTCCCTGTTTTCCTACTGATGAAGTCTGTTCCGCAGTTGTTTGGTTGACAAGAAACTGGTTACAGCTTAAAAACCTTTACAGTCCTCTACAGTTTTTAGGAAAAAGATCAGAGCCACTAGTACCAGAACTGGCCTTGACAATAAGTAATGTGCTCTTTGGAGATGGTACCAAGAGGGTGTACTCAAAGACGAAGAGATTTGGAGGCAGAAGGTCTAAAACATGTTTTTAGATGTAAACTGATATCTGGTAAACCAAAAAACTATTGTTTTGCGGGTCATGGAAGAACTTTTCTTTTTACAGTGGGTTGCTACCGTTTGGGCCCCTTTTGCATAACCTGCTGCTGCTTAGGGGCCAATATGATTTTTAAACACTGTTAGTATTTTTTCAGCAAACTGGGGGTTGCTGATGCTGCTGGGCAGGCAGAACAGAAGGAATATAATGGAAGCTTTTCCAGAAGCTTTTGGGTGACATGGTAATGCTGCTGTAATGAGCATGTATTCATGTGCTGACAACCCTGCCCAATCCCCTATCTATCTACCCCTAAATACGGCTTACAGCTTTCTATGTTAAACCATCAAAATGATATGCATGTGCAGTAGTAAACCAGCCGAAAAATGAAATACATACTGTAATTTGGCTTGTTGAAAACTACACGCTGTCCCAACCCCACAGTCTGTCAGCACAGAAGGAGCTATTGGCCAAGTTGCTTGTAGGTCAGACGCACACTTCAAGTAGATTGTTGGGGGTTTCATTTAGGGCTTTACTTAACGATTACTATCGAGGTGCTGTGGATGGACTCCATGACAGCGGCCAGTCGACTGCACAGGTCGTGGGCCTGGTTGACATGGACTTTGGGTGGGTCTTTAAGAACTACTGTCTCAGCTGATCCGTCCAGAACCCGGGGCAGAAACTCCCCCAGCTTCACCTGCAATGAGTCTGAAAACAAAGGAAGAGTCGTAGAAATGGGGGGTTACTTTTTAGAATTTTAGTTCAATGTTTGTTAGTGTTAGTATTGGTGTATGTCCCAATTTTACTGCTCTAGTATTACTGCTCCAGTATCTTAATTGTGACAATATTGTATCTTATAAAGTATCTTATTGCGACAATATTGTAGGGTTGACTATTGTTAATAATGTGGATATAATGACTAAGTGGGTAAAGGCAAATAATAGAACAGCCTGGTAAGCTCAGAAAATGACATCACTTTTAGCAACCGTAATGTAGCCTTTAAAACCAGAAAAATACACCATTTATGCCATATTGCAATATTACAATAATCCAAAATTTAAGACAATATCCAGCCTCATATCACGATTTTCAATATAATCTCGATATATTGCCCAACTCTAATTCAACTTATTTTACCATCCATGTCCTGGCCCAGGCAGCAGCACCAGTGGCTGCGGATGCTCTCCATGGCGTCCCGGTCCTCATGGGATAAAGCCGAGTCCCGACTCATCAGGTGAAGACAGGGGATGACGGCCTCGTCCATAATGGCGATGCCCTCCTCCACATTGGTCTCTTCACCGCTGCAAAACAGCCGCGATGCACTTTCATTCAATGCCTGTGTGGTGGATGTTGAGAGGAGGAGGATTAGATTAGGATGGAGAAAAGAGTAAAAGTTATTGCCACAAAGTTTCCTCTGTACTTCCTCTGTGTGTTTGTTCACTTTGCAACACTGTGCCCATAAATAATTTCAGGAAAATGTCATTATTATTGATCTGAAGGCTTTAAGGCATACTTCAGAATTATTAAGGAGGGGGTGTATGAGGTACTCATCCATAGTGAGTGTATAACTTACAGTAGAAGGCACTTAGCACACCCCCAGGTTGGAGAAGCAGGCAGCCCTACTTCAAAAGATCCAAACTATCCCTTTAAGTTCATGTGATCTGATCGAAGGCTCCAGAAAAGCCACTAAATAGAATTTCTGGTAAGGCTGTTTACTCAACTTCTAGTTCCAGGGTCAATCATTTTAACTTTATAGTCATGTATGAACTACTGAGACTGTAAGTAGGTCACTTAGCCAAGTGCTTCTGATCTAAACATTTGTCCTGTTAGTGACACAGCCTAATTATAGCAATGTTGGTCTGTTGTTCCAGAGTAAGATGTGTCAGAAACTATTGGCCAAATGTCATGAAATGTCACAGGGACAGTGATAGTTCCCAAAGGAGGACTTCTATGATTCTGATGTCTCCTGAAATTTCCTCAAGCGCGGGCCAAAATGTCTACTTGCATACAAGAACTATCAAATTACAAGGGCAGACTGCCATGGAAAGTCCCATTTTCATATTGTAACTTCTTTTCAAACAACGTTTTTATTTTTTATTCTAACAATGCAGAATGATTGAGCTCAGTGCCGTCATAACAGTACACAATGATGTACTGTAGTCACACACACACTGACCGCAAGAGCGGCTTTACTCACAGTGAGGCATTTCCTTCTGTAAACGGCAATAAGAGACTTGTCTATGCCACGTTTCTCTCCGTTCTTCAGCAGGGTGAGGTTAGTCTCGTACGCATGAGCCAGGAATATCAGTGCCTCCCGCATCCTGACACACACACACACACACACACACACACACACACACACACACACACACACACACACACACACACACACACACAAAAGCAGACAACAACCACCATATAATTCTCTACAAAAAATGCCTTTATTGGTATGTGAACCAATCATCATCATTTTAACACAGATGTTTAATCCAGTCAGAATGGTATGCAAGTGTAAGTATGTTGCAATGAAGTCAAAGTATTTACAAATGCACTACAAAATGTAACAATTTTAAACAATGTCACTAATGAAAGAAGCATTTCCCTGCGATCCTGTTTACTTCTCATGTGAGGTGTAAGGACATCTTCTCTATGTTGTATGCGCAGTGATGATTATTGTAATTTTTCTTTTCTGAATCTTATGATGAAGTTGAGATTTTTTTGGTGCAAAACATGGATGAAACAAACAGGTTGATACTGATCTGCAATAAGTGATTTAACACATGCTGGCCAGGCAGTGTAGTGGTGAACGTTCAACACTTACTTCCCATGCTGGTAGTGCTCCAGTCCAGTCAGCAAGTAGACAAACACCGTTCTGAACAGCCTGTAGTCGTCATGCCACTGCTGTAAAAAAGCACACAGGACAACCAAAAGGAACGTCATTTGCTGTTTGGATCTCACTTATCATTTTAATAAAGATACGTCTGATGTTAAGTTTATATTCTTGTAATAAGAAAGTTTAAAACAGTGTCCCCACCACTCCAACTGTCATGCTAGTGTCTACACAGTTCTCAGTCCAATGTGACCAGAGATGTATAGTAACGAAGTAGAACTACTTCACTACTGTACTTAAGTAATAAAAGGTGGTACTCTACTAGAGTATAATTTTTTTCTCCTACTTACACTTTTACTTCAGTACATATTTTCTAGAATGGGTTGACGTAGTACACGTACGTCGCCAAATTCATTTCCTTGTTTCTGCTATGAAGAGACGTTTGTGACTCAAATATCTCACATTTACCAACAAAACGTACAGTGAAAGACCGTGCAAAACATTTCAGACCGTCCTGCCAACCTGTAACATTTTAACATCAAAGTTCACTGTAAGAATTTTTCATGGTGCTCAGTTCCCCCCGCGACTGACACACACACACACACACACACACACACACACACACACACACACACACACACAAATAAACAAACGGTGGATGCAGGATAAACCGGAGATGAGATGTAGTACAGGGTAACGCTCGTCATAAGTGCAATGATAAGTTAAAGTCCAATAAGTGCTTTATCAAACTGTATGAATGTGTGTCCCAGGCCAGGTCAGGATAGAAAATGAACTAACAATGTAAAGATCAACAAGCCCCTGACACATATGTTAAAATTTGATTCATTAAATAAATAATTTTTTGTCTTACATCCACCAGCCATTTTCATATTATAACAACATTTGCAGCATACTGAGCCTTTTGGTAAGGTTACTAGGAAAACTCAGCCCAGAGTAATTTTATTCTCCTCAAAAAAGGGTTTCCTTTTTATTTTTAAAGAACCAAAAAAAAATTTAAATAATATAAGCAACTTTTGACACAATATGTGTACTTTTACTTTCAGTACTTGAGTAGTACATTTTAAAATAAACTTCTTTTACTCAAGTCTGGGTCTCTAGTACTTTTTACATCTCTAAATGTAACTAAATGCCATCCGGTTTACATGCACCCTGCTGGCATTCCAACCATAAAGACCCAAATACACTCTTCCACATAGCAGAGACTACCATGTAAAAATGTGTTTTCATCACCTAACTGAGCTAAATACAATGCTAGACTGACATTTTACAGCTAATAATGCTGTGTGTTGATGCTGCTAATACATTTAATGTTACATGCTGTACCTTTTTATCCCACTGTTAATAGAAATTGTGGCTGGACCCCAGATCAGCGTATGGGGCTTTCTAGTGGGTTCCATGTAACAGCCATAAAGTTTTGTTAGTAGTAAAACTACCTAATACCTGTCCAATTTTCTCTCAATTCACTGCCTTACAACTAGGTGGATTGTCTAGCTGTCTCAAAATTACATACATATACTACATATTGATGATTGGTATATTGTTCCTGAAATTAAAGCAAACAAATAAGGCAGCAGAGAGATTAATTCACAGTGAAATTATTACAAAGATAGGACCAGTTAACCTCCAACACATGAGCATTGCATCCTTGAAAATAAGTCAGAAAAGGAAGCTCACCAAGTACTCATCCATATCCATGTCTTCTGGCTTGATGAGGCGTAGCTTGGTTCGGGCCTCCCTCATGATACTGATGGCTCTGCATGCACAAAAAGGACATAAGTAATGCTTGTCATTTTTTTTCCAGGAACATTCCACCGTACTGCAGGTCTCTGCTCTGGACACTAGATGGCATAACAGGCACGCTGTATGGTCAACTGCAGGGATCCTAGGTTGTCCTCAGAGTCAAGGGGGGGATAATAACATATTATGAGCAACTATAAATCCCCGCTGATGACAGGCTCACTGGCCTATAGTCAAGGTAGTCACTAAGGCCATGTTTAACATTAAAACATGATTAATAAAATCATGGCAACAATTATTATTTGAATAGCTTAGTATTCTATGCCAAGAGGTATGTATATGGCTTTAGGCCACCCTACATTGGAGGCCGAATTTAAACTTCATTTTATGAAATATATTTAATGCTCTATCTCTCTTTCGGTCCTTGGCTTAAAAAACGTTGAAGACCCCAGGTCTACTGTATTACTTAGTCTACGAAATGTTGCTGCTCTGAGAAAAGCCTTAGTTACCCACATGTGATGACAACTTGTTTTATTATAATAATGTATTATAATGTCCATATAATGTCCAACAGAGGTTTATCCTTGATCTTGGGGTTTGTGAGCCATTTTCTTTTATAATGTCAGTTTCATCCTAGATTGTGACAATAGCCTATTTGTATTCATGTTTTTATCTTTTAAAAACCAATGTAGACTAATGTCTGAGACTCATCAAGGAGACATTTGTCTGTCATCTGTGTGTACCTCTCATCGAAGCTCAGGTTGCGGTCGGTAAACTGCTCCAGCAGAGTCCTCTCAATAATGCGATTGGGTGCCTTGTTCTGGAAGAAGTAGACCAGAGCGTGCTGCAGACGAGCGTCCTCCTGGGGTGTGGTCTCCTCCTTGGAGAGCTCATACAAGCGGGAATACTCCTCGTGGAAAGCCTGTGGAAACAAGGGGAAACACATCTGTTTTAATCATATCTAAATAAGCCGGTGCTGGTAGCATCTATCTGGTAGCATGTAAAAGATAGATGTTTTTTGTTGATGCAACTTCACAGTGACTGAACTCAGAATGACTCATACAACAACTGATTATATTACAAGAGGTTAAGTGATAATGCTTGCTTTCTTTTTGCATTCTTCATTCATAACTGGTTAGTAAGTTGACAATCTCATCAACAATACATAGAATATTTGACTTTTGCCTTCAAGTATCAACCCAAGTATCTCCTGAGATTTTTTTTAAACTGGAACACAATTTGTAATATTTTCTAGTATTAAAGTAATTTCTTATCAAAATGTGGGGATTATTGGATTTTAGGAATCAAAAGACAAGGTTAAAATGCTCATCTTGTTATTGACTTTGACCTTCATACATTTGGAATAGTTTATAAAATAATCTGTTCTTTATCATTAATAGAAGAAAATCTTTGGAATACTTCTGATGCTCGATGGTGTTTTAAGTCCCCAACTTCTCCCTCCAGGCAGCGCTGCGACCATTGACTTCAAGGCACCTAACCCTAACCATAGCCATTGGCAAATTCTAGTGCCTTTCAGGCAGCGCTGACTGGAGGAAGACGTTGGGGGCTTAATACATAGACAAACGCTTCTGATCCTCTAATAATTAACACTAATTGTTACAGTATACAGTGTATGTTGCATGCTGATGAATTAATTAATTTGTAGGTACCTCATTACATTTCGGAGTTTTTGTGTTTATGTCTAGGTTCTAATAAATATGTTGGGAAGAGACAAATAGAACAGAAAAGAAAATACTTTATCATCTACGTTTTTGTGTGCAAAAAAGCAGAAACGTGTCTTTTTGTTTGCATGTGCAATATCTGTGATTAAAAAGGGAACATTAAAACACATCATATCACATATGGACAGGGCACATTAAAAGCCATTTACATAGTAAGACAAAATGTTGCTCCTATATTTGAAAGAACCAATTTAATGTAGCAATGTAAATATTTTATGTTGGCTGGCAAAACGATTCCAGAAAACAAGACAATTTCATTGTTTTATGAACTGTGGAGGCATGAGGACCATACCTTGATGAGGCCAGCCTCAGGGCCTTCCTTATCGAAGGTTTGTCTGGCCTTGGCTATGGCTAGAATGACGCCTTGCATAGCTGGAGTCAGCATCATCTAGGAAATAAGAGGAAACAAGAGATCATAATCATAATCAACTGGGCAGAAAACCGCTGAGTAAATGCATCCCAATCCCACATCCTGCGATGTGGCAAATATATGATTTCTGCTCAAATCAGACTAGTGGTGGTTGTGTCAACGGTGGAAAACGTTCTTAAAGTAAGAAATTAAAACTGCAAAACAGTTTAAATGTTTCCCAAAAAGCAGTGTATGGGCACTCGGAAGAACTAAATCCCACACATCAGCTTTCATTATAAATTCTGTGTTTCAGTGGTCAGGTTCAGAAAAACTGGAGGACAAAGTTGGCTACATTTTGAACTGATTAACTATTTATCCGTCTGATGGTGTCATAAAAATCAGAAAACATTAGATATGTTAATATATCTTAATGCAGCTATGTATTTTACTTCTTTAATGCAATACACTTATCCTCAAATCTCCCCCATTTTAATGTATATTTGGAGGCTGCAACTTAGGTTTAAATGACTTTGCTATGTGGTATAAGCTACTGAATTCACATCCCATTGTGATACGTGCTTACCTCTTCATTGTATCCGTCAGCATCAGCTCTCACCATGATCCGGCCCACGTTGGGGATCTCCACCTCCGAGACCTCGTTCTCAGTCTGTTGCTGTCTGGCTGGCACCTCCTGCTGCTGCTCATCCTCCAGCTTTGCTTCATGTCCAAAAGCTTCTCTGGAAGCCTCTGACTCGCCTTCAGCTTGAGGGCTAAGGCCTGCTGCCTGTGTGTCGTCCTCCACAGAAGGGTCGGCTGGTGCCGGGTTACAAAGCTCTGCTTCAGGGCCAGGAGTCTGACAGAAAGATTTAACAAAATGCACATTACTATGCCTTCTATCCACCCGCTATATATATAAACTTATTCTGTTTAGGGCTTTGCATAGTCTGCCTCCATCTAGAAATGCACCCGCCCACACTCCAATGTCAACAAATTGGCTCAGGGAGTGAAGGAAATTCAAAATAGCTGCTTGTATCCAATGAAAGGTTAGCCTTATTATATGAAGGCAGGTGGGTTGCAGCTGAATACATTTGGAAATACACTTAAGGAGTAATATTAACTTACATGTTACAATGTGTCAACCAGTGGTAATGCAATGGTTTGAAATTACTACCTTAATAAAGGTACCAGTTTATTTATTGCCATTTTATATTTATGAAGCTTATAATCAGTTTCTGTTGACAGGGGTGCTGATTCAACTTGTATTGGACTGCACCGGTGTTTCTAATATAGATATAGATATATATATATATATCTATATATATATATTAATTGCAATTAATTGCATTAATGTCATTGTTAACAGTTAATTAATTGCACATTTTTATCTATTCTAAATGGCCTTTGATTTCTTTTTGTCCCATTGTTCTTACCGTAGTATTCAATTTTCCAAGTTCACATTCTCACTTGGAGCAGTCATTCACATTTGGAGCAAATATTCTCTCACACAATGTAACACTGTCCATCAATAAAAGGGTGTAAAAAATATTTTGACGAAGGGGCGGAGAATTAACATCAGCTGTGTGCTTGGCCATCAAGTGGTATTTCAGAGTGGACGTGCTGCGATGATAGCTCAGTTCACAACGACAAAACACATAGATCAATTGGGTCTTGTCAATGGAACTATTTGGCAACTTTTAAATCATGTGGATGCGCTGACAGTTTTGTTGTCATTACTTAGAATTCCTCATGTGGAAGACAGAAACTTGACACTATAGCAAATAAGTTGATAGCAGTGATAACTCCTAACCTTTAGTTTATCTGTGCGTTACTCTCCACCCCGCCTGACATAAAGACTGGATCTCCATGGCTATGCTAAGTGGAGAAACAAGATCCTTGACCCAGATGAACTCACTTTATTTTTGTGGTCTAGAATATCTGACCCATATTCCAAAGAGGGGGGGGGGGGGTCACAGACGTGCCCACCTGACTCTGAAGCTCCTTCTCAGCTGAGGCGGAGCTCTGGCTAGGTCCCAGGGTATCAGTGACGGCTGCGCTGCTGGTGTCGTCTGGCTGGAAGCCAGGGCTCTGTGGTGGTGGTGGGGTTAACTTTAGTGGTTCTTCTAGGGTCAAAAAAAAAAAGAGGCTTTGAGTGTACACACATGAAATATGGTGAAAAGTACTGTTCAGTAGTTACTTTTACTTGCAGGATATATAAAGGCTACCTTTAATCAATTTAAGTAATTCTTACAGTATATGTTACCCACAGCTGCTTCATACTGTATAAAAAGTTTATCCTTCAGTTAATTGAAATCCTTCTGAAGGCAGCAAGACAGATATATTGATAAATCTGCAGCCACTGATTTGAAAATTGCTGCCCTAGATTGTTTTTTATACACAATAACACACAATGGCTTGTTAAGGCTTATGAAAACATTGCCCCATTCCCTTTTCTACAGTCACCACTACATACCTTCAGGCTTCTCTCTGGGATCTGGCTCAGGATCCTTTTCTGCCTCTGGGTCTGGTTGTGACTCTGAAGAAGCTCCCTGCTCCAGTTCCTCAGTGGATGGTCCTGACTGGGGTGCTGGCTCAACTGGTGTTGGGGGTATATTGTCTGGACTGGGGTTTGTGGGCTCTGCAGCAGCTGTAGACTCTCCCTGTGGGGCTGCGGTCTGGCAGAACTGCTCTTCCCATTCACTGAGCTCCTGCTGGAACCAGCGGTTGTCCTCATGGACGTAGCGTCTGAGGATGGATGGCAGCGAGTCCATGCCATTCAGCACCTGGCCTGTCTCATCATCTGTGGCTTCTGAGTGGATGTGTGGTAGTATCAGTTAATATATAGTACTTACACAATAAAACCCACTTACTGACAGTAAAATTAGTTAATTTTAATTATATAAACTGGCATTTTTCAGTATGCTACTGTACTAACGAGTACTGTACTCAAAATTTACTTAAAATAACTTCTAGTTCTAGTTTCTAAGATTATGACATAGCCTTGTTCTCAATATCAGGTTAGAGTCAGAGCTACATTAAAGGTCCCATGGCATGACAATTTCACTTTATGAGGTTTTTTAACATTAACATGCGTTCACCCAGCCTGCCTATGGCCCCCCAGACTCAGAAATTACACATACTAAGGAAAGCTCATTGTGGGACTGGCTTTAGTGGCTGTAATTCTGCACCAAGGCTGAATTTTGGAAAAGAGACTTCAGATATGGTATTAGGGAACCACTGAGGTCTATATAAAAGCATCCAAAGAGTAAAAAATGTAAAAAGAGTAAAAAATGTAAATCTTTATTTGTATAGAATGGGTTTTCTATAATTATATTAACCTTTATATTGATGTGTTGTTTTAACTCCCTTACACGCTTAATCCTGTTCCTTGCTTACAAAGAAGAACATTATTTATTAAAGCTTTTTGATCGACTCAATCCATGATGATGAACAAAAACACATTGATAGCCATTGATATGGAGATATCTATGCTGTATAATCCGATATCCCCTCTAGTATTATCCAAGGTTAATCTAATCTGATCAAATCAAATCAAACGGAATAACTGAAACACACACACAAAGCTGTACCTGAAATGAGCTGGGGTAGCCTGTCATCGATGTACATCAGGCAGTAGGCGCTGGCGTTGGTCATGCCCCCGAATGAGTCTCGCTCCAGCTCCTCCCATGATGACTCAGTGATGCTTATGTCATTGTACTTCATCCAGCGCTGGTTGGTATGGTCGTAGATGTAGGCCCAGTAATGGCCAGCTGACGCCTGGCCTTCATGAACGAGGACTGCATGGAGTCTGTAGGGTGCCTTAATAAGAGTAGAGTGGGAGACAGCATTGAATCCCCGCTGTATAAACAAATTTTTTTGGATCAAATATCAGAATGAGACTGACTGCAGAATGATTCACTGCAGTATAACATTCATGTATAGCGCTTTTTCTAGTCTTCTAGGATTACTCAAAGTGGTTTACACAGCACATTCATACAGGCAGAGGGTGCCATACAAGATAATTATCAGATAAACATTCATGCAAACATTCACACATCAGGAGCAATTCAGGGTTTAGGGTCTCGCCCAATGACACTTTGACATGGGACTGCAGGGCCCAGGGATCGAACCGCTGACCATCTAAGTGGTAGATAAACGCTCGACCACCTCAGCCACAGACACTCATCTGGTCTGTTCTTATTTGTATTCTGTTGACTTGTTTACATTACATTTGTTTTCTGTGTCTCCATGGAGATCAATAAAGTTTCATCTAATCTGAACCCAATGCACTTTCTGCTGCGGTAGATGTAAACATGTGATTGAATTAATAAGAGTGAATTAAGAGTGAACTGTAAGTCTTACCTGGCAGAGACTGTTGTCTGAGTACATGGCCTCCAGCATCTGAGTGAGCCTATCAATGCTGGCCTTTAGCTCTGACACACACACACACACACACACACACACACACACACACACACACACACACACACAAAACGAAAAAGAGAAAGAGAAAGAGAAAACAGAAATGAAAACAGTGCACCTACAGCAAAGGGAAAATTAATTTTGTTTGTTTTTTATTCTTTTACCTATTATTTACAGGTCTCCCTAAAAATTTAGATCAATTAGTTAATTACTGTTTAAAGCACTGAATAGTTTAGGGCCAAAATACATTTCTCAAGTGGTCTGGGTCAGCTCTTCTTTCTGTCACAGTCGGATCTAAACATGGAGTAGCAGCGTTCAGTTTTTATGCTCTACATATATGGAACAAGCTCCCAGAAAATTCTTAGTCTTAAATTTCTTAGTTTTAAATCAAGGCTTAAGACTTTTTGATGCTGCTTTTAGAAAATAATTGTTATTTTTTTACACTGCACTGTAACTTTCATTCTTGTATTTCATAACTGTCCTATTCTATTTGAGCTGTTTTATATTCCCTCTAATGAATGTCTAATTGTTTTTAATTGATCTTTAATGTTTTATGTAAAGCACTTTGGATTGCCTTGTGGATGAAATTTGCTACATAAAAAAAGCTTTGCCTCATATTCGGAAGGTTTGGGTGAGCAGGGTTCAATTCAGAGGAAGATGAATCAACAATTCACATATATATAATCTAATGCTTGGCACATGCAGAAGTCACAGTCAGCTGAGAGAGATATTGAGCTCTTTCTTCGTGCAGGTGTGTAGCTCTGTGCCACAGAAGTGCTATTTTCCCAAGTTGCACTCAGATTGTTTCCTCCCTTGCACACACACACACACACACACACACACACACACACACACACACACACACACACACACACACACACACACACACACAGGTATATTTAATATACCAGGTATTTTGGTGTGAACACTTCGGAGAAGAATTGCAGCAGAGGACGTGCCTTTGTCAAGAGCTCACGGCAATTTCAGTGTCAAGATTTACCATTTTCTGCAACACCTGTCTAATCAATAATTTTTTTTAATTAAAAATTATCAAATGGCTATGTGTAATGCATAACGCGTCACTCATAGTGACAAACACACAAAGAGTTATTATGTACTGAGTATATGAGTATATGCATTTCGTTGCCTTGTACCTGTACATGTGTAATGACAATAAAGTTGAATCTGTCCCCCAGAGCTCTCATTTGAGTGCATTTCAACTCATTATTATTATTGGTTTTAAAGGGCACAACTTCACTATGTCAGATTGCTCTCACTGTTCTTATCAACCCATTTGTTAGAGCCGATAATGCTAAGATCGCTAAAACACATCAAGACTTCTACAGACCTGTGTTAAAAGCAATATAAGTCTGCACACTGTATTATAAGATTACCATTTATGTCGTTCTCTACTTCGGTCCTCCATCGCTGTAGGCAGGTCTTAACAAAGTGCAGCTCCTCTTCAGTGATGCTATGTGGGGCTGGGTGGGGTGGGCAGTCAATGGGGTGTCTGCACTGGGTAAAGGGCTTGTATATAGGGGTTCGCTGGCAACTGGAAACAAGGCCCTCCGATGAATCTGGGTCTTCAGGTTCTCTGAGAGTAGCAAGAAAGCATCAAAGACACGTTGAAGGTCTGTCAAATATGTTTAGTTTTGCTCAAACAGAATGGTGTAATCAGTTTTGTAAAGAAGGAACCTGTGTCATCAGTGAGTATTTTTTTTTTATTGCTCTAATAAGACTAGGGGTGTGAATCTTCACTGGTCTCACAATTCAATTTGGATTATCCTGTCAACAATTTCAATCGATATCACGATGTATCACATCCTCATTATACTGTATATTATAACACATGGTTTTCATTAACAAATTCAACCAGATATATGAACTTCCCATGCACTTCCAATGCATTGATACAATGATCAACTTCAACAGCCCTAAATATTACTCTCTTCAACCACAATGATTAACATACCATTCACTGTTTTTGACTGTTTATGGTGTACAGGTCTATGGTCCTCGGTGTACCTTACCTGTTGTCTTTGGAGACTTGTTCACTGAGAGGGTGGTTGGCAGGAGTCGGAGAAGCTGGTCTCAGATCTTCAGCTGGGGAAACACTTGAAGGCTTGGTGGTAGCAAACTCCAGCACAAACTGCAGCATATCAGCCAGAGGGTACTTGGTAGGTCCCGAGCCATAGTTTTTGTAGCTGTGAATAGAGCCAGGACACAATAAGCACACAATATGTTCCCATAAAGTGGAGTAGTGTCTCAGACGCAACCTACCACTCAAGTTTCTGTTGGAGGGCTGCAAGTTGCTCCTTGAGTTTCTTTACTTCTCCTCTCCTCTCATTGGTCTGTTCAATGTTTTTGTGAAGATATCTGTACACAGAAAAACCAGTACATGTGTGTAACAATTGTGAAAACATTTAAATAGACATAAAACAGCATTGATTTTTCTTCCTTTCTACATTAGTAGGGCTGGGACAAAATGATTTTGTCTCGATTCGATACAAGGGTGCTGATTCGATTTTGTATTGCGATTTTCATTTATTGCAATTCTAGAAGTATTGCTATCTGATAGTATTGAGTATTGCGATTTTCTTTTCATTACATTACATGTCATTTAGCTGACGCTTTTATCCAAAGCGACTTACAATTGCTATATTTCAGTGGTTGCACATTCTCTGGAGCAATTAGGGGTTAAGTGTCTTGCTCAGGGACACATTGGTTGATGTACCACAATGGGAATTGAACCTAGATCTCCCACACCAAAGGCATGTGTGGTATAATACACTTGTAGATATGAAATATCACGAGAACATTCCAAAAACCAATAGTTTTCTAAGATGTCAGACATTTATTAAAAAAATAAATAAATAAAGTACATAACATGTATTTTCTGCTTTCATTTTTTTGGCCGTAAATGTATATGATGTAGTCGCCGTCAGCGGTACTGTATGAACAAAAAATATTAAGTTGAATCACTGGTAAAATAAAGAAAGAATAATGATTCTAGGGAAAAAAATTAATTTTAAAAAATCATTGCAAAAAAGAAATGATGATAAATACGATTTTCGATTTTTCTGTAGTACCCTGAGTGCTCTGGATGCAAACTTTTGTGAGAAAATCCTGCAGACATGTGTAAATTAAAGCTATCCCCATGCCTACTGTACTGCACATCTGTACAAAGCTCACCTGTCCATATAAATGATTTGTGAGAACTCCAGTTTCTTGTGTATCTTTTCAGGTCGACCGAGCTGGGTATTGAATTCAAATCTAGACAGTTCAAATGTCAAGACTGGTGGTAACTTTTTAAACCATCTCTGCAACCAAGAGAAAATATGACGGTGTTAGCAAAGCATCAAAACGTTGGAAATACCATATACATAGAAGTCTCATTGAAGTGTCAGTTGATGACATTTTTTACCTCACGGCCAAGTGTGACGCTGTGATCTGAATGTAGTGACTCAATCTCCTTCTCAACCATGGCACCTTCTAGGCATTCGTCTAGGTTGTTGAAGCCGTTGACTTGCAGGGGGTACTGGCCAAACTGCTCGATATTACACAAAGTCTTACCTAAGCAGAGTCACACAGATGTGAGTGATTGAGAACAGAATTGTTATTGATTGTCACGTGACAAAAACTCACACAAAACTCATACCCTCGTGTCTTCTTTCTGTCACAAAGGTACCATAGAAAAGCTGAACCATGGGGTTTTGTTGTTTATCTTCCACGTTACTGAAAGTTAAACACATTAAACATTAAATTTATGCAATGTAGAAAAAAAAGAAAGAAGAATAGTCCATGCATTTGGATGACATTGACATATAACTAACTCTTTGGCAGCCAGCTGAAATGCATCCTCTAGCCAGTCAAGCAGTTTGTGGGAGAACTCACTGACATCCTGAAAAATTAGAAACAATAAGATTAGATAAGCTGTGTAGTTGCAATAGTAAAGGATAGAGTCAGGGTCAAAGAATCAATATAGTCACCTATAGTCAGTCTTGACCTTAATAATAATAATAATAATAATAATAATAATAATAATAATAATAGACTTTGTTCCAGACTCATGGTCCAATAAATAGACAGCACAACCCATACAACACTTAATACATAAAAAATCCCAAAAGCATAATACAATTTCATCATGTTAAGTATCTAAAGAAATATATATAAATGATAATACAGCATCTATTCTCTTATAAAGAGGCATTTGTGCCACATAACTGAGACTGATAACTAACAGTGCTGAATTTGATGTTGGATATGAACAAGATAATCTCATTCACAGAAGCGTCAAGTCGGCAAATGAGTTTATACACAAGACTTTCACTACAGCTTCAAGAGTATTAACTCGTGTAGACACAGTAAAGACAGTAGATTGACAAAAAAGAAATCTTAACTAAAGGTCCATTTTTCCAAAGGTTTCAACCTCATCCCACATCTGGCCGAGAATATTGCCCTCCTCATAAACCCATCAGTGTGCGCTCTGGAAAGGCAGTGTAGACAAACGGCCTCCCATTACAAGATGCAGTTTGTTCGTGGGTTTACTAATGATGCATGTTTGGGTTCAGGCGCAATTTCTCGCTCTGTATTTATCCTCCCAAAATATAAATAAAAGCCTCACTAACGCGTTAGAAAATAAGCGAGACGGAATAGAGATGGGTGAGCATAGAAAGGGGAAACAGAAATGCATATTTATATTGTATGCATGTGCATGCTGAAGTGTGCACATTGAAAGTGGCATGTTTTATCTGAGGGCATTGTCTCCACAGAACAGCAGAGCGCTGACCCCCTTAAAGCCGTCGATCATTGAATGAATTGGTGGTTCACAGGACAAACCTCTTGAAATGCATCTCATCTCATTTTCAAGGGGTGTTTCTTGTTTCATGTTTTTTTCTCTGTGTCTGTGTAATTTAGTTTCTGACAACGAAACAGAAAACGCACACAACCAATAGTTAAATCAACAGTCATTGTCATGAATTTATAATCATCAACGTGAACATTAGAAGCAGGAGCAACTAGAGTTCATGATTTCATGTTGCTAGATATGTATTCTGGCAAACAAGTCAGCCTTATAGACAAACGGGAGGCCTCTAAACTTTAAGCGGACCTTGAAATTAAGATTTTTGTCTTGAGACCGAAACGTGATGTACCTGTTGGGCCTCGCTGGTCCTGAAGGCGTCTCGCAGTAACTCCACTGCAGCAGAAGGATCCACAAACCTGCGAGTGGAGCCCACCATGAGAGCAAACAGACAGCGCAGCTCCTGCATGAAAGCTATGTTCCTCTTGTCCTGTTAACACAAACTCAGAGTCAAACTTCATCACATAGTGGCTATGTTTATCAACAGAAAATCCCCACAGCTCTATCACATCTCTCCTTTATGTGAAGATATTAGGGCTGCATAATATGAGGAAAATATGCTATGTGATAACAATATTACTTGCAATAAATAAACAGATATTAAAGTGTACTGAGTTCTGCATTTCTGCTGCTTTCAGTATTCTGCTAACTTACATAAATGAATGAATTAGAACAAATGAATCTGTACAAATGAAATTACGCAAACAAATGTGTGGCAGTTGTTTACTCACAGAGTGGCTCTTACACTTCTCCAGTATTCTCTCAGACAGATGGTAGTTAAGAACCAGCCTTCTGAAAACGGGCAGGTGGAACAGTGACTGTGACAAGACACAAACAACAAAACAAGGACCATTAATGCAGCGCTCCGGTCCAGGTCAGATGTGGGAGATCACCAGTCGCCAGATCATGATTACAGTGGTCATGCATAGGCCTCCCAAAATTACTACATAATTGTCTAATTCCTAATATTGTTATTATTATTAATTCTAATATTTTTAATATTTTTACAACAGCTATTGTCCTATGGCAGGGGTCTTCAACATTTTTTAAACCAAGGAGCCCTTAACTGAAAAAGAGACATAGCGGGGACCCCCTACTACTTATACATACCTTTTTAGTGCATAGAATACTAAGCTATTAAAATAATAATTTTTGAGATGATTTTATAAATCATTTTTTAAAGGTCCTATGACATGGTTGGATGCTTTTATATAGACCTTAATGGTCCCCTAATACCATATCTGAATCTGAAAGGGATGTTTCTCAAAGGCAGAGCAGGATACCCAGGGTTCGGTTTACACGTACCGCCATTTCCAGCCACTGGGGGACCATAGGCAGGCTGGGGGAATGCATATTAATGTTAAAAAACCTCATGAAGTGAAATTTTCATGCCATTGGACGTTTAATGTTACACGTACATGTGCACAGTGAATCCCCAAGATGAACTGTATCTGTGGATGGCTAAGTTAGTGACTACCTTACCTATAGGCCAGTAAGCCTATCATCAATGGGGATTTATATGTTGTTGGATTCATGTTAAGAAATTTTTTTTTTAAACTTACAATTTCACTTATTTAGGTCAAACATCCGTTGCCTTGCGCTTCCTTTTTGTTAACATTCTAAACTGCGGTGTATTTCTGAGAACTATGATTAACTGCTCCTCAGATCTCTGCAGAGTAAACCCAGACAGCTAGCCCAAGACGATTGTGATTGGTTTAAAGAAATGCTAATAAACCAGAGCATGTTTTTCTCCTATCCCGGAATGCTGTGTGGACTAGCCAGACCCTCCTTGTCAGCGCTGTGGAGGAAGGTCTGCATTGACTTCACCACTCAGCTGTGGTGGTTGACTTGATCAAAATTATCTTAGTGAGTTGCTGAATTATCTAAATTAAATATAATTCATTAAATAAAATTAAAAAAAATGTCTTTACTTTCAGGGATATAACAAAGGAGATACTAGTGTCTCAGCAACCTTTGGAAAAAACTCTTCAGTATTCTTATTTCATTTGACACATAATACTTGAGCCCACTTTGTTATAAGCTGCTTGTGTTTCCCATGATAAACTAAATGCATTAGTATCAGTCAAGTTATTCTTATGTGTCATGCGTGGAGTGTATGAATATCTTGATATATATTTCCATTTGAGGAAATTCTATTACGGCCTATCTCCGCTTTACTGTAAATTATACCACAAAAGGATAATAGAGGGAATATGAGCTGACAACTGAATTGTGTGGTCACTCAGCCTCAATCTGATAGCATAATTACTTTTTAAGGGGAGACTGCTTTATCAAGAGTCAGGCTGTATTGAATCTACAACAATCAGTTCAATGGTAACAAAACGTATCTACACACAAATGAAGAAATGAAAAAAACAAACCAAAGGGTAGTTTAGGGCATTTGAACTCCATTTGTATGCAAACAACACTGCATTCCCGCCCCCATTTCCATTTCCAGATAATAACCCCTGTCCTTCGGGGGTTTGACTTCAAAATCGGTGTTGAGGCATATCGGAGTTCAACAGAGACAAACAATTAGCGTCTCCTCTCCTGTCCATTTCAAGCTCATACTAGGAAGTCCACTGCTCGATCCATCATCACATCACTCGCTATTTAATTATCCACACAGCCTCCACACAGCCTGCACATCTCAATGAAGGTTCCAGTTTCAGCTGGGCCACCTGATAGCTTAGGCCTGACTAAATTCAGTCTGGAATGGACCTGTAATAGAGTTAGCAGCTCAGAGAGAAACTGCAAGTACTCATTTAGCAGGAATATGCCCACACCTTTTTCTATTCTTCCTGATGTTTCTAATAACTCTATTAAGATGGCGTAGAGTCAGTGAAAATGTATGATGGAAGGGAGATCTTTCTGTTGTCACAGTGTTACTGCTGTTAGTTTAAAAACATGTCTGGTACTGAATACATGGGGGATATCATTTTGAAGCAGATCAACGAAAATACATGAGTTTACTTATAAATTTACCACACGTGCACTTATTTTAAAGTGGAAACGGTCGGAATTATGTCACAGAAATTAGTGAAAGCCAAAAAAGCAAAATTCTGCTGACTGAATACAAGGTGCGACACCTCTGACAGACTAAAGTTAGAAATCTTGCAAGGGAAACTCAAGTCTATAAATGTTTCTTGAGACGAGTGCGAGGGCTATTAAAAGTTTTAGAAGCAAAGGGTGTGGGACAATGTTAGAACAGGTGGACATTAAGACAGAGCTTAGTGCACTTCACAAACTATATGCTAGGTCTGCACTATGCAGCTGTCTTAAGAATAATTTTATTCAAGTGTCATACATTTAAGATTGCCTATCCCACACTAAAGAACACTACTACTATTATACACTGAGTAGTCTACACACATGACGTCCTACTTCCGGAATTGCTCCGGTGTCGCGGGATGTCCTTCTTTTCAGCCAGATGTCCATTTTAAATTTTAAACTCCGGTGGATTTGTGCTGGACTATGGTTAACTGCTCCTCAGATCTCTGCAGGGTAAATCCAGACAGCTAGCTAGACTCTCTGTCCAATCTGAGTTTTCTCAGAGTTGTCCAATAATCTTTCAACGTACACATGTTCCACCAAAACAAGTTCGTTCCTGAGGCTATTTTGCAGCGGCACCATGGCCAATGCGATTGTGATTGGTTTAAAGAAATGCCAATAAACCAGAGCATGTTTTTCTCCCATCCCAGAATGCTGTGTGGGCTAGCCAGACCCTCCTCCGCTGAGCTATAGAAGAAGGTCTGGCAACGCGAGACTATGCACAGAGGTAAGAAGAAGAAAAGAAAAAGGAAATGCAAGCAGACATATGGGTCAAAACTTAGTACATCCTCATCACGTTGTTGTAACTAATCACACACTGATCCTCACCTGGATGACAGCACTGAACCAGCAGGTGTTGCCAACATTGCGAATGCCCACAGGCCAGTCATCCTGCCGGATCCAGTCCGCAGGGCTGCACATCTCACTCTGGGCTTCACATCTCTTCCTCTTTATTCTCGCTGCATTCTCCTCTGCGCTGGCCTCCAGAGCCCTGCAGGACATTAAATTACCCATTTCTAAGCATTGAACTGACAACTCTATTAAACACAGGTTGACTTAGTTAGACTCCCTGTCCTGTCTAAAGGTTGATTAATAAGCTCTTTATAGGTGAAAGGTAAAATCCATTTAAAGTCTCTCAGGAGAACACAAACTGTATTGCAAGACAGAAGCAACTGCCTGGTATGCTTACTTCATAATGAAAATGTTAACATGTTGATCTTTAGCCGGTAATGATTATAAAGAACACCGTCCTAGTTCAGTGTGTTTTCTTGCATAGCATTTTCTTATTAGCTCAAAACACAAAGTACAACTGATGAGAATGTCAATAGTTATGAGCTATTTGATCACAAAACAAAAGTATTGGATGAATTAAAATGTTGAGAAGAAGTGTCCACATTCACTGTCTCCATGTCAGTCAGCAGTAAATAAAAAAACCTAATCACAATCACTAGTAACAAAGAAGGGTTTTATAAAAAGCAGGTTCTCTTGTACCTATTAAATTCTCTCTCCTCTTCCTGGGCATTGTGGGATTCCTGTAGGCTGAGTTCTATGGCGGTCTGCAGTTCATCTTTAGGAAGTCCTAAAGAAACAACAAAGTGTCAACCAATAACCCACAATTCTAGTTCAATCAGAAAAGAAAAGGTCTTGAGGGCTCAAAAGTTCAAGCAAATAATGAAGCTGCGTCTTGGAAGGGAACACAAACGTTTAAAAAAGAAGAAAGGGACTCTTCTGGCAGAATGTTAAAAAAGCCTTTATTTAGATGGTGATTATTTCATGTTGAAAACTTGTTAGTACATGCTAAAATAAAGCTGAGTAACAACCCACACAGAAACAGCCTTCTTCAGGGTGTAGTTTAACAGTTTCAAGTTCAATTTTCACATATGGGGCATAACAGATTGCATAGCTCTTCGTGACATAATTATTCTTTTCTGCTGTTAAATATATCTACTCTTCGTTGTCTACATTCTGACATGAGGAAGCAGCAGGGGGAATGGAAAGACTTTGGGATCCTGACACTACGCTTTCAGAGCATGACGCGATGCGTTCTGTCTCTATAACAACACTTTCATTACTAACATAGAAGTCTTGTATTGCCAGGTCTGGCTATACTGCTTATCTATTCTGGGATAGGGAAAAAACGCTCTGGCTGGTTTGTATTTCTTTAAACCAATTATCATGTTTTCAATATGACAATTATTTGACACCAAAGAATTTTGCGCATGCTTCTTTTGCTGCCAGTGTACCTTTCTGGCCCTTCCAGGCCTCTGCAGAGGTCCCTGACTCCTGTGGCTCTCCAGGATCCTGAACCTCTGCAGACTGGGTTGTCAGCAGTCCAACAGCATGTCCAACGTCACCCTGACTGGCCTTCAAGACAGGGAACAAGGACAAGATAAGGGCAGATATTCTGGATATTATTAGTATCTGCATTAGATTTAGCAATACAATAGACCACAAGTATGAAACAACCACATATGAAAAACAAACAAAACTAAATATAGCAAAAGCTGAGGATTTAGAAATAATTAGAGTTACAAAAATAATTATTTTATTCGATTAGTTTTATATTATAACTATTAAATTAATCGCAAACTATTTTGATAATCGGTTAATCTGTTTGAGTCATTATTTATTAAAAAAAAGTTTAAAAAAATCTGATTCCATCTTCTAAAATATAAATATTTTTATTTACTCCTCTGTGACAGTAAACTGAAAAGTTTGGATTGGTGGACAAAACAAGACATTTGAGGACGTCATCTTGGGCTTTGGGAAGCACTGATCATCATTTTGTAGTCCAAACAACTAACTGATTAATCGAGAAAATAATGGCCAGAGAGTTTGGCAAGGAAAATAAGACATAATACAAATATGTGCTCGCAAAAAGCTGATTTATTAAGGTAACAGAAAAAAAAAAATCTTTTTTGTGTTTGAAGCCAGCAGTAGACAAAAATGTCTAGTTTTTCTTCTTAGAGCTTGTGCCCCCCCCTCCTGCTGTTTCTCTGTCTGCCCCTGGTACAACAGGTTGGACGATGCCTGCACCACAGTCAGCCAGACTGTTTATGGTACTGTTAGTCAATTATCACTTTTATGAGGTTCCGGTTAACTCAAGCTCCTAGGGATTTTTTCGTTTGCAGTTGTGCTTCAATACATAAGCGGTGTGCTGGACTGGAAAAAAGGCACCCTGGGGGTGCTTTTAATGTAATCAAAGAGTGTTCCTTTAACATTAGTTACATTAAGAACAGCAAGGGCTATGTTTTTTAACCAACTAGCAGAATGTTTCTGGATTCCCATGACATTTTGTACGAATCAGAGATGCAAAGATTAATCGATTAGTTGTCAACTGTTAAATTAATCGGCTTAGGTAATTTTTTATGAAAAGACAAGGTCAAAATGCTGTGATTCCAGCTTCTTAAATATGAATATTTTCTAGTTTCTTCACTCCTTTGTGACGGTAAACTGAATATATTTGAGTTGTGGACAAAACACGACATTTCAGGACATCGTCTTGTGCTTTGGGAAATCCACACACCAATCCCCTTTTTATGATATTTTATAGACCAAATAAGTAATTGATTAATCAAGAAAATAACCGTTAGTTGCAGCACTATTGTAGACATTCATGTTCTCCACATGATGGATTGTAATAACGCATTTAAGCTCATAACATGACACACACAACATCCTCTGTTTACATGTAATACACCACAGCTGCCTAGGCTCAAAAAGCCACTTGAACTTGGTGATTTGGTTGTCTTAACATTGAGCTTTAGAGCTTCACAGAGCATTGCTACAGATGCTGTTGGTTAAATAAATCATCCTTAGCCATTTTGATTTAAGCAAACTTTACTGCATATATGTGCGCTGATCAAATCTGATCACTCTAATACATAATTTCCAAAATGTCCTGTAAACATGTTTCAGTTCCTCAAGGTAGGGAGTAGAGTATAGGCCTTGTTACTGTCCAACTGCAACTAAACTAAAATGGGGTTGGATGGTAATCAGTATGCTGTGAATAAACTTAGTAACAATAAGTAATCTTATAGCATACTTATAGCAAACGGATCCACCAAAAATGCCTTTTGGTCATTTTGAAACTGTGTAATGACACAGTTGTCTATCTAAAATGGTTGTAGCGTTTAGTATTTGGAAAATCCCAATGCTGTAATTATGTTCCACTTGCTTTATAAAGGTTATTCACTGGCTTGCAATGTGGCAAAAATAACCTCATAGTACACACAAGGGAGACATCATCCTTTGTCTTATCACACAATGTCAGGGATCCTAAAAGCTGACGATGAGTTCTTAGGTCTTACATTCAAGGCTCTGTAGAGAATCTGTGGGTCCTGGATGCCAGTGATCTCCATTAGCTGGTTCATCAGGATTTTACTCTGCTGAGGGAAAGGATTGGACAAAGGGAAAACAATAGTTAAGCTTAAGCTTATGATCCTTCATGCAGCGTGTCAGCCAAGGTGTTCTTGGCAGCACTAGTTTGGGTTAGTGATGGACTGGTATTTGACTCCAAACAGGGCTGACCAAATGGACAAAACTGGACCATAAGTGGGATATATATTGGGTACAGTGTGTGAGTGTGTGTGTGTGTATATATATTTTTGGCAATTTGTCCGATTTTCTTCCACTGCTTTTCCATAAAAGGTAGCTTTACTATTTCAAATGGTTGAACTAGCCAGTGTTGCCAGTGTTTAACCCTTGTGTTAACCAGCACATAGATTACACCACCTACTGTTGTTGGGAAGAAATTGGGGGCCATTTGGCCCACCTGCCCTCCTAACTATTAATTGTCACCTTCTTTTTTAACAAGTGTACCCTTGGTGGAGGTGACATGTTGAATAAACTAATTTTAGACTAGTGTTTCCTTTCCAGTAAACTTACTAAATGTATTGAGGCAACCAATTGTGTGCCACTCCACCAAACATCCCATTATCCACATTAAAACAAAAAGTGTTAACACAAACTCTCAAGACTGTCATATATTTTGACTTCATAGATAATAAAAAGAAACAACATAAGTCTTCTGAGTCAGAGGCGCTATATAAAGCCCCGACAGCAGGTGGACATGTCAGGGTGTCTCCCTCTGTGACACACACACACACACACACACACACACACACACAAGAGCATGCTGACCAGACTTATATGGAGTCTAGGGGCTATCTGAGACCCTTGGTTAGCCTCTATTTTAGGCTACTGACATGGATAGCATAGGCTTCTGTTTATCATTCCACTCACCATACCACCAGACCTCTCTCTCTCTCTCGCGCGCACACACACACACACACACACACACACACACACACACACACACACACACACACACACTTCCTATGTCCAGACGCAAACAAACAGTATAACAACACCACAGAAGTTCTACTGTATGTGAACATTTTACCTTTAGTACATAACATCATTAGACGTTTGTGTCATTGTACCGGAATAGCAACTACAACGGCCTAAAAAGCACTAGCCGGCGACAGAGCCAAATAGTCTACTGAAAAGTGGAAATGCTAAACTCTACAATAACATAGTCAAAGAGAAATGAAATCTTTTATAGCATGTATTTGTAGGCTATTGAATTTAATATGGCCCTGATAGGCCCTGTGCCCTATGACACTAGCAAATGCCAGAGATTTAGCGAGCAAATAGGCAAAAGCTACATTTGATTTTAGCATCTGTAAGCATTTATAAATAGGCTATATGTTTAACAGTTAGCTAGCTAATCAGCCACATCATTAAAATACGATTGTGGGCCAAGTAGCCCAATTTATATCAAAAGTTTTAATTGTATTGACATACGAACTGTTTGGTGTATTTTCTGTGTGTCGAATTCAGACGTCAAAATTAATAATTATCATAATGTTTAAAGGTTTTCTTTCCTACTCAGTGGTTAGCTAAAACGATGATATACGTCGTAATTTTGAGTAGACTACAGGTTTGGGCTTCGCACAACAGAGGGGTTAGTGTTAGTGTTAGTTCCTCGGCCATTCCGATGCAAACATGTCACTTGTTATGTTAATAACGGTTCCATCATCCTTTGCGCTCACCGAGTTCGTTGAGTTTTCTCCATTTTCAGTCTGTTCACCTCTCATTGCAGATACAAAAAGACGTCAATTTCTTCCTGTTTTAACCAAACGCTTCAGCCCTGACTCCAAGTCAAACCAACTCCATCTGTCAAACGCAGAGAGCGACCAGGCAGCTGCGCGCGCTCACCTGTCACAACACGCGAGTGCACGAGAACGAGCCCTAAAGTTAACGCGCGCGCGCTCTCACAACGTGACGGAACAGTTTTGAATGTAATACAATACTTCCTGTGTCTGTGGCAGATTTTAAACCGTATGAGTGGTGGAATGTTACTAAATACATTTACCCGAGTACGGTAGCCTACCAGACTGGGAAACAGCTTCTTACATCAGGCTGGCAGGATGCTGAACTCTCTAACCTCTGCCTCCAAAAAGTCTGGACTGTAATTTACCCTTCTCACACACTGCACGAGCTATGAGAACTTTTTTTATACAAATTTATACGCACACACACATATGCATACACTCAGCACTAGCCACTTACAAAACACTACAAAAACTGCTGTTAATTACTCATCCTGTGGAACATCTTTTTATTTCTATCTGCACTACATTTGTTCTATTTGTTACATTACAGTATTTTTTGGTATTGATCTGTACCTTGTTATTGTCTTTGTTGGTGCCCCAAGGCCTATGAAAATACATCGGGGGTTGGGGCTATACTTTTCCCATTGACTTTATGATTTATGAGTGAAATATTCAATCCCCAAGATGTGTTGGTATTTTCATATGGCTGCATCATTACATCTGATGGAAATATTCTGCATCATCCTCATCTTTTGTATCTTTAGAGTCTTTTAAAAGGATCAAGCATCATGTCATGCTCTATTTGGTGTTCTTGGCTGGGCTAAAACACCTTTACATTAACAGGTAAGTAAGTACACTAGTACACTGGCATTAAACAAACCTTCAGGGAGTCATGTATCACCTTACCCGGCCAGTGGAAAATCAATATCACTGCGACCAAAATGTCTGCACTTCCCTGCTCATTGTTCTTTCCCTACACAGAGTACCGCTTCTCTTTTCTTCTCTGTGAAACTGTGGATATTTTAGTGTTAACAGAGCGGATGCTTTCATATGACAATTGAATAATACTATCTTAAAAGGTTGATTTTTTTTTTTAGCTTGATGTTTCTCATTTGGTTGACGCTGTTGTTCTCAGGTAAGATGCTCTTTTTGGCTAAAGAAATGACAAGACAATTGCATTTTCTAGTATGACCTATTTATTTGTAAATTGTAAAATAATCTGAAGGAATTTGTTCCATAGATTTGTCCTTTGTGAAAATGTCAATCATAATTTGGCCAGCAACAAAGTTTTCAGATGTCTCCAAGATCATTGTTTGCTCTTTGGAGAGTGACAGCTTTATGACTCTACTAATTTTACTTACATTAGGTCAGCGACCAGTCTCTCACAGATTCAGTAGTGTGATCATGGTATTTGTTCAAATTTCTCGGAGCTGCACACATGCACTAATGAATGCATTGTAAAGAAAAGATATTGGATCCTCTAAATCACTGGTTATCCTAAGGCACCACAACCACCAATGTAAGCAAATGGATTCATATTATTACATGAAACGCTTAAGAACTGTAAAGCTATAAATACACATAATAATGTAATGTGGTTTTGCCTTTAACACTCCTGACTGAGAAGAGTATAACCTTTAATTCCTTGAGGTCTGTTGATGTAAAAATGTGATAGGCTTATCAATACAACCTGCATTTACAATCAGTATGCACTGTTTTGCATTGTATAGAGCCACTGATGCATCGTTCTGCTTTATGATAAATCATGCACAGGTTTAAGGAACTGATGTGATCATATTTCATTGGAATTGTACATTGATGTCACATGACAAATAAATATGATTGATTGATCCCTCAAACTTTTAGCGAGGCTGAACTAACTGGGTAAAACTGACCGAGGGGCCCCTGCTGCCCCCCTCCTGGATTGTTTCTGTTTTGTGCTTAGATTGTACACAAAGTATCACTAAACCAATTAGCATTTAATCAAATTACCACAAACAAATTGCCTTTGGGCCCCCAGTGGATCGGGGGGGCTCCATGGCCACGCGTTGCCCAGCTGGTAATTTATCTTTTCTTTTCAGCTCATCTGGCTGAATGTGTGCCAGAGAAGCCAAAGAGATCAACTCTGAACCAACTGACCAGGACCCTCCTCAGGAAATATGACTGCGGCGTTCGACCTGTTCACAACTGGACCAGTCCTACCACTATCTACATAGATCTCATACTGCAGTCGGTCCTTGATGTGGTATGCAAACAATGCTATTATCAGAATCAGAAAAGGTTTTATTGCCACAGTAAGTAGTAAGAATTTGCCTAAGAGCATACTACATAAAAAAGAAAAAAACAATTATATGCATAGTAACTGTTGCATAAGGCTCAATGGATTGAGAGAAAAATTTGCAAAGAATATATAGTATATGCAATAGGCAGATGTAAAGTCCAGGGTAAGGTTGGTGTAGTGACTAGAGATGGGGGTTAAGAGTCAGTGTCAGTGGGGGTCCGGGGCCTTGTTGTTGAAGCTTACTGTTGAGGGAAAGAGCACGCTGCTGCTGAAATTCTGTTAGGAAGATCTGATATCATCAAAGTCCACAAAGTCTTAATATACTGTAAATATAAAACAAGTATTATTAAAAAGTATCATTAAGACTTTCTTCTTTTCGCAGGATGGCAAGACTCAGAGCATAACTACAAGTATTTGGTACAGACAGGTAGGTGGGCCTCTCATGTTTCCTCTTGGTTTCTTGCTGTAAAGCTTCAAGACAACAAGCATATTGCTCCTCCATAAAACCAATGTCTTCCAAATTAACCCTTGTGTTGTCTTCACGTTGGCCAGGAAACTTTCTGGGTCAAAATTTAAAATAACAACTTTTTTTTTGGACACTTTTGTGGCTTCTATTAATGTTTTTGTCTTTTTTTTGTTGTTGTTTCCAAAGCTTTTTCCCAACATATTAGTTGGTCGATGTTTTAGATTTTTTTTCCCGACATTTTGTCCTATGGGTCAAATTTGACAAGAGTGTTAAAAGAGCTCCAATTATCTACCTCCTCAGTGACCGACTTCTACTGTAAGCAATAAACAACTTATGCAATACCGTGTTTTTTTTTATCTTCGAGTTTATTTAGAATATGCTGCAAGCCTTGGGAATTTAACAGCAATATCCCGATGTGTGTATTTATTCTAATACACAATTCATTTTTAGTAACAACGGCAGTAAAGTTTTGGTTTAAATGTGTTTGCTTCCCATTTCCATACCTTTTACAATTTTAGCACAAGCCTCTTCCTGTGTTTTCAGATCTGGACAGATGAGTTCCTGGTTTGGGACCCTGAGGAGTTTGATGGCATCAATGAGATCTCACTGTCATCTGATGCCATCTGGATACCTGATGTTATCGTTAGTGAATTGTAAGAACTTACTCAAACGATACTAAACCATTTTAGTCTCAGTCTACAGCAGGGCAACCTTTTTAATATGATGTGCCATTTTACAATGTTCTTGTTAATCAGTGGGCCATATCAGCATTAAATTTGCCATCCTCTACCGAGCCTGCTCAGAAGTGTTATTTTTCAGAGGCAGAGTAGGGTCTATGCAGAATGCGGATAGGTCCTAATCTTCCGCCTAATTATGTCCTCTGCTCTGCTTCTGTCCTACCTATTTGTGATTGGTGTTGCAACTGCCCCAAGGTGATACAAGGTGAAGTCATATTAAATCCAATCAAAAGTAAATTTGAATTTCAGAGACCACTTGTGATAAACATGTGATCATTCACAGCACTTGGACTAGTCCATATCCACCACGTTCCACCCCCGGGATTGCTTTTTTATTTTTAAAGATTATTTTTTTGTGTTTTTCCACCTTTATTTGATAGGACAGCTGGATGAGAAAGGGTAGAGAGAGGGAAGACATTGTCACAGGTCAGATTCAAACCCTGAACCTCTGCGTCAAGGCATAAACCTCCCTGTTTATGTGCGCCTGCTCTACCCACTGAGGCAACCCGGCCACAACTGCTCGCTTTCTTTGTGTTGGAATTTTAAACTCGATTTATGAGGACTATGGTTAACTGCTCCTCAGGTCTCTGCAGGGTAAATCCAGACAGCTAGCTAGACTATTGAATCTGAGTTTTCTGTTGCACGACTAACTACTACCTAACTACTTTTGAATGTACACGTTCCACCTAAACAAGATCCTTCAAGAAGCTATTTTGCAGAGGCACAGTGGCTCCACTTGGCAAATAGCGCTGCCCATGGCAATTGTAATTGGTTTAAAGAAATGTCAATAAATCAGAGTGTGATTTTCTACCATCCCTGAATGCTGTGTGGACTAGCCAGACCCTACTTCGCAGTGCTGTGGAGGAAGGTCTGGCAATGCGAGCCCACACTTGGACTACCAAATGGCCACCACAGCCTGACCGGTCTCACATTCTGCCCTGTTATTCATATCTTCCCTTTCTTCCCCTGTCTTTCATGTGTGTTCCCAGTGTGGATGAAGGAAAGTCCCTACCCATCCCCTATGTGTACGTCAACTCCTCTGGCTCAGTGAAGAACTACCGGCCCAAGCAGGTGGTACTGGCCTGCAGCCTGGAGATGTATGCCTTTCCATTTGACAAGCAGAACTGCAGCCTTACATTTCGCAGCTGGCTTCACTCAGGTGTGTTTTCTGCTTTTTATGGGGTCCATGTAAAAGCCTTTCCCAGAGCATTCAACTATCTTCATTCAGAGTGATCTCATGAAATGACATATGTATGACATGCCGATTTGTATGCCATTATTGGCGTGTTATCAAGACACAAACTCGCTTTTTAGCGTGTATTTCAAGGCTGTTTGGCCTCCATTGAGTTACATTACCTTTCGAGGGTGTGTGAATTTACAGATACGCAAAGTGGGGTGTATGTGTTTTCCCGCTGTATACGGCATACACAAAAGAAAAAAGTTGTGTGTATATATATATATATATATATATATATATATATATATATATATATATATATATATATATATATATATATATATATATATATACATATATACATATATATATATATATATATATATATACACATATACATATATACATATATACACACACTGCACTCACTTTTTTGCCTTAACTCTTAAGCTATTATCCATTATTCTATCCTCTTTCAGTCACTCCGTTTTCTGAGTTTTACTTGTCTGGAGACAGTCCCCCGATCCTAATCATTAGTGAATTTAGTGCTCAGTTTTTAATTCCCAGTAGGACTCCCTCATGTATCTGGGTGTTGGAACATCTAGCCAGAATTTTCAAGTTATGAAAAATGATCACTTCTCATAAACCATTTCAACATCTTAAGATCTCTGCTAGTTCCTAAAGATTGTCAGTTGTCTTGTTTTGTTCACAACTCAAATATATTCAGTTTACTGTCACAGAGGAGTGAAGAAACTAGAAAATAGTCTAATTTGAGAAGCTGGAATCAGATAATCTTTACTTATTGCATAACTGAGCAAACTTCCACTGACAAACAGTAAGATGCAGTTGAAAGCTCAGGAAAAAAGTAGTAAATGAACCTTGAGTTGAGATCATTTTGTGACACATTTTGTTCACAAATGTATTTTCTCAGATTATCCATCTTATTTGAAACATATCGATCAACCTATAGCCTCAGAGACACTGACCATCTTTTCTTTTTTTCTTCTCAGAAATTGGGAGGAGAGCTTTTAAATTTAAAGCCCCTTCTGATTGGAATGGTTTACCGAGGTCTAATAGAGCTCTTTCCTCCTTTCACCAGTTTAAGATGTCTCTTCGTAATTATCTGCATACAAGCTGCAACTGTTTTTCTCATACTTGACATTCATAATTGATACTTATACTTGATTTTTTATTTATGTATGTATGCACACGTAAAGTATGTATGTATGTGTGTATATATGTATATTTTTTTTGTCAGTATGTGTGTATGTTTGGGATGTATGTTTTTTATCTGTATGTCCCCTCAAGTTGTTTTAATTGTTTTGCCTAAATTGTGAGTGTACTGTATTATTATTTTTTTGTATTTTTTGTTGCCTTTAAGGACTCCCTCGAAAACGAGATGTTACATCTCAAGGGACTATTCCTAATAAAGAATTTCAATTACATTCTTCATCAGTTGCTTACCAGCTGAGGTGGTTGGACTCTGAGGAAGAATGAAATAGAAAGACAGGATATACAATTTCAAATGTAACCTTGTTTAAATGAAATCCATAAAAACAAAACCCTGTGTGAGTGTACTGTGAGGCAAAAGCGACAAACTTCATTTAAAAGGAAAAGGAAATATTTAAGGCTTTCCTTTTTGCCCTTCATTATCTCTCCCTCTTGCAGTGAAGGAAATAGACCTGGCGCTGTGGAGGAGTGCAGAGGCCATCGCTAATGATAAGAGGGAGTTCATGAATGACGGAGAATGGGAACTGTTGTCCATTCCTTCCAGCTACTGGCAGATCCACCAAGACAACACTGACTATGCCCACATCCAGTTCAATGTCTGTGCTTCATTGTCTCGATCGTGTACATTTGTCACATTAACAGAGGGAATTATTTAAATTAGTTAAAGTAAGAGTGTACAAAGGTACAATTGTGACAGAAACCATACTGTTGGTTATTTGAATATAATCCTTATATTCATGTCTAATGGTGTAGTATTGTGGAAGAGGTCTGTAACAAGTGAGCAAGTAGCTGCACTGTGATGGCGGCGATTGCTTATCGATGGTGAGCTCTAAACTGTAGTCCCTCTGTGGGTTAGCCTCCCTCCACACTGTGCGGTGGAATTGTAAAGTGTAAAGCAATTGGCCGCGACCTTCATGGATCGAGCTAGTGAGCTAATGCCAAATGATGAGAGCGAGACCGTTTCTGGCAAGTAAAAAGACAGATATAGAGGGAGGCTGATAGACAGGGGAGGGTGAGCAACCATAATGAGACTGTCTCAGTGGCTGCCTGATCAATGGACCTCTTGTTAGTAGTGAAGAAAATGGCCCCATAGCCCATCGCAGGTGGAGCAGCGAGGGCTGCTATTTATTCAGCTCAAAGAGCAAAAAGGCTTTCTGATAACGGAGCATTTCATGGCTCAATGGGATATTGTTACGCTGTGACAGTTTTGTAGCTAAAAAGGTATTCATGCCATATGAAAAGGGTTTCTCATGGAAAATGCTTTAGTCCATTTTCAGTTCTGTTAAAATGTTTCCATCCCTGGACAAATAAAAGCAAAAACTATCTGCATGGCTAGACACCACTAGTGGGAACATGTGTTTGAATGATATTATTTTGGTGTGTCCATCAGATCTTAGCTCTCTGTCCTCATCTATCATTCAGGTGTTGATCCGCCGGCGCCCCCTGCTGTATGTGGTGGGTCTCCTCATCCCCAGCATCTTCCTCATGCTGGTGGATGTGATTAGCTTCTACCTGCCTCTGAACAGCGGTACACGCATTGCCTTTAAGGTCAGCATACTACTTGGCTACACCGTCTTCAGAGTCAACCTGATGGATGACCTGCCCGCCACAGCAGTCAGAACTCCACTCATAGGTGGGATGGTTTATGTTTATTGTTTAGATCATTTCAGTATATATATATATATATATATATATCAATTTTTCTTTGTTTATAGTCCTGATAGACCCAATTCTTTTGTCCTCCAGTTTTGGTTGTCATATTTCCGTCACCTTGATTTTGTCTGTTTGGTATACTTTAAATTAAAATAAATGGACTTATTTTGTTGTTATTGCATATCGTCTGAAAAGCCTTAACTCCTCTATAATAATAATACATTTTCATTTATATAACACTTTACATGGTACTCAACAACACTTTACAGTAAAACCAGCACATTTAGCACATTAAAACCAGATAAGCAATGAAACCAACACATAAAACAAGCGTATTATAAGCAATTAGAAACAATAAAACCAGTAACTGATCAGGTGAGGAATGTAAGACTATTGAACGTGGAAAGCTCATCTGAAGGTGTCTTTTGATTAGTGTTTTGAATGTGTCCAGGTCAGTACAGTCACTGATGTGTATGGATAGGGAGTTCAAGAGAGAGGGGGCTGCAATGGTGAAAGCTCTGTCACCCCAGGTACGGTGCTTGGTCCTGAGTGGTGGGGAGAGAAGGTTTGCGTCAGAATAACGAAGAGTAGAGTTCCTTAGAATGACAGAGCATTCTCATGTTTACCAGTCCAGCCTGGTTTATGATGTCTAATAGAATAAAAGGGATGCAAGAGAAAAAAAAGAATTGGGTCATATTCTTAGTTCCAGTCCAAGACCATTTAAATGAAAAAACTATGTGATGACACTTGTAATGTCTTACTCTTTGTATTGACCATAATGTATTGTGGAAATAGCCAGTATTGGGAGCTTTTCTGTTTTCTCTCCCATCTCCATCCAGGTGTGTTTTTCGCGGTGTGCATGGCCATGCTGATGCTTAGCCTGATCAAGTCTATTCTGGTAGTGAAGCTGCTCCACCACAGTGAGAAGGAGGTCAGGCAAATGTCAGTGTCTGCTTGTCTGCTGGACAAGTACGGCTCAGCTTGTCACGGCTTCACAGAGAGCGCTTTAACCTCCATTAAGACCCTCGATCACATCAACCTGTCCGGAGGTAAGCTACAAGCTCGAAGATTGAGAATTTTCAAAAGTCCTGCTGACAGTTGTGTTTTTGGTTAATGCTTCACCAAATCAAAAGGTCTGTTTGCAAAAAAACAGGTGTTCATGGGAGTCAAGGGCAAAAGAACACTTGGATAAAACGATGTCAAGGCACCTTGTCGGCAAGAAAGCTTAAACTCTAGAAATCTAAAACAGTTTGGATGCTACAGATGTTTTGGTATTGTTGTTGGCCACACAAGTGCATTTTGACTGATGCATGGAAACAGGCTGTCCTCACGAACCATTCGTACATATAATGTAGCTATGAAACTTAATGCACTGTGATTTGTATGTATTTACTATTGTATGCACCACAATGACCGCTACAGTGAAGTGTGCGATGTTCCACATAGCAGACCGATTTCATAAAATGGTTTACGTATGACACGCCAATACGTATGCCATCATTGGCGTGTTATCAAGACGCATTGCTTTTTAGCGTGTATATCAACGCTGTTTGGCCTCCATTGATTTACATTACCTTGTGATGCCGTGTGAATTTATGAAATGGCAAAAATCAGCATGGGGGATAGTTGGGGTGGTGGATGGGTAAAACACAGGACTTTCACCCAGGAGACTGACTGGGGATCGTGTCCCGTTACCTGAACTTCTTTCTAGTTTTACTAAAGCCAATCCTGTTCTTCTTTCCTAAACTTAAAGGTCCCCTGGCATGAAAATGTCACTTTATTTTTAATGTTAATATATAATATAATATATAATAATAGCGTTCCCCCAGCCAGCCTGTGGTCCCCCAGTGGTTAGAAATGGCGATAGGTGTAAACCGAGCACTGAGTATCCTGCCCTGCCTTTGAGAAAATAAAAGCTCAGATGGGCCAATCTGGAATCCTCCCCTTTCTCTGCTTTGTGACTTAAAACGGACCAGTGTTTTAACCCAAACCAGAATCTTTTCTAATGTTAGTCATCAAGGTTTATTAATTATCAGTTGCATACAGTCACCCTGGGAGCTGCTTAATGTAACTTTACTTACCTGACAACTCTAAACACAGTTTGGTTACAACAGATCTGTGCTTCATATTATGAAATCAGGACTAAGATGATCTTAAACTATACACACACACACACACTTCAGCAACTCTTAAGACAGAGTCGGAGGAGCAACTGGTTGTGTAAGTATTTCTTTTAATCTCAGAAAATCATCAGAAAGATTTCTATTAATAATGATAAAAGATGATGAAGAGCTGTTCTATGACCAGCTGATAACAACAACAACAACAACTACAACAGTCTGTATCAAAGTGAAACTGAGCCTTTTGAAAGTACAGAAATACTGATGTCAAGAATATTAATACAATTGTCCCTTCCATAATGATTGATTTTAATTGTCCACATTTATTTATAAAAACTGAATGAATCTATACTAATTGTTCACATTTTAAAATTATATTTTTGATCTTCTCATAGATTATGAGCTTGAGCCCTCAGTGGAGGAGGATCTGCTGTCCCTGAATGAGATCCAGGACGCTCCATCTGGGCTGGAGTGGCTTCTCCAGGAGCTGGTTTCCCTCCGGCTGGCTTTATCCCAGGAGGACAATGAGTCTTCGGCTCAGGCTGAATGGCTTGCCCTCTGCTCGAAGCTTGACTGTTTCCTGTTTCGCTTTTATCTGTTGGTTCTGGTCTCGTATGCCGGTACGCTGCTGATGCTCTGGGCCAGTTGGAGCTTTGCCTGACCGCACAATCAGAGACTTAGTGACGTTCGTAATGTGATGTTTATCATATCTGTGATTCTGGATTCAGTAATTTGTTCTGTTGGATAAGCCTAAATATATTACAATGCAAAAGGAAGGATGCAGAAGTATTATTGTAGATAGAATATGTATTTAAAATATACTAATCCCCCAATAGATATTAATAAAATAGGATACACTTTGTTTTGTGCCGATGTTAACCAATGCTTTGAAAATATGTCATTACAAATTGACCTCTTAATTATTGTAGTTTTTGCCATTTGTTTTTATTAGTCAAAACAAGTTTGCACTCATCAAAGTAATTGCTAAGATCTGGGAACACGGTGACATTGTTAGAACATCAGACGGTGCAAGAAACAGCTTGTAAACAAGATGAGTCCTTCCAGATTATATTATTATTAAATTAAGTTTAGGCAGAGCACTTAAGTCGCGCCCTTGTTTGTTAGTATCATTTTGTCATGTTCACAGAAGTGGCCTTTATGAACTGGGTCTACTCTTCTGATTCACCACTTCAATGCCAACACTGATTGCTGTGCAACTTCCTTCTCATGTCACTGACGCTTTTGTATTATCTTGCGGAATCTTGACGTACATTTCTATATCTGACGCAGTTCACTCAGTGTTTGGGGATTAGCTCTCAGCAGAATCCCCATCGCTGCTCGTATTCATTGAGAGCTCTCAAACAGCAGAGCTTTTTCCACCAAATCGAACTTTGTAACCATTTGCAATAAATGGTAAATTTTTTGATGTAGGTGTCTTGGAGGTACAACCTGGAGTGCAACTTAATTGTCGTAATAATTCCTCATTGCACAGAAAAACTGTACACGCAGAATGATAAATATGGTAGGTCAACGATGGAAGCAGGAAAACCATCTGTAAACTATGATACAGGTTTACAATGGACAATTTGGGTAATACTTTTACCGTTTCCCTTAGTTTTCTCTTCCAAATTAGTGTTAGTTTACAACCTATCAGGTCATATTTCTTGCCCCGTCTAACGTGTTTTTTGTAATGCCACTATGTTCCCAGATCCCAGCTATTGATGACAGCCAATGCGAATGATTGTCAAAACTACAAAAATAAAAACTGAAGTTGTCTGAAAGTAAAACTATCCATTAAATATTAGGCTCATTCGAGATGAGCCAGGTCTGTGCAGAATTGATCACCGGCGATCGCCATCTAATGCATGCCGGTTAGATTTGTGTTCGACTTGCTCTGACATCATGCACACTCCGCCAACGATAACTTCACGAGATCAAGGCGGCCGCAGGTTTGAGACGCAGGCAGCACAGTTGCTTTTTACCCACTGCAAGACTCAGGGGGACCCAGGGCATGCTGGGAAAAGCCTTATCAAACAGCTGATTGGTTCAAAATCGACTCAAGACTTTTTTTTTTTTTGAATTGGAGGCATTTAAATTGCCATTTGTCTGATTTAAAGTCTTATTCTGTACACCACACCTTTTGTGGCTGTTAGTTACATTTAGTGATCAGAGACTAAATCCATTAAGCTTACAGATCATCTAGTCTGTTTTTTAACATCAGCAACAGAATGCATGTAGAGCATTTTGACTGCTCCTCTGTCTTAAACTGGAGACTGTGTGCAAGCTGATAACATTTTATTAAATCAGAATCGGACCTAACAGGATGTGAGTGTTTCTATGACTTCCTGTTCAGACTGAAGGCAGCTGAAAACTGCTGGAAACTGTCCGACTTGCCGTCTGCTCTTGTCCACTTTATAGGCAAGGCGCAGTTTATCTCAAACAAGCCTAAATATTATACTGCAGATATTGCACTGCCACTGTATAGCAACATTATAGTTAGGGAAAGACATTATTGTATCGTCTCTGTTGTCATGAATTTCAGACAGTGTAGATTTACTGAAGGATAATGTATAATAAAGCAGCTCTCTGGAGAAAATCCTCTGTGCCAGTGTGATGTTATGATATTGTATTCATACTTTAATCTCCATCCCACAGCCACAAAATAGATCAATAAAACCCATTCACAGCTCAGCTGCTGTGTCTCTATTCCCTGTTGGTTTCCTAATAGTCATGACTAGAATATCAAGAGTGCATCATAGCAAACTTGCTGGTGGAAAGATCCATATAAATGCAATTTTCACAGAATGTGTAAATCTCTTCTTCCAGGGGATCTGGTTACATGATGTTATGCAACCAAGCTGAAGATAAATGTTTAATCAGTGCTTTGTTCCTGTCTGTATGAGGTAATGGCTGTATGTCAAGTTCAAGGCTTTATGTTTTCACTTTTGTTGTGAATATGAATGTCATCCTAACATCCATAATTATTTTGCAATAAAAGAAAAGCCTTTAAGCGGATTGTTTTGTGAATATACAGTATTACATGCCAGAAGTGAAAATAAAAGCCTTATAGAAACCAACCAGCAACCTGTCAATTCTTATTGCTGAATTACATCAAGTCACGAGAGAGCCCTTAGAGGATGTATTGTTCAGGTTGATGCAATGTTCATTATTTGTGCATTGTGAGAACAATTTCAAGTTTTATAGCCATTTGGGACATAATTTGACAGTGAATTGAGGATGATGATCCAAAGAAAGCATGGAAAGGTGAAAAATAACGCTCTACATAAACAACACAAATTCCCTTCTCCTAGTATCCTCCGTACATTTCAGCCAATGAAATGTTATTTCCTCCCCACTTATGCTAATGGATGACTTTAACACAGTTCATGAACCAAGATTGGAAACTGCTGCCATTACTTTAAATGAAAATTCTAACTTTAGATTTTCATTTGAAATTCAATGTAAATTCAAGGCCAATTTACATTAAATGTCCTGTCTTGGGAGTATAGTGAGAATTATAATACAAAAGTATGTGGGCTCACATGTCCATATACTTGTGTGCTTTTGGTCTAGAGCAATTGTTTATCTTGTTGCTGTCTTGTGAAAATCATGTGTCTCCAAAATGCCAACTTTTTATGAGCTAAGCTTTGGGGCATTGATGCATTTTCAGATTATTCAGAGTTTTTAGCTTCACCAAGAAGGTTATGTTTTTTGTTCAGTTTTTTTTTTAATCTGTTTTGTTTTCAGCAAGATTATGGAAAAAACTCATGGCCGATTTTCATGTATCTTGGTGGAAGAGTGTAGCATGGGCCAAGGAAGAACACGTTGCATTTAGGTTCCGATCCAAATCCCTGGGCGGATACACAAATTGTTTTTCACTATTATTAACAAAGATAGAGCATGCATTTATGTTGTGTCGGAAAAATTGGAGAATGAGCTGGGATGTTCAACCTCTATTAACACTGTGAGATAAGGCATGCCATGGCGGAGGTCTGTGCTCTCTGATTATCTGAGGAAGTATGAGCATTTTCTCATACCATTAAGGAAAACGTCATCTTTCAACAATCTTTTAACTGAATAATCATATAAGTTTTGTCACTGGCCTGCACAGAGCCCTAACCTCAACACCATCCAACACCATGTTGGTTTAAATGTGCTATACACATAAAGTTTGAGTTGACCTTTGAGATGCATTGGAACGACTGCAAACCAGATCATATCGCCCAACCTCTAGTGGCTGAATGTAAGACAATATTTTTTATTCACATTTTCCTATGCAGCATGCACACACAAATGAAAATGCATTTGATTCAATTATTTTCTTTTTAATATTGGCAGCCTTGAAAGCCTTCAACATTTGGGATAGCAATATTAAGAAAAGGAAAACAAGCAGGCCACTATGGCCACTGTGGGTTTTATTTGATACAGGACATTAAATGGTATAACTTTGCTGTCAGTGAGTTAACACTCTTCCCAGACAGTCTCTTAATTGTGCTAAATCACTGTAACACTGGTGTTGGCATACTACATAATTAAATGATTACTCAGACATGACAAACGATCCGGTCACTAGCTTTTATTTCTGCAGTCTTTCAGCTTCATTTATCTGAGAGAGCTGCTGCTTTATTGAACGAGGAGGAGTGGTGTCAGAGCAGATGGATACACCCTTATGAGCTGAGTGACACTAACAAGGTTTTGATACTGGATGAGAGTGAAGTGATGGATATAGTGGATGGATATGGAGGATATGGGTGTCAGGCATCCCGAGGCCTTTCATCAGAGCAGCCGGCACACTACCACAGCAGGAGAAGAAAACACAGGTGAACAGGCACAATGAGACTCTCATCAGCCAGGACAGCACTCATCTTCCTTCTGATTCAAGGAGCATCAAGAGCCTGCACAGGTACAGTACAGCAGCTTCTGTTTTACACTACATTATATGCTTTCAAACATTTACCCGTTAACTGTAGTTTTATCTACAAGGTTATACATCAGATAATTTAGGATTGCATCAAATCTAAAGTGACAAAATAAATAACATGTTATACCCAATTACAATACATTTCATTTAAAACATCAACAAAATGTTTTACTGTGTTTTGTCATTGTGATAAATTATTAGTTTTACAAATGTTATTTGGTTAGAATGGTGAATTAGACAAAAGGTTACTAAGCCATTTGGGCTTAATGGCACTGTTTTTTTCTAAATACAGTATAAAGCTTTAACATATAGGTGTTGCATTTCTTGTTTTTTATGCATTTGTGTAAATAAATACTGCCAATAAAACTGATCTTTACAAAACTGCATACACTCAGGATATGAGTTATCTTGAGTTAAAGTTAGTGGCATGAAATATATCACATTTCACTGCATTGAAATGTAATTCAATATACTGTGGCACAACAAGTGACATTGCTTACGGTCATCCAGCTAAGAACTGTTACCAAGTATATATAAACATTTTTAAATTAAATTATTACTACATTTTACGATTGTTTTTATGCTTTTCACTTTCTTTAAAAAATGTCCAGTTTTAACTTGAATCAAATTCAGAAGATATTTAGACCTAACACCTTTTATTTGCAATTAAACACTATTTACATTTTAAAAGAAGATTTTAAATCAGCCACATCTTATTATAACTAAGAAGCTATTTATTCCAATGAAGGTTTGCTCATTTGTGATAAATTGTGTTTACACAAAGGTCTACTGATATGTTTAATGGCTTTTTATTTACTTATGCAAAAATGTACTGCTAACAATATGAGCGATTGAAACTGTATGTTTGACTTCTTTATGTACATCAAACGATTCATATTGTATACATTTTCAGTGAAGAAACTGGGCAGCAGCACAGGAAGATTTGCCAACGCCACATTAGTGCGGCTATCTGAGTTTTTGAGTGCGGGATATAAGAAGGGAGTGAGACCAGTGAAAGACTGGAGGACGTCCACTATAGTGGCCATAGACCTCATGGTTTACTCCATCCTCAATGTGGTGAGTTAAATGCAACCAGAATGTCACACTAACCTGCAAACAGTGAAGCGCATTATTTATATCATTTACGGTGTCATGACTCCTTTAATTATTATTTTATACACCATCTGGATAATTATCTGCATTACACATACAAACATGTGCAAAACTCATTGAGGCTTACAGGGTTAATTTGATTTGTAACACTTATATTAATACAGAAAAATGAATGGATTAACCTTCTATAGGCCCTGTGGCAAAAAATTAGCTGACGATTTTTGTGCAGACTGTACTGGCCCCAGGTGTGTGTGGTAATTTGATTACACATTAATTTAGAAATACGCATTAACACAAACCTTGATACAGGGACTCTCTTCAAGGCAGGGCTTCAAGATTACACACTTACCAACTTAATCACTAAGTCTGGAGTCTAGTTCTGGAGCTCAGGGGCCTATTGGGTAGGGCTCTGCAATCATATTGAATTTTAATTGCGATTATGGCTTCTAAATATCACAAAAAAACAATGTAATCGAGAATATGTTTTGCAAGATAAAACTTATTTTGTTTTCTGAATAAAAAAATTTTTAGGGGAAATTTTAACCCCCCCCTCCGCCAATGGGTTTAATTTATGAAAGCATATATGTTATTGAATATATTTTAATTATTAATTTGAAGCTTTATTTAAAATAACTCCATAAACAAGGTGTTACAATTCAATTTGTAAATGTTATAACTATAATATATTATGAACAAAGTATGTATTTTATATCAGTACTAAACAATGAATAAAATATACAATGAATTATTTTATCTTAAAGATAAAATATATGATTAAAACTGAAAACAGATGTCTTATTGTGTTCCACTACAGGATGAGAAGAACCAGGTTTTGACAACATATGTGTGGTACAGACAGGTAAAACAATTAAAAATCCTCACACGTACCGTAGGCTGCTTACTGTAGCTACTTTGGTTTACTGCATGATTACACTATCAAATATCAAAATAAACGACTAGCTAGTGTGAGCATAAACATAAATGTGTGCATATATATATGTAAACTGTGAGCATGATTTCAATAAACTCAAACTTACGTTTAGGCACCAAAATGGCTAGTTAAGTTTAGGAAAAAGATTGTGGTTTGGATTAAACATTACCGACAACGAAAGAGCGTTTCCTGGGTGAAAGTATTCTCTTTTCGCCACAAAGTGATCTCTGCTCTCCGATTTTAAAGCGCTGTGTTTTATGTTGACACCATGTTGTGCTATTTTATTTTAAGATTATTTTTCATTGAACAGTTCATAAATAAGTTTGCGCATGGCTGGCTGAGTGGGACTAAATCCATGGTATTGAAAGGAGGATTTAATTATTGCACATTTTGTTTTGCATGATCACAAATGGCACCCTGGCTATATCACTTACAGAATTATACATATGTGTATTTTCTGTTACTAAGACACTAATGCTCTAATATTTACTAATTTAGCTTATTCTCTTCAATATTCTAGTCATGGACGGATGAATTTCTGGTGTGGAACCCAGAAGACTTTGATGAAGTCAAACAAGTTTCTTTACCTACCAATAATGTGTGGGTGCCTGACATCCTCATCAATGAGTTGTAAGAACGGCTCCTGTTGATTATTTCCGCTACTGCTGTGACTCTACCAGGGTGTGTCTTTACTCCTAAACTAATTGTTGTTGACATTTTTGTCTCTAACATGCAGTGTAGATGTGGGGAAGTCTCCAGACATACCTTATGTCTATGTGACACATGATGGACTGGTGCGCAACTACAAACCTATCCAGGTGGTCACAGCCTGCACTCTCAACATCTACAACTTCCCATTTGATGTCCAGAAATGCAGCCTCACCTTCCAGAGCTGGCTACATACCAGTAAGACACATTTCACTCACTTCACACACACTAAACCTTTTGGTATGGGGTAAAACATCACCTGGAATATCTAATTGGTTTTAAAGGGTCCTTCAGACATTCAAGCCTTCATAAAGAAATTGAAAATCAATCATCAGGATCTGCACTTGCAGTGCACACAAAAAAACTACATTTTCTATGTGTACAGTTTTAACAGGTTAAGGTTTCTAAATACATGAAAAAATGATCGCAAGGTACTTTCCCGATCTTCATTACGTTTTTGTTTTGACTCCAAAATGAACAGTGAATGGAACCCACTTACTTTAGAAATATATATAATTTATTAATTAGTTTAAGCCTGCATTGAATTACAGTTTATTACAAATTGAGTCCCATTTTCATATCTGTGTCCATCATAATCAGTACTAATAAAGTATTCACCAAGTTAATTGTGGAGGTCTGTGAGGGCAGCAACACCACTAATACAATGGGGAAATAAACACGAGCACTCAGATGACCTGACAGGTTATAAACAAAAGCCCCAGGTTAGCCAAACTTACTTAGGAGAATTGTTCCCCAAACTCTCCATTGTAAACATTACGACTGTACCAACTGAGAATTTTCCCAATCAAATCGGATCTGTTCAATAGGAATATTCTACTTTTTTCCGTTCATTTTTTTAACAGAATAATCTGACGTTATGCTACTTTCAATGTAATTCTGGCAAAGTGAAGAAAAATATTCACTGGCATCAGAAAACAACATCCGGCTCTCTCTTCAACTCTTCTCATTAAGACTTGAGTGGAACAACCGCTCTGTTCTGTGCATCCATGAACTCTCGCCTGCTGTGACATGTGCTTAGAAAGCAGAGTGGAGGGTGAAAGGTAACTTGTTGCCATGGTCGTTTCATGTTGCTCCCGACATTGTGTTCGATCTGTAGTTGATGACATCAACATCACCCTGATGCGCAGCCCTGAGGAGCTCAGGGAGGACAAGAGTGTCTTCATGAACCAAGGAGAGTGGGAGCTGCTTCATATACTGTCCAACTACAAGATCTTCAGTGTGGACAATGATGACTATTATGCTGAGATGAAGTTCCATGTAAGTATTTGTAATAGTAATTGTAAGATTTGTGTGTGTGTGTTATTTGTAAATATGGGGTGGTGTATCTTGTATTAGTTTTTGTCTTAGCTTCAAATATGACAACAAATGAGAATGTCGACCTGAGTGAGAAATCTGTAGCACCACACCACCACAAACTGGCTAAAACCTAGTAGACAGACTCAGATTATGATGGGAGTCATGGCCGGGCCTCCTCAGTTTGGCCTAATAATATGCCCTGTGGTCAAAGTGGCCTTGATGTCCTGCTTTCACTGTTCAAGCCAGAATTCTTTTTTTCAGTCAATATGGTTTTTAGATGTAAGTGTTTTTTGTTGAGATTCCGAATGCTTATTGGGCAAAATGTATTAAGCATTTTTTAGGCCTTTATTAGATAGGACAGCTGAAGACAGGTAAGGGGGAGAGAGAGAGGGAGAATGATAAGCAGCAAAGGGCTGCAGGTTGGAATTGAACCGATGGCCACTGCAGCAAGAACTGAGCCTCTGTACATGGGCTGCACGCTCAACCAGGTGAGCTACCCAGGCAACCCGTGGGTTTGATTTTGAGACTGGTATGAACAACTGGAAAACCAGGCTATTTATGATGCGCTGGCCAACCAGGGGTCGGATGCATACAACTCAGATATGTTCAAAACTAAAACTGTGTAAGCACAAAGACAGAAAAATACATATTATTTTCGTCAGATTTATAGCACCGCTGTCATCACGCACAATTGCTACACACAACTGTGGCTATTTGTAGCGTCTATTCCATTCCACTAAATCATTATGTTTCTGCAAACCATCATCGCAATAACATCTTGATTATTATTTGTATTGTTAAACAGCAGAAGGATCGATTAACAATTAATTTATAGTGCTGCTAATGTTGAAACTAACTTTACAGTATAGGCCTATTGAACCTCCTCAGCATCATATAACCCGCAGCTATCTCAAATTAAAGTGTACACCTGGTTTGAAGTTACACATCCTTCCTTCATAAATAGTTTGTGTGGAAAAGGCGTGCGCACCGTTTATACATATGGCCCCGAGATACTTAATCAAACTCATCCTGATGCCAATGCCACAAATCTGTGACTGCGTTAACTTTGGTGAAGACTTTATATAAATATTTGTCATAGGTCAATTTCAATATATATTTTTTATTTATAATTTAACAGCCTTTTTTGACATAGATAGATATCCTATTTAGACTATTACAAATAAAAAACCTCAACCCATTAAAATAAAATACACTCCTTTTAAATAAAACATAGGCCTACCTTAAATGTTATAACTAAGCAAGCAGCAAAGTAAAAAAAAAAATGATAAGTAGCTTAATTTTTGGTTTATTTGCACAATATCTGTCGTTTTTGCTACCATGCTGTAATAGTGGGATTAATTAAGTATCTATCCATTTGTCTCACACACACGCATACGCACGCACGCACACGCACGCATACAACACACACACACACACACACACACACACACACACACACACACACACACACACACACACACACACACACACACACACACACACACACACACACACACACACACACACAGCTAAATCTCGCAGGCCTGTATGTAGCTGGCGTGGTGTGGCTTAAGGTTACAGTAGAGTAATATTCACTCAAACTACTAAAGGTAAAAATAAGGTTCCCCTTACAGTTCGGTTTTAGTCCTGGAGACGGTTTGTGTTGAAGGTCCCAGGCACCAAGAAGCATCTCCGGTCACAAACGGCGATATCTGACTTGAAGCATCTTGTCCAACAGGTGCTTTCATCACAATTAATTAACATTAGCCGAGCTGTTAGCATCATTACTCCCACTAGCTAAGTGGCTAGCTGCTAAGCGATTTCAGTTAGAATTCAGACTTGCGCGCGCGGGCGCACACACACCACCACCACTACTACTACTACTATTACTACTACTACTATTACTACTACTACTATTACTACTACTACTACTACTACTACTACTACTACTACTACTAATTCTATTACTTTTCCTCCATTTCGTTTAACCTTTTCCTTGCTCCTTTGCGCAGTGTGCTGACTCCGCCCTCTATTTTTCGTTCCTCACCTTCTGCCAATCACAACAGGTAGCCTATCACGACCTGACTGATTGACCAATAAAAACTAAAAGTGTAAAGGTGTATTTTGTGTTTATTTTACCTCAGTTAACATATTATGAACTCACCACTTAAGCTCCTTATTGAGTTATTTACATAACCTTATTTAAAACTGAAGTAGGCTACTTTCAGTTTTTAATGACTCTTATGCTGTTTTCACACAACTTTATTCAAAACTAAATTATTTTAATTCCCACTTTTGACTTTTTTGGGGCTATCTTTTGTTTAGCAACGTGTTAAGGGACATTCTAAGTATTTAAAAAAAACAGGTCTCTGGTTCAAATCAGTCTCTTTACTGTCAACTCTGTAATTAAAGATTTCCCCAAATAATACTAAATAAAAAGGAACTGTGGGCCAAAATAATTGTGTATTTTTTGGAAAATATTCTCATTTGCTTTCTTTGTAAGCGTGAGATGAGAAGATTGATAATATTAATAATAATAGTAATATATTGATACAGAGATGGAGTTAGGACATACTGTGGTTTGGCATAACAACAAACCCAAAGCAAGTGCAAAACAACAGCTCACTGTGTAGATGAAAATACTGCTAATACAGATGGATAAACTGTTATTTTACCAGTTTTGTTTGATGGATGAGGTACTGTAGGCCTACAACGTGTTAATTATTAACAGTCTTAGAACCTGTTTCCGGTCTTTTTGCTTAGCTAAGCTAAGCACACTCTGCCTTTTTTCACAGTACACATATTGACTTGACTTAAAACCTACATTCCCCAGGTGGTGATCCGACGGCGGCCGTTGTTCTACACTGTGAACCTGCTGCTGCCCAGTATCTTCTTGATGGTGATGGACATTGTGGGTTTCTACTTGCCACCAGACAGTGGAGAGAGGGTTTCCTTCAAGATCACTTTGCTGCTGGGCTACTCTGTCTTCCTCATCATTGTATCTGACACTCTGCCTGCCACCGCCATAGGAACCCCGCTGATAGGTGACTGGGACCTATTGCTGCTTATCAGTAGTTTGCATTCAGAACAGGATTTCTGCAAGGAGTGTTAGCTCATGATTTTAAAATAGTTTGCCTTTAAAACCATGTGTGAATAAAAAAGGCAAAAGCTTTGTAAATTGAGATGTCAGGAGAGCACAAAACAAAATTGAACGACACTTACTCTGCAAGTCAAGCATGCGGGGACAGATCGGTGTGGACAAAGCAGGTTCTGAGAGTGTACTCAGACTAAATTCAAGCACTCAGTTCAGGATTTTGGAGAATATCCAAGCATGCATTTGGTGGAAGGCAGGGAAACATCATCAACACGTTATTATTACACCATGGGTCTATAACAGTATAACTCTTCATGCTCACCTGCGTGTAGGAGGCAGCACAGGTTAACACACAAGCAAACTAAAATGTGAAATCTCCAAAAAGAATCTGAACTTAAACCTGCAATCAAATGTCTAAATGAGACACAGTCAAAACCACAAAATTTAGATGTGAAACGTATTTTGCACTACTATACCGTTAACTGCTTTCAAAGACTATCTGTAAGAGGATCATCATCAAACATCTTGTGTCATCTCACCTGTTCTGTAGGTGTGTACTTTGTGGTTTGCATGGCCCTGCTGGTGATCAGCCTGACAGAAACCGTGCTGATTGTGCGTCTGGTCCACAAGCAGGACCTGCAGCCACCTGTGCCCCACTGGGTGAAGTACTTGGTGCTGGAAAGAGCTCCAGTCCTCTTCTGCATCCACAAGAAGCACCGCCTCTGCTCCACACTGTCCTCCCAGGGCGCCGACCTGGAGCACTACAAAGACAACAGCTATGGGACTGGTAAGGTACAGGTCAACGCATATAGCTACAGTACCCTACAACATTTTCAAACCCATATCTACAGCAGCAGTATGTTGTTATTAAATCATGTCATTATTATGAAATATTATTGTACCACTGTTTTTACAAGATGCTAACCATAACCCTGTGATAGTATTTAATATGAAATGAAAACAGACTTGGAAATTGAATTTAGAAAAAAAACAAAAATAAAATAAAAAAACTTAAATCCATAAAATCTATAGTATTTATTAATTAGTATTTTTTTTGTCTAACTGGGTGATTTATGAATTTTTAATAATGCTTCACTTTTTACAGATTATGGGATTGGTAAGGTACAGATCAACGCATGTACAGTGGCCTAAAATAGTTAAAGGTGCTCTACGCAAACTTCTTGTATAAGTATTGTGAAACAAAATTGAGGCTAGCTTGCCCCTCTCTCCTCCTAATCCCACTAACCCCCCAACACCCCAAAATCCTTCTTGTCAGTTATTGGCTGGAACGCTGGAAGACTGTTTGTTATGTTTGGTGGTGCAGGTTGGCGCAGTTTGTTTTTGTTGCCGTTTGTGGAGCCTGGATCTAGATGCAACCTAGTGGCAGAAAATATAATTTGCAGCTAGGGTCAGTCTAGAAACTCTCCATTGGCTCGCAAGCTGGAAAAAACACATTCTGGTCAGGCCAATCACATCGTGTATAGAGTTGGTGGGTGGGCTTAACATAAGGCTGGCATTCCCTGCCACTTGAAAATAAAGAAGATGGCTGCTGCACGTGAACAACGGCCTTTCAAATCAGCTTTGGCCGCGACTCTGGAAGACTTGGAGACAAAAAATGTTGTAGCCTAAAAACGCGTGACATCACTTAGAGCACCTTTAAAGGTGTTTTCCGGTTTTTCAAACCAAAATCAGCCAATTTCACTGATTAGTTTCCCTCTTTGTTTCTTCCTTCTAATGACACAAGAAGGAAGCTCATTCTTTTTGCTTCAATCTTCAGACCTGCTTCAATGAAATACAAATTTCCAACTAAAATGAAGTCTACCCTTGTCCTATCCTGCAGCCCAGTGCACCCTGCACCACACCTGTGAGATAGGCCGAAGGCTCAGCCACCATGACAGAGAAGGCGGGCTGCTCGGACTGGGCCTGCCCCCCTCCAGGGACCACACCCCGCCTGTCATGGACAACATCCTGCAAGAAGTGACAGCGATACGCCACTTCCTGGAGAAGAGAGACAGGTGCCGGGAAGTTGCCAAGGAGTGGCTGCAGGTGGGCTACGTTTTGGATGTGCTGCTCTTCAGAGTGTACTTGGTGTCTGTGGTGGCCTACAGCATCACACTGGGTACGCTGTGGTCAGTGTGGCAGGTCGCCTGAGTCTCACCGCTGTACTGCTGTGGACACAAGCTCAGTGGGCTGAGCATTGAATTCAAAAGGCCAGAGTTATTGGCTTTATGCCCTGTGTTGCTCAGAGGATACAGGGAGACACTCGCATAGTAATGGCACAGGGAAAGGCTTGTCGCTGGGGCCTATGTACAAAGGTTAATTAACCAACTAGGTTTGCCACTATATCCTTACAAATTGTATTATTAGAATTGCCATAATTTTAGGTTGGTTTAGAGAGTTTTGAAGTCCCGTGATGCGACTGCAATCTAAGAAGTTTTCAGGGCCAGCTCAAGGCTTTTTGAGATGCCCAGGCAGAAATGCCCATAGACACTTATAAATGCCATTCTTATTCGTCATTATGAAGGCTTAAAAGGACAACAGTAGTGGTAACAGAACAGACATAGATACTAAGGGAACTACTTTAATGATGTCAGTCCATCTCCTTATAAGACAAACAAACAAATGAATATACAATAAAATCAACAAACATCAACCAATACATTAACCTGGTAAAACATAACTATCTGTTAAGTATAATGTATTTTTTTATGTAAAGTGCAAATATACATTTATTTACTTAAACTGTGTGAAAAAAAAGGAAAACTGGGCAACACAAGCATCACTTTCAGGCATTTTGGTGGCCGAGGAGCCCAGAAAAACCATTACAGTAGTTTGTGTACGCTTTGGTCTAGTTGTGTTTAGAAGAATAAAAGTCTTGGGAGAAGATTAGCCAATTAAAAAAAAAGTATTGACGATGGCCACAATAATTACTGGTATTTTGAAGGCGACATTGGTTAAAACCTGAGAAGATAAACCAGACAATTTGTTGTTTGTGATAAAGGTCAAACCTGGAGATATCAGCAGTTTAAGATCAACATTTGGACTTAGAGACAAGTTGGTTTGTACATTATCAAGTTTTTGTTGCAGTGCAAAACATCTGTATAAATATATAAAATATGGATCAATACATAAGGAATTTACATAAGTAAGGGAAAACATTTGACTGCATGTCCCCTTTCCTTGAATGTAAATTTCTTACATAAAGATAGATATAAATACATATTCACACGGCATTGTTGAGGCATATTATTAGTTTATTGCTCTCCGATAACGTGCGTGGGGCAGCGGCTTACACACTGTCCCATACAAGCAGCCTAAAATCTGCTATTTTAATCTGCTTTTATATGTTCAACGGTTTTTAACTGCTCTTTAATGTTTCATTTCTTATACCGCACTGTAACTTTTATTATTTTAATGTTTTTTTACGTAAAGCACTTTGAATTGCCCTGTTGCTGAAATATGCTATACAAATAAAGCTGCCCTGCCTTTCTTTATTTTCATGTAATTGTAAATCCCAAATCTGTGACTAAAATGATGTAAACTTGTAGCGCTTCAACTCAATATCATGTTTAAAATTAATGTGCCACCTCATGTAATGAAAATAGTCTAAAAACTATATTGTTGAATACAGATGTGTGCTGTGGTTTTATTCAGTCGTGTTGCAGTGTCAAGAGACGTAATTACACACATCGAATGAGAAGGAACTGAATTGTATTTCAATAAATGTGATAATATTTCATCCTTTGCAGTTAACGAAAGTGTTCAGTGAAAGTGAAAGGCCACATGGGCCATATTTATAGAAATAAAAATAAAAGTAATAAAACAAATTGAGGTAATAAACTTAACTTAGAATTAAAATATGTTATTAAAACTCGACTGGCGGCTAATCTCGCAGCAAACCATGTGATAACATTTGTCACTATGAAAGGAAAATTGAATTTTGAAATAAAAATAATAAAAATAAATATAAATTAAAACGAATAGACATGAAAAAGACATGAAGTCATAAGTAGCCTGGTATTAATCCATTAGTATATGTTTGTGTCTAACTGGTTGATTTATGTCTTTTTTGTATTTATGAATCTAGTTGTTTATTTAATAAAGATTCCCTTCTGATTTAACTTGTTTTGTCCCACATGGACTCTATGTGTTTAAAATGGGTCTAAAATATAATCTATAAAAGATCCACCATCACTAAACTGAATCTGTAACTCTAACACATGGCCATTTCTATTGCCTTGTTTCCAAAATATATGCAAAATGTGTGTTTTCTATGAACAAATAATTTTTTAATGGCACAAGTATCCCTGTCCAAAGTCCATTAAAAATAGATATCTCTGTATTTAGTGCTTTTGTTATTTATTTTCAGTTTTCAGCTGAACTTAGGGAATAAATGCTCCATGCCTGGAACAGATTCCCCTGCATCTTGGGCTAAAAGAAATCACCAAAAATATCCATCCACCGATTGAATTATCTAAAAAGATCTCATGTAATGAATCAATAAATCAATTTGGAGACAGTAAATGACATGTGATATATGTACGTAATAAAAATAAAATGATTATTAGGTCTACTGATTCATCTTATTTTAGGCGACTTACTGTAATATGATTGTCTGTGATCCATGCGATGTGTGTTAAATTGATCACTTTGTAAAATGAATCAATTCACCGCTGATGTTTTATTGTTTATTCTGTGACTTGAGATGTTTACATATCCATATAGAGCACAAATAGGACAATAATGCACTACTACTCATAATTAGCTACGGACCTGTTAATGAGGTATGATTACCACACTGCTCATTCATTATGAGTGAACTCCTGCAGTTCACCACAGCAGCCAAAGGATGGCACCATGCACAAAAGCATCAGTTTCCCTCAGGTTTTCTCCTTCTACCATTGGAATAGTGTCAACACTTATCAATCAGTCAGTTTTTTAATAATTGAGGCTAAAAAGAAAGAAAGATGAAAACACAATGTGAAAGAGATAGATGACAACATAAAAACTATATGAATGAATGAAGATGGTGTAAAGATCAGAAATGTGAGATGTCTTCCTTTAGGGTCCTAGCCCCCTTATAGTAGAGGTACAAATCTCTGGACACCTCCCGATTCGATTAGATTCAGAGGCCGATTCGATTCTAAACCGATTATTGATGCATCTCAATGCAACCCTTTTTTTATGTACATTTCCATGTGTGATTTTTAAAAATACACATATAAGTTTGTTGGATTTTGACATATACAGTATTTGTCACACACTAGTTTTAATGAAATGTTTTGTCTCCTGAGGTTTTTATTGTGTAGTCATTCCATGCTTAAGCCTTTAACATGATTGTGAAAGTCGCCTCCTCTCACAGTGATCTTCCATGTCAGAGGCTCAGGCTCATGTTTAACCCTTGAGTTGGCTTCACTTTTGACCCATGACTTATTTGGGGTTTTAAAAACAATTCTGAAATAAAATGTTCCTTCATAATCTATTAATTCTCAATTTCAAACAGTTGAGATAACATTTATGTTTAGGGAATGCGATCAGTCTCTACTAGAACACATTTAAAAATAGAAGTGGGATTCGTTTTTGTCATAAGGTTGAAATTCATGTTAAAAATCCACTATGGAAAAAAACATAAATGGTCATATCCAGAATAATTTTCTAAATTGAGTCAGGAATACATGTTTATCACAGAAAATAAGGTAAGGCCATTGGTTTTCAGGTAGAAAAAAATGTATGTTTGTACCAATTTTCTTCTTGTAAAAATTTAAAATGAGTCAATTTGACCTGACTACCATACAAGGGTTAAAGGTGGAGAATTGGCTTCTTAGAACAGAAAACATGAAGTGGTCAGATGTAATGTGATAAGATGAACAGCCTTTATGTGTTTTGCTGAATTATTTCATGCATGTCTTATTAGATCATCCTTTTTTTCCTTTTGGCTATTTTTGTGTTTTTTTCTGCACTCTAAAGTTGTTGTCCATTGTCCTATCCTCTTTCAGTCACTCTGTTTTCTGAGTGAGTCTGGAGACACACATATAAAATTTTCTTTTAAAAATGAAATTGTTCTAGAGAGAATCGATGCATCTAAGAATCTAAGAAAACCCCCAACCCTATTCATTAGTGAATTTGGTTTGCTGGGTTTTTACATCAAGAGACCACCAGGAGCTTCCCAGTAGTCTGGAGACAGTAACTTTTCACTTTTTTTTTTTTTTACAATAATCGATTATTAACTCATCAGAATCGAGCATCGAATCGTTCTAGAGAGAATTGCGATGCATCTTGAATTTCCCCCCACCCTTACCTTATAGGAGTACATTTTAAACTGGATTTAAGTCCCTTGAATGCAAAAACATTTGCACAGATTTTTAGTGAATGTCATACGTACATGGTGACTTAACCTAAGGCATTTTTTTTCTTTTAACAAAGTTTTAGGTTGTTCCAGAAGGCCTGTCATGTCACCAGATAGATAGTTAGAGTCAAATCAGGTTTATATTTGTACTATCCAAAACAGTCCAACAATGCTCTGCGTGGAGAGTGAGTCAAAATAGAATAATAAAAGAACAGTTATTGCAAGCTATTGCACTTCTTACAAGAATGGCCTTAGGGTTTTTTTTGCAGTAAAATCAATTTTTCAGTAATACAAACGGTTTAAAACAAATAGAATGACAGACCAGATGAAAAACCTGAACATACAAACTACACTCTTTATACATTAATTAATATATACATTATTATTTTTTCATTTAATTTCTACCAAAATGTTGCTTCTTCTGACACCAACATTTCATCAAACTGTGTAAATTCAATCAAACATCAGCTACTATACAGTATATGCTGCAAGTATCTTACATCAATAATGATGCCTGGATTACAATTCTTTAGGTTATTAAACAGAATGTTCATTTTGATCACATCTGCAAAATGTTCACGACCTACAATATGTACCTGGTTAGTCTATCTCCTTCTAGTTCGTCTATCTCCTTCTAGTTCCACTTCCGGGATTGGTCCAGTTCGGCCGGATGCGTGTATTTTCTGTCTCCTTCCGCTTTCTTTGTGTTGAAATTTTGAATTCGGTGGATTTATGAGTTCTATGATTAACTGCTCCTCAGATCACTGCAGAGTAAATTGAGACAGCTAGCTCGACCATCTGTCCAATTTTCTCTAGCACGGCTATTTTGCAGCAGATCTATGCGGAGCTTACGTTGCGTTCCAGACACAATTTTTAACACGTACTGTAAGTTAAGACTTCAAGTCACCACTCACGACTTGGTAGCGTTCCAGGCAAAGTTATGACAAGCCCTTCTTAGCTACCACTGACCTTAGCTGGTGCTAGATGGTGCTAGAGATTTCTAGTCGGCAACATATTACTTTACGTTGCCTATGTGACCTATGTGAGATGTCTCTTGTATCACTCTGAGCCAGTCAGGTTGGTAGCCAGTTTATTCAGCCTCTGCCTGCATTTACAACAGAAGACAACAGTGTGTGAATGCTCATCTCAAAGGACAACAGCTAGCATGCTCTGTCTCGTTGGAAATCCATAGTTGTGCCAATTTAGTAGAATTTAACCATAACCCATTTAACTATATTACACCTATTTACAGTATATATATTTATTTCTATTTCTCACTGTTAATCAACAATGTCTGTACAACATCAACAGGGGTCGCCATTGTTGTTCATGTGTGTGTGATGTCAAAACTGTAACTGGGAGTACGTTCAGGTAGGAGTTCACGAATAGTAAGTTACAGGTTTGATTGTCGTTCCAGGGCACTGTCACAGGTAGAAGGTTGTGAAAACACGAGTTACATGTTGCCTGGAACGCAGCATTAGCACACCGCCCATGACGATTCTGTTTAAAGAAATGCCATTAAACCAGAGCATGTTTTCTTCCCATCCCTGAATACTATGAGGAGTAGCCAGACTCCTACTCCTTCAGTCTCTGGTTGTATTAGTGTTGGGTGATATGACATCTGGAAGAAAATGGGAATTGTCAAGCAGGTTTTCTTTGCCTTATGCGGTCGGATAGTATTCATTATCAGTGACTTAGGACTAAGTCCACATTGCTCACTCCTGGGTAGATAGCGTGAGAAATTATGCAATAACTCCTCATAAAGTACTTTGCAGTTTAAAATTAAGAGACAATCCACATTGTACACCTTTACAATACAACATATTCTTCACATGAAACATTGTTAGTGAATATATGCAGGGTGTTTTTCTCCTTGGTTTATGTAATTGTTATTCACGTTGCTATGTTTTTCACTTAGTTATTGAATATCAAGTGGATATCGGCATTACACATCTTTGGCTTTATAATTGTTCAACTGAGCTACGACTGATTCATTGCTGTCTCTATATGAACCAAACTACTCAATAAAAATGATGCTGGAGAATCGGTGTGTCTGATGTGGAAGGCAAACACATTTTCATGCTCGGCCAACACCCTGACCAGACCTCACATTTGAGTGCCACATGTCATAGGGTCTGGTTTCAACACTTTTAATAGAGTTTCATTCAAACCTTCATTTTGAAGCACTTAAAAACAAGGAGCTTCAGAATAATCACTTTGATAGTGAAGACTGGCTTAAACAATCCAGCCTTTAGAAATGTGGGTCAAAGATCAGTGCTGAAACCTCATGCTGCTGCACAAAGGCCCTTCACTGTTCGTATTACGATCCTGACAAACCATTCACCAACCCCTGCCCCTTCCTTCCTAATACCCCAAAATTAGATCAAAGTCGCACAACAGCAACAGGTCTAACAAAACCCTTCACAATGAGAGCTTTTTCTCCTCATTTCCTGTTTTTCTTCTCTGCCAAAATCTAAAAAAAGTACAGAATGAAACTCCAGATCTGCCATGCGTTTTGGGTGAAATACTCTAGTGAGTGCATAAGTGGAGAGGGAAAGTGGAGAGCCACCTCATTAGTTTCCAATACACTAAAGTCAAGATCTGATCCTGTGTGCCAGAGAGAGGAAATTATTTAATATAGTAGCATTATTAGGACACTTTTGATGTGATTTGTATTTGTTGGACACACAGACAGACTTTTCTTGTCGAGCTTTATTGGGGACAACATGACAGCAACCAGATGACAATGAAAATGTATTACTTTGATTTGGATTTGGACATGTTTCAGCACATTAGCTACTAATCAAATATATGTAACATTACTTCCAAAGCACGTGCAGTATATTGTTTGTCATGTGCAAATGGTGAATTAAGCAGGAATTGTTTTGCACTGGAGTGAAAACACCTCATTATCGGTGCATTTAATTGCTGCTTGTGGCAATTAAAAGATGGCTAAAGTGAGGGATTTTCTTTTTTGTCCAATTTTGCCACAATGGTGTGTATGCACGTGCAAACCTTATCAACGTTTTAAAGTTTGTTCTATGGTTTGTGCTACGGAACCCACAACAAAAATAACCAAATTAAGAGGTTTTAGCGGGGAAGCAATTATTTTCCCAACTCTACAATTAGCCTATTACAAAGTAAAAAATGATGCCTTTGTGTTTGGAAAGGGTCCATCCTCTGGGGAGCAGGTGGATATTTTGGCCTGATGATGGCACTAGAGGAAAGGTCAGGACACAGATAATCATTGTGAATCATCCTCTTGGACTATTCATACCAAAAAGCATTGCAATCTCGCGATACCATATTAATCTAATGCTGTTTCCGAAAATGGTTTGCATACTAATTCGCAAAAGCAAATAAGATTTGAAAGAAATGTATCACTACCCACATTGACTTTGTTGAAATGCATAAAATATTTCAATTATTACCCTCATTTTGAAACAAACATATTCCTACTAAACTGTTTACCTGGCTAATGAACATCATTATTCTGGTTTACATGCAGTTATATAGGATAAATAGGATTTTTTTTTAAGTTTTCCACCGGTGGCCGCCTATTTTGACCGTACGAACACAACCTCCGTCTTTCATTCCACCAACCATCTTGGTCGATGTGTAAAGTTCATGCATATCCAAAACCCCGTTGACATCCAAGACTTTTATAATGTTTAGAAAAAGTTGTTTTTCTCCTTCCGACCAGAAATGTTGGCTTTTTTTTTTGGCCTACCACAGCCTTACAAAGGGTCTGCTAGTTGGTTTGCGTACGCCACGTGGAAGAAGTTAGCCTTCAGGGCTTTCTTCCTGAAAGGGTCTATTCTAACCCAAACTATGATCTTTTCCTGACCTAACAAGATTTGTAGGGCTTCCTAGCAGAAAGCCCTGAAGGCTAACTTCTTCCATGTGTTGGACACCACACAAATCAGACTGTAAACAGGCAAGACGCCGTGTGTCGCAAACTGCGGTAAACACCCCAATTGAATACATGTACTCTGAATGTGCTGTTAACATGTCTGAAGCATGCTCCTATAATATCGGCATATTCTGCGTCTTAATGGGAAAATGTTTCATTTGGAATGAGGCCTAGTTTGAAATATATCCAAATGGAAAATGCTGTTTCCATGACCTCTAACAAATTCGGAATATTGCAATATTTTGGAATAATATTGGAATATGTTAACGTACTGTAGTCATTGGAAAAATTCATATGTTTTCCTTTCAGTAGCTGCTAACTTTTATCTCCCTGCTTCCAGTCCTTATGCTAAGCTGAGTCCAGCTTCATACTTAACACAAAAACATTAGCTTGATAACGAGCTTCTCATGTTCCTACTGGAAAAACAGCGCTAAGTCTCTCCCTAAATCTTGACCTATTTGTTTGTCTTTGCCTTTGGTGCTGTATTTACATGTATTTACACACTGAAACAAGGCTGGACATAATTCACTACCTATATGTCAAAATGTTTGCTGGTTAGACGTGAGATTGAGCAAAGATACAAAATATGTTTGATCAACTGCTAAAGCAATGAAAAACATAACATGGGCGGCAAGCGGGAGCGTCAACCTGCCACAAAAAGACTCATGTGAACATGGTTCAGGTCAATCCATCACCATGCAAAAGCTGAACATTTTGTGTCTCGGCTCGCTTCCTCTGTAATGACACTGATGCATGTGTGACAATAGAGGTGCACACATACACAGGCCCTGCAAATCTAATGATAGCATTTGTGACCTCTATGGCACACACAAGAGGCAGAACAGACAAAAGGCAGCCAGGCTTAAAGTGCTGCAGTAGTTACCATTAGCACATCACAGCCACACAGCTGAACGTGCTTCGACAGTGAACGTACAACAGGCTGTCGACGGTGAGCGGTGGCATTCAGTCGGGTGCTCTTGTTGGAAATAGGTACAGAAGGATAATTCAAATGAACGCCTGTAAACTTGAGCTTGTGGTTTAATGTATTAATTTGTCATTAGGATATTTTGCTCTTCGTATGCATTAAACCACCCTCAAGCAGAATAGAATAGATTAGTACAGTAATAATAATTTTATTTAATTTCATTTGTATAGCTTATAGAGCTTTTCAAGAACCCAAAGTCGCTTACATGTGCAGTGCACATAAGGTTTAATAGCAGGAAGACTCATCAGCAAATCAGCTGTCTGTCACTTTATGGAGGTGCTGTATGTACAATAAAATAATTATTATTATCATATAATACTAAACATTTTTCATTGTGTCATTCTGTAAGGAGAAATGATTCAACACATGTTGTGAATACTGACTGATGTTTTGTTCGAAACAGCCAGTCAGTAGAAAGTGTCTTGTCAGTTTATTCAAATTCTAAAAAAACAAATTCCCACTTCCCTTCATGCTGTCTGTCACTGACATTTCACAATGGATGTAAATGGAATTGAGTTTGTGCTGCTCACAGCATTGAAAAATGACATAAAAGAAATAATGGTGACGTGTCTTTTCAGAAACAGTGCCCCTATTACAGACCTCACTGTGAAGCATTTTCATTGGGACTACTTTCTACAAAAAAACTAACTAACTAATCCTTGTATTAATCTTTGGAGCTAAACTGAGCGGTTTTTGCTCTGCACTTCCTGGACATCACTGGTCAGTAAAACAATTAAGCGTGTTCCATTTGGCCAGGGCTGACATGTTGAATAGCAGCAGACAGTAAATGGCCTGAAGGTATTTGTGCTGAATGCCTATCAGAAGGGCAGAAGCTGTAGGAACACTCCTCGTTTAGCATCAGATTTAGCATCAGATTAAAAGATAATCTGCTCAAACAGGGCTGGCTACCGAATTCAAGACTTTTTAGGCACCAACCGACTTGCCTTTAAAGTATAGAGTAATGAAAAATATCTCATTCAATACCCAATTTCAATACCTAAGGGGTACATCTCATCAGGTTTACATGTAATTGTCACTTCATTCAAAGTCAACAGGAACAAAATAAAACTATGAAAAGCTGTTTTGGATCGTCTTTCCACTTTTCCAACCATCACAACTCTAGTTTTGGTTGAAATAAACACACTGATGTGTACTGATTTACATGTGAAAATATGTTGGCGCTATACACGCTAAAAGTATTGCTTTTTTTAAATGGAGTCTGGTGGGTTTAGCGCTAGCAACTTCAGATTTCTTTCTGGTTGAACAGAAAGGTCTCAAAGATGTTTTAAGATGTTAGAAATCATTTCCATAATGTTGTCAGAAACTTAGAATATAGATGAGCCTGTCAGTGGCAAAACAAGCACTTTTGTGATGGTAAAAACAGGCTACAAAATGGCCCTATTAACTTAAGCCGCTGCCAACTGCATAGATCTTACTTAATACTGGACCAATGTCAAAGGTTGTTGTTCCCATCAGTCATTTAGACACAAAAAACTTAGAAAAATAGGATCCAGACTGTAAAAAAAACGTTCAAAATGTTGCCAAAAAAACAAAACCAAAATGTAAATTAGAAGCGTTTCCATCAACTGGTTTAGAGCGAATAAACTAAACTACACAAAAAGTAGTTTCATCACAATTTGACGTTACACATGGTTATGCTGTATAAAATCAAAGAGTTTAGAAGCTATTTTTTTGGCTATTTTGGTTAAATGGAGAGAGGTAGGCCTATTCAGGAATGTGTTGCAATTGTTGGCATTATTGTTGTAATTATCTTGGCATTTCAATTAGTATTGGCTATGTTGCATGCTGTCTGAAGACAAATAAATGCCATTATTGTAATGCATGCAGCAAGAGCTACGCAATGACGACAGCAGAAAACAGCATCCGTCATGTGAGTTACATGTTCGCTACATCACAACTTATTCGGCAAAGCTGTTTCCATCTCCAATTTGGCGCATTAACTCTTTTTGGAAAAAGGGAAAACCACCTGAAGCGAGCGTAAATACTTTGAAAATTTGCAAATTTGAGTACATTTTTTTCCAAATGTTGCCGTTCTCATCAACATTTTCTAATGCGATACTTCAATATGCGCTTAAAAATACGTTGATGGAAACACGGCTACAGAGCCAATAAGCATGCAGCATGCTTCTACCGAGATCTAAAAATGCTGCTGATTGGCTGTCTAACATTACACATTGTAGCAACAAGCAGGAAAAACTCTACGTTACGCACAGTGATGGTGCACACAGCTAAAATAATAAAACATCTTGCGCCGTAATGTTGTAATTTTGTAATGTAATTTCTTTTTGTTTTATAAAATTGGTATCAAAAAAAGTATTGTTTAGGAACCGGTAACAAAGTCAGGGTATTGGTATTGGTACCAAAACGATACCCAGCCCTACTGACAAAGTGTGGCAACATATTTAATATTTCAAATCCCTATGTGTTACACAGCCCTTATTCTGTGCATCCTCTACATTTGAAACTGCAAAAAGACAATACAGTCTCAGTTTGATTCAAGATCTGCTGTTTACCTCTGTATTATCGGGGCTTGTACTGTATTATTGTAAAATAGAAACACATAGGCTACCCCAAACCTTCAAGCTCAAATAAAATCATTAAAGTTGACCGTGAATGGTGCTCAAAGGAACGTTATGGGGTCATTACGATCAAAAGAAATCTTGCTCCTGGGAGCATGAATGTGCTTAGTAAACTTCAGCTGAACAGAAGCGAGTCAGCATTATGATTTGTGTGTTTCTTGTGTTTCAGTGCAAGTTAAAGGTGCGGTACTGTATGCATATTATGAAAGTGCAAAGGAATGTCTTGTCAGTCTTCTTCTTTTCTATAACAAATACACAAAGGACTCTACCTTGCACCGGCGCAGCATGGCGCATAGCCCCATGCAAGTGTCTTTGCTATTTTAAGACCGTCCAGTGCCAACATAATTTATATTATTATTATTATATATTTATACAGCAAATGCACCTGCGCCCATCTGTACGCCCATGGGTGTGCTGGTCTTACAGGGAGGTGTGTTCAGGTGCATATCTTATCGTATTGCTATCTTGATAGCCTGAATTACACACACATGCTCAGGTCCTATACATGCACTGATGGAGAGATGTCAGAGTGAGGGGGCTGCCCATGGAAAGTCACCCCGAGCACTTGGGGGTTCGGTGCCTTGCTCAAAAGCACCTTGGTAGAGCCCAGGAGGTGAACTGGCACATCTCCAGCTACCAGTCCACCACCATACTTTGGTCCGTATGTGGACTTGAACCAGCAACCCTCCAGTTCCCAGGCCAACTCCCTACGGACTGAGCTACTGCCCCCCCGTGTTCACCTGATCCCGAGCCAAGTGTCACCGGTCGCTTGTTTCCTCTGGTATTTAGTCTCTGCTTTCTTTGTCTTTTGTCAGATCCGTATGTATCCGTATGGTATTCCATGAGAGTTTGTGTTGGTCTCTTTTGTCTCAGTGTTCTTGTGATTCCTGTTTTTTCTTAGACTACATCCTGGTATAGTTTTGCCTGCTTTATCCAGGACTCATTTTGTTTGTATATGAATTATTGGTGATTAAATCCTTAAGCTCACTTCTGCCTGGCTATCTCTGCACTAGGTTCCTACTATTCTCTGTGCCGTGACAAAGATATCAAGTAAAAACCTTTTGAACCTGGCGCATGGACATTTTTTTTCCGCCGTCAAACTAGCAAAAGTGGAAATCCGACATGCCCTAAACGCACCTGCACCAGGCGCTTGGTTTGTTACAAACCTTTGTTACAACAGAGCCCAAAAAGCATTAAAACATGGATGTTGGAGGGATTGTTTTTATATAGAAACTAAAGTAATAAAATAATTTGACGCCACTGAAGCAGTTATTTTGATTCTCTGGATTGAAATATTTAAGACGCTGTAATTCATCACAGAAATACCACAATAAAGCATACTTTTGAAGTACTAAAAAAGTATAAGAGCTGGTCAAACACAGCCACAGAATTATTAAGTGTTCGATGCTACTGTCACCTTCTGTTCTTTAAAATATTCAATAGCGAGCCAGAAAGAGGGCTAAGACAGACAAGGTGAAGTCCATTTCTTTTATTTATTTTTTTCTAACCGCAGATTGAAAGTATACAACTGAACATCATGATTTGATTTTTATTATGAGACTCATAAATAAAAATACAAAAAGAAAATCCACTACAAACAACAATCTACTGTTAGTAGGATGTAAAAAAAAAAAAAAAGAAAAGAAATATTCTTTATATTTTCACTATCAAAGGCACAACATTGACTTTAGTGACAACATGGAGAAGAGAACCTGCAGCATTAATTCTTTTATTTTTCCTTTTTATTTTTTTTAATCACACTCCATCAGAGAACACTGAAATGTTACAAAGAGAGGTGTCTGATTCTACATGGAAAGAAACAAAAAAAAGAACAACCTCTATATCAACAGATGGTGGCTATAGATTGGTGGCACAGCTCAACAGGAAACGTACCGCCACGGAAAGAAAATAGCACGTTGTCGCTGGAAAAGACAAAGGACCTTTGCAAAGCTCTAATGCAAATTTTAAAAAAAAAGAAAAAAAAAAAAGAAAAAAAAATTATACAACCGACAACAATAAAAGAACAAAATAAAGAAAATAAAAAATTATAATTGGGCACCTTCTAAGATTAGGCTAAGATTAGGTGCTGAGGTAGACAAAAACTATAACAATTCAAATCATAATAAAAACACTATTTTCTTAATACAGAGCAACTTGACTGGCACTTGTGCTGTCACAACAATGGAGGAGAGAAAGTAGCACAGACAAGCCAGGGAAAGACAGAGAGAGAGAGAGAAAAGCTTTGTTACATAAAAAGCTTTGTTATGCTTGGTCCGACAGGGCAATTGGTCCTCAGTGCTAATATAAAAAAATACAATGTCTTGGTGCTTTGTTACTCAAAACAGTTTTTAAGTCTAGACCTCGATGGCACATGCATTGCAACACTGCATGAAATGGCTACTTTGTTCTAGAAACACCACACCGAAACACAGAGTGCCAGCTCCAGGGATGCCATGATTCCTCTCTGACACATTTTAAACATCCCCTTCTAAATGCATTTTGTAGAAAAAAAAAAAAAAAAGTACTTTAAAAAAACTGAAGCAAAGCTGAAGGGGAGGAGGAGGGGAGGGGAATTCCTTAGTGCCAACCTACCCAAATGGAGGTTTTTCTTGCTTTTAGTTTTCATTCTTTCAAGAGCAATGTAAAGTTCTCATCAGCAAACCTGTTGCTGACAATAAAAAATAAAAAATAAAGAAGAGAGGAAAACAAATATATAGAGTAGACAATCTGAGTGGAGAACCTGATTTAGGGCTTGATTTTCTTGCAGAAAAACAATTTCCTGGAACAGATTTTGTCCCCAACAGTCTTTGCAAGTCTCGGCATCCTGTCCTGTCTGGATTCCAGTACATTTTCCCTATGCTTTGTTTTGTGTCGCTAAATAAATGCTTTTGGGTGCCAATCACAGCGTACGGCCTAAGAAAAGAAGTGAATGCAGAATCCCAGTTGCTATCTCAATAGCATTAAGGGCTTTAATTGCAGTCCTTGAAAAACACAACCTGCTCTATTCAGGATTAAAAAAATAATAATCAAAATAAAAATCAGGTCATTTTCGAGCGTCATGACATCCCTAGGGTGCTGGAGACACATTTTTATTTTCTTCTGAAAATACGGAAAACTAAGCAGATATAGATGAATATTTTTGTTGAACAAGTTCCATTTTTAGGCACAAAGATAGTACAGAAACATCCGAGGAACACTGAGGGAAGAACTATATCGATGCCAATGTATATATATATATATTTTTTTCCAACATAGAGAAAAAAAGTGGCATAGGGTATCATTTTATTTTGTATCTGATCCGATTAGTGCATTTTTCCACTAATACACACACATACGCACGCACACACATAGTTACGCACTCTTTCACCCGCACGAAAAAGTAGAAAACATTCAGAGGACGATGACGGGAATAATGTGACTGATCAGGTCTTGCATTGTGGTGGTTCAGACTGAGCCGTGACTGGGTATATTATAGTGGGTGGATATTATATGAGGGTGAAAAAGACCCTCAGCTCACAGTGTTTGAGAATAAAATGGCAAGACACCACGGGACATGCCATCCCTTCTTCTCTTTTTTTTTTTTCTCAAATACAAAAACAAAACCAGAGACATGTTGACAGTCAAGTTTGATTGAAAAATTGTGAATGACAAGTTATAATTGGCAGCGCCACCCTGCCGTCCCGTATTTTATCAATCATATTTTTTTTTTTTTTTTTTTAAACTTTGTCACATACACTGTGGCGGATAGATTTAGTCCTTCACCTACAATGCAATTGACATCCAGAAAGCAACACTTATTATTACAATATGTTCACACACAATTTTTTTGTCCAACAATATCAAAGAGGAGCAAGGCAAAAATGATTCACACCCAGAGAGAAAAAAAAAACAGGTAAAAAAAAGAAAAATTAAGACAAAAAATAAGAAATACAAAAATTTGTGCCCTGCTGTAACCCTCCACAAATGGAAAATAGGACTGACACTGAATACAAAAATATCACAATTTTTATATATCAAATTGCCTCTGTTGGCTCTTGTTCAGGAATACACTCATTTCTCAAGGGAGCTTGTCAGCTGAGAGAATCTCTATTTTTAACCATCTTGTTTTTCTTTTTTGATTACCGCTTGCAGTTCCAATTGTCCAACGCACTCTGCATCACTGCAAATATGACCTGTCCTGGGCGGTTCAGCATTCTTGATGAACCTTCTTTTTTTTTTTTTTCACATTACAAAACTACACTTCTATTCACATATTTTCAAGTTTTAATTCTTATTTTTAAACCCTCTTAAAAAGCAATAGTACTTCCTCTTATCTGCTGCATACCCTACTCATCACTTAAGGCTTCAAAATTGCTTTTTTTTTTCTTTTTCGTTTCGTTCTCTCTGCTCTTCTGTGGTTGGAGGTGCAGGGGGAGACTATAAGAGAAGAATAAACATCCATTTGAATGACTTTCCGAATCCTGTCAACCTCGACTTTTGTTATCTCTTACGCTTTTATGTACATTTTGCTAAAAACAAAAAACAAAAACACAATCATAAATCCACTTTTGAAAACAAAAACAAAAAAAGAAGCATGAGATGAAGTAGCAATGATGAAATAATGCAAAACACAAACACAAAAAAATGTGCTTTTGTTAAAAAAAAAGAAAAAAGAAAAGAAAAAAACAACTAATGAAAACAACTTAGAGGTAGCTTTTATAACAAATGACCAAACCTTCCGGCTCTTTAACAAGCGGGGTTAATAATACCAAGTTTGGTAACACATAATGCACAAAGAAATATATACGACATTAGAAAAACAAAAATAAAATCTCTTCGCCGTGGCACTTAATTTTTCTGCGTATACACTGCTTCATCATGTCGTGCAATGCATCTTTTTTTTTTTTTTTCCCCGACATAGACTTGTGAACACAAAATAAGTGTACAAATGAAACAAAAGGAAAATTAAAATACACAAGCAACATGAGGTCACAAAACGAGGTAATTCAAGTACGAAGTGTTGAGATCAAACTCAAGTTCAATAGTAACAACAACAACAACAACGACAACAACAATAATAACAACACTAACAACAGGAGACAGAGAGAGAGAGAGAGAGAGACAAAGCGCAGGGACAAAAAACACAGAGAAAGAGCCGATTTATTCTGTCATCTTACTGGTTGCCCCAAAAAAGCTGCTTGGCAGTGTCTCGTCCCATCTGTGATTTCCCGCTTTTTCCATCGGCCATTTGGATATGTGATCGCCGTGACATGCAGTGATGCTCATTAAAGCCTTCCGTTCAACCATAATACCTGTGGCTGCGTCAATCATACGGGTCTAATGCTGCATTTCAGAGACGTGAGAAAGTGGGAAATGCCTTCCTTCTTGACAAAATAAGCCTTTCAGTTTGGGCTGTTTCTTTCAAGATGCAGTTGTGTATCAAGATTGCAGCATATGAATGCTACACGTGACTTTTAACAAAGCCCCAATGGTAATTTAAATCAGCTCAAATATATTTGGGAACATGCACCCTATCATCTGTAATATCCCTACAGGACAGGATCTCCTAGATAATGCTGCACTTTAGGTCCTTCTACTCCAGTGGTGCATGCTATCAAATAAAAATCTACCAATACACAACGAATCTGGGACCCCTGGGAGCCAAGGGTCCCTCTGCCGCTTTGCCCAGTTAGTAATTCAGCCTTATCTCAACGTATATTAAAGTTTGAATGTGAGGTTCACGTACCCCCATGGCCCCGATATGTGATTTGTTTTACCCATTTTGTCCAGTCTATCAGAACGATATGCATATTTATTTCAAAATGTAAAATAGCTGCTTTGTAGGAGCTATTGCGTGGGGACCAGTATTTGATGTTGGATGGAGAGAATCTGAACCAGTGGAAAGCATTTCAAGTAATATCAAGGTGGGACTTATAGGTTTCTGACCTCCAATGAAAGGCAGCATTACCCTGCTGTTTTCTGACAACAGCCTAGTGCGAACCTGGCTTACAGTCGCTAACATTCATGTTTTGATGCCATATAACAGTCTTCAACCTGCCACGCCACCTTTGATAAACGCTAAGGTGTGCAGCTGAGGCATTCCCTGCACTTCAACATTCACAACGAGCAGTCAAAGTCACACGACTCCCACGCGAAGCAGCCTTTTCCCCCCCATTTTGTTTTCCATCCCTGTGGTGAATGGACAGATCTGTTGTGGCGTTACAAAAGTGTTACTGTGTATGTGTCAGTTTGTGTAGTTCATCATTAGTGTGAGATAATGATAGTCGTCGGGTTAAATGTACATGGATAAAAGCCGTCCAGTTATCTACTGCTGAGTAGGTGGATATGCTGGGTTTAATGTGGTATATTGTAATAGCCAGTTATGATTTAATGAAAAAATATATCACTTGCAGACATCAAACAGAGACTGTTGTCGTAATTTGTTTTACCTGTGCAATCAAAGCCGTGATAAACTACGATGCAGAGATAAAAATAAAATATATACGATGAAAAAGTGACACAAGTTGGCCCTCTGAGGAGAACCGCGGGCGGCCAGTGGTGAGTCCTCCAGCCCTCTTCTGACAGGGATGCAGAACCAGAAAGACCCCCCAGAACAAGCAAACAGGTGCTTGGTTTGCAGTGTTTTACGGCTCCTATTCATCCATCTGTTTCGTCTACTGCATACGCCTACCGGCTCCGCTGCGGATTCTCAAGGGCTACCTCACTGCCACCGCTGGGATCTGAAGTGTCTACGGACAGGTTATACTGGCAGACTTTTGCCATATTTCTGCACTGCGCAGGCAGAAATGTTGCATAACAGATACATTTTCCTTAAGGATTCAAAGGATTACGTATGTTTATTTCAGTCTGTGTGGCAAGATGATTCTGCTAATGTAAAATTACATGTCAGTCATCTCCAAGATAACTTTGTTGTGGTTCATAACAGGTTTGTGGAGGACTTTGGCGTCTGAAAGCCGGCAGTTCCTCAAGAATCGCATGACATGATGAAGTTGGGGCCTAAACTGATGCGCAATAGTCGCACATTGTTCATGTGAGCCAAACTAGTATGACTAAGCAGGGCGAATGTAAACAATACCGAAGTAGAACAAAAAAAAAAAACATGTTTCCCTGTTTGGAAAGAAAGAAGTGGAGCGGTTGCAAGTATGTGCAGGTTGAAATAGCCCTTGAGAATCTACTTTCTCACTAGCAGCAGCATCCAAAAAAGTCACTTCCTTGCAGCACGCTTGCTTCATGGCGCTGCGTGAAATGACCTAAAACAATAGCACGGTTGCAGATGTAGTGAATGACCCGGTGAATCCGAACTATGGTGGAGAATCTCTCTCCCTGTCCATGTCTTCCTCCTCTTAGTACTTTTGTTCCACCGTTACCACTCTTTTAAGTCGTCGGTCGCCGTTGCCGCCGCCTTTGCATGAAAAGTAAAAAGAGAAAACAAACCCTCTTGCTTTCGGATCTCTTGTCGTTGACATTCCTAAATCGACCACACTCCACCACAGCCTCCTATCCGCTCAATTACATTCCCCTTACCTCTCAACCGCGCCGCCGCCCTCCCCCGTACCCTCCCCCTCCTCATTCACTACCGCGGCCTCAGACATAGCAGAGGTACAGGTAGGTCTTCTCTATGCGCCAGTCTGGGGGGACGTCTTCGGGCTTGTGGCTTTTCATGTGCTTCTGCATGGCTGACAGGCTGGGGCAGTAATCCAGGCAGATGGTGCATTGGTAGGGCGAGGCGCCGTTGTGGGTGCGCAGGTGCTTGATCATGGCCGAGTAGTCCCTGGATCGCTGGTGGCACAGCTTGCACTCGAATGGCTTCTCACCTAAGGATGATAAGGATGAGATTGAGGACAACAATTATCTTAGACAAAGTGCCATTCGGTGACAGTATTATGTCCTTGTTGAGGCGTGATATGCCTGCTAATCAGTAACTAAATGCATTTTATACCAATATCAATAGAAAGACAAGGAAATGTTGGATTAGTCTGTGAGGTGTTTGGTAAACACAGCAGCGTTTATTAGTCACACCCAAAGACCTTCCCATTATTTTAATGCAATGTGAAAATCCCCTTATCTTCCAGGGGTTAAATTGGGATTTGTTATGTAGGGGGGCTCTGTGGTTTCAGGGTTGCCATGGGTGCATGTGTGTGCCAATAGCTTACATCTCAATGGTATTATTTGACCAAAATAATTGTAAATTTTACAAGTTTTGCCTGTGCAAAACTGCCTTGGGAAGGAATTTCTATTGGTAGAAAATGCATAAATTCAAAGGTTGTTTTAGTTGTAGCGGACAGATAGTCTAGCTAGCTGTCTGGCTTTACCCTGCAGAGATCTGAGGAGCAGTTAATCATAGTCCTCAGAAATCCACCAGAGTATACAATTCCAACACAAGAAAGCGGAAGGTAACGGACATCCGGAAGAAAATAGAGAAATCTGGCGGAATATCTGGCAGCAACGGAGCAACCCCGGAAGTGGAACGTCATGGATATAGACTACTTATAATCTGACTACACATGCCAGACTTCTTTTAACTCGGTAAAAATGCTTTTGTTAAATCGATACAAATGCCGACCAAAGCTACAAAAATAAGATTCACAGTATAATAAAACTGAATTATCCCTTAAAGGCAAAATGTTATCTACTGACAGACAAGAATTCAGCATATGAAACCTGTTTGAGAAGTATAACAAGTCTCTATATCAGGGCTTCAGGAGAGAAGAATGTCCCATCCCCACTAATTAAGAGATGGCAGATTTCGCCCTGCTGGCCCACAAGAAATTCTGGTGTTGTTATGATAATTGGACTGTGCACACAATAGGTGACAAGCCAAAACCCAGGAGGGAAATCCCAACTGTCTCCTGAACAGCGGTGTGCAGCAGTTAAAGACCACACTGGCTCAAAAAGTCACTCCAACTGCCCCCAATAATTGGTACAACTCGAAAGAAGAGGTAAAATAAAAGCATGAACAAACACTTGTGGAGTTTGTTCCCCTCTGAGAGACAGTATTAACACAGTGCCAGTCAGGTCCATCAAGCTATCCCTCGAGCAGCTAACAAATGATCTTCTAATTATTTTTGTGGTTGAGGGCATAGAAATCCTTTGTGTTCAGTTGTTATCAATTTGAATTACTGCCTTTATAAATAAGAGCCAATTGTAATGGGATATTTAAACCGTACAAGGCTGCTTTTCAAAGAAAATTTAAAAGAGACATTGAATGTGCAACCCTCAAATGGCTTCTAAGACATCAACAGAGAATAACTTGCTTTTGTTTTTTAAGGTCTGCTGTTTAGATCTTGTTTTCAAAAAGACAACAATCATCTGTGACATAATGCCGATGACTATGCAAACAGAATATTAAATAATTTGCTGAATATTTGCTCTTGTCAATAAAAATATGAAAAACATAATGCCACTGTCCAATAAGGCTTAAAGGACCCATGGCATGAACATTTCACTTCATGAGGTTTTGTGTGGCCCCAGCCTGCCTGTGGTCCCCCAGTGGCTAGAAATGGTGATAGGTGTAAACCGAGCCCTGGGTATCCTGCTCTGCCTTTAAGAAAATGAAAGCTCAGATGGGCCAAGCTGGAATCTCGCCCCTTATGAGGTCATAAGGGGCCAGGTTACCTCCCCTTTCTCTGCTTTGCCTGCCCAGAGAATTTGGGCCACCCATGAGAGAGAGACATCATGGCTTTCAAACGAGCAAAGTGGCAGTTGGTTGAGGCCACACCCCCAGCCTACACCTTGCCCCCCCTCTCTCCTCCTCAAAAGCTACAGAAATGGCACAGACTAAGGAAAGCACATTGTGGGACAGGCTCTTGTGGCTGTAATTCTGCACCAAGGCTGAACTTTGGGAAAGAGACGTCTCTACATGTAGAGAACTGGAAAACAGAGTTAAGGCATTGAAGCGTAGCGGAGGCAGCATGCATGTAAATAATAATACTAAAAACCCGGCCTAACCTTTGGTTTCTTCACTAGGTTTTAAATATCCACCTAAATACCAAGTACTTGTAGGGTGATAGTTGAAGTCATGTTCACGTACACTTCCAAGTCCAAGATTTGTGCAACAATAGTCTGAATCAACGACAGTTAATTTACTGGCGCCGCCGTACGTCCCTCGCCTTGCAAAACTCGTTGGATTGTGAAACAAGGCAGGCCTGCTTGGTTCTTTCAGGGAACGATTGTAAAGATGTACAAAGAACATTTTTACGGCGTTTACTCTCTAACTGGGACATTTTAGGACCGATTGGTCGGATTACTCTCTAACTGGGACCTATTGGGACCGATTGGGCAGATTGCTGTGGAAAAAATAATACACAGCGATACACTGGTAACGTTTTGTACGTGGTGTTTTCTTTTGCGGGGTGAAGATGTTGAATCAAAACAAGTTCCTTTCCGAGAACATTATGCTGAACCACAGTTGCAGCGTCTGAAGCTTAGTGCCACCCAAGACAATTGTGATTGGTCTGAAGAAATGCAAACAACCCAGTGTTTTTTCTCCTATCCAGGAGTGTATGTGTGCAGCGCTGTGGAATAAGGTCTGGCAAAACGACACTAGAGCTCCATCCCCTGAAGAAGCTTCAGAAAAGGCTCATGTTTCTGAGAGTGTTTCTTTTCCCGTTTGACTGTTAACAAAGTCACATACTCCAAGTTCTCACCCATTGGTAGCAATGATTGGCAACACAGTGAGAGTCATTATAAACCAGAGGTATCCTCTGAGTGTGAGAAAACTCACGTTAACTTGGAATGAACTAAGATACGATCCAAATGGGCTAAAATCCCAGAAATATGTGGTGTTTAAATGTCTGCTATTTCTATTCTAAGCCACATGTAATCAATGTAGTACATTACACAAAATACAGCCCCTCCCATGGAGAACTCCTGAAGGTGTCATAAATCAAAGTGTGGTGCTGCTCTCTTGCTGTGGGGGCTGCTAATATTCAAGAAGCACATTTCAATTCAGCCACAGCAGCCATCCTAAATGTGCTAATGATTTGAGTGATGGCAGGGTATAATCCACCAGCGCTCAAGCCGGCTGACGCAAATTAGACATGTAAATGCTGACCTTTACCAATGGCATTTGAAATGAGCTGTCGGATGTGATCTAGCCCAGCGCTCGCTGTCACCTTTCAGCTGGAGCCTCGCACATGTGTGCAGGCGAAACCGGCGGCCTCGTGCCTCTGCATCTCGCTCGCCCTGTCCGTTTCAAAGCCCTGGTTAACCTTGCCCTGCGTTGGCGGCTGGGTTGCGGCACCATTCAGCCAATAAGCATAAATACAGTGCTGCAGGATGTCGTGTGTTGCTCTGCAGCAGTGTGGACACCTGCATTATGTTGATATTGATAACCAGACTGTAAACAGGGTCGCCTCAAATAACCAGCTAATAATGAATTGCAAATGGGGCCCAGGTATTGATCCGCCATTGGCATTTGGGATGTGTGGAGAGAAGGGGGAGGGGGTGGGGTGGATTGCCAATGTCGATGATTCATCAAGCAGCTCCCTTTTGTACGAGGTGGCCTTTGACTGGGAGCTTGTCACTTGTTCTTGTTATCTGCTGTTGCTCTCCGGCTTAACGCAAAGCCCCCTCCCCCACACAAAAGGGGAATGGGTGGACAGGGGGGGGAGCCAATTATTGGACAGGCTGCCTTGATAGTGTGGCTTAACAGCTGGCTTATTGAATGGAAGATGGGAGGGTGCTGCTGTTGCCGCATGTGTGTGTGTGTGTGTTACAGAAAAAGAGATGGCGAGGAAGCATAACGCCCTGGCTGTGTGCCATCCTGGTGAGCGCTCCCGATATCCTCACTCAGTCTGCCACGTAGCGTACACTCATTCTCCAGGGCACCCAGCTTATCACTGTGTCAACATCTTTATGGGGCTCTAAATATACTGGGATCAATACAACGTCTTCTGAGACATTCATCTACTGTATCACAGCAACAAAGATATTCATCTGGTCTGGTCTGTGCTTTGCCACTTGGATTTCCTGCAACAGAGTCCTTTAACATACACCAAAAGCTACATTAACACATCTAGTGCCACATTGCTGTATATGTTGTATTTTTAGGTCTATTATATTGATATTTGAGAGTTAAAAATCCCAACATATAATATCTGTATATAAGGGCCAAAACATGTTTAAATTAGCCTAGAGAAAGTTTAACATTTGAGTAAATGCTTATTCTCTTCTTTAAGAGAATGAGATGAGATGTATTTCAGTCTCATCTGTGTGCAGTGTACGGAGCTGAAATGGTTAGCTTAGCATAAAGAAAGTAAGCAGAGGGGACACAGCTAGTCTGGCTCAACCTGACTACTACCAGCCCCCGTAAAGCACGCCAGTTGACATATTGTATTGTGGTTGTTCGATGTGTAAAAAAAAAAATGATAGATTGTTGTTTTAGAGCGACTGTGAAATGGTCTTGGCAGACAAAAGCTGCAGCATTGTTTTTGTCACACTGAGGTTGCCAGGTTTGGTACCATCATGCCTTCCCAGAGAGCAAAAACCTAAAACCTCTGCTCACAGACCGTATCTGGCGACCTGTGCTATAGCTCGAGATATAGTTCCAGCACATTCTCGTAAGACCACAAACCATTCCCCAATCCTTCGATTATAAACATCAATTAATTCAGTTTTTTATTTTTTAGCTTTTTAAACAGCTTCTTTGTCGTCTGGCTGGACTTATTTGAATCGGAGTACCTGTGTGCACACGGTAGTGGGTTTCCAGCTGGTGCTTGAGGCTGAACTTCTTCCCACAGCCGTTACATTCATAGGGCTTCTCCCCGGTGTGGATGCGCTTGTGACCCTTCAGCGTGCTCTCATCTCGGAAGCAGCTCCCGCAGAACTCACACTCAAATGGATGGTCTCCGGCTGTAATGTAGAGAAACACAAGCAAAGTTGATTTCATCTGCAGACAAGATCGTGTTGTGACAACTCAAGTACCACACTTGAGCTTCTGTGAAAATACAGACTGAAGGGCAGAATTAGGCTGTGCACAAATTCATCTGAATATTGTTAAAACGTTTCAATTTCAATTCAATTTTATTTATAATATCAAATCATACCAAGAGTTATCTCAAAGCACTTTACAGATATAGTCGATCTAGGCCACACTATAATTTACAATGACCCAGCACTTCTCCCATGAGCAAGCATTTGGTGCAACGGTAGCGAGGAAAAACGTTCTTTTAGGCAGAAACCTCAGACAGACCCAGGCTCTTTGTGGGCGGCATCTGTCACTGCAGGTTTGGACACAGACACTGTTACTGAGATTCAAATTTTGTGAAAAACTAAGATTTTTAAAGTGCTCATATTATACTCATTTTCAGGTTCTGCAGGAACTGCATTTAGAGGTTGTACCAGAATATTTTTACATGGTTTAATAAAAAAAATACCATATTTTTGTGGTGTTGAGCTCTCTGTTTTAGCTACAGAGTGAGACATCTCACTTCTGTTCCATCTTTGTTGGAAGTCGCACATGTTCAGTAGCTAGGTAAGCACTGCTAGCCAGTCAGAAGCAGATTAAGAGGGCGTGCCATGCTAGCAGCTAGGCGAGCATTATAACGTGTGCTACAAAGTGACGCACGTTTGTCACGGAAGTTAAGCCTGGACTACAATAGAGCCGTTTGGAGCAGTGTGTGAACAGTGTTTTCTGTTAGAGATGATAAGTCCCTTTGGGGGGGGACTTTGGGCTTTTTTACTTTGTAAACCTATAACATGCAGAAAAAAGATATATAACACAACAAAGGAAAGGGAAAAAGCCAAAAAGCATAATTTAAGCACTTTAACATTTCTGTTTGGTTGGCTCTCACAAGCATTGTGCATGGTTGGATGCTCCACACCAACTAAAAAAAATGTACACATCCTATAGATAGCATGCATTGTAGCTGTAATACTTAAAGTGAGCAACATCACTGAATGTTTGTCTGATTATCTTGGTGGGTTTACGCACACGGCCAGAACAATAGGTGTTTCTGCTCAAATGGATTCCCACTTAGCGGCTTTATGCCAGCAGAGAACGCAACCCATCCTTTGTCTACCAACCACCTGCACGGCTGTTTTGCTTTGAGTAAAATAATTGTAGCCTGTCATTGCTGTTTACTGGCCACGAGAGGTGTTATTTACCCGCCCGTACCAGTCTTACAATACATTAATGGATGTATCTATAATATATGAATATACATGTTTTTAACCTACTGTTTAATTTGTCTTATTCTATTTGACTGAAACCCTATTTATGCTTGTCTTTTTCTGTTGCAGTTTCTTTCACATATTTGTATCTTATGTAAAGCATTCTGAATTGCCTTGTTGCTGTAGTTGCTGTACAAATAAACTTGCCTTGCCTTTAACGCAATTTTCTACTTCCTCTAGGCAGATAGTTTCTTAATGAAAGCTGTCAAAAATACAGGGATTGAAGTAAATTTTGAAGTGGCAGCCAATCACTGCCCTCGATCTGTGTGGGTTTGAATATCATATGTAAGGCTAACAGGAGGAGTCAGAAAAGGATGCGCTGGGTTGTATCATGTACTTGACTGGGATAACCATTTTGCTCTAAATGAAAATCTCGGCTCACTTGGAAGAAGTCAGAGAGAGCTGACATCCATCTCTCTGATCGAAACGATTACAGCTGCAGAGTTCAGATGCAGTATTTAAAACGTTCATATTTTGCAGATCAAATGGACAACAAAGAAATGTAAATGTGCTGTATTTATTTAGCGCTTTTCTAGTCTTAACGACTACTCAAAGCGCTTTTACATAGAGGAACCATTCACACACACATTCATACACTGCGGCCGAGGCTGCTGTACAAGGTGCCACCTGCTCATCAGATAAACACTCACACACATTCACACTCCGAAGACACAGCATCGGGGGCAACTCGGGGTTCAGTGTCTTGCCCAAGGACACTTCGACATGGGACTGCAAGGCCAGGGATTGAACCACCAAACCTTCCAATTGGCAGGCAACCACTCTACCGCTGAGCCACAGCCGCCCCCAGAAGCACTGCATTTGGTGTGAACCTGTGTAGTGTTTCAGGTTGAAGCGTTGAACCTGTTAAAAATGCTTTTGGAGTTTTTACTGGTGCTTCTTATAAAGGCCAGACACTGCAGGCAAAAACAACACTTTCTCATTTTGAGATTTTGGGCTATTTCGCATCCATAACATGCTTCCTTCAGACAAGTGAAAAGAAAACATTTAGGTGTTTATTTGTCTACACTGTGTCTATTTTTTGGGTTTGCTCATTTATCATTAATAACCAGATTTATGTAACATTTTCTCTGCAAAAACATGGCGTAATTGATTGTTTCATGGCAGTATCTTCTGATTTATGGAATGATAAAGTAGAAGCCTTTGACTCCAACATTTCAACTAAATGAAACAATATTTTGGACCTGGCTTTATCAATTGTTCAAATTTCTATTCTGGGAATGTATGCAAAATAGTGCATATTTAATACATTAATGCCTAATTTTCACATTTATACATAACGTTTTAGAAAATGTACCTACAAAAAACGGCAAATATTGTGACTGGGGAAAGTTTCATGGTGCTATCTATTTACGTTTTTTTTTTTTTTTAACCCTATTCACCTGTAATGTCTTGCTTGTTTTGGTGGCATTTTTATTCATTCATACACTACACAACAATTTTATTCAGCACATGGCATCCAACAGACATGGAGTAAGAACATTTTCTGTGTATTTGACGTCAGTTTTATCAGTTTGAGAACAGGCCACATTTCATTTAGCATAGAGTAGATTTATATTTTCAGTATTGTATCAAACCACTTTGGTTGTGGTTAAATAAAAAAGAACTGAAAAGAAGTTGTTGACAACTTTATCTCTATTTGGCTTTCAATGTATTACCTCATTGTATGCATAGCATCTGCTTCTATTCATGGCTCCTCTGTCTAATGCTTTCACACATGGGTAAGTGCATTCTCACTTGTTATTTACAGAGCAACACATTTCCATTCTTAAACATTAGACTTATTTCAGACACCAGGCTGGCTGGCTGGTGGATGTACAGTATATGTGTCCCCAACAGGTATCCCATTCTTCTCCTCAGGCTGCCAGAGCACAGGTCCCCTATTATGCATATTCAGGTGTCAATGTTCAGATGATTTGCAGGAGGCTCTCACCACCAGTACAAAGACTAATTGTATTCCTGTGTTTGATGAGGAGCTGCTTCTTGCGTCAGTTACTGCCCCCCCCCCCGGGTTACACATAATGTTGTGGATATTTATTAATGTATTTCACTCCACCGCTGCAGGTTTAAGTCACCATCGATGACCTATGCCTTTCATTATCTGCCTGTCCGAGCAGCAACGTGCCACGGAATAAATTGCTTTTCTCGTTATGTGTTGCCGCCGCTGCCCCGCTGTTAAGAGACAATTTCACTTCTGTCCTGCATATTTTATTTAAGATTTTATTTCAGTATATACAGTATGTATGTGTTGAGAGACAGAGGGATGGAAGAGGGATGAGAGATGGACACCTCTTAAATGCTGATCACATTCTGGGGCGTGCTGTACTTTCATGGAAGAAACGTTTCCTCTGCCTTGTGATGTTGGACACCTTCTCATTAAATGGAAGCTTTGATGGGGATGGAGGTGAGGTTGGGGGAGTGAGACAGGGATGGAGCAGGGGATGTGGGTGTATTTGGCGGCGGCGGTGGGGGCTGGGTAAAAATCAATAAAAGTGACAGTCTTTATTTGTCTGCGTGAAGTTATCAGTGGCTCCCGCTGTAAGACATTGTGCTCTTTCTAGCGTTTCAACCACAGCAGAGATCACAATCCATCACGGAGCTCGGTGGGCTCGCACGACGCTACAGGAATAATAATTGAGCTCAGATTCACCTGCCTTTAATTAGGGCCTCCGATCAGACCAGCGAGTGGGATGCTAACACTCAGAGAAGACCTGTGGAGGGTTATTTACGCTTAATGTCCTGTTGCTGTTAGCGAACACCTTCAAAAATCTTGAACATATAGGAAAAGACCTCACTGTCTTTCTCATTTCAATATAAGGTTTGTGTTTTACTTAAAATAATATACAAGTGTTTATGCATTAGACCACTTACTGTGAAAACATACTGTACATCCACACAGTAAAAATGTCTGGTATCAGCCGAGGTGTAAAAGAACAGAGTGGTATAAAATACTGAGTGGTTGCTGTCGAGGCTCCAGCATCCTGCTTGTACCCGGGATACATATCATGCACGTTATCGCCTGTAGCCACTCGGGGACGCCAAAGTGCAAAGCTGCACCGCAGAGCTTTAAATAAATCAGACACAATTCTATAATCACATTGTGAGTGAATTTAAAGGGCCAGACGGGACTTCATTTCAGAATATTCTCACCGGGGCTGGCGAATAATGGGGACATGTCCTCTGTCCATTCCAAACCTGCCACTATCACCTAATCTCTCTCTCTTTCTTTCCTCCTCTCATACCTTTTCTTCCTTCCTTCCTTCCTTCCTTCCTTGCTTTCCTTCCCTCCTATCTCTGTCTTCTTCCTCTCTGCTGTGGCCACATGGCAGGGAGGGCGCATATGAGGACTCAGCACAGTGAGGTGGAACCACAGCATGGTGAGTGGACCCTTGGGTGCCCCCGAGCATCACCACCTGCGTTTCCTGACCCCTCCCAACCACCACCACCTCTACATTAATACCCCCCCACCATCGGCTCCATTGACACCCCAAGGGCCTGCTGAGGATGCCTGTGCCCATGGGCACCCGGGGCGTGTTCATTATATACGGTAAGAGGCTGTAAATCACCAGGCTCCATCACTGCCAGGATCAGAACTGGCTCATTCTCTCTCTCTCTCCCCACATTCAATTCAGTCCTCTCTCTGTCTCTTCCTCTCTGGCTGTAGCACTATCAAATACAGCTGCGAACACAAAACACCACGCCACAGCAGACAGCAAATTGGCTCGGAGTTTTAAAAAAAAAAACACACACAGAGACACTTACACACAGACAGTGCACAACAACGGAATATTAATGAAGGCCTGGTCTGTAAAGAGAGTGTGTTTGTCTGCGTGTGGGGTGTTAGGGAAGGGGAATAGCACAGCTGCCACGACTGCCACTGTTATAAGCACACATTGTGTGTTTATGTGTGAGTGCTTGGACCTATGCTTTAGTGTACATAGATGCAATAAAGGCATATAAACAAAATAAAGAGGCGACATGGTGCTGTGTAATCTCATGTCATGTGAAAAGAGGGTGATGAAACGGCAGGTGGAGGGAGGAAAATGAGAAGAAAGACGTGCAGTGAGGGAGACCAGGCAAGATGGCATGATTTAGATGCTGAAATAAACACCATTAAATCTGCCCCCCCTTCTCCGTTTTTCTTGTCCTAAATGGTGATCCAGTGTCAGAGCCCGCACCAGCAAGGCTGCTTTTAAAAGATAAGCGAGCAGACAGGTAAAATGAAGCACACATAATGAATGTCCATAAAAGTGCTTTTTGCTGCATCCTGTTGTCATTTGATGCAACAGAATGGTGATTTAACAAATATCTGAGCTAGAAAGCTTTCTATAGTAGAGGAGCTGCCACATAAAATTAGGGTAGAATGCTGGGAATTGAGATCTTGTTAATTGCGGCGAATGCTTGCCAAAATTGACTACAATTTCCAGGGGCAAATATCTGCGGGTCCCCGTGACATTTTGCATGTGTTTGCTTGTTTTGTCTATTTGTTTGTGTGCTAAAGACTACTGTAGATACTCTGACCTTGCAGTACCATTATTACAAATCAACATTTCTGCTCTGGCGTAATTTTTCCACCCAATTTACTTTTAATGCTACAAGGGCCGCCTAGTACGGAACGCCAGAGGTAAAAAACATGTACTAGGGACTAACTCGAGATGTCATGGAGGAAAAAAAACAACAAGCAAATAAAAGAATAAATATATTATATTAAAACATGTAGCCTACTGGGGACAAACACTAAACTCTGGATCTCAAGTTTAGTGTTTGTCCCCAGAACTTCTTCCTCCCCCCTCCATGTCACCTCTGGGGCTCGGTAGCCTAGAGCCCAGCTGAGTGGAAAGATATATATTTTTTATAAGTGTACAATAAGTGTGACTAAAACAGAGTGCAAAACACAAAACTCTGTAGATGGTTCAACAGGTAGCTGAATCTGAAGAAGATAACATTAGTGTTGAAACTAAACAACCGAGAGTAATATTGCTGTGGCCTAGATCACCCAAACTACATGCCAAAGTAGCTGCATGTAAAGGATCTACCCTTTCTGCTTCTGCATGCAGTAATAACCCCAGGTCCTGGGGACATTCAGCCAGCCTTCACCTTTGGGAGGGGCGTTTGTTGGGGCTGTTTGCAGGGTTAGGAGAAGGTTAGTGGACACTTTTCAGGGTGGAAAAAAGCACTGCCAACTACTTTGCATATTTTCTTGGGAAACAAAACACCCCAAAGACTTATTTAATATATTTTGATTAATTTAGAGTTAATATTCTCCGAAAAAATTGAATGTAATTGAACACCAGTCAAAGACAAGAAGGTAAAGGACAAGGCTCATTAGCAAAGATGTACATATAGAATGACCAATTACAAAAGTCTGAGCATTTTTTTTTTTTAAAGATTATTTTTTTGGGGGCTTTTCCCGTTATTTGATAGTGACAGTGTGCAGTGGATAGACAGGAAAGGTGGGAGAGAGATGGGGGATGACACGCAGCAAAGGGCTGCAGGCCGGACTCGAACCCAGGCCGCTGCAAAGGACACAGCCTACATGGGGCGCACACTCTTACTGGGTGAGCTAGAGGTCGCCCCAAGTCTGTGCATTTTTGATTTAGCAATTTACATTGATTTTTGTTTATATATGTATATATCCAGTATATACACATTCTTCTTTGTTGGAGTACCATTATTACAAAAAGCTTCATATTGTTTGGGTTGATGAGTCCCTGATTTGATTGTGTCCTCTTCATGTCTGAGACAAAAGCTACAGCCTTGTTAATGAGACATTGTGTTTTGGATGCATGTTGGAAACTTGAAAAAAAAGAAATGAAAAAACAAAACAACAAAAGGTGCATGTAGAGCACTAACAAAAACCTGTGAGATGGATATAGACAGACGTCCACATTGGATGGACTTTGTCGGATGAAGGCAGAGCACATGTGTCTCTGTATGAAAGGTGAAAGCTGGAAAAGGTGATTCTCTGAGGCTGTGCCTGTTTTAAAACACTATTTTCACCTTATTACCAACTAAAGTGTGAATGAGATTTTTAACATCAAAGTGTAAATTTAGAGGAACACCATGTCTCTTTTTTTTTTGGAGGGTAAATTAGGACTTTTTTCTGGCGCCCATGATGGCTGTGCGAGTTGCTGACTTTATAATCCCCTGACAAAAGGCTCCACATCATATTTAAACGATTGCTTTTGCGGCTGGCTCGTTGTGATTTAACGCGCGCCCACAGCGGGACGTGATGCAAAGCCTCATCTGCTGCTCCACAGACGAGGTGGGGTGACATTTGCGTCGCCCGGGTGGGCAGGTGGATCAGAGACGCTGCTTGTGTCCTCTCCAATGTCTGGTAGATGGAGCAGATGTGTGCATTACTACTGTACAGGCGGCTCAAGCAGCTTGGTCCGCAGCCCCCCACCCCTCAGCACCTTCCACCATCACACACTAATGGTGTATTCGCCTGACTTGTAAATAGGGCCGACTGCTCTCATCTCCCAGCCTTTCGTTTCAAATATTTATCCGTGAGCCGGTGAGCTAAATCGGCTCTGACAGTGAGACTGTTATTTAAGGTCGCAGACAGGCGGCTGGGTGAGAGAAAGAGAGGGGGAGAGAGAGGAAGAGAGAGATGGGGAAGAAAAAAAACATCCATCCCTCGCCGGTGAAATGGGATTCATTTCCATGTGTTCATATTCTGTCATGGTTACGTTTTTTTTCTTTTTCTTCTTTCTCTCCACTCTGAATAGCAGCATCCGTCAGGCTACCTCTGCTCCCTCACAACAATGTATTAGTATCCCGGCCTCGCCTCAGTAGAGAGCCAGCACTGAGAGAATTACTAGTGGGCTGGAGGGGGGAAAAAAACGAAACAAAAAAAAATACTCACTGTAAATAAGCTGCGTCTGACTGCTGCAGAATCCATTTGGTGTTGACCTGAATTAATGCAGTTTATTTTGCTCTACACTGCAGCACACCAATGTAACTCGGTAGCAGATAACATAATTCACGCCCATTCCCTAAAAATAAAACATTTTTTTACTTTGCATTATACTATAAGATATATATTCGTCATTGACGACCCTTGTTGTGGGCCAGATTGTAAGTTTTTTTTTTACAGGTGATCTCCTATTGTGGCTGTGCACTACTCACTGTTTTCATGGTCAGCTATTTTATTACCCAAACACACCTGGATGGGAGGTGGTAATATGAGAAGAAGACTTTCTATGCAAAAGCCCAAAGAATCTATTTGTTAGAAGAAAATAAGAATTCACATGAAAATTTGAACATTTGTACACAAAAACGCACATCCAAGATTTAGGGCTCTCTGTGTGACTAGTTAGATATTTACAAAATGGGAAAACCAGAAAACAAAGTTCATGTGAAATGTCACATTTATTTCACATGTGCCCATATTGTGATTTTGTCACATGTGAAATGAGTGTGGAATATTTTGTGTTGTTCCACGTGTCAATAATATGTAATGTGTGTTATACATGTAATAAACACGTGCTTTTGTGCAACTAACCCTCTTCAACACGGGGCCACATTATCAGGCAATAAAGCAGGTCACACCTTAAGCTCTTTATCATGTCAGTGGATATTGTGTATTAGTGAAGCATATTCCCATAGACCCAAACAAAGCTAAAATGAATCATCATACTGCCACAGAGTGAACCTGGGGCTTTGCTCTGGGCACCTGGGACTCAGGGGCAGATGATAATATAATGAAATATAATAATATGTCATAATATTAAGAGTGTCTTTAAGCAGAGGTTGATATTCAGTTATGTAGGTCATATCAAAAAGTATTTACAGCTCAAGAACGAGCTTTTAGTGCTGATTTTCTCCTGAAATGTTAGCAAGAATCCTGGCGTGGCTCGTCTACAGAAGAACTCAGACTTAACAATAGACTGTATTTTAATGGACAGCGCATGTGTAACGTCACCCATTGGTTTGTGGAGCTCTGCTATCCGTCGCCAAGTTTGCCGTCACGGGCGCAGCCGTCCTGGTTGTGACGATTTTAGACGAGAGGCAGGAGTGAGGGAGGAGCCCCACAGGCTACGTTACGTTACACACTTTCACTGGCAATCACGTCATATCCACGCCCTAAAACACACCCTGCTTTATCGCCGATTTTAAAATCAATGAAACCATAATTCAAAAAGTGAACATCAGTCTGTGTCGCAGAAGACTTAAAACTAGCGATTGAGACCATAAACTTATTATGAAAACGTTTACTGAGGTAATAAATCAAGTGAGAAGTAGGTCACTTTCTCATGGATTTCTACATAAACTGACTTCCTTTTTGCAACCGCACTTGCCGCCCCCTCTTAGAAATCAGATAAAATGCAGGTTTAGTACTTCCACATTTGCAGCGGAATTTTTTTGTCTGTTTTTGCATGCAAATGTCTTTGTTTATGTAAATATAATTATTATTAAGTAAATATCTGCTGTATTGTTAAAAACTTTGTGCAGATTCACAACACTACAAGTGTTTTGGGATTTTTTTCTTAAAGGAATTATGCACATCTTACAAAGTATTTGCTTGCCACAGCATTTAAACTCTTTGCCTTCATTACTCCAGCCAGCTTTGATTATTGAGGGGGGTTGTACATTACGCCTATGGGTAGACACTGAATAAATCCAATTGTGCTCCTTTGAGAAGAAAGGGGCAGACACAAATGGTGATGCAAGTTTTCTGCAAATTCTTATTTGAGCATGACCAACAGAGTTGAGTAATTCCCCGACCGGTGCTGCTGCTGCAGCATTGCAGTGGTGCACCTGAGGCGCTAATGTAAATTGGGTTGGACCGGGAGGAATGAATTATTAGTAGGTGCGGTAGGAGCTAGCACGTATGGCAAATTAAAAAAAAGGAAATGTGGGATCTTTATGACCTGGGTCTGTTTTTTTTGTTCTCCTTAATGTAGTCAATATTTAAACAGGTTAAAAACCAATCATTTTATCACGGCCCTGAGGGAGCTGAGCTTGAAGATGAGGCTCTTGATGTGTCAGTCAGTCTGCCTTCCAACCCTCACCTGTGGTCTAAGCTCTGGGTAGTGAGTGCCACTTGATTGTGGATATGAGTGACTTTCCTTCACAGGCATTAAGGGCATAGGGAGGAGCTCAGACTACACAAGAAGTGCAAAATAAGACCTGACTGCTCCCTCATGTCAAAGGGAGCTAGGTGTGATGGTTTGGACATCTAATAATGATGTCTCTCAGAGGCTTGTTCAAATACTTTAAGTTAAAATGTGAGCCGACCCAGAGGGGATTACACATTCCCATCTGATATGGGAAGGGTCAAGGAATTCCCTAGAATGAGCAGAGAATGTGCTGAAAATGAATACGCCGTGGAGCACACCAAAGCTTTTATTCTAAACCACGAATGAACTTTAGGCCCTACCGCCGTAGTGAAGATGGCTAGCGAGTGCTTCCACTGACCTGTGTGTGAGCGTAGGTGACGCTTGAGTGCAGTATGGCTGGGGAAAGTCCGGTTGCATTCACTGCAAATGTAGCTGCGAACGCCGGCGTGGACTTCCATGTGCTGCTGCAGTGCCGTCTGGGTCTGGAAACGCTTCCCACAAAGCAGGCAAAATATGGCCATGTCCGAGCCTGCAGAGAAAAAGACACAACAGGTTGAGTTAGTGGTGAGATCTTTGAAGCATGATTGCATTTATTAAACCAACAGCCACTGATTTATTGGGTCTTATTTTCATGATTTCATGGTGCTTTCAGTCTTTCTGCATGTTTTTAGTGATGTCCAGACCTTAGATGTAATAAAGATGAAAGTTTTGCTTTACACTGTAGGAAAAAGAGCACTGTCTTTGTGGAACTAGCCAGTGGTTGTCACCTTCCCCTTACGGTACTTCATGATAAAGCCACAGAGACAACCAATGCTGGCTTTGCTCAAACAAATCCCATTAAAAGGTTGATGCATGCACACAATGATCAAAAAACAGGATACACTAAAACGGTGCCATGTTGTGGGCTCAGACACACAGTTAAAAAAAAAAAAGTGCCTTCATAGGTTTACATAAAGCAAACTGTATTTATAGGATTAAAGGTGCACACAGTACTCATGCTTCAGGGTGGGTGTGTAGGTGATAAAGATCTCCTATGCAATACTTCAATCGAATCTTGACTCGAGTGAGCACTGTGCATTTTTCTCCAGCAGAGATAAAGAGTGCACACTCGCAAGCACACAAACACAGGAACAGACATACACAGGCGCACGTTGCCTTGAACACACTCCCTTCACACTTTTTCAATTACCAGGCTGGGGAAAACTCTAGGGAAGGACTGAGTGTTTGGAGCTCAGTTTCTATTTCATCAGTCAATAACACATCTTTGGGGCAAAGCTGACACTAATTTAAAAATCTATGAAGAGCAGCCCGCCTCATGTTCATAACCATTGGAGGAGGAGGAGGGCCCACGACAGCCTCCACGCCAGATCAATCACTGTCTCGGCTGCTCTACACGCTGAGGAATAGGGATGGAGGGAAGATGCACCGCTGGAGGATGATCCTAGCAGGAAGGATAGAGAAGAGCTGCTGGATTGCAAGTACAGATAAGAGATTCAGTTGGCAGTAGAGGACGGGGATGTACAAACCAACAGGGGGGAAAAACCAATCTAATTTTGGTGCATGTAGGGGAGAGAAATAAATATTGACAAATCATCCCGTTCTGACCTAAGCTCTGTTTCTAGGTTTCAGTTTGTCTTGCACAGTATAGAAAGCAGCTGTGTCTGCAGCAGTAGAGAACTTTGTATTAGATCCTTGTTGAACACTCATGACTGAAAGCCTGAGGTACTAATCCATCCGCCCCACAGGTGAAGATGATTCCAAACATGTAGGCGATCCGCTGACCTTTTCTCTAGGCCAAATACTTTTACACAAGATATATTTACGCCGAGCGCGTTCATGCAAGCTCGAACATTAACAGGTCTGCATAAACTCTGTATTTTTTTTAGGCTATGGATATGAAAAGATTTGCAGTGAACAGGTTGGTACGTTGAATCTTCACTGGTCTCACGATTCAATTTGATTATGATTATCCCATCAACAATTTGAATTGATTTAATATCACGATGCATCCCGATGAGTCCCCTCCTCATCGTTATATATTGCAAATTCAAGCAGTCAGATATACAACTCCTCTTTTTATTGTATCTGTGTTTAAAAAAAAATGACACTTCCTGAATGTAGAAGAGACTGAACACAGTAGAAAAAAAAAGGCAAAAACAAAAAGAGCAGCAACCGGAAAATCAATAAGTTTATCAGTAGGCAATAATCGATTATGGTCTGTCACTGCATCGATGCAGATTCGTCCACATCCGCATCGCGATGCATTGATGCAACGATTCATTTCAATGCCCTTAGTATGTTGTAAACCTTTTTGCAAAATCTTCATACTGCATGGGTCTTTAAAATGGGGACAGCTCTTTTGATTTAAACTTTCATTTGACGATTTTGAAGGTCCCGCCGTCCCGGTTCAGTATGTGGCGCTATTTACCTTTCAGCGAATGTAAATTCCATTACTCGTCTCATGCTAACTACTAAGTTCTCAACCCTGTTTTGGAAACTGGGAACGTAAACTGCATCCCTTCTTCCATACCAGTGGACTTTTACCCAAAAGTCTTGTAGCACACTGTGAATATAACAGCACATTTAAAACCTTTCAGTGACAAGATGCAGACTCAATTGTAAATGCAGACTAGTTCATACATGTAATTAGTGCTAAGCTAGTTTTCTCCTGTGTTGTGATTTTCTCTTCTCCTCCTCTGCTTTGATCAATGAAGAGGTTATTGACTGGGGTCGATTGCCGCTGGAATCCCTCTAGGAGTCCAGGTACTGAAGAGGCTTTGATTGACAGGCATGCCTCCTGTTCACTTGTATTGTCATTGTCTACCGCATTCTCCTTCTCTTAGTTTATAGTGGTTCAGCTCTGCCAGTGGAAGCAGTGAACGTCTTTATAATAAACAAATAATATAGCCACATTAAAGTCATTAAGTAACACGCCATTATTGTTGTTGTTTGAATGGATAGAGAATGGAAATGGCCTGAGTGGTCTCGAGCCAGAATAAGTGACAGTAAGGGAGGAGGGGAGGTGTATTGAGAGAGATTTTGGAATTAGAGGAAAAAAAAAAAACACGGTTTGGAATGTAAAAGGTTATCAGACCTATGACCTAAGGTCTAGGCTTAGGCGTGGATATGGTGGAAATATGAAACCTACATACCGACACGCACGCATGCACGCATGACTGGATGCTTTCTGTCTTCGAGAAAGGTCTGATGTTTAACACACTTACTGCCACACATGGACCACTACAAGGACTTCAATAGGAAAAAAACATGCATTAAAACATATGACTTTCATAATCTACAATAAAACACCGGTATAGTAGCAACATAAGAAAAAAGAAGGGCACTCAGAGAGAGCGGACCTCCGCCAGGGCCATGCTCTATCTCTCAATGGTATCAAAATTGAAAAATAATTTGTGTATCTTCCTTGTCATTCGGATGCTTCTCCAAAATATAATGGGTTTGTCCTTGGCCCATGCTACAAATTTTCCGGAAAATTGGGTCAGTAGTATTTTTTTCATAATTCTAATGACAGACAAACCAACCAACAAACTGAAAAAAAACTTTTTGGCGGAAGTCATAACTGCTCACATGAAGCTCTGTATAGTTAATGCTCCAGACTTGTGAAAGACAAGATCTGTATTTCATTTCATACCTGTATTTTAAACTCGGGGCCCATTGAGGCTATGTACTGTATGTATGTTTGCGTGAACACATTGTGAATTTGGGTTTTCTAGCAACCGTCAAATACGGTGGTAGGTAGTAAATGCAAATTCAGGCTTTGAAAGATCCTTTCATAAAACTGTGGGTGACATCGCAGATGGTACATTTATGCTTTTTAACAGTCTACGTGGAAAGTTACTTGCTATCGTTTCCCCTTCTGCAAACCACAGTTGGTAGTAAAGTGTAGTGCAAACCCTGATTAGCGTTAGACAAAATTAAGTGGTGCAAACTATACCGTCAGTGCAGGGAATACTGTGTGTGTATGTGTGCGTTCCAGGAAAGTAAGGAAAGGTGTATTCGGCCTTTGATAGATGAAGAGAGCAGTGGAGAGATAAAAAAGGAAGGAAAGATAGGAGAAAAGTAGTTGACCCAGGAGGTCCATTACAGTGTAAAATTGAGTCAGCCCAAAGTGACACCTGAAAGGAGGAGCTGGAGTAGCCAGAGTGGTAGGGGGTTCTTAGCCTCAGTCCTGCTTGGCTGTTTTGGAATAATTTACCTCCTCTAACCAGCTCTCTCTCCTTCTCCCGCCATCTATTTATAAAAGGCTCAGGCAGCTTGTGGCTGTTTGTGTGTGTGGCCGCGGCAGTGCCGGCAGTATCTTAATGGGCCTGGAGTGGCAGGGCTGCTGTTATTTAAGTGGAGGACGGACATAGGCCGGTAATGGAGAGGAATACTCCCCGATGGGAGGTGACAGTGGCCGGATGGGCACAGAGTAGAGAAATGGGGTAGAAGCTGGCCACAGGTAGGCACTTTTACTGCTCCTGATGTGCAAAGGGGAAGCCTGTTTTCATGAATTATACCTTCAAAAAGCTAAGAAAAGTTAAGCACTATAATTAGTAAGCATTTCACTTATATAAGAATGCATAGGGAGGAGGTTGGGGTGTATGTGTGGGTCATAAAACAGAGCGGAGTTTGTTTCCCGGGAAAAACAAAAGACTTTCATGCAGGAAATGTGTATTCCTTGGGAGTGTTCTAATCTAATCTTTTTCCTAAACTTAGTCATTTTGGTGCCTAAACTTAACTTTTGTAGCCACATTAATGCTCACCTTTTGTTGCCTAAACATAACCGTAATAAACCGCCAAAACGACCGGCACTTGCGGTGCTCTGTACCCGGCTCAAAGACCCCTCTCCTAGGCTCCCACTCTGGTTTCGTACGGTATCCAACGTCTCGGTGTGCATACATTTTTGTACTTGCGTTGAGCAGGGGAACCAAGCACCCACCTCTGGCCTCAAACACAAACTTATAATGCATTAGAGTTTCATTTCCAAAGGAACTCTTATGGTTATCAGTAACCACATGTGACAAACCAACCAGGACTAAAAGTGAAGCGACTGAAGGTTGACTATATTTGAAAATCAGTAATTTCCGGCAACTTACTCACAAGGAGGTAAGATGTAAAACCAAAACAACTCTGATACATGCATCAGGATAAGCATCGCAGTCCTTACACTCCTGCTTCAAATCCGTCCTGAAAGGCTCGTGTTTCTTGGACTGCAGTCGAGGCAGTTAAATGCGTCCCGACTGTGGCCTGCAATGGAGCGCGCTGAACGGAGGACCTGCCAGAGTTAATGAGGCAGAGAGCAACGGGACCTCAGCACAAGGTGTTCAATTACAGGCCATTACCACAGCCCCCAACCTCTGTTACTGCTTGCTCTTGTCAATAGCAATCTATAATAAGCTATAGTTTATCTATAGAGAGAGGGACTGAATGTAGGCTTCTGTATCCTAACACAACCACATTCATTGTAGGGGTTTCAGTTCAATCTCAGTGGGAGATCAACATAACTACTAAGTGGCTTGAGTGATTTAAAGGCATATAGATGTAACCTATATAGGCTTTTAAACCACTCATCATATTCACATAGTTCCTAACCAACTAACAGTCTGGGCTACCTAGATCAGCAAACATGGGATTCAGATTTGGCTCCCCTTCCTGTATCACAAGGAGGCTCATTAGAATATACCCCCCCCATCTGAGTAAATCCACCCAGACTTGAGAAGTCCCATGCCAATCAGAGCACACTGGGCTTTTCGTTTCAGACAGAGCGTGAATACAGGTATAATCAGACAGACAGCATGGGAAAAGAATGTGTTTTTAAACATGTAAGCAAAGTTGAAACCCAAAATACAAGTATGAACCTAAAAATGAGCATATGTAATAATCTATCATATTTTAAGTGATCATTCTAATAGCAAACATAATAGATTTCTTCTTTCAGCTTCAATTTAACTTTGTTTATGGTGTCAAAACACAACACGTTGCCTCAAGACACTTTCCAGATTTTTGTGGCAGTGGCGAGGAGAAGGCAGAAACCTCAAACTTTTCATTTTATTTAATGTAAGAAACTGAAGTGTGTTGCATCACTAAAATATGAATATGATAAAGTAGTATTTCATTTCTTGTTGAGAAACATGCATCACGTGTAGCACACAGAGTGAAAATACATTCCCCTCTTGCCTCGGACTATTCTTGCTTTACACTAGGCTTCCAGTACACACACACACACACACACACACACACACATCCATCCATCCATCGGCTCTGTTGAATTCTCAGCTATGCTAGCTGCCACCATCTAACTGCCAGTCAGCACAAACACCAGTCACAACAGTCCAGCCAGTGTTGGCAGAGGAAGGCGTGAGAAACAACAGCAGAGGTGACGTTCCCGCTGCTCTTTAGATTAGCCTGGACAAGAAGTGTTTGTTGTTACTCTCATCTGCAATCAGGCTTCATCGCACATCAGGTCACAAGCGTTCTGTAAAGGTCGCCAAGCACCTTTTTACTTATACGCCTCCATGGGGTGTCACTGGGGAAATGTCACGAGTGAACGAATAAATGCCTTCTGTAATTTACTCTCATATGAATCGGAAAAGGTCCCCAATGAAATGTTAGGGTACAGCCCTGACACTCAGGAATTCACACTGTCAGATCCGCTCCAAAATCCAATGGGTTTTTGCCTTGGCCCCCAATCAGGCCAGTAGTTTTTCCATTTCTGCTGACAAACAGACAATTTACCTCCGAACCAAAAAACATACCCAATAAAATGTCTTCCCAGGAGAACACTAAAAACACCTAGTGCCGACATAAGATTTTCTCTGACTGATTGCTAGATTGTGAAAAATTCTACCTAATAATTCTAACTAATTTCTTGCTTTCCACATGACCAACAATTTTCTCATTATATTATGATCAAAATGGTTGAAGATTTCCCACGGGGAGAGCAAATGGCCAGCTTTTAAACTACGTTATCATGATGCACATGTAAAACCATTTAAGAACTTTCATTTAATTCTGAACAACACATGTACATGTGGATTGACTGTGAAGTGAAGCTACCACATAGTGATGCACAGATGAAGAAATGAGGAAATAGGAATAGTGTTGAAGTAGTTGCAAGACATGGATTGCATCCAAATTACATCACTCCACACAAACCTGGGCAAATGCCACATGCAAACTGTAGCTAATGGTTAAATCTAAAAGTAAAGTAAACAATCTTGGTCAAGTCTCTTCAAAATTCCATGGAAAGCTCCACACCAAGAGCTGTCAATTTGTCATATGAACTTGAGGAATTCAGTATTTAACCTGTTGCTATGGATATTTTTCTTGTGTACCGAATCTTTCAGTTTTGATCACTCCAGTGCTGCCGGAAATTCCTCCAGATCACGCTCTTTTTGCCCGGATGTCCGTTATCTTCCGCTTTCTTTGTGTTGGAATTCTAAGCTCTGGTGGATTTCTGAGGACTATATTTAATGATTTTTTTTAGGATAACACAAAATAAAACGAGAAAAAATATTTATTTTAGGCATTAGAGAGCTTTTAAATCACTTTTAAACCACTGCCTTACACTTTCTTCTTAGTATTAAATGTCAGTACATGCCTGTAAACACTAATACACTGTCAACATTATTAGTATTCAGAGTGGATTTTTTAGTATTAGTAAATAATATGGAACTGGGACACACTGTACTATATCCGTACAAGTTCAATTAAACACAACAGAACAAGTCATCGATTTTTTCACATAGAAAAACATCCTGACAAAATTGCATTAGCACACTGATTACGATCCGTCCAGTAGTGACTTCAGAGCTTTATTGAATAGGGATGAGCTCAAAAAACCAATAACTCTTCAGAATATTTACACAGAAAAAAAAATCAAAACAAACATCTCTACTATGAGGAAATGCAACAAACCCAGGCTGCCCTGCTGTGTCTTGTTGTGTTTGTTCCCTGCCTCCCAGTTCCATCGGGCAGTGATAATTCACGTCGGGCTCGCTGCAGCGCTGACATTGTAAGATGAACTGCTCGCAGCTAGATTAATGCCACCAGATGCCAGGCGAGATGCCATATTAATTACCCAGAGATAATGTCAGCACAACCATATGGCAGCTCAACTGGCCATTTAGTTGACAGGGAGAGGTCTTTATAGCAGTGCAAATTTCCTCATCTGCACAACATCACAGCCTCGCCATATTCTCTCCCAGTCCCTACTGTAGCAACTGGATCACTTCACTGCTATCTTCACATTATTACTTTGGGTTATTGTAGCATTAACTCAGGATTGGTAGGATGTTATGATACAGAAGATAGTAACAAGGGCATATTTAACGGTCAAATGTGTTTCAGTATTTATAAAAAAAAATAAAAAATTAAGTTTCAATCTAGAGATCCAACAGTGAATTGATGCTATGACAAATATCTGCGTAGCCAAAGTCTAATATCGAAGCAGATTCCTCTGTGCCATGGAGCTCCATTGTTGTGCAAAAAGTATTGAACATGTGTTTTATTTTGAATCAATTCCGCATACGCCTTCCTGCTGCCGTAAATACTCAGCAGAGCATCAAATATGTATTACTCTGCAGATGGAAATAGCAGCCCCCCCCCCCCACAACAACAATTGTACTATTTACTTCAGTTTGAGTCATGTTTGCTGAAAATTTGAAAATTACAGTTTCCATCCACTTTAGGAAATTACTGCGGCTTTTTCAACAATGAAACTATGTATTTGTGACCCATTTTTAAAGAATGACGTCTTCAGTAGCAGCACATATGCTTGGGGCTGAGAGCCTCAGACAGGGCAGTGATGTCAGAAAGTATTAAGAGAAAGACTAACACATTTTATGGGGTTTGTTGACAACGAGAAAATAATGGCTGTGAAAATACACCCACCAAAATGCTCTAATTTAACTGAAGAATACGGTACATGTACATGATATGGATAAAGAAAAATCTGTATTCCTGTAACACATCCACTTTCAACAAGCTTAAAAGGAATCTCAAACCCTTTCCCCTGCACGACTGCAGTGGATATAAATTCTGAAATGTCAGTAGAATTTATTTACCAGCATGTGTTTGTTTTTTTTCCTCACCACCACGCTGACTGTAAACGACGCAAGCTGGGAATTAATGTCAACGTGAGAAACCGTGGCAAAGCCCTTTATCGTGATTTACAGTTGCACCTCGGGCTCCTTCTTCTTTTTCTTGTGGACTTGCGGATCATTTACAAAGACGGACCATACTTGCCATCCAATCCACCCGCCCTCCCACCACCACTATCACCCCCTGACATCCCCGCCTCACCCACCACCGCCAGAGCACCCACTCACCCACCCCACCCTCCAATCCTCACAAATCCGATTTAATCAGACAACTTGTGCAGTGTGGCTCGGAGTAAGAAAAAGGATAATTAGTAAACAGAGGAGCTACTCGCCAGGCTTCATTGGCATTCGCACCGGGTTACTGTGTCGCATTTAAAATGCAGTCTGATGAAGTCTACAGAATCAAACCATTTGTTACTCCTATTGAGGAGGCTTCGGGCTACTGGCAATTAAATTGGAATTAGCGCTGGGGAATGAGATACGGCAGATTCATACCAAGGAGAGAAGGGAGGATGGGAGGGAGGGCAAAGGCAACAGAGAGACTTCTCTGTCTGGACCTGGCTCTGCTCTACAGTGGGTCAGATCTGGAAGTGATTTGGTTTCCTTTACTTTTGTTTATTTCCTGCATGACTTCAGTTATTATTATTTTTTATAACCAAAAGCCTCCGCCCCCCCCCGGGTCTCTTACATGTCTGATCCTTTCAAAGGAAAAAAAGAAATTGACGCTTAAGAAAAGAGCAAAAGTGACCAAAAAGCAGTGCTTAATCAAGAAGAAAAAAAAACATGAATGGGTGGCTTTGAGTGTACACAATATCTTAGTGCTTTAACTTGGTAATGTGTATAAATATAGAAACATATGACTGCACTTAAACTGAGTCTTTGAGGAAGAGAGGGAAGAAACAAAGAGATGCCATTTGCTCTACCACAGCTGACTGGGCACAGTGGAGCACAGCATGGAGAGAGTCCACTGGCAGAGGAAAGGAAGAAGGGATAGATAGATGGATGGATGGAGGGAGGGAGGGAGGGGGGGGGGAGATAAATGAAGTGGAAATGAGAGAGAACAGCTCCTATGCTACAGCTGGCCTCCCTCACTCTCAGCCAGCCTGGCCATGACAACTGGCCAGGGATGGGCCAGTGAGGTGGATCTGACTTCAAATCTACATTTCATTTGCATTTACAAAAATATAACTTGTGCTAATGCAGGCTATAATCATGGAAACATGTTCATACCAAAAAAAACAGTGCTATAGAAGTGCATTATGGGACATGTAGAATCAAAGGATATTGGAGGTGGACACATACTTGATATCTTAGCCTGTGCTGCATTAATTCTGACCATTCTTTTGTCTCTTGTATGTCACCAAACATGCATAAAATACAACATGCATTGTATTATCCATCAACACATTGTTGCATGGTATGGATTAAGTATATGTATGCAGTTGCAAGTACTGTGTATGTATTTTAATGTCTATACAGTGTGATGCAGTATTATTAGTTCTATTTGACAATATGTACTGGACTGTGTGCACCAACGTCCCCGAGACTAATACCTGTACATTTAATAATGGTGGCTAATAGAGCGTTACTGACTCGGTGTAAATTAAAATTTTATTTTCATTTGGAACTTTCTAAAAATTACAAATGTGCTTTTAGAGAGAGTAAAATGTTCATACTGTGTGTATGTGAATGTGTGTGTGTGGAAACATAATGCACATATGCACTCAAATGCTTCATTCTCAAGGTTAAATACAAAGATGTTGTTCAAGCGAAGTCCATTACTGAAGGAAACCAATGAAAATAAATGACAGCATTCAGTGGGAGGTTCGAGTATCCCACGGAGAAATTTGCGCAGCTCGGTCATTTGTATCCCCAGTTTTCTCCACATAAAATGCTCAATTGTGTGTTTACAGATGGAGCACCACATTTGAGTGCAGTCCTATTTTTCTCTTTAACAGGAAATGGAGACGTTTTCACTCTAAATATATCAGTGAATCTGTTGGCTGACGTAAATCCCTGTCACCGGTATTAATGATCTTGAACACGTGAAAAAAGAAAGAAAAAAAAACATCCTCTCAGATCTTCTTCAGAGAAACTGATTCACTGGGTACAACAATAGAAGCTTTGCAAAACCTGCAAGGACCTTGATACAAACTTAAACCGTGTACATTCACAAAAAGATTTCAGCTTTGATGGCTAACCACTGAAAGTAACAAACCTGTTGAAAAGACCTGAAGTCTATATTTTAGAGTTGGAGACGTACATGACCAGATGAAATGGAAGCGTCCTAGACCATTATGTGCCAAAAACATCACCTCACGTTGGCCGTGTGTGTGTCACATCTGTACAAGTTAATTACTACAAGTCAAGGTGCTGTGTTGCTGATGGGCCAATTGGGGAACTCTCACTGTTTTAACACATCATTTCCTTCCTTTTCTCTCTTCTCTGTACAGCCGCCGAGACAAAGTTGTGTGTGTGTCCTCCTCAAAAAGAACCCACCTTTACCTCCACTCTGCCTCACACATACTGTATATATTTTAAAAGTAAGAAGGAAGCTTAGCTAATTTATTTGGAACATCATGTTTAGCCAGTTACGCAAAAATGAAATTAAAGATCTCTAAAAGAGAAAGAAGATAATCAACCCACACACACCAGATAAAACACAGATAGGAAAACAGCTTTTTCTTTCAGCAACACATTTGGTAATTAAATAGAAAAGTTGTTTCCTATAGATGTATTGAAATATAAAATTGCCCGTCACCTGTTGAGTTGATGGTTCTGCTATATTTATAATTGTCATAAGTCAAATTTCTTTCTATTCACTTTCAGAAGTCAAGTTAATGAGACACACGTTGGGCATCCACACACACTGAAAGAACCGAAGAACTGAAATGTATTTAAAAAAAGCTCCAGGATCTGTTTACAGGTCATTATTTCATGATTACATTCAGTTCTTCTGCCATTAACCATGTATGTACAGCCTTAGGTCATTTATTTAAATATAGGTGAAGTTATGAGCTGAACAGCAAAGTGCGATGTGGATCCAACCAAATTCTGCTTATGGCCTGACAAATACTGTCAGCCCAGTCTATTTCTATTTTTATATCTCATACCCTCTTGTTCGAGAGTTTCTAAGATTTTTTAAGAAGATGTTTCACTCCTCACATCTGTTGCCGCCGCTGGCTTGTCGTCTAAGAGTGTTTATTCAATCAATCAAATGTTTTCAAAAGTATTCTTTAGGACATTTTTGGCCTTTATTTTGACAGGACAGGAGACATGAAAGGGGAGAGAGAGAGAGGGGGATGACATTCAGCAAAGGGCTGCAGGTTGGAGTCGGACACGCTGCTGCTGAGTCGAGGAGTAAACCTCTGTATATGCATCTGTATACATGCTCTACCAACTGAGCTATCCGGGCGCCCAATCAAATTTTTATCTAAAGTGTAAAATCACCATTGAACATGGTCTCAGTGCACTTTACAATTAAATGAACACAGGAGTAACAGACGGCAACACAACTATTAAACAGCAATACAGCAGTCATAATAAACTAGAAACTAAACAGCAACATAAGACGATAAGTGAAAAAGGTTTTTGTGTTAAGGACGCAGAAAGGATGGCGTGTTATGGTTGGCTGTAGATTAATGAGTAGAGGTGTGTTTTCAATCTAGATTTCAAAATGTCAGCTGTCAACATTTGTGCCCCTTTTTGTTTAAAGCACAGCTTAATCCCAAATAAAGATCCATAATCTTAAGGTAAAAAAAAAATAAATAAAAGGTGATTTTTCCCATTCACAAGACACTTTCTACTTTAAATAATAAAAAAAGAAGATTTGTGCCAGAACGACTGGGAGTGCTCCACCCAAACCCTGTCAACCTCCCGTCACCCCCCACCTTTACCCCCTTGTCCTGCAATGGAATTTCAAATCTCTCCTCGCCTTCCCAGGATTTATTCTTCTCACTGGCCATCTGGACAGTGGGGGCAAACAATGTAAAAGGAAAAAAGGGGGCTGGGGGGGGGTGCAAACCCACATTAGTCACAGGCTCTTAGGTCCTTCGGCCCATACACGCACAAAAAAGGCTAAAGCCAAATGACCCCAGCTCCCCCCCCTCACTTTTTTCCCCTCACTGTGGCTGCTGACATCGCCTTTCCTGCTGGACAAAAGGCTTTTAGCACCTCACTCTACTGTCCTGACACACACACACACACACACACACACACACACCTCCATCCCTTCCAACACAGACATGCTGGACAGGATAAGGTATTTGTTTTCTTTTCTCAGACGGCTTGGGAAGAAAGGAAGGGAGGGGTGGGAGAAGAAAAAGGAACCATGGATGAGGGTTGTTAGGAGAAGGTGGCTATGTGTTGTGTGTGTGTGTAACTTTAAAAGGAAGAGCAAATCATACGTGAATGCTCAGGGCAAAGCATAACCGAATCGCTCCTGAATGATAAAGGTATTAGGTACAATGGCGATGGCATGGTTTTTGGCCGGCTTAATGTAGTTAACGTAGGGCTTTTGTTGGGAGAAGCGGAGGATGAGTACAGGGGTGGAGGTCTGAGAGAAAAGTCACAGAGCACTACAAGCCTCCATTGTTGAGGACGTTTGAATTGAACACACATACAGGAGGGTTTTTTCACTCCAGAAGAAACGCTGTGAGAACAACGCGGAGAGCAGATGAAGGCTGCGCGCTTCTTGTACCGCAACACGGTCGTCAATGTACGCGCACAAGGATGCGGCGGGGCCTTGACATCACGGCGCTGCACAGTCCATTCTCAGGCACGGCCCAGAGATATTATTATATATTGATACAGACTGGGACACACAATGCATTCATCTCAATGAGATCAAAACTCTGCATAAAAAGCAACAACCTTTGCATGGAATCTAAAAAACACTGTGCAATATGTGAGATGGTGAAGAGGGGAAAGAGCAAAATTAGTAAGCAGCAAGCAGCAGTAAATCAAATAGTAATATAAGCATCTGAAAGCGGTAATCGGCAGTGGGGAGGATGCAGAGGAACCTGAACAAAGATCCAGATTATTTAGTGAGAAAATACTGAAATAATATCCAGTCATTTATTTATTAAACATAAAAACAGAAACGGCTTAAAGGTTAGGTAAACCACTGACTAGGATGTACAGTACATTACGACATGATGGGTTAAAAACTGTGGGTTATATTGGTTAAAGGTGTACAGACAGGACTTTATAATACATCCTGATTAATATCAGAGTTTGTAGGGAATGGAAAATCAGAAAGTCAATCAAGAAAAGCTTCTAATCAGAATTGTGATAAAAATCTTAAGTTATTTTTTTTCCCGCTAAATTACTTAACCCTCATGTTGTCCTCGGGTCAAATTGACCAATCAATTGATCAATGTTCTTTTTAACTACCCAAAATAACATGATTGATTCCACACAACGCTCTTTGGCAAGTACAAATCTCTACTTTCATTAATTTTGGGGCATCTTATTAAATTTTATAGCATTGGAAAAAATTGTATTGAGTAAAAATTGACATATTCCAGTCTGTGATTATCCATCAACATACATTCCTTTAATTTTAGTCTAAATAATTCCTAATTCATGCTTTTCTAACTCAAACATTAGGTATACTTTCCTATAAATGAGGTTTATTGACCATAAATCCCAAAATTAACTGTAAAACTAAAGTTAATAACTAAAAGGGACAAATGTAAGAAAAATAAATAAAAAAATTTTTCAATAAAAAGCATCAACAAAAGTGTTGATTTTCAATTTTTACGAGAAGACAACACAAGGGTTAAAAAAAAAAAAATATATATATATATATATTTTTTTTTTTTGGGGCATTTTAGACCTTTATTTTTATAAGACAGATGAAGACATGAAAGGGGAGAGGGAATAACATGCAGCAAAGGGCCGCAGGTCTGAGTCGAACCTGCGGCCATTGCATCGAGGAATAAACCTCTATATATGGGCGCTGGCTCCACCAGATGAGCTACCCAAGCACCCACTTTATTTGAGAATTTGTTTGTAACTAGATATTGTATAAAGTATATTTCTTGAAATTACCTGGCAGCCCAACAATAAAAGTATAAAAAACCCACTAAACATCACTGCATCTGCCTGAAGTCTGCTGCAGCAACAGCGTTATAAAAGTAGTACGCTATGTTGGAGCGGTTGCAGTGTTTCATCATCTGGTTGATTTCAGGAAAGCCATTTAGGGTGCAGTGGAAAATTGAAAAGTGGACATTTTAGTAAGTTGGGCTGGTAATTCAATTGTGAGAAAAAAAAGAGATCAGACTCAATTCAATTAGATTTAATAAACAGCTGTAGGCAAGTTCGTTACAAACTACACCAGGACACAACAGTCTGAAACAAAACAAAAACCTAATGATTCATGTCATTTTTAAGGCCCCGTTTGTGTGAAACATCTGGCCGATAGCATTCACTAAGTGGGATTCGTTAAATTGGTGATTATAGGTGCGAAAAACACGTTCAGGTGGGTTTATTGCACCCACCAGAGACCAAATCTAAAAATCTAAGCCATTGGAAATATGCATTCATTTGTTCATTTTATGTATCAATGTCCATCAAACAACACTTTTACGTTTGCCTAAAGTGGTTTTAAAGCCATTTCCCAAACAAGGGGGATGAATGCAATGAAGGGGAGCTGTGACCTTGGAGCCAGACTGCGGGCGGCCAACATTACTCTGTGGGTTGGAAGAAAGGCCTTTATTTATATATCAGCTGTGTGTCGATCAAACTCCATCAAGGGGAAAACAGCATCCGTCGGCAAAGAGGAGAGAAAGTATATGTGTGTGTGTGTGTGTGTGTGTGTGTGTGTGTGTATGTGTGCGCGTGTGTGTGTGAGAGAGTTGCTGGGAGGGTTGCTTTTTGAAGAACTAATACAGTGGTGTGCCTCAATCACACTTAATTCCATTTAAAGGAAATTGATTTGAAGGTGGGGTGGGGTGGCACAAGAGTTCTCTCTCTCTCTCTCTCTCTCTCTCTCTCTCAATTACAAAGTCTTGGCCTTGTTTCATTCATTTGTGTCCTTTGTTAATGCTACATACAGCATCCAGTGCGTTGCTGAGCTATGATATATACAGTAATAAGGACTAAAAGATGGGTGTGTGTTTTCTTGGGAGGGGGCACGGATATTATGACCCCTGTAGGGTGAAGTGGCTCACTGCAGCAACAAGTAGCAGGTAAAAAACAAACTGGAACATAAATATTAAAACAGAATGTAAATAAGGAGTACAGCCAACGGGGGTTATGCAGCATAAATATGAACAGAGGAACATGCATGCGTGCTATGGGAGAAGGATGGAATACAGGGTTATGTGCTGCAGAACAACTCCTAGCAAAAGATATATATATATATATATATATATATATATATATATATATATATATATATATATATATATATATATATTAAAATCTTTAATCACAACACTAATTAAATCCAAATTATATGTATTAAATATTGGACTCAAGTTCAATAAAAACCCTTACTTTAACTGTATCTATCCATGGATAACTCTGCCACTAGCGGTTTCTATTTGGAATTTGTAACAAATTGATTTTAAAAAATGTGGACAAGGTCCAAAACAGTGTGTATATATTTCCAAAATCTGCTACTTTGTTCTTTCCTTCTGCACATCCCTTATTGCTGTATTGATCCAGTATCCCCGCTATACATACATTTTCACCTTATTCCATTATATTATTAATATTATTTCAGTTTTTAGAGGAATATCATATCATAACCCATGTTTTATAATTTTAATGAAATTCATGGCAAGATCTGATTAAGATAAAACGTGGACGAAATAGTGCATTATATTATTATTATTTTTTTTTTTTTTCATTCCTTTATTGCTACAAAAAGGACCTGTATCTCCCGGTGTATTCATTATATAATAAATACGTATCAATTCTCTTTTAATGTGTAGGAGAATACTGTATCATCATCATCTATATTTTTGTATGATATATTAATATAATATATTAATCATATTAAAGTCAATTACATAAAAGAGGAAAAGTTATCTGTTAGTACATATATACTGTATACTGTTAGCATTAACCCTTGTCTTCCTGTCAACTATGCAACCTTTTGTTTTTCTGGGTTAGAATTTAAAATGAATAGTTTTTTTTTTTAACGTTTTTCTTGTTTATTTCCCAGGTTATTTGTAAAAAAAATAATTATTTTTTCACATTTTGTGTCACTTTTCTTATGTTTCTGTTGATTTTTTCGGCGCTTTGTTTATGAAATTTTTTTCCCACGTTTTTTGACATTTTGTCAACAATCTTTTGTCAATTTTTCTTAAAATGCTATGAAATTGAACAGAACACCCAAATTCAATGAAAGTAGTGAACTGATCAGTTATTTTACTTGTGAAGGGTAATGGTTGCATGGAACCATCCAAGGTATTTTTTGGGACAATTTGGTTAAAAGAAACCCAAATTTCTGATATAGAAACTCTTTGAATTTGAAAATTTGACCCTAAGACAACAGGTGGATTAAAATGTGTTCCCATAAAGTAAAACGTTACAGCCTACGCTGCCTGCACATTTCACACAGCTTGAACTGACGATTCCAATCAGACGGCTGAGAGGAGAAGAAACTGGACATGCACACATTAATGTACTCATCACACAAAGCCAATCTCTTTGACAAAGAAAGAGGAAAAAAAGAAAAATAATACCACACATCTATTTATCTTTGATAAAATTCCTTTCTTCATCTGTTTTTTTTCTCCAAAATATCACCGGGCAGCTTGTAGATTCATTCTAGAGTCATTTTGCGGCATGCACAGTCAGACAGATGAGAGCAGAGGAGGTTCATGTTTTCCACATTTGTACAGGAAAATCAAAGGCAGCTGAGCAACTCAGCGAGGCTCAAAAGCATCTCAGATAGAAAGAGAGAGAAGAGAAAAAAAAACAGGAAAAAAAAAACAGTGTATACGGTGCCAGAACTGTTAACAACCACCTGTATGTGCCCATCTGTGGTTCCTCAAATCGCTCACACAAAGAGCCGGCACCCAGGAGGAATTAAAAACCAATCCTAAAACAATCTTTGGAAAGAAAAAAATGAAGACCTTGAAAAAAAAAAAAAAAAAAAATCTTCACTCAAAGTCATGTTTAGGTTTGGAAGAAATGTGCAAGCGGAGATTTATCACACAAATATAGACTCTTCAACCATGGCCGTTACACATTCATACCTTAATGCCAAAAATGCTGCCAAATTCCATTGGGCTATAAGCTTAATATTCTGACTCACTATGATCAAATTGGGATTCACTGAAGGCAGAAATGAAATCTTTACTAAAAGACCATCATCTTAAGCCTTCATCTCGGGGGAGAAGTGAGAAGCCTGCTGCCCCAGATTGCCTAAAAATGCAGATAAGAAACGATCCTGCACTAGAAATTGGTCCTGCAGGACTATTACATTGGAAAGATTAGTGGAAGATAATCATATAATGGCGATGAGAGCACCGATTGCAACAAAACGACCCCATAAAGTCACCTCTGAATAAAAAAATAAATAAAAAAATACAGGCGATGCAGATGAGTGGGAATAAAGCAGTAAAGTGCTTGGGCTGGGTAGCATGTGTGAGACAGCTGTGTGTGGGGCTCAGTGCTGCCTCTGGCCAGCAGGGGGTGCTCCTCTGTCTCCACACACACACTCACTGGTTCCCATTGGAGAGCCAGAGCAACATGGAAGGGGAGAAGTCCTCATATGACCCTCTAGTTCACAGGAGTGGGAAAAAAAAGCCTCTTATATGGAATATGGCGAGACTTAACAGCCTCAGTGTCCACAGTGGAGACAGTTAACGGGCGAGGACGGAGATTAGAAAGTAGTTTAGACGATCAGGTGTTTGTTATGGAGCACTGGGGTTGCCGAGGATTAATGCTGTTCTAATAAGGGCACAGTCTGAGGAGTTAACTCTGATCACACTAAACTCTAAATTCAGATTAAGATGCATTACACCCATCTTAACAAGAGAGGTGGTCTCAAATCGGCAACTTTTATTATTCTGTTGATGATTGGACATCCTTTTTTTGTTGATTTTTCTGAAAATATACTTTATCTTGAAAAAAGACAGTATGAGGTGCATGCCTGCCAAAGAAAATTATCTTCATTAGGGCTGGATTGGTCTCATTAATGTTTAAAAAAAAAAAAAAAAAAAAGGTGCAAATTGTTGACCTGTTTCCCAAAGCCCAAGATGACGCCCTTTATTTGTATAGCACTCCTCAAGTTATAAAGTGCTGAAACGTCTGGTTTTGTCCACAACTCAACAAGATATTCTGTATACTGTCCAACATGAGTGAAGAAACTTAAAAATAGTCGCATTTAAGAAGCTGACAGAGAATTTCTCAAATGACTCAAACCGATGAATTGATTAATAAAATAGTTGCAGATTCATTTCATAGTTGACAACTAACCGATTCATGTATTTAATCTTCGCAGCTGTAGTTTTACACTGTTTTTGTTATTGTCTTTTATTATTCTCATAAAAAAAAAAAACTCATTCCATTTACAGAATTTTATTAAAATAAGATTTTAGGAGTCAACATCGGACTGAATTACTGGTTAATATTAATATTGTAGTTTCCAGGCCAGCTGTAATTTGCAAAAATGTAATTTTGCTCTACATTTGTTTTTTATTGTATTATCTTGTTCCATTTTTTCAGAAAACTGCAAATTTAAACATATTTTATCGGGATTCAACAGAAAACAAAAGCAACTGAATAAGTTTGGAAAAAGACAGCAAAAGAATTTGATGTCATAAAATTCAGACGCAAAACTTCAACAGTTCCACGGAGAACTCCTATAACATTTTAGGGTTCATTGAATGACCTTTATTAACTCTACGGTGTCTTAAATGACAGAGTTTGTGTAGAAAACACCGCTACATGGACACGAGGAAACGATAAAACGAGAAGGTCCCAATAAAGGAGAAGAATGGCGTTTCTGTTATGTTAACAAATCTCACAAAAAGACCAAAACCAACAATAACTTATCCATCGCAAAAATACTTATATAATAAACTACAGTGTGTGTGTGTGTGTGTGTGTGTGTGTGTAGTATTTGCCTACACTTCTCTTTTTACCTCTTGAAGCAGAACGTGATGAGCCGTATACTTGTTCCTTGAGGATCATTAAGGATCTTAATGAAAGACATTGTGAGATTTGTGCTTAATGGAAAACAATGTGGAACCTGTTGTTGACATCTTCCCACCGCGTCTACCTCGTCTCCTTGTGCTGCCACTTTGTGTCAGCTCCATCATCTCTATCTTTAGCTCTTCCTCTCCCTCTCTGTCTCCAGGCCATATTTCTCCATGGACAGAGCCCAGGAAATTATAGCGAGGTGTGGGAGGGAGAGATCACAAGCTCTGTAACCCAGACTTGCTGCTACAAATCCACATTTGTTTTGTTTTTTTTTGGTGGTGGTGGTGGTGGTGGGGGGGTTCTCCTACCTTGACCCCATCGCTTTCCTAGCACATCTGGCCTGCAAACAAGCTGATTGACACACACTCGAAAGCAACACACACCAGACACCGAACACAACCTCCGCTCACACGCTTGGGTGGGCAGAACACACGCAGAAACAGAGCTGGCAGCATCTCTAACTTTATACATGTGACTGAGCAGTGCCATGCAGCCACAATGGCCCGATTTGTCCGTGGAGACAACACAACCTCATCAAATTCCATTAAATTAGCACAAATATGGAAACACTGATCATGTGTTGTTGACAGAAATGATGTGAACATTACATTCCTCCATCACTAATTTGATAATGTAAGTTTAACATTAAGCACTTGAAGTAAAAGAGCTGCCAAACTGCCAACAGTTTGAAGTACTTCTTCCTTTGTGTAATGATTTTGCGGTATAAGTTACATGGATGCCAAGAAGATTTTGTTTGTATTAGAACATACTGAAAAAGAAAAGGAAGAATAAAAAAAGGAGAGACATAATTGCACTTTGTCCAAGAAGAACAACACCTGGACAGTGGCAGTAGCCGGGTGTCAATTCACATATTTCACCTTAAAGCATTGCATTAGAAAAGCAGTATGGAAACGGAAATTCGACAAAGGCTTCCTGTGTTTTTTTTTTTTTTTGCATCTGTCCAAAAAGAGTTGATGCTCTAAAATGAGACATGGAATCGCCTTTGCCAAAAAAAAGTTCTGATGTAGTAAACAGTTAAGGGGGTGGGGGGTTCAATTTCAAACCAGCTCTGTGTCAACTACACCTCTGAAACAATACTCGCTGACATGAAAGAATAATTCAAACTTGCCCAATTGAATTAAATTTCTGAAAACCTCTCTCCGTTTTTATCTCGTAAATAGGTTAGATGGTCAAGGCGACTTGTTTTCCTTCTTGTAATCAACCTCTACTTCTTCTACTCTGTTGACTGGCGGATTACAGCCATGCGTAGATCACAGCGCCAACTTCTGCCCAAACTACACTGTAGCCTAGTTTATTCGCTCCTAGTGTATATCTTCAATGTTCCATATCAGGGATTGCTCCGTTGCTCATTTAGGCCGGATATCCGTTGCCTTGGGTTTCTTTTGTATTGGCATTTTAAATTGGCAATTTCTGAGGACTATGGTTACTGGTCCTCAGATCTCTGCAGGGTAAATCCAGACAGCTAGCTAGACTTTCTGTCCAATCTGAGTTTTCTGTTGCACGACCAAAACAACTTTTGATCGTACACGTGTTTGCTGTTTCTCCGTACGGTGCGTCATAAGGTGATTGGTTTAAAGAAATGCCAACAAACCAGGCCAGATGTGCTATCCCGGAATGCTGTGTGGACTAGCCGGACCCTCTTCCGCAGGGCAGCAGTGGAGGAGGGCCTAGGCACCGATACCGTGGGTGCTCCAGTTCAAATTAAACATTGCAGTTGGTGCAAGTGGAGCGTCTGTCGAAGTGGGATCGGTTATGTCGGTGTCAGTCCCCTGCTCCACTGATTCTTCATTTCCCACAAAGCTGATTATGTGTCAGTTCAACTTTTCATCTCCAATCCTATCTGTATTTGTGAGATGTAGCCTACTTTATGGCTTTTTTATCAAGTTAATAGGCGTGAGTGTTTGTGTTGGCTCCATTTCGTAAGGTTCTGAAATGAACACATTTTTTGACAACTTTTTTTTTTTTTTTTTTTTTAAAAGGGTGTGCTCCCGTGAGCACCCCCGGACATGAAACATAAATCGGCGTCTATGGAGGAGGGTCGGGCAAAGCCAGTCTAATTCGCTCCAAATCAGTCGATAGAAACGCTTCAAATTCGCTTGACAATGCAGTAGAAACATTGATTTGTCCTCAATATTAACTCCAGGAGCATCCTTGACTTTGATGGATAATGACAAATCCTTCAGTGAGAAGGCTTAACTATGTTTAACTTTCTGTCCACGACAACAGATAGAAGTGCAATAGAGACACACACATCATCATCAGCGATTGCTCGACAATGGACAACTCTTGCTGACAATACGTGTCGAGAGAGACACTGGTTTGCCCCATCCCCCTTACATTGTCTTCAGATGTGTGCACTTTATTTTTTCACATTTTACAAGCAAATCAAAAGCTTAACAAAGCAGATTTAGTGATTGTCTCCTCTTTGCTGTTAGGAACTAATTTGATGCTTTTGAAGGCCTTTAAACAGGTCAGTCTGCCTAATGTAATATCTTGTTGGACTAGAGATAAAAGGTTGGTTTTCTACATTTGCATTCCGCTCCATTTCTGCACGCATGCCTGTCTTCATATTCATTTGTTTGAGAGCTGCTGCTGGAGACCAAGGCTATTCCTCTTAGAGTTTGATTCAAAGGAATTTCTTATAGTTCAAACAAAACCCAGTTCTTTACATTTATTTGAATGGAGATGTACAAAGAACCCGCATGTACTTGTTGGTGAGAAACAAAGCACATGCTATGGTCTTCAGTGGTGGATTCCAAATAAAATCCAGAACTGAGTCAAAGAGCTGCATTTTGGGATGTTTAAAAGACGGACTTTGTCCTTTTTCTTTTCCCTCCTTTTCTACCCTTTTTAAGATTCCTGGCCTTTCACTTGACCCCAGGCCTTAGCCAGGGGAGTTGGGGGAGCTGGTTGCTTTTGGTGGTGGAGGTTAAAGTGTAATCCTGGTCCTGTGACCACAAAGGCTTGGCCCCTGAGGGCCAAGGACCAGCCACATTTTCTGAATTGCAATGTTATCCCTTAGCAAACCCCTCGGACTGACTATATATCAAAGGATTACATTTGCAGGGCTCTTCTCTGGTGTTTAATGATGGCCAGGAAACTTAAAGTCTTCCCTCAATTGATTATGGTTTTAGTTTGGGGTTTTGGAGATTATGTAGGGGATGAGGATAAAAAATTATTTTTTTCCTGGAGTCTAGTTTGAGAACTTGTCAAAAGCACCAGACAGTGCCGAATAAACTTTGTTTTTTGATTATATCAATGTGTCAGTCCAAGCAGCTTCACATCAATCTAATCTAATTACAAGAGTAATTGCCACATAACATCATTACAACTGACATATATTTTGAAACCATTGAGATGCTGATATCTGGCTGCTAGTGTACCGCTCTTTGCTTGGAAACTCAAAAAGTACTGTTTCAAACAAGAGCTTCATGCTAATTAACATTAGTTTTATTCAGAGGAAACTAATATTTTGTTGCAAAACCATGGTGGCTTGACTGCTTAGCACCTCTTTGCATGGAGTCAACCAACTTCTTTTTTTTTTAACAGGTATTGCAGCCCAGGATAATTGCACTGGAGCCACAATTCCTCAGCGTTTCTTGGTTTTGCCTCATGCACTGCACTTTTATGTCAGCCCACAAGTTTTCAATGGGATTAAGGTCCGGGATTGTGCTGGCCACTCCATCAGTTGAATCTTGTTCATCTGGAACCATGCTTTTGCTCGCTTGCTGGTGTGTTTGGGGTCATTATCCTGTTGAAAGGTCCACCTCAAAGGCATTTCCTCCTCAGCATATGGCAGCATGACCTCTTCCAGGATCCTGATGTACTGGAACTGATCCATGATCCCTTGTATGCGGTGAATCGGACCAACACCATAGTATGAAAACATCCCCATATCATGATGCTTGCACCACCATGCTTAATGGTCTTCAGTGAGTACTGTGGCTTGAATTCTGTGTTTGCAGGGCGTCTGACATACTGCCTGTGACCCTTAGACCCAAAAAGAACAATCTTGCTTTCATCTGTCCACAAGATATTATGCCATTTCTTTTCAGGCCAGTCAATGTGCTCTTTGGCAAATTGTAAACGCTTCTGCACATGTTTTTTCTCAGCAGTGGGACTTTGCTTCTTGCTGGAAGGTTAACCTCAATAAGACGTCTTCTGATTGTCACAGTACTCACTGTCAACTGAAGGTCTTGCTTGATCCTCTTGGATCCCATCATTGGCTGAGTCTTCGCCAGTTTGGCTATTCTTCTGTCCATTCGAGGGTTGTCTTTCTTTTTCTTCCTCGTTTTTCAGTTTTGCTCCCATTTCAGGGCATTTGAGATCATTTTAGCTGAACAGCCAATGATTTTCTGCACCTCTTTGTATGTTTTCCTTCTTTAATCAATTTTTTTATTAGGAAACGCTCATCTTCAGAACAGTGTCTTGAACGACCCATTTTCATTGTTTTTCAGGAGAAATGCACAGCCAGCATGCCAGTTGTCTTGATCCTTAAATACGGATCACCTGTTAACACCCTTTTTCCCAGAATACCCTCCTAATTGATGCCTCTCTAATTGAACTCACCACTGCTATTTTTTTGAACACACCTTTTCAGTTAATCATTCAATTTCACAGAATCCACAGTATGCATGGCTGTCCTGTTGGGTTTGTTGGTTTTCTATACCTTTATTTTACCCCCCAGAAACTTATCTGGGGTATAGAGTTTGAAATGTTAATAAAACCAGTGATTTTCTTGCTGCTGTTGAGGCACTGCTATTATTTCGAACATGTCTGTATATATATATATATATATATATATATATCCTAAATCAGACTGTATATGTGTGTGACTATATCGTTTTCTACTACAGTAACAAACGTACAATATGTGGATCCTGATTTCCACTAGCAAAAAAAATCTAATAATAAATATCATGAAGTAATTTCATTTAGTTTTTTTGGTATGCAGAAAGCCCCTTTCTTGTCATTGCCTTTGCTTGGCCAGCACTTATACTATACACTATACACTATATTTTATTTTTGCTGTGCAGAAGACTTTGGATTTCCTTATGAAATAATACCAGTTGCTTGCTTAGCTCTAAAAAATTGGTCAAGGTCAGTGTACAGTGAACAGCTGGCCGCTGACGTACGCGTGTGTTACTGATACTAAGGAGACTTTTTGGCATATTTGCTTGTTAGTAAATGCATAATTAAATGCTAAGGTAATTTCCAAAAGAATATTAACATATTAAGAGTCGGGTGAGCAGCAACAAAGGGCAGCGAAGACAACAAAGGAAGGTGCACAGTGATCAGTGACTGCATGGGAAGAATCAGGTGCTTTAATGCTCTTGAATAAGCCTGTGCTTTTAAAAAACTTGTAACTGCATTTCAACCTTAAATATGCATGACTGACACACGGCTTCTTTTCCCCTTCTTTTCATTACGTGCTTCAGCCGAGATTCTCATTATGCTGTTCAGAAGCAATGATAGCAAAACTGACACACTTCATGGAGCATATACTGATTCCACAACAGGACTCGCATCATCATTCCAGTAATTTAAAAATCTAAATTGCGATTCTGGCTTGCTGGTCCTATGGCATTCTTTTAGTCACAATCAGTGCGTTTACATGCACAGCCGTAACCCGGTTAGTGAATTACTGGGTTGTGCCAGTTCTCCCAGTATACATGAGCGGGGAAGAATGGGAAGAATAACGGAGTAAATCTACCTCCGGTACAGTGAGTGGCGCTCTGCCAACGCACAACAGGCTTTTTCTTCTGCTTGACCTATGAAAAAATGATATCCAACAGCCACTAAATTAGTCACATTTAACAACTTAATGTTTAATTTACACACTCTTGTCACAGCGTAGGAAAGTAAAGTGTTCTTGCCAGATGACTGACAACTTGTTTTACATGCAGGTTTTTTAAACTGCATGTAAAAGCCCTGATGTGAACAAAGGCTTTTCCTTTAGATAAGAGTCATGGAACTTGTGAAACCAGTTTAGGATATTCATAATAAATGACCTGTGAGCTCTGATCTGATATAAAAATAAACGCGCTGGCTAATAACACATCATGCAGTATGTCATTTTTTTCCTTTCTCTCTGTCGCTACTGTAATTAGATTAACTTTGATATTTAAATGTGTCTAAGTGCCAGTTTAGCAGCCACTTGTGTTTTGTCACATCAGTAAGCTGAAATGTAAATTATATCTTTGCAGCTGAACCGGAATTTCCCCTTGTTACTGGAAAAACATTGTTTCATAGCAGCAGCTTTCAGACAATATGAAGCACATTAACTCATTCCTCAATCTGTCTGTGGCATCAGCAGGAATGGTCCTAATAGCACTGCAAAGGTCATTCTATCTGTAATTTGGGACTAAAAACTAAAGATAAAAAACAGACTAATGTACAACACTGGATGCTGATGTAAAGCAACAGCAACTAAGATTAAAGCATTCCAAGTCACAGTAGTGTCTTGAAACAGAGCAAATAAAATGTGTAATTTGTAGCAAAGAATGCTGTCTAATCAAGTGAACTGCTGAATAACTCCACACCTGAGCAAACATGCACATGACTCACCGTTACTACGAGCAAATAATGAACCAAGGAAGGAAATAAGAAAGTTCAGCCACTCAGTCAGAAAACATCAGACACATCAGTGTTCTTTTACTCCATCATTCCATGTACAAATTCATAGGATGCTTGTGTATTCGCAGAGCTTATCTTGCATACACTAGTGTTTTTTGGGCCGCTTGCAAAGGCCTTGACCAGGTGCCATCTATCAAAACAATCTGCTCTTGGGGGAAAACCTGCTATTAACTGATAAGAGTCTGCCCTCGGTGAGGTGTAATGGGCCCCACTTGAGTTTCTTTTTGGAGGATTGTCCTAGCAGGCCACCTCCAAGACAAACTCCACTCAATGACTGCTCTCTGTTTTACTCCTCCCTGTCTTAAAAGTACAGCAGCTCTTCAAGAGCCAAATTCAGCTGGGCCCATTTGAGGTGAGAGACTTCATTCCTCCACAGCCGAGAAATGTCATCACTCTTCTTCCCTTAGGGGTTATGTTAGAGAATAGTCATTGTGTGTCATTAAAACGTTTGTAAAAACACTACAGCTGGATTTAAAAGGGGATAGCATGTTAAACGCGTCAGGGTTGACGTTCTGAGTTAAACATGACACCTGAAGATCATCAATTGAACACTGAAGCATAAGCACTGAAGCACTGAAACACTGAAGCAAGTAGTAATGTAAAGCTGTATTACAAATAGCATGGGCTTATTACTGCTTACCCTTTGCATGCAAAACTCCTGACCTTTCAGGTAGAAGTTTAACATACTGTAAATCTAGTAAATGGCTTAGTACCATGTATAAAGAACAAGATGTTCTACTGGGGAAAGAAAATCTGGCAAGCATCCATGTTTCTCTCCTGGTTTTCCTGAAATAAAAAACTGGAACAAAACACAAATTACAATTAAGTTCTACCAGCGTGGACGTTTCCATTTAACTCTAACTGTAATGTAGCATCTATTAGTCCATACATATGGGCTGCTGTGGGGGGTTTTAAAAGCATTGGGCAACACACAACCTAGAATTGTAACATTATATTAAATCCTCTTTGTTGGTGTGTGTAAAGCGATCTAAGCTGTTTTCTTAGTGCGGCTGGTAAGTAGTTCATTTCCTTTATAGAGAGATGAAGTCAGCTCATCGACTGGGAGCCAAAAATCACATTCTAATGGAACGATAATTAATTAGGTCTACATGTCATTTTCATAATTGGGATAGTCCAGGATCTGTGCTTGTTTTGTCAGTCCTGACAACACACACACGCACAAATCACCCGGCTGTCTCCCTCTGATGATCATATATCTATAGCTGTTAAAATTGACCAGCACTGACTTAAACCCCTTTCTTCCTGTTGAGATAGTTCTACACACACACGCACCCACACACACACACACCCACACCCACACCCACACCGCTGTCTCCCTCTGATGAGCATATATCTATGGCTGTCATGTTAAAAGTGGCCAGCACAGACTTGAACCCCTTTCTTCCTGTTGAGACAGTTCTATCCATTGAAGCCATCTACGGGAAGGCTGCCAAAATGACCCATTAAAGATTGACGAGGGTTAAGCTCCTATAATCAATATGACACTGCTAAGTGCCCTTTGATTGAGCTGCACGCAGTGTAAAAGGACATTTCTGTGTGCCTGGCTGCTCTTGCCACCAAGAAATGCAGCATTTGTCCAATGCTAAACGGTCTTCTGAATGTCATTGTCACGGGTACATTAACTTTTATATGAGTCTGAGAGACAGACTCGGAGTGAGGATGAACGGCCATTTTCATTAGCGTGGCTGCTTGGTGCGATTACGGGTGCTATCAGACGGACAGGGACAGAAATAGTTTGCGTAGGGTTGCACAACGAGCAAAGGCTGGAGATTTCATTCCTTCTCTTAAGACGTTCCACGAGGAGCTGGAGTGGTGTAGGCAGTGGCTAAATTTTGCGGGAGTGAAACCTTGTGTCACTAGGCAACTGGATCTGATGGCTCCTTTGTTTGGGGTGAAAGGTTGGAAGCACTCGTACTAATCTCCTTGCTTCACAATTAAGGAACACAGCAGAGCTGCCCGAACCTCTTCCCGCTCTCAAACAACAACAACAAAAAGAAAAGGATTGAAAGGCTCTTCTATTGTCCCTCCTTCTCAGTCCCTACTCCCCCTCCTCTCTCGCCACGCTAATCGAAAGGTATTTGCACTGTAAATTAAAAGGGCCCTCGCGCGTTGCTGTTTTAACACCGACGCGCTCTCCTAAGATGTCCACAAACAGCTCCAATCTAATTACAGAGGGAGATTTACTTCAAATAACACCATGGACAAAAGAACTCTGGCTATTGTTGACGTGGGGCCAGTGTTCCACATCTCTTTCTCTCTTTCTCTCTTTCACTCTCTTGGGCGAATCCTTTTATATTCAAAGTCCTCGCCTGACCAAGGTTAAAATGCGATGGGATATCTGAAAGTAGGGAACCTCCTGACAAAAGCGCCTTTTTTTTTTTTTTTATAATTCCCCGGATGGCAAAAGCCATCGTAGATTTCCACCGTTCTGTCTTATCTATCTCCCCTTTTTTGTCTTTTTTTTTAAACCAAGCAGCTCTTGAACAAAGCCACAGCAGCTGACATGCAAATATAACGTGGGGAGAATAGCGGCATCCAAGGATTTGAGATTGTCTGACAACGGGACGTGCTCGCCGGGGCGGCATTGTGTGACGTACGGCTGAGACACATCCTCAGGGTCGAAACAGGGAGGAAAGGGACGGTGGATATTGGCTAGCCAGATTTGCAGTGTGTCCTGCTGACTTCCATTTTATGGCCCGTGAATCGCAGAGCCCTCTGGGAGTCTATAATCCCCCCCTTCCCCCTCCTCCTCCTCCACCCAGTGCCCATACCACATCATTTTATTGGTCTCTCTGGATGTGTGGCTGCTGTCCCTGGTTTACAATGATCCATCCATGTGGGGATTCTCCCGCAGCAAGACTGTTGCACCACTGTGGACATCCCAATTTGCTACTGGATCCCACCCACCTATTTCCCCCTTATAAGAACACTACCTCCCTCCCTGACATGCTGTTGTCCCATGGTTTCCTGTGGCGATGCATCAATGTGACGGTGCCCACCATGACACTAAGCCGCGGCACTGAGGCTCTGCAGTGCAGAGGCCCAGTTGGGTATTTCTCAATGAATGAAGCTGGGTGCGGGGGAACGTAGCAGTGCCAACTCTCATTCACACATTTTATCTCATTTACACACAAACCACACATCCCCTATTCACATTGGCCGGTGTGCATAACACTTATGGCCGTGGCGGATGATTTCTACAGGGTGTTTGGTCTCACCGAAGCCGTGCACGGTATCCATCAGCCAAACGCAGAATCTTTCTCCGCCTGGAAAAACTCATTTAGATCTTATCTGGGGAAAAATTTGTTTGCTGAGGGATAGGGAGAGGGGTTAGTAGCAAGAGAAGTGACTGTAGTGTAGCTGGTGCCGCTTGATTTAATTTAGCCACCGATAGTGTCTCTGACCACTTGTGCTCTTTTTATTTTGGAAGGTGAGTGAGAGTGAGTGTCAAGGAGGGAGAGACAGAGGGAAAAGGAAAGAAAGAGGTATTTGTTTCTGGAGACAGAGGTAAAGGATCCGTGGGGTTTGACATAATCATCTTACAAACATTTCCACACTGAATAGATATTCTGGACAGAAACCACCTTCTAGTATTGATGTCTTGAAGATTTTCTTCCTCATCATATAATACTGTTTTCATATTTTTTGTGTGTAAAACAAACAAAATAACATTCATACCCTCATGAAGGATTGAGTGTGATCTAGATTAAACACAGAGCAATAAATATGTACTCTGTAGTGTTTTGGCTGTTTGGTTGATGTGAACAGAAGACAACGCTGATCTCTGCATGTCTCTGTAGGTCTCAGTGTTGGCTTGGCAAGGTGAACATAGTACCCGATACCCAATGTGACCCAGAATGTTCTCTGTCCAGCCCAGCACAGGCACAGAGACGCTCAGACAGACTCACCGACAGACCGACGAATAATCTGCCTACGACCGTGGACAGCTTGATTAATTATGAGTGGGATGGTGAAACGACGACAAGCCTGGTGCTAATCAGCGTTTTGACTCACCAGATGACACCGCCATGAAGCTCAACATGCTACCATGTTGTGATCAAAAATCCTAATGCTAATGCACATCTGGCCTTTAAAAACGAGTTGGACTGAGCTTGAATGCCTCTAAAACATGGAAACCCATTCACACATGTGTCCAGGGGATTGTATGTTCCTGTGTGTGTGTGTGTGTGTGTGTGTGTGTGTGTGTGTGTGTGTGTGTGTGTGTGTGTGTGTGTATCAGCAACACTTGTGCAGCACAGCCTGCCCGTGCTGGAAGAATATTTGCTTTGCTTATCGCCACCCTAATGCTCACTGACAACTTAATAACATCACAATTAACTAAATGCTAAACAGATGCCAGTGCTGGACTAATGTGATTGAGACAATCGGCACTTTTGACGTGACCCCTGTGTAGCGCTGCCATTGGCCTAATTTGCTTGAGTGACATGACTGGCCTGTGAGCGTGTGTGTGTGTGTGTGTGTGTGTGTGTGTGTGTGTGTGTGTGCTTTGTGTGTCTGTTTGTATTTGGGCTAACTGATTGCAAACCCAGCAGCGAACAATCTACAAGGAAGAAAAAGACGAGGAAGAAAATAAATAATGTGCCTACAAAAAGCCTATTTTATTTTTATTATTATATAACTCTCATAACCTTGATGTACTCCTTTTCACCCCCTCTCCTCTTTCACTTTCACTTTTTCTGTCCGTCCTTCTATCCTCCCTCTTTTTCTGTCGCTCTCTCTCCAGCCAAACTATTTCTGGCTTGAGAAAAGAAAGTGTTTACTCTGCAGCGGAGGGCTGCTGGAATCACGCTGTGTTCCCACTGGCTAAACCCACTATTGCCACTCCATGGTTTGCATATTTTCCCTGTATTACAAGACTTTAAAAAAGGACGGAGCGAGATAAAGAGAGAAAGAAAGAAAGAGAACAGAGTGAGGGAGCAGCCTCCCCTCTCCTATTATATGTGGATTTACTCTGGCATTACTGTGTGTGTGTGTGTGTGTGTGTGTGTGTTTGTGTGTACGTGTACATGGAGATGATTCATGTATAAACAGGAACACCAACAGACGGACAACAAATTCTTCCGAACTCATTTCTACACAGGTCATATGAGAGATGCACTCCATGTCGTTCCTGCTGCTACTCTACAGCTCATGTTGAATAACAGGCAACTGCTTGTACTAAATGTGGCCTTAGTTTGATGGATGAATGTGCAGATTTCAGTGGAAATTACAAAGTGTGCACTTGTGAATATATGGTTCAAATTGGCAGTTATAGAGCCTGCAGAGCCTGTAAAATGCATAAATCCCTTGTAGTGAAATCTGCATTTTTGTTAAATCCACAGAGAGACTAAAAAACAAAGCATAAGAAAGTAATTTAACTTCAATTTATTGCTAACTTTTGTGTTTGTGAGCCACTTTCTCTGTAAACATATTCTGACCTTTTGCTTTTCTGCATCAAGCTACAGTTTAATCAAGTGGGATGTGAGTGTAGTGGGCTTTACCAATAAAATACAAGGGCTATAAATTATGGCTGGGAACAACACAATCTAATGAGAAAAAAAGAGATGAAGATAGCTGGCAGAAGTTTAGAGATGAAGGCAGAATGAGGAAAAAAACAATAGCTGCACTCAGAGCTCAGTGTCTTGTAGCCTACAGCCTGACGGGTAGAGGCTTTACTGGGAACTGAAAATGACACGTTGGAGGTGGCTGTGTTACAATGAGCACAAGTGTTTCCCAATAAGACATTAGGGTGTTGGACAAAATCCACATTGAAACACCATTGGAAACAGTCTGCAGCTGATATTCCAAAGAGGAAATGTCACAGTGTACAGCAGCACTGGACAACTACAGCTTTTCTGACAGAAATATTGATTTCTGTTTGAGTAACTTGCTGTTCACTAACCAAATGTCCCAAGATTTATAATAGAGAATGCAATAAGTGAATTATTAATGCAATGACTGTCCACGTTAAACAATAACGAGCTACTTAAATTTGACTGGTTCTGTCAAAGGCAGAGTTCACACTATATGTTAAAGTACTTTATTGTCTCATTAATAGATAAAATCCTCTTTTTCTGCCCCATAAATTCAAAGTCAATGTTACAAACTTCAACGGCTACTTTCGACGCCCATGTCGACATTGGAAAAAACCCTGCTTTAGATAAAAGCCTGACCCGTGTGCCTGCACATGATCCCTGAGGATAAGGAAGGCATGGCTGCTCCTACATGTCAGTCATTTTGAATTTTGAACAGAAAATCTCTTTGAAAGGAACAATGTTGCTCAACTGAAAAGAAAAAGAAACAATTACAATTAGGCTGCAGACTGGAAATAGATTCAGTCCTAGTATGCAGTAGCGGGGTTTTCAACCTCAACATTGGTCCTGTAACAAATTTGATGAATGCCGGAATGATTCAGATAACCATCCAGGCCATGGCACTTAGAACAGTTCTGAATCGGGGCTACTATTAATATGATGATTTTATCTGCTGTATCAGAACAACAGATATTGCAGTTTGGAGTGGGCCCATATCAGTATTCCTGCCAGTCAAACGCATGATGAAATGGAAGTATCCACCAAATAATCCTCCCCATAAGTATGTAGCTTTACATGTTTTTCTGTCTTTATATGTGTTTTCCTGGAAGGCCGCCAACAGTGCAAAGCTAGGCCTTAAAACAGAGACCAAGTCTCAGCGCATACATTGCATAGCAATTGGAGGACATAAGAGGCTCCATCCACACTACTACTCGTTTCTTTTCTAAAGGACAACTTTTGCTCCGTTTACGCCTAACATCCACACGACTCCGGCACTTTTGAGCTCCTTAAACTGAGACATTTGGAAACAATGAAGCAGAGACCCATCGCCGATTCCGACCTTGTTGTTGATGCTGTTGAACAGTTACATTTTCCATTTTACTTGTCTACTATTGGCTACACGCGCATGATGCAAGCTATTATTCGAGCAATTTGCGACAATTCCCTTGTCCAGTGGCATTATCAGCCTTACACCGTGTTTACACCGGCACATGAATGCCCAGTGTACGGGAATGGCATGTTGGTACGGACGGAGATTAGTTCTGTAACATAGCTAAAACACTTATAAGGACGTAACCAAAAAAGTAGGAGTGTGGCTGTAACCAGAGAGACAGTAGTAAATGGGCAACAACTTTAAATGACAACAGTTCTTTTTTCTTTAAGGATCCATGAAAGCCAGACAGACTGCCAAAGAAGGGGATAGTTTGCAGTCGGTGTTTGTGCATGTATATTTACATGAGTTCAGTTGGTAAAAACCGCCACATGATGTGTTGCTGCTCCCCCCCCTCCGGGCAAAAGAGCTTGTCCGTTAGGAATGACGACAGCTTCAGTAATGCCCCAATGACCTCCAAACTATGCCATGGTTTTGGATAACAACCCACTATGTCCCACCTACAGTATGAAGGGAGTTGAGCAACAGAGGTGAGGTGTGTGATATACCAAGGGCAGTCCTTTTAAAAAGCAAGAGTGGACAGACAAACTGAGAAAGAGGCAGAGGTTAAGTCAGACTGCAGCTGATCCGGACAACCGAGGATACGCCACAATAGTTCCCATTCAAAGCAGCAAGAAACACAGATTCAGAGGCCAAATATTGTCATCAGAGAACATTAGCCAAGGGCTGAAGGGCTGCCAAGAGGCAGGCAGAGATCAAATCTGGCTTTGATGGCCAACAGTAACCCCATGCTCCCACCACCGCCCTCTCTGATGTTTTGCATCTTGGGTACTGTACACACAGACATTTCTGTATAAATAAATCCCTGTTTGTTAAGCTTCCTAGCTGAAACAGATTTAACACAGTACGTACTGTCCATTGGAGCTGCTTTTGTATCGGATGGATTTTCTTATGTTTTGTCTGTCCCTGTATATTCTGAGATATCATTATTTGCATTTTCTTGATATATGATGAAGGGGCCACATATGATGAGGCCATATATAAATAAAAACAGAATAAAAGTCTAAAACCTAGATAGCACGACTGCTATCTGAAGATGCCTTATTTATCAAACCCCAATGGTAAAAAATGTTGGACCGAATAAACATCTGAAACAATTTAGCTATTCTTAGAGACTACATTCGAGAAAAGTCCAGTAGGTCAATAAAATCTAAATAGTTGGTCCCCTTAGGATCATGAAATGTTTGAAAAAAATCATAGCGCCAGAGGAATAGTGTGCGAAAACAAAGAGTTCAGCCTCTTGGGAGCATGAATCATTTTGAGATTTCTTGTGGACCTGTTGGACTTTGATGTATTTGAAATAAATTATGAAATAAATTGCTGGAGAGATTGGCCCATCAGGTGGGAAATTAACTGAAAGGATACAAAATAGACTCCAACAGTCAAACCAGAACAGCACTTTAGATGGTGCATGTTCCACTTCATATTCTGACGAGGTACTCCATCAAAATTCAACCAGTTCCTATTAAGTCCCCTCAAAGTCAAAGTAAAAGCCATAAAGGGAGTTGTTTGTTTACCTCTCTCACTCTCCTCTCATCAGTCACTCCCCTGCTGGAAACAGACCAACCAGCTAAATGCTGTCAACGTTCAGCTCACTATTGATTTTGAGAGTCACAGTAGTGACAGCAATCAGTGAGTGCAATATTGAAAATGAGAGGCATGCTATCACAGTGGGTGGGTGGGGGTGCAATGTCAAGTGCTCAAATCCAGGCCCAGAGATGTCATAATATAAGAGTACAGTAGCTTAAAGTGCAGAGAGATGGAGACACTGAAACTGAGAATCATATGGTGCAGTGAAACTGCCCTGTCATATTTTAACAGAGTCAATTTTTCACACTCTGATCCTCAGAGGGGTTCAACACATGGATGATTACTATACTATTACTACTGCTGCTGCTGCGCCAGTTGTCTGGCGGAAGACACGTCTGGCCCTGGCTGCCGCGCCAATCCCCCCCCCCTCCCCAAACCCTAACATTGGTTTCAGACTGGAATGCCTATATTTAGAGTGCTTCTTTCCGCTGTTATGGCTGCTGGATCATTAGCCTCATTTAACCCATCTTTACCGGCATGGGGCTGATTGGCTCAGGGCCTGCCCCTCAGGAGTAACCCCCATATACACCACCCCGACATCCCCTCTCAAATGTCAAGGAGCAGTGTGTGTGTGTGTGTGTGTGTGTTGGGGGGGAGAAACCCAATGGGAGCTGCAACTGGGAGCCTAAGGGTCATGGCTTCAGATGAAGGACAAAACTCAAGATGATAATAATCATCATGTGTGGCTATTTTGGAGATTGGTTTCTGGCTTCAATGTGCATTAGCAGGACTCTTCTCTCATGTCATTTTCTTTGACATGCTGTGGCTAATGATGGCAATGTGGATGTCAGATCCCAGACCTTTCCTCTGACGCCCCTTATAGGCCAAAATCTGCTGGGCAGATGGGCCATAAACATGATCAACAACATTCATGCTCTCCAGTGGATGAACTGTTTGTATTTTGGACATAGACTTTCCTCCAGTGTCCTAAACTGTGTATGCTAAATATAACTATCACATTGCCATTAAACTTGCTGTGGATATTTCATGCTCACCAGATGATGAATCCTATTGAATTTGCAGATCCTGTGGCCTTTCCTCTAGTACCACCCATAAAGCAGATTTCACACTTGTGCTCATTGTATTGTAAAATGTAATATATGTAGATGATGTAATAATGTTTGCTGAAGGAAGACTGGACCCTTTTAAATGTAATAATTATATGACCTGTTTACATCTGCTAATGGCTCCTCCATATCTGTAGCATGTTAAATTACAGGGCAATATTATCTATCTCCGTCCTATCATTATCATGGCAGCCTGAGAGGCAGCTCGTACTGGGGTACATTTATTTTTAATCTGGAGTCATTGTGCAAAATGTTGGCTCTACAGTCAAAATCTGGTCCACAGAGAAGTATAAATACAACTAAGTGGAACTAAAGGACTCACAAACACACAGACAGAATGCCCCAAGCACACCATCTTGGTAACAAAGTGGTGAAAATCTGACACAATCCTTTCCCCCAAAATTAAAGAGTTCATCTCCAGCAGTGAAACTGTTCTGGGCCATCACACATCTGCTGAAGGGGGATTTACTTCTTCCTATTTACATCTTGGCACCTAAATCGTCCTCATCTTCCCATCTTCATAGCTGAGCACTGATAAACAACATCGACCTGCCAAGTTTTCCCGGGTTTGTTGATTACTGTTGGGTCTGTCTTGATTTAGGGCGAGTGGGACTAATCCAAGATGATGGGATCTATCTGTCTGTCTGTCTATCCATGGCTCCATGTAGCCAGAGAGGGCTGAATGAGCCAGATGTGGAGTGTGAAAGGGATCTAAGGGTTCAATGTGATCTCAATGTTTGAATTTCATCTTATTACAGTACTTAAATGTTTTCAATGCTATTTGTCTTTTCCAAAATATGCCTTTCCCACAAAATGAAACCACTCTACAAATTCAACCAATGCAAACATGTAGATGTAGCAGAGGAGCTCATATCTTTTTGTTTTGGTCTCTGGTGTCACGATGATATGTCTGGCTGTGTGTGTGTTCATACCAGTGTGGATCTGCCGATGAGCCTCCAGGGATTCCTCTGTCTGGAACTGGGCACCACACTGGTCACAAACTATGGCCTTCTCACCAGCTGCACACAAACAAAAGAAAAGAGCGAGGACACTTATTAACAATCACACACATGTACCACATTTGGAAAAGTTTTATAAAATGGAGAGAAAACGAGGCATCTTAAAGTTAAGGTGAAGATAGATTCAATTTACAAAACAAAATCCCTTGGATTTATCTATTTTAGGTTAAAAAATGCAACCATAAAACACTCAGCAGGGAACAAATATTCCAAAATGTCTTGCAAAGGAGGAAGTGTCTGGATTTTGGGACCTTTAGATACAGTAGCTACAACACTGTTAACCAATGAATCAATAATACAATGAGCTTATTGCAGATATGTTGCATATATTGGCTGATAAGTAACAAGTTAGTAAGTACAGAAATGCAAAAGCCATAGTTTGTCCATCAGAGAGCAGTGACAACATTACTTTTCCAAAATTGCTCGTTTTGCAGTCTGATACAGTGCTAGTCGGCTAGCATCGGCTTATGCTTTCATTACTTGATCCTTTGACTTTTCAGAATTTAGATTTCATCTTTTTCATTATTTGATTGAGTTTATTGGTTGCATTGTGATATATAATTTAGCCAACAACAGCTTTATAATTTGATGAGTCAAATGATCCGCCTACAGACTGTTCAGATTCCGCTCCAAATATAATAATATGAATATGCAAATAGTGGCAGGAGGTGCCATCTTCTTGCCCATACATGCTTGATGTAGGCTAATTTGCCAAAATAAATGTCCAAAAGTAATAATCATAGAGTGCATCATTCAGTTTGTGTGACACATTCAGAAAGTATGCATAAGCACATTGTTCTCCAGCTCTGCAAGCAAATACATATTTAATATATTTTATGTATATATATATATATATATATATATATATATATATATATATATATATACTGTAAACCCAAACTAATTTATTTAGTCTGTGCAAAAATTGCGTCAGCTCAGTATGCATGACTGATGCGTTCCTGCTATTGACTCAAAGCCATAAAGTTATTAAGTAGCCTTCCACTTTCGTTGCACCACACTCTCTGCTTGTATATTGCCACTGGGCTATGGTCTGGAATGCCATGTTCACCTATATTTTATGAATGTGTACCTTGTACAACAATAAAAGGAGAGACAGCAGCCTGGCATGCACACATACACAGTGCTGTTGAAGGGCACATCAGATCAGGCCCAGGCAAACGTCTTTTTATGGCTTGGAAATGAGCACTGTACATGCCATACACATCACACATAAAAAAGATGCACGCACAGCGAAAACACACACACAGTTAACATCTGGATATTGTGTGTGTGCAAACTAGGCGTGCATGTGTGTGGGTGTAAGCGTCTGTTCCCAGTGCAAGCACAGAGCGATCTCTCCCGCCCAGACCTTGGTTTGTTCTTGGCACATCCTCCTGGGTTACGACACCTCCAGAGAGAGAAGAGAACACAATGAAAACAGGAAGCCAATTCTTAGATGACAGAAAAAAAAAGTTGGGGAGAGATGGCTTGTGTGGTTTTGCAACCGCAGTGACATTAGGGAACGGCCTGTACTGTAATAAGCCCTACCAAAAGCAGAAATGACACAGACCGTACATGACATGAGTGTGCCTGCCAGTGGAGTGCTTATGAAACAAGTTAAGCAAAAGACGGTAGGCTGCACAAGCGAGCATGACTAAAACCAGCACATGGTAGATTTGTCTGCGAAATAACAAGATTTATTTCCACACAACAAGTGTACACTAAGTAGATTGAGCTGGTCTTTTTTTATGCAATGTCCTTTTTCATTGGCTGCATATTCAAGAGGCATAATTTGTAGTGTGAGCGTATGGCACGACAGTGTCAAATGCACAGATGAGCATATGGCCGAATTAGCTGGCAAAAGCAGCCCCTTAACCTTTAGAGAACAAGACATGTAGTGGAGATGTACACAGAATCCCCCAACACACCCACTGATGCCCCTAATTTGCATTAATCACACATTGCTTCTTTGACTCCCTGATTCATCACTGTTGGATCAACTGTAATTCTTTTTTTTTTTTAACGTGCTGCGGTTGCTCTGCTAAACTGCATTGGATTTCTTCCATCATATTGATTTGAGCTCATTGATTGCCCTTGCAGGGGCAATTATATGACCATTCAAGCACAAACCCACTCCATCATGTGCTACCCATAGATTAATATCAGTGCTCTATACATATTTGTGTTTGAACCTCCAACATAATAATCTTAAAAAAGGCCCATATTGTGTTTTTTGACCATCTACTACATGCACATGGGCATACTTTACAATTTCATTTCTTAGATGTAAAATGGGATTTTTTGCAGGTACTGAGTTAAATTGAGTTCTGTAATCTGTGAAAATCAATGTGCAGTTAATTGAAACTTGAAAATACTAAGTTAAAAGTAAGAAGTTGCATGACAAGTGAGTTTCAATTTACTATTTCCCTTACTTCACTACTGAAATGCCCCTGAGCAGGGTACTTAACCCCCGGCTGCCCCAGGGGGGCTCCTTAGTGGCCAAAGGATCAAACTGTGATTGTACTGGGCAGCTGCCAGGTGTGTGTGTGTGTGTGTGTGTGTGTGTGTGTGTGTGTGTGTGAGAGAGAGATGCTGAGTGTTCCTGGAAAAGAGCATTCATTCAGCTCCAATCTGGTTAAAAAACAACAACAAATGGACCCCAACAGCAGCCTGGAAGGTCAGAAAAACACATTTACAGCTATGGTTTGCCGTATTGTAAAATATAGGTAATTTGTAGTAAATCAGCTTAACACTAGCATGGCTACCGCCAGTAATGACTCTGCCTTACAGACAGTGGTGCAACACTATAACCAGTCTTCTGGGGGGCCAAGGCGCGTGTGCTATATGGGCCTGGGATAGGATTTTAGTGCAGGGCATGCCCCTGCTTGTGGCACAAGGACATAAATTGTCAGGAAATGCCTGCATGGTGCCTTGCTTCAAGGAGAATGAAGTTGTGTGAGGTCACCGTGGGGCAAAGGGGGGAGGAACTGAGGGTACACACAGCCAGGCAGCCACCCAGCCAGATGCCCGTCACTCCAGTTAGCCAGCTAAGTACTAACAGGGGGCCCTACACTTGGTAACAGCCGCCATCAGCCATGTTCACTGCCAAATTAAAGCAATAAATCTTGAGGCCCCTATGATCGCAAAAGGGTGAACTTGTTAGTTAGAAAAGACGGGGTAACCGGCGCAGAGGACACACACACTTGACATCAGCTGGAACTCATGTCACGTACATTTTAAATAATAGTTTTTCTGTGAACAAAAAAAACAAAAACCACACACACACACACACACACTCTTTAGGGGCCTTTTCAAAATTATGCTGCAGAATGTAAAGGAACTTTATTTCAACATTGAAATAGATTTTCCTTTGCTCGAAACAAACTGTTAACAAACCTTGTGCCGCTCACAAGGAAACAGGAATGAATGAAGATGGTTAATATGAAGTGAATAAAAACTAACCATCAGAAAATGAAAAAAAAAAAAAAAAAGAGAAACAAAAAAGGATTCTCCAAACGGTAGACTTTACCAGTCAACGCTATTAGTAGGGAGTCCTTTGTCACATTGCCAAAGATTCAGCACTTAGCTGACATAATAAAAGTTGGACAACCCATGCTAAGTTAGTGTGTGTTTGCATGTGTTTTGGGAGATGCGGATGGGGTGATGATCAGGTGCCACGTGCCACTGAAGCTGCTTCCCTTTTCGCTTCCCTTCTCTGTAATATTGCTCAACTATTGTTGCAAGGTGGCTCAGTTATTTCATAAAGAGCCATAATGGAGAACAAGCCAGAGAGGGCTCTCTGCCAATCAAGCAAACTTCCTGCAAAGCCTGGCAGCAAAAAAGCAATATAACCACCGTGTATGTACTGTAAACTTGTTCTGTCTTTACCGGCCCTGCATCCCCCTGATAAAGAAAACCTTCCTTCATATGGTGCCACATTGTTAACTTCTTAGAAGCAGAAACGTCTCAGTGTGCTGCACAGATTTTAGTTCCATTTAGATTACCGTTTCTGTTAATGCTAGTTAGGCCTGTAACAATTAATACATAATAACTTAATTGTCCATTTTTTTAACATAATCACAGTTTCTTTGATTAACCCAGCCCTGTCTCATGGCAGTTCGTGAAATGGTCACGTTATTTAATCTATTTATTTGTGTATAGGCCATGTTAATGTCGTTACTTTCGTGTGTCGATTACGAATTTTAAAGTAATGTATTTCATGACCACAAAACGATCACGGTAGTGAGTAGTATTGAAAAGGCGAAAATCCACGCAGGGAGGTTGGTCGGGGTGGAGGACTGGTCAGACAACACAGGACTTTCACCCCAGAGACCGGGAATTGTGTCCCACGTGTTGCAGTTCCTTTCCTTCATTCATAGCAACAACAATGACAATGGGGGGATACAGTTAAAAAAAAGGAAGCATAAAGGAGGCATTGTCTACATATATACACTTTGTATTTGTGTTATAACATTAACTGGGTCACATGACAGTGTTAGAACAAAATATGTATCCTGGAATTCATTCAAAACTTTGATTTTTTTTAATATATAAAATAAATAAATATATTTTATGTTTGACTGAAAGAGCATTAAATTGTTAATTGCAATGACTTCTGAGATATTTTTTACAGCAAAATTTGGAATTGTTACAGCTCTAATGCTAGTTTTACCTAGCTAGCTGTAAGTGCTATGCTAGGTAGTAGAAGGTTCTTATCTGGTTCTTTTGCTTTCTGAAAGGGAAACATTGTGTCAATTCTTTTTACTTTTTTTTTTTTTTACATAAACTTATTTTTAGGTTTCGCGGTAGTGTTCTTCTTTCAAGTGGGGTGGACTGAGTTTTTTTGGATGCAACATTAACAAAAGCTGGCCCTGTTAAGTGTAAATATGACTATTTAAGTTGGTCATGAGTCTAAAATCCCAAGTAACACAGTCACAAAAAAATTGCCTGTTCCAATGGGACATGGCCCCCATCTCTGGTTCAACTTGCAAATTGCACTTTGTTACTCTGTTGTAAAAAAAGTGCCTGTGATTCCTGTTGGGTCTAGTTCACTGGTACTCTCACCACTTTCTTGGCATTATTCAAGAGCATTTCACTTAAAGTTATCTACTGTGGGGTTTCCCCAGCCCTGGCAACATTTCACCACATGGACGTGATAAGGATTGTGGATTAGCCCACCGAGTAGGCCTCACAAGGAAGAGATGGTGCACTCTCTTGTCTGTAATTTCCCCTGACATACTAACTGCTCGTTCTCCCATTTGCCTAAATAATGTGGTGTGCAATGGTGCATTGTCCTATTTGCTGTTACACTTAATACACGTGTGCATGGGATCTGAATGTGAAAATGCAAACCACCGTTTCCAGGGGGAAAAAAACTAACCTCAATGCCCATTTGGGGGTTTGTGGGTGTTATTAGTGCATTTGAATGCAACAACACACACACACACACACACACACACACACACACACACACACACACACACACTCGCATCCCTCAGCACAGCTATGTGATCTCATAATGCCGCCATTCAGAGGCTCTCCTCATTCAAAAGAATCTGTCAGAGACAGAGAAAGGCCCTGTTTGTTTGGGGTGCCCTGCTTTTCTCTGCCTCCTGTGGAAGACTAAATATTTTTTGTGACGGTATGCCCTCACTCAGACTTGACACTTGTTGTTCCAACCTACTTTCTTTCACAGGTAGAGCATATATATTCTAAGTTTGCAACAGATGTCCCCCCCCCCTTGGGGATCGCAGTCTAAACAGAATCTTTTATCAAAGACAATCGCAGAATTAAACATTAGAGCTAGAGAGCCTGTCTTTGCTGATAGCGACACACAAAAAGTAGGACACCATGTTGATACGAGACACTTCAAACACCTCATCTGCATGGGAGATAAGGAAAAACCAGTGGTTTCTTTTTTAACTACTGATGGTCATTTCATGATTTGACCAATTCGTCAGTCTTCCCACTGCAGCACACGCGTTTGCCAGCTTAACATGTTATTGACATTAAGTAAAAAAAATACAGTGTTAGGAAAAAAATGAAAAATAAGTGAATGTGCAATTTTATAGGAAATCAGCAAAGTCATGCAAAGACAGTCTGTTTCCTGCAATATAGTCATGAAAACATTTGTCAAATGGTCTCACATGTCCGCTTGCATGAATTGGCATGACACTGTTTAGCATCCATTACATTTAAAAAAAAAAAAAAAAAAATAGTTTCCTCCGGAGCTTCCACATTCAGGAGAGGTTTAACAACAGAACTCCACTGTTCCAAGAGAATACGCTTGCTGTAATACATAAAATGCCAAATTCAACTCTGGACAACCCGCCACCTCTAAAAAAAAAAAAACAGCATGTTAAACACACAGCTCTGGTGAGTATGAATAAAATGCCAGCTGTCTTTTATGACTATACTGTAGTAAACCTGTGGAATTTACCTGCTCTTTCTTATAACAAAACGTATCAGCCCTATTTGGTGGGAATCTGAGACGTTTTGCTGGTATATAAATCAATAGCATCTACTTAGAGCTAGTAAAGCTTTGCCTTGTGTAAAAGTTTGGGATCAACCAAGTGCTCAGATTTGCTCTCTTTGTCTTGACTGAAGCTTGATCATAAACTGTCACAGTGTGCGTCTCTGGCTGCAGTGGCTAGTCTACACTGAAAAAAGGTTGACTGGAGATCATTTATATTGGGATAACATATATGTATTCTGCATAAAAGGATTGCCATGTGTCTAGATTACATAATTAAAATGTTTGGGAAACTGAAAATGTCTATTTGGCCAAGGTGTCCACTCAACAGTGTATAAAAAGGAAACTAGAGAGTGGAAATTGCTGTTAGTATAGAGTAGGGGTTTAAATCTGTCTAAGAAACCTGTCCAAAGTCACACATTGTCTCTAACAGGGCTGACTCCTCTTAGTCGATTAGTCAACTAATTGGTCGTTTTGGATTTCTTTAGTCTGTAATTAGTTTTTATGCTTTTTTCATTCTAACTTAGTAACTTACTTCCAAGATACTTATGAGCAAATCTCTGGAAAACACAGATTTAAAGTGGTGATTCTTTGTGAAGACATTGAGTTTTACAGATCTGTCGATTAAATCAACTGATCGATTAGTCGACAAAATAATAAGTGTTAGAAGACTAAGAATTTCTTTAGTCGAGGACAGCCTCATTCTCTAATATGCACAGGTCACACTGACCTGCAAAAGTCATGTCATTTTACGACAACATGAGTTAGGTCAAATATTAAAGATTAGTCACAGAGGCTTTTTTGATTGGCTGGGTGATTTTTGCACAGAAAGTAACACATGATGGTTAAGTTGAAATGAGAAAGCTTCAGCTCAGATTTGTTTCTACTCTAATTCCTGTGCAGCCTCAGTTCTTGCAGGGCAGGACACAGTTTACTGTATGTGCACATATTTCTGCAGGAAGTGGCTCAGGAGTCAGCGAAGCTAAATGGGAAATTAAAAAGGCTAATTACAGTGTATCCGTCGATGGCCGACCAATATCACACTCAATGGATTTTACAGTGTAAACAAGGCAGGAGAGAGAGTGAGAAAGCCAGACAGACAGATTAGGGAGTGAGAATGTGTGTGTGTGTGTGTGTGTGTGTATGTGTGTGTGTGACAGAGGGAGGGAGTCAGACAAGCGCAGTCACCAACAAAAACATAGCCTAGCTGTTCACTGAGCCTACATACATGGCTTACGTAATAGTACTCTCAGTCCCAAAAAACAGCAAAAATCCACACACACACACACACACACACACACACACACACACACACACACACACACACACACACACACACACACACACACACACACTTTCCCTCCAGTTGCGAGGACTTTCATTCATCATTCTCATAACAAATAACATCCACTGTCTCCACTAGATTCATGTCCTCAATCCTCACCCTAAGCAAAATGAAATTCAAAGTATCAAAAACATCTTTATTCCCAACATCTAAAACTCAATCTGGTTCACATAGCAAAACAAGTATACACACACACACACACACACACACACACACACACACATCCGCGGGAACACATACAGACGCAGTATGCTGTCAGAACAATGAGTACAGACACCACACGCCCTCTCTCGCTCCTGCCTCGCTCTACCTTCAGCGTTATTACGAGACGTGCTGTACAGTTTTATTTACACCAGCCGCTTATCAGTGGTACAGCAGCACAGAGGCTGCCAATTGGAGAGGACAGGCCATGGTACTGCCTGTACCCTGTAGTGGAGTAGGAGTGTACCGCCATGCTCCCAGCACGTTTTATCAAGGCTCAGAAAAGACTGGGCCCGAGCCAGGTTGCCTCTCACAATAATAAAAACACACTCACGCATAAACATGAGTTTGCAATAAGTCACTGCAACTACAGGCACATTTGTACACAGGTCTTGCAGCACACATTCAATCGAGAGGGTTTCCATTTAAGGATGAAATGGGGTAAGCCACCTGAAGTCATTTAAACCAGGTTTTTTCATATGAAGAAATAGTTATGCAATTGCTTTTTTTTTTATTAAATCTGATATAAATCTGTATGTGTAGCAGGAAGCATGTGACAGATGGCAACATGCAGGAGGTGGCTGAGCTCAACATCTGACACAATCACGACAGAGTTCTCAAAATATATTCTGCCACAGGAAACAGTTTTTAAAACTACTGTAGTGTGATAAAAAACAACTATAACAATACTTATTTCATAAAAGAGCAGACGGTGTGTCAGGAGTTTTAAATGTTGGCACATGAAGACAATTCGTGGAAGCATTAACTGAAAAGTCTAACGTGGCAGTCTGCTTTTCAGTTGTCTGTAACCAATGGAATGTATTTATGTATACGTTATTGGGTAAATATGGAATGTATGGAATAAAAAAAAAAGTCAGACTTCATGGTTTGCTGCAAAACTGAAGTGATATTAAACTGGCCATTACCCTGTCGGCAGTAGGTCCACCAGGAATGTAAATATCCAGGCTTTCAAATTATACCACAACCACATTCATTGGCTAGCTAGCTTTTTTGAATTTGTTTCCTAATAGGATAGAATTTCTTTCAAGATGGCCACCATGTGAGGAACAACTGATTGAGCCTTGATTGATCTTAGCTCAAAGAGATGTTGATACAAATAATAATACGGATGAGAAACGGATGGGACAAGATGAGACAGCTGTAATGTAACTGTAGTAAAAAAAACTAAAAAAAACTCACAGGACAATTACAATCAAAGTGTACTGAGCAAACACAAAGTATCTGCACATGAAACATAGATGATGTATTACGTAGATAATGCAGTAACTATAAAACATGTGCTCGTTCCCACTAATGTCAGTCATGCACAGACTCACACAAGCAGAAAAGACTGTATGGTGCAAACGCCGTCGATAAGAGGGCATAATCTTTCCTTTCTGTGTGTGTGTGTGTGTGTTTGTGTGTGTGTGTGTGTGTGTGTATGTGACAAGCCATCAAAAGCATATGAACATGTTTGCTCCCGATGATATTGTTATCAACGGAGAGGAAGAAAAAAAAAATAAATCAAAGGGAAGTGAAAGAGCAAAGCGGAAGAGGGAGGGAGAGAAAAAGGAGGAAACCGATGAAGACAGAGAATATTCAGGTCGCATTTGACAGCTTTACGGTCTGTTGCGCCGAATGGGATGTCTAGGGACGTGGCAAAGCAGACAAATATTGACTTGCAGAGCGCTCACATGCGCACCCACGCACACACAAGACACTTCCACATGAAGACTCTAAATTCAGGCCCCCTTCAAAATGGATGAGCTCACATTGCAAAAATCCATCACCCCCTTTTTTGCCCAGATGAACCTCTTAATCCAGTTTGCCTGCAAACCAGTTTGTTTGTCCAGTAGGTCACAGACAGTTTCCTGGCCTCACTGTTCCCTGTTCTTTTGCACTGTTTATTTCTCCCTCTCCTTTGCCTTACTTTCTCTGAACTACGGAGCCATTTCCAGAGCTTTTGCCCCCTGGGAGATCGAGGGCATCTCAGTCCACAGTCCCTCCTCCTCCTCCCTCCTTTCCTGCAGTCCCTTCCTCCAGTCAATGCCCCCCCCCCTTACTTTCAAACTGTCTTGACGTCAGAGAAACCTGGTTTAAAGTCTGCGCTGACAGGAATAGACAAGAACACACATGCATCATTTAAACCTATTTATTTAGCCTTGTAAAGTGCCGTTCTGTAACTTCCTGTACAATCAGATTACTGTTAAGGCAACATTGGGTTCATCGTATCAGCATGGGGCTTTGGAGACAACTGGTAAAATAGTGATAACCGTGATAATGATTATCTCTTCTGAAAGCAAATATTTATCAGAACCTTATGCTGATTTGACTTGACTCATTTGTCAGATTTTTGTTTAACCTTTAAAAAAAAAAAATCGTCCACATTTTTACATTTTTTTTAAAAACTTGCCTTTAATTTTTCCTAATTTTATTAGTCAGTCCAGACTGCAATATCCTGACAAGTGGATGGATTGCCATGCCATTTTGTGCAGACGTTCATTTCCCCAAGAGGATGCATTCTAATGACTTTGGTGACCCCTTTACTTTTCCTCTAGGGCTACACTGAGGTTGACAACTTTGGTTTTGGGTGAAATGTTCTGAAACTATTAGATGGATTGCCATGATATTTGGTAAAGATATTCATGTTCCCCCTCAGGATGAATTGTAAACTTTGGCAACCCCTTGACTTTTCATCTAGCACCACCATCAAGTCATATAACAGTATAAGGCTTTTCCCCTCATTTTTTATACACACCTTATTGCTAAAGTTCTGGTCATCTTGTCTTTCAGAAAACATTGGACTCACTGTAGAAAAACGAGGCCATAAAGACAGTAGAAAAACTTTATTACTTAGTGCGAAAGGTCTCACACAAGCCAGTTTTAAAGCAAAAGTTTGTTGTCTGATGGCTTTTGTTTGCGATGCCCCACGGTCTGTGACATAAAACTGTCAAGCAGTGTCGCATCCCTTTGTCTTTAAAATGAAAAAAAAAGTTAATGAAATGCGTTCACAACTGCTAGGAAGGATGGCGATATAAAGAAAACCGATCCAGGTTGTTAAAACTTGTAATTTTCCCAGGTGTAAGAACACACACACCCACACACACAACAATGCAACATATGCCATGCTTTGCTGTCCAGTTACAGCAATTACCCTGCCGTTGCCAGACACTGACCAAGTGTTTCAAAACTCCCCCACCCCCTCCAAACCCTGGCTTCCCCTCCTCCCTGGCTGCCCAATAGAGGTGAAAGGTGCCATGTGTTTTCAGCTTTGCTTTCAACCCCCTCTGTTTTCAAGAAAAAAAAGACAAAATGAGGCTTTGACATGTATCCGTGTGCTCCTTAAGGCCACAGGCACAAGGATATCTTTGGCCTTTGGTGTGTGTGTGTGTGTGTTTGTGTGCACAAACATGGATGTGTGTGAAGAAGTGCAGGGAAGGAAACAAGAGCTGGATGCATAGAGGAGCCACCCGGGGCTCTGCTGGTGTGAAGAGGCAGGAAGTAAGTTAGGCTCCTCTAAAATGCCAAAGTGGACCGTTTCTCACAAGCCTCAGGGCCTGGTATTAATATATCCTGGTTAGACAGGGGTGGGTGGGCTTCTGGAGAAATATACGTTGACACGAGTGACCTACTGCAGTTGGAGTCTACCAAAGTCTGTTCCAATGGACCTTGATCGGATTAAGCGCAATTTTAGATTACTCACTACCAGAACTAATCTAAGGGGACAACAGGAAAATGCACACAGTGTTGCTGTTTACCAACCAAAGCAGTCTGTGATGCAAAACCTAAAAACAATATCAAGTTCTCAGAAGGAATTTAAGCTAATGTGATTCAAAATATGACATGGACTACTAGTGAAATGCATAACAGTACATAGATCCTGTGTAAGATGGTGTGGCTGAGTATGTGTTTTTCAATCAACTTTAATTAGTTAAAAAAAAAGAATTGTAAGATTTGTATGGCAAGGAACAGTGACAAATACAACACATCCTTCAACCTTGATAGAAAAATGTTCTGACGGGATGACAGGACTGTATTATGTAAATACATAGCTCTGCGACAGGGCTACCTTTGGCGACGGGTGTTTACTCATCACGGTTTAAAGACCACATATTTAACATTGCACTCACGGTTGACAGTTTAAGCTGAAATGGGCGCAGCAGGACCAAAGCAGTGTTTTCCTTCCGTTTGGGAAAGACGTAGGTGCGCGTATTTGGCTGAGGGTTCGGGTGCCCTTCCTCAATTTCTTTTTACATTTTTCAATACAAAAAGCAATTTCCCCATTACATTTTGTGTCTCAGTGGGTTTTTGAGTCTCTTTGTTGTCGTGTTGTGTCCCCTTTTGTGTTGTCTTTGGGGCTGTTTTGGGTTTCTGTGGTCATTTGGCATCCCTTTGTAGTCACTTTGTGTCCCTTTGTGGTAGTCTCTTATTCACATTATTTGGTAGCCTCATTATGACTATATATGTGTCTACATAACATTAAAAAAGCTTAATGACAAAACTTGCTAAAGAAGTCCAACTAGAGTCATTAGATCTGAGAAAAGTCTTTCAGTTGGGCTAATGTGCTGGCTAAAACAGCTCGGGTACTGCACCTAAACCATATGATGGCAGGCAAAGATATCGTAATTTTTAATCAATCAAATTCTTCTGGTCAAAACCTAACACCTACCTTACCCACCATGCAACTTTAGTCCAGTTGGAGAATCTGATGAGGTATGGTATAAAAAGGTTTGAGAAGAGAGCTTGTGACAGGGAGGTCATCGGTTCAATTCCCAGACCAGAGCAGCGCTTGTCCTTCCCTAATTACCGCCACTAAGGTGCCCTTGAGCAAGGCCCCTAACCTCAAAAAAATGCTCCAGTGGAGCTGATCAGTGACCAGCAGATCAGACTGTGGTTGTACTGGACAGCTGCCAGGTATTGATGTGTGCAACTGTGTGAATGTGATCAGGGTGTTCCTGCAAAAGAGAGGCTGCCTCTAAGTGAACCTTCTCTGAATAAGGTTAAATAAAAAAATAAAAAAGCCATGAGCCATGAGCTTTTAGCCTCAAAAGGTCTGGTAAGGTCGCTTCTTTCTAACTCCAGATCCTCACTTTTATTTCATTTTCAATAGTAGTCTTCAGACAACCTTGTCCACAAATGCAGAAACATTGCCCAAGACTTGTAAACAGACTTTGATGTGTAAAATCAGTAGTTCCCCTTTAAGTGCATACATTTGGATTTCACTTTTGTGTATTGGTTATTATGTAATTTATCCCATTTTTCTGTCAGTAAACCACACGTGATATCAGAAGTGAATCTGGAGGTCAAAGAGCTCTTAACTAATTGACCAAACAGTTCAAAGTCAATCAAGAGCAACTACAGAGATTCAGTCGGTTCATGTATATTCTGCTCACAGAAGACAGACTGACAAAACATGATAGGTGGAAGGAAAAGACTCTCCTGTACATTGATGTTGTATTGTCATGCACACTGCATCTGAGTGACAACAGCTTCTCCTAGATAACACTGTTAGGAACGAGTCTATGTGAGGTCACATTGTTTTTAACAGTATTATCTTGCAAGTGTGGTGATAAAAACTGCTGCAACATCTTTCAAATCCTGACATATTTTTCCCTGCATTGCTCTTTTAATTCTTCTTGTGGAGCTCAATTCTCAGCCTTGTTTATTTCTTCAACAGCTACTGAATGTGCCTGTTTCCACTGCCTTATACTTCACACCAGCTCATTCACTCAACAGTAGTTCAATTTGACATGATACAGAAGCTGGCAACACCCCTCAAATGACCACACAGCAGTTCTGGATCTTTGTTGCACATGCACACTGTGTCCGGGGAGTGTTAGCAGTAAAGACATTTTTAAGAACTGATTGATATTTGCACAGACAGGTCTACTCCTCAGCGCAGCAGGCCAAGGTTCGACTCCGACCTGTGGCCCTTTACTGTATGTCATTCCCCCCTCTCTCTCTCCTTTTATGTCTTCAGCTGTCCTGTCAAAATAAAGGCCCAAAATACCCTAAAAAAGAATATGGAACCCGTCTCCACTTTGAAAATGCTAAATAGACTTGCTGTAACTAAATTGTCAAATAGTACTTCCATGAGGATGTCAGCACAAAGTTCCAGCTGCATGCAAAGTTTAAGTTATGTACATTCTAATGTTGATTTACATAAATAGTGTTCCTTTGCCGTAATTATTAATACCACCAAACAATACACTTAAGCGGCAAGGTTGCAAACTTATGGACTATTTGTCTTAGTTTTATTTTGTCTTGCTTTAAATAAGACCAATGTGTTCCAACTGTAGATGAAATTATGCCTTAAAAACAAGTCAATTCCCAGGATTCCCAGGATAGTGTGCTTCTGATCCCAGGAGAAAACATCTAATTTTTGGGAAAACAAATAAATGCTAATGCTGCAATTTTCATTAGGACACCCTAGTTTCATCCTGTGGGGTCCATGGATAACTATAGAAGATTTTATAACAATCTGGGCTGCAATGGAAGTGTTGGACAGACAGACATGTTCAGCTTCAAGCCAACATTTAAATACAATACTGTCTTTATTCTATGTGTGCTGGGAAGTGAGACATACATATAGACAGACATGAGAATGACCAGTATTTGAACCCTTACCCCTGAGACCACCACAGACTGTTGCCCAGCCAGCTGCTGGGAATTCAGCAATTGACATCCTCTTTACAGTGCTGTAAATGCATTTATAGTTCAACAGGAGGAAGGAATGAGATGGCTGCTGGATCAGGGAAGGAAAACTCATTTTGGCTCGCCGTTCACTGCCTGGGGGACTGCAGGTGGTGTGCTGAGGTTTAAGGTGATGGTACCAAAGTATGAAACAGAAGTAACACTTGATGCCCTGCTTAAGTTTTTTGTTTTCTTCATCTGCAGTACCAAGCAAAAAAGAACTGCCAAGGAGTGATGGAGAATGAAACCAAATGAGGAATTTTACCAGCGTAACAAGAGACACCAAGTTCCTGCTCATTAAAAACTTGCGTGGTGGACACACTGCAGTTTCATGTTAGCATAAGCATTCTTGTCAGATACTGAGGAAACTATTGTCTACTGCATTACAAAACCTTTCACTGTCCTTCTGTCCAGTCATCTCCCCGCTGCCCCCTATCTCCATTTCTTTGTATACTGTGTACCAAAATGGTCACAAGAGCAGAGAAATCATGGCAGAAGTTGGTGGATGACCTCTATACACACTCGGCCCTCCCTTTCCACAGGTCAATAACCTGTAAAGATTTAGGGCCCATTATTTCCTGCTTTCAAGTCACACATTGTCAAAGGCAATGCTGAGTTTATTAAGGCTGGAGTCACAGGGCCTGAGTGGGAAGCAGGGAATACAGTGATCACCTGGGCAGTAAAACTATTTTACAAAGAGAAAAGGAGGGAAATGTGTAAAATGGCAAAGAAATACTATTAATTCTGGAACTTAAGAGGAATTAAATACCATTGGTGCACAATAAAAAAAAAATGGCCACTTCAAAAATAAGTTAAAAAAAAAACCCAATGTGTTTTTGCTTGTAATAGGTAAAAAAAAAAAAAAAAGACAATCTCCCAACAACATGATTCATCTTTTACAAATAACACAACAGCGGTAAAACCTCACAATGTCAAAAAAATTTGAGATACAACTTAAAACAAGGTGTTTAAAGACTTTCACAAGATATACAGTCTAAAAACAAGTCCCTACATCTCACTAAAATAAAACTTGTTAGGTGATTGTGTGTCTCATGTATAAGTGTTATTAGATATTTTGACTAGAAATAGGACAAACATACTTTAGATTATGTTGTATGTTTAGATTATTATTACTTTTTTTTTTTTTTTACATTGCAAAATCTGGAAAAACTGCAGCTTGAAAGAAGTGATCCATTTACTTCAAAAATTATTCAAGACAAATTAAAAAGTTGGTACTTTCTTTAACTTGAATGTCGCTACTCTGTCTGCATGTTCCCATGTCATGGTGGGAAGATTAGTTAATGACACAATGACCAAAAAAAGCAACTGGAACATAGTTAAACTATTGTTGGGTGAGTCGGTTAAACTCAGGAAAGAGGCAAAGCTGAGCCAACAGAAACACCAGGAGACACTGCTGCGAGTGCAGATGATAGGATATCCAAATGGCTAAACAACAGGAAATGCTTGAAACATGATTGTTTTATTTCTCGTTTTTTTTTTTTTTTTTTTACTGCACTCAGGTGCATTGATTTACATACTTGTTTATTTAGTTTGATTCCAAAATCCTCTCTTTCATCCCGTTAAATCTTCCACATAAAAACATAAGTGCAGACTTCAAACGGGCAAATCGGATCAATTAGGGAAATCTCACAACAAGAGCTATTTAGGGGAATAAATGCACCTCAAATACCACGATACAACATGTAGTCATCAAGCCTGTGCTATCTGCCAAATTACACCATACAGATGTTACTTACTCTTTTCCATTAAGTCATCCATTTCTCTGCAAACGGGGGTGTCAGAGCGAGGATATTATATGGTGAGTAAAGTCAGAAAAAGATCAGGAAAATCCCCCATGTTCCGATTCTGTCCAGACCCACAGCACCGACAACATTGGGATCCAATTAGTTATCATTTATGAGCGCCTGAGCTCAGCTTTCTGGCTGCCTTCATCAGCTGCTTTCATTTTGAGTTACAATAAAGTGAAAAAAACATTGCTTACTCACAGTGGTGGAATATAATTAAGGACATTAACTTACACAAGTACTGTACTCTAAGTACAAATTCAAGGTACTTGTACTTTTCTTGGGTATTTCCATTTTATTCAGCTTTATACTTGTACTCCTCTACATCTCAGAGGGAACAATTACCTTTGTCTGACAGCTTTAGTTACTTTGCACATGACAGCTTTTCATCAATCTTTCCTCCTCTTCTTGTCCAGTGAAAATCACGTATCTCCAGACGTGTTGATTTCGAATGTTTGTGATAAACTGAAGGATGAAGTGTTCCTTTATGTGTTGAGAAGATTCTTCTACTTCTTAAGCTAAGTAAACTCTTTAAAAAGCCTCTCGGATCAGCTGGAAAATGCATCGTCACAAAGCTGAAAACAGGGCTGTTTTTTTTCTGACACTGTGAAAAGTTTAAAAACACTTTTAAAAAACTTTTTAGAGATACGTGGTTCTCGCGAGACAGCGGCGCTTAGAACATATGATGATATCATAGAATATGGTGCATTGCTGGAGATTAAGTTAAAAATAAGCACAGCCTTCAACAATTACAGCAATAAAATGCAACTTACACATGAATGCAACATTTCTGTACTTCTATTTAAGTAAGGACTTGTAGTGGAGTGTTTTCAGTGTGGAATTAGTAACTTTTATTTAAGTAAAAGGATCTAAACACTTCTTCCATCACTGCTTATGCATTGCTGCATTATGCATAGACACATATAGTCCTAAATAAAGAACAGACGAGTAGAAACTGATGTTCACACATTCTGTTAATTGTAGTGTAAAAGCAACAGGTCAACAGGTCTCTTAACAATATCTGGTATTCTAAGATATTCAATGGTGTTAAATTCAGTTTAAGCTCACTTACAACCTAAAAAACCCATGCAAAAAAAAGAAGTGTTTATTGTTTCTTTTGCCAGCCCTCTTCGTCCTGCAGACCGGGCACGTTGTGCACGGGCCTCCACACAGCTCTGGATATAGATACAGCGGAACTGATACTGTAGAGGCAATGGCAGCTCTTGGCTGACAGCCAAAATTAGGGAAGTGTGTGTGTGTGTGTGTGTGTGTGTGTGTTAGTGTGGTGGGTGGGTGGGTGGGTAGGTTGAGTCAGCTGAGGCAGAAATAGGCCAAATAGTGAATGTACGGTTCAAATAGTTGGCCTGTCATCTCTAGTTGCTCTCCTTCCTTGCCGTTACCTGGAAATGATTTGCTGTATGTTTGATGTATGTTTCATTCCATTTACTTATTTACTGTGTATCTTATTAATTGTGTGCATTGCTGTGCTTCAACTGAATCTAGAAAAAAAAACTGAAATGCACAAACTGTGTATTTTGTCCATCCAGATTGCATAACTCAATTTTTCTGGTACATTAGAATATTCTGTGTTATTTCTAGCATGAAAAGGTCTCCATTGTGGTTGTGAAGCCATGAAATTATACTAAATCGCAATCTCACAAAAGATCGAGCACAAATTGGCCGTGACTTATGAATAGTGATCAATTTAAGTTGATTTCCTTTAATTGCATTCATGGAATCTCACTCAATTCAGATTGTATACTTTGTGACATTTCGTTTATCGGCTTCAAACTTGCTGGATAGCTTACTAAAACAAAGCTATGCCTGCATGGATTTGATACATTTGGATTCTGAAAAGCCAAACACAAAAACAGGTCATTTTGTTTTTTCTTTCCCCGCAAAAAAAAATCTATCAAGTATGCAGTTCCTAACCAGTTAAGATTCACTCAGTTTTGTATCATCTTATAAAGCTCTAACATGGCAAAGATGAAACTTTAATGATCTGTGTTAAACTGTGCCACAGGCTGCAAAATGCGACATGGCTGAGACACTTTCCATTCTTTTTTTCAGCTCGATCTGCTTTTTGATGTTCAAGGAGCTGATTTATTCACATCAACTAAACTGATGGAAACATTACTAAAAATGTAATGCAACATTTGTGCAAGTCTCAATGTGGGTGACAGTTTGACAGAAACATCTGTATCGGTGCTGTAGTCATGCTGGGTGCACTCATTATGTCTTTGTACTCTTTATGTCGTTGAGTTTAATCCACGGAGATGTGTTTGCATATTTAGTGGACACCTCATAAGGCAAAAACTCTCTTAGAAAACTCTCACTGGGTACATTTACATGCATCTTCCTTTTTATTTTTTTTTAAACCAGTTAATCAAGCAAACTGCTTTTGGGACAGCGCGTACAGACTTTATAACTGGGTTAAAAGAAGCAGGGTAATGTAATACGCCACACAGGCCGCCTGAGGCACACGTGAACTAACAGGGCTGACAGTCTATGATATTACTGTCTTATGCACGCTTATTAAAACTTCTTTTTGTGTGATCATTCATTGCGTAGTTGATGGGATGCAACATGCAACATGCGACAGCCCCCCCCTGTTAAACAGCTATTGGCCACTGCAACATCTTAAAGCTTTTGATTTTGGATTTGCAGTTGGGATCAACAAGAAGTTCTCTCAAAATGACTTTAAATGTGGGCGCCAGGATTGCTCAGTTGGTAGAATGGGCGCCCATATATATTTAGGTTTACTCCTCGACGCAGCGGGCCTGGGCTTGACTCAGACCTGTGGCCCTTTGCTGCATGTCTACCCCCTCTCTCCCCCCCTTCATTCCTTCAGCTGTCATATCAATAAAAGGCCTAAAAATGCCCCAAAACCATCTTAAAAAAAGACTTTAAATGTATCTTTTTTTAATAAAGATGACAGTAAACATCAGAATTCATGATCGAATGTTGTCTTCCTCATTTGATCTGATAGTGATGGATTATAAATTATTGTTGCGGCATTTATTACAGAAAATAGATAACAGGAAACAAGGGAGAGACAGAGATGCTCAAACTGGGGATGTTGCGGTTCATGGATGCTCTTAACCCCTAAGCTACAGTGGTGCCCCCAAGAATTATAACTTAACCAAAGTCTGGATGATAACACTGTTAAGTATTCTGCCTGCAATGGAAACAAAGCCATAGCTCCTTATCAAATGAAATACATACACATGTAGTACAGGTGGGGTGCAGCCTATAGTGTTCAGAAACTGTCTGCAAGAGTCAAGTAATAGTTGCAAATCAACACACCCTGCACCCCTAAACCTCTGGGAAGAAAAAGCCTGTTTATCCCTGGATTGTGAAGTGTTTTTTCCCCTCTGACCAGCCGTATTAGTATTCTGTGGCCACTTGCTTGTTTTCAACAGTTATAACACAATATCCATGCTTTGCTTTTATGTCGCACCTCCCTGTGGAATTAGTAGCATAAAGGCAATCCTTGTGTGTCCTGGCTACTTCCAGATGGCTTTGGGAGTGCTTTTATCTTCTTCCTCTGCCTCGCTCGCTCCGTCTCCTTTCACTTTCTCAAGCTTTCTTTCTTCCCCCCACATTAAAGTGCCGTCGGCAGATCTTTGCTTAGCCGGGTTCATTCTCTCTTCATCCGAAAATATAAAAGTTTCAAAGAGCATTTCATGAGGGAGCTCTTCCATAAATGGGATTCATAGCTTTCTAATCTGCGCTGCGAAATTGATCTAAAAAGTTTCCCAGAGCTATTGGCCAACTTACATCACGCAATAAAAAGGTCGTGCCTGAGAGAATATTTACTTTTATTACCATTTGTGTCACAAACAAACAATCCCCCCACTCTGTTTTCCCAATTGGGACTGGAACTGAATCTTTTGCAAAAAAAAAAGAAAAAAAGAAGATGAAGCTATAATGACATTTCATTCAAATTTATAAATACATTGTGGTATGCTAAAGCAAATTTGGGACACACTGTCAGAAGAATGAGTGGAAGTCTTATTTTATTAAATAATAGAGAGTGAGAGAGTATGCAACATAAAAATGCCAGATTAGAGAGTTATGCTGTCTGTACAAATAAACTGACATATGTTGTCTACTTCATACATATTCAGTCACATGGTGCACTTAATTAATAGTTCACACTTTCAAAGCCATCAGATCGGTTCACACCACACAGCGTGGTGTCTTGGAATCGGGAGGCTTTAAGTTGTTGTGGTTTTCACAATACAGGGGCTCACACACTACAAGCTCTTCACCAGGAGCAATCCCTGATGAGTGTGTCTGGACTCCAAACTACATTTGAGAAGTGACACGGGACATGACGTACAATACACGAGTGAGAACCTTTTTGTTGTAGGTTGCTTGCTGGCACAAATGTTCACAAAATAGACCATTCACACGTCTTGACTATCTATAGTCTGTTCTCTGTAGGTGCAACAACAACTGGTCTGTGTTACAAATGCCAAAAGGTCCTTATTGTTACAGGCAACCCATCCCACAGGTTTCAACCAGTATCTTGCACTGTCATTGGCTATTGGACTCCCCAACAGGTCCAGACATTCAGCCTAGTTAGATATCTGGAGTGCGTCTACGATGCATCTGCAAGCGTAGTATAGCACATTTCAGCAACAAGGTAATTCAAAGTTTACACATAGCGAAAAACTGTCAACGAGTGGAAATTCAGGGCTAAAGTCGTGTAGTGTGAATACAATATTCTTTACTCATCTAGCCATTTGTTAAACATGGGACCAAATACAGTGTTAATTCGTAAAGCTCTGTGAATCAGCAGGCCAATAATCTAACAGAAGAACAACTGGACAAGACATGTGACTGTCTACACTCATGTAAAACCTGCCTAATTACACACACTGCCATGACACAATGAAAGAGCTGTCAAATGTGATTGGCTGACTCCCATTTCTGCCAATGTCAGTGCATACCAGGGGCTCATTACAGAAACTGTGACAAGTGGTAGTGAAAATCTAATAGCGTGAATGTATGACACACTGTTTTATCATTACGAGAACAATGTTTTACTGTTGGGCTTAATGCCGCAGAAATCGGAGGCATTTTTGAAGCAAGAGTGGTTTAACTTAACACTCTGTCACACGCCGTTTGTCTCATGGAATAAGTCTCACTTGACTTGCAGGTGTGACTCCCTGTCCACCTTGTGAGTTGATGATGGAAACAATACATGGGCAGTATTGTCAGAGGAAGCTCTGATTTGATGTGACAGGACGTGTTCAGCAGGCTGACTGACAGCTACAGAGCTTCAGCTGCGCACACAGCAGACCGGACAGTTTACATGACACACTACCCTCAGTCAGAGCGCACATTTCATGCTTGAATATTAGCACACATGACAAAAGGTGTGGTCTGAAGGTGTGTTCATCGCCATTGCCACCGAAATAATGAATATTTGCTGTTGAAAAGCACTGAAGTCTCAAAAAAATGGTATTCGGTACAGCTCTTCCAACGATACTGTATGTGAAATAATCAACATGGAGGTAAGCAGCAGGCTGTGTTTTTTTTTCCAGTAAGCAATTAACAACGCAATTACCACGTCACATCCTGACAAGATTACATAACTGCAAAGACACCACTGTACGTAGTGGACCATAATGATAATATTCAACAATTTCCTACACCGAGATGCTCTCTGCTCAGTTTGAAGAAGGGTGGAGCAAAGGTATTCAAATTATGTGAGAATACAAAACTATATATGCTACTATTAATAATAAAAGTGTAGCTGGCCCCACCCTAAAAGGTATAGAAAAAGAAGCACGTCAGATGTACTGTATGTCAATCTCAGCTGTACAAGCCAGCGCAGTGTGAGAGCTTTTCAAATCAGGCTACAGTAAAAACACCTGTGGGGGTCTGGAATTTATAATTACATTTTTCTTTCATATTTTTGCAGATCTATTTTCATTCTCACACTTGACAGTATTTGGATATTGAGCCTTGCAGAATTATTTGTAGCCATAGAGTTGGTATGTCTGACCCTGTCACGGTCATCATATCAGAACACATCACACATTGTCACATCCGAAATGGGTTGATTGTGTCGCTACGGTGCATCAACACACAAACAAACACTGCATGTAAAGCAGCTCAGTGTTATTCTGTGAGCTGTCCTGGATAAATGTCGCACCAGTTGGTTTTATGCGCCATGCGTGTGTGTGTGTGTGTGTGTGTGCATGTCGGTAGGTTTTACAGTTGAGCTCAATACACGCACGCCCGGGCACACACACTCACACAAAGCAACACAAATCCATACTAGCCACAGGCTCCTCTCCAATCTATTTTCTGCTCAGCTGGTTTTAAATGAAGTTATTATGACTCATTAAAATGCCCACAAGCTTGTGGAAGTCGGCCAATTACGATTTAAATTTAGCCTCCTGCTCTCACAACCTTATCTCCCCCCCTGTACAACCCACCTCGCATCACAGCCATTGCTTTTTTTCTCTTTTGTTTTGGGAGGGGGGTGTTTGTAATGCATTCAGAATCCCTTTAACAACCCCCCCATCCCTTTCTCTCTCTCTCTCTCTCTGTCTCTCTCTCTCTCTCACACACACACACACACACACACACACACACGCATGTAGCCTACTTTGACTAAACATGCAAGTACTGAAATATGCTTGAGGACTTGAATGATCCAGGTGAATATCTTTGCAGTGAATAATCACACACAAATGGGAAACAACAAGAATACAATTTAAACAGGGCTTATATCAACATGTGCTGTCCAGATTCACATAGCAGCACCTCCTACAAATGTGGCGAGTACCACTAATTGCTATACAGAACTACACCACTGGAACTTGCCAGGACCACACTGTACACACTCTCACATGCACTCTTGGTAGTCTTTACATAACTGAAGTTTTATTGGTAAACTGTGGTTTCCTTTTTTTTTTTTTACACTCAAACCAAGATACATTATTTGCAAATGCATTCCCTTGTTATGCACTGCTCATTTCGCTATTACGTACACTGTATTAAACACCAGGTGTCTGGAAGTTCTACCACTTCCCTACATAAAATATATATATTTTTTGCATTTCTCTTACAACTTAGAATTTTAGCTGGGGGAATATGATTATGATCATGATGATTTTGTCAACAGGGACTGGCAATTGCCTTAAAAATCAAGACCTATTGTGTCCAGATTTGTGCCACGGAGGATTCACAATCAGCTCTGCTTTCTGTCACCCTGAGACAGTCTGAAGGGCACTCCCAGAATACCTGGAGACTAGACGAGCAATTCCACCTGATCCTGCTATAACCCCCTTGAGCAAAATTCAGCCAGTAAGAGCCCCTCAAACACACACATACACACACACACAACCTAATTTAACATTAGACTTGAAGCAAACAAATGTCTCTAGCCTGCACATCTCCTGCTTCCTTTCAAGTTAATGGTCAGCAGTGTGTAAGTGTATAGTGTGTAAGAGTATATCTGTGGGTGTATTTGTAGCATTTTCGAGTGAAAGTGTTTGTGCTTGATTCATGTGTACATGTGTTTGACTATGTGCAATCTACAGTATCATTTGAATTTCCAGGAGAGAAAATTAATTGGCAGGCTTTTTCAATAATTGACTTTTACACACACACACACACACACACACACACACACACAGCGAGCACTCGCATCTCTCAGACATGTATATACACAGTCTGTCTGCTGACAACAAAGCTGCTGGGAGGAGGGAGGGATGATGAAGCGAATCCAAAATTCAATCGACTGTGTTCTTGTTTTGAGCAGAAGGCACAAAGTGTACTGTACTGTGCGAGGCCATAAAACTCTCACTCTCTACCAAAAAAGAAAGAAAAAACAGCCTTTGGTAGATACACAGACGTTTCAGCAATCACCCTCCATCAAAACACTTTGTCTCGCATACAAAAATAAGTCTTGGCATCAGAGCGGAATACCAAATCAGGCCCATTAAGGGAGCACAGGGGCACTCGCTACATAGCAACCAAAAGGATTTAAAGCTGCAATATCCCTGTAATAAAAGAAATAAGATCAAGTCTTCCCGTTTTTTCTTCTTGTCTGAAAATAGAGAGGGCTGAAAAGTCAACTTTGAGCTTCCCTGTCTAACTTTTGATTGGCAGGCTTTAAGGCCCTGATACACCAAGCCGACGGCTAGGAACTGTGGCGTCACCTCCTGTCGCCCTCCAGTGCCTTTGTCCTGGCCAAAAACTTGCACTAGAACACACAGCAGAAACTACAGTCAACGGCCAAGTTACGTGCAGAACCGAACATAGACCGGCGCTTCACCACCGCTGGGAAAACAGCGTCATTTTTGGCCAGTTTTGACAGCTCTCATGTCTATTGAAATGATGAGATGAAAAATGAGAAGAGCCTTCTGTGTGCGCTCTCAGCCAATCAGATGAATTGGCTTTTCAGCCAATGCCGATTCAACATGCATAATCGCCAACACTGCCCAATGAAGAATGGGAAGAAGAAAATGAAAAACAATACCAACAGTTACACCATGAGCTTGCTTTACATTCCCGTTTCAAATGAAGTTTTCCTCTAAAGTTACAACACCCCTCTATGTCTGAGAAAAGGCTTTGTATATTGCCAGGAAGTACATTATTTCTTGCCTTGTAGGAAAGGGTCATTAAGTGTCCACAATGAAAAAGGGTTCATCCTCTGGGGAGTCTGAACCTGCACATTTCATCTAAATCAAGCCATTAGATTGTTATTTTTTGTGTGTATGGATTGCAAATGTCCTGCTGTTCCAATAGCTTGCGTAACTTAATGAAAGGGTTTATTATATCGGTCTCTCTAAGACAGACAAGCAGACCGATGGACAAGCCAATATTGGCATTCTATAGATAAAAATATTTCACATACTTCCGACCCATTTAATGCCAAAGTATGAGTTGCACCTCTGCAATAACATGTTAGAACACACAGTTAGTCAGAGAGACATTCTGTGCTGGTAAGTGACACATTTCTCAGCAGTGCAAGTTGCAAATAATACGCACAGAGGCTCTTCCAGGAAGGCAGCTACAGGTCAGGTAGAACCATGCCAAGTTAAATGTCATTTAAGGCAACTGGCTATAGTCTGCCTGCGCTTCCAGGCACAGAGCTGTCAACCAGACCCTATCACCTAGAGGATCATCACTCAGTCACATACTGTTCAATCGGGCTATTTTTATGTTTTATTTCTTTAAAAACACTGCTTTGCCAAGAAGCCCAAGGGCACAGGTTCACAGAGTTCTGGTTAAAGAGGGCAGCTGATCAGAGTCACACGTGTCCAGTGAAGTCACATTTGCTCAGGACAAAGGGTTCTTCCCCCTCCGTCTTTGGTAGGAAAATAAAATTATCTGTATGACAGTGATGGCTGATGCTACAGTATTATAGGTTGAACTGCTTTGTGTCACCTCTCACTTCTCTGTCCCCAATGTGCCCTCCTTTCATGTAATATAACCCAGCTGAGATTTGTCCAGCTGCATAATCCCAGTGTGTGGTTGGAACAGTAAATCAACAGGTCAGGGGAAGTATTACAAGAAGTGCAGGAGAAGGGGGGGGGGGGGCTTTAAGTTGCAGAGAAGGAGTAATGTTATGCCACTAAAGTATGAGCTACTGCTGCTTATCCACTCTGTCTGTCATCTGTGTTAATGTACCTAGGGAAACAGCAGTGTTATATGCATATGTGTGCACGCACACGCGTGCAGGACAGAACATCGGCTGTGGTAAAAGATATACATGCAAACCGCTTAACACTTTGAGCCTTTTATTTTTTTTGTGAACTACTTCTTTCTTACGACTTGCTTTTATTAGCCCAGCCCCCACCACCCCCCGCCCCTACCAACCCTCCCTCTCCTGAGTCTCCTATCTCCCTTTTCTCACACACACACACACACACACACACACACACGCACACACACACACACACACGCGCGCGCGCAACCACGCACGCACACATTTAGGAATTTGTGGCCTGGAAGGCAGTCAAGTTTCATTAATTTCTGGGTTTGAGTACAGTACAGTGTGTTCCTGGACTCACATCTGCGAGCGATCATAAATGCCGGAATGCTGGCAGAACATCCAGACCTGCCGGCACAAATATGTCGTCATCACTGTGAGGGAAGAGCCGGCACGGAGCCAAAACAGCCGACAATCCGGCAGCCAAACAGCCAAACAAACGCCACGGAGATAGAAACACAGACAAAGAGCAGTTGGAAAGCAGCCCTCCCGCCTCGCAGTGTTCATATCCAAATTCTTTGCATTTTTCCTCTTGTAAATGCTCTGGACATTTACGTGGGCATTTTACTCCCACACTCAAGACTGGAATCAGATTGGGATCAGATTGGAACAAAGCTTTTAATTTTAGGCAGCCAAGATGAACATCTGGTCAGGGACAGTAGGAAAACTAGACTTTGGCTAACCCTGGTACACTTACAATAATGTTAGTTATTGTGTAATGCTCAGGTCAAATACACTATATGACATATTAGATGTTACTCCGGTGCACAGACACTTACAGGAGTAGACAATATTTCTCTGTATATAGCATCCCTTTTTGTCTTAAAATCCTAATTTATTTGTTTGGTTCTATTATTTTTTTATACAATTTTAAGGAAAATCATGTCAATGTTTTTTGTCTCTGGTAGTCAAAGTAGGAAAGTATTCTACACAGGGTAACTACTTCTGTTCTCCATGTAAATAAAAAGAAATTTTAGCATCGTGAAATACACTTCCTTCAAAGTCGACAACATTGTTTTTTGGGTCATCTTTCCATTTTTCCAACCATCACAACTCTAGTTTTTGTTGAAATAAACACAGTTTATTGATTGACGTGAAAATATTTTGGCTCTATACACGCTAAAAGTTTTGTTTTTGTAAATGAAGTTTGGTGGGATTAGCGCTAGCAGCATCAGAGCTGTTTCTGGTTAAACAGAAAGGTCTCAAAGAGGGTTTAAAAGGTATATATCTGAAAGGGTCCTTTCCATAATGTTGTCAGACACAGAATATTAATCTGAGCCTGGCAGTGACAAAATGAGCACTTTTTTGAGGGTAAATACAAGCTGGACAATTGCCCTATTAACTATATTGTAGCTTGTTTCGCCGCTGCCTACTGCCTGTTGCCTGCTTAGACACAAAAACATAGGAAAATAGGGTCCAGGTTGAAAAGAAACATGTGGTTACCCTTTAAGTAATTCACCAATCCCAGCTTTTTTTTGTTTTTAGTAGACAACCCAAAAAAGATCAACCAACAGGGAACATAATGCTATGCTACCAACTGAGGTGTCATAAAAAACAAACTCCCTTCAGGGTTGGTCAGAAACACTATTCTAAAATGCAAACCTCATTCTGGAAATACACTGTACTGGTTGACTAATGCACAAACCAAACACAGGCATACCAAACGAATGAAGCCTGTGTGACACACTGTCGGAGCTAGCATATGACCCCAAATGCCAGGGGATTATCATGTTTTATCAGTCATCAGTCATGTTTTCATCAATTATTCCTTTGGTTAGCAACTGCATCCCACAGAAGCTCTGACTACAGATATGTAATAGACTGGACTGCAAGTACAATTTACCTAAGAATTGGGAACAATATCTTTTTAAGACCCTTTTAAGTACTGTTTACAAAATACAAACATATGAACACTTTATGTGTCCCTGATATAGAGAAGGTAATAGCCAAAGTAAAAATGATTAAGAATTTACCCAAGCAAGCAATGCCCTATTCCAGGACACTTTTTGTCTATCAATGAATGAGAAGTTGAAGTTGGTATTGAAATAGCCCTGAATACATACGGTTGCAATATAATATCTCCGCTTCACAGAACACCCATGACAAATCCTTGGAGGCTAGTGGAGCAGAAACTAGCCAAAAAACTGTCCCTATTAAATTCCACTGAGAAATCCAGTAATATATGCTGTAATATGTGCAATCAGCTGTTCATAGAGCAGCTGAAGATCTGCTAGGAATGTTGTAAATGCCACCTGAAAGTCCTGTGTTAACTTTTAACAGATGCTACATCCATTTACCACTGTAAAAGAGTACAGTCAAGGAAACAGGAAGGTGAATAAAGACAACCCCCTATGCTTTATACTTAAGTACTCTTTTTTTGGTTCCCACACTATCAGGCGACACAATATGGAGACCATCTCTCCATTGATATATTATCACAATGTGCCCTTGAGCAACACACTTAGCCTGCGACTGCTGGTTTAATAAAGATGGATCTTTTTTAGTAGAAGAAGTGATTCAGGTCTCACACACATACCCATCTGGCTCATCCAGTAACTCTTTACTATATATACATAATGATAAAGGAGGATTAACACTCTATAAAGGCAATGAGATGAAAAGTTGGTGGTAACGGAGATGGCGGTATGGGTGTTCAGGGAGAGTCTTATGGGTAATCTTATTATGCCGCAACAACTCGCTCGGAAAACAAACTGTGAATCATAGCAGTCTGGTCTTGTTTCAACACACACACACACACACTTTGAAAGACAGATTATTTTGGATATGGAGGATAAAGTACAGTTTACTTGATACAATTAAAACTACAGCGTTGTGTCTGTTTGAAGCCCTTGACCTGAATGAATTCTAATGTCATGTTTTCATTAGCGCTAAATATTCTTGGAACATTTTCTTTACTTTTTTTTTTTTAAAAGCTTTAGTGCCTAACTTTTTGATATTAATGAACATCCGCTACATTCAAGCCATTGCCAAATGAGCTGCTACAAAGCTAATTAAGACTCCAGCTAATCAGCTCCACACAACTCTCTCTGTATGACTATGTTCAGGAGACCGCAGAAACTCGAGTAAAGATCATTACATCTTCTGAAGAGTCCATCAGTTTTTTTAAACCTCCGTGTCCTCCTTGGCTACTAGCAACTGTGGAGAAGGAGGGGGGGGCGCGTGGTCAGGAAAGGCTTGTATCATGTGGACGTGTGGAATACAGATACCTAAAAAGATTCTTCTTTTTATGTATTTATTCATTTTAAAGATACCTTACGTCCCTTTTACACATACACTGCAGTTGGATCAGATATTAAACAGACTTTACCGTGGAAGCTCTCTAGCACAAAGTCTGTGTAATGTCTGATTGAGCCCATGTGTGAATAGAGCAGCTCATTGACCGGAGAATTTACAGCAAGAGTTGATAACATTTCTTAAAATGTCGAACTAGAGAGACCTCCTGTCGGTAATGGCAAATGACAAATTTCAGTAACGGCAAGAGACTTGGTTGTTTATGACCAGATTACGATGGAAGTGGCGATGGTACCGCGGTCTTGTCCTGCACCTCTGGTCTAAACCACGCTGTTTCTCTGTGTGTGTCATCGCAACACACAACAAGCAGCCGTATAAGAACTTTGACTAAATAATATACAATATAAAACTAGAACCAGGATGAGGAACCATTGGATCAAAGATTGAGTAAAGAAAATTATGAATATGACCAGACATTCAACGCAAACTTTAGATACAAGACATATTTACAGATATTTTTGACTCTGCTATGGAAGTATTTCGCTTAACACAAAAATACCAGATCCAGTTTAAGCACCTGATTGACTTCTGAATTACTATTTTATTATTATTTTAGTTATTATTATTAAGGTTTTTTATTGTGGTTTGCTTGGTGTTTCAAGGCTGCAATCAAGTACACATCTTGGTGAAACATGAAGTATATGGATTTTTTGGGGATAATCTTTCACACTTTACTCAAAACGCTGGCTTTATCGTCCATCAGATGTGTGAAAGGGCTGCTATGATTCACAGAAAACAACATGTAGGACCTCAAAATGCACCCAAAAAGGGCTGAGTCACAGCTCCCCAGCCTGATCTAACCCCCATCTGCAGGCTTCGGCTCAGCAAACACTGTCAAATACTAAACGTCAGGCGTTGGAGAGAGGACTGAGACAGAACGAGACGAAAGAAAATAAATAGCTGGCACAAGGTAGACTGTACATACTGTACCCTCAGTAGTGGCAGGCAGCCCAGACTGGCGAGCCGCCAAGTTCTCTGTACAACAAGCACAGAAAGAGAGAGAGAGAATGAAAGAAAAAGAAAGAAAGAGAGAAAGACAGACAGATGGACGGACAGATAGACAGAGAGTGAGAGACAGAGTGGAAAGCAGAGAGGAGGGAGGAGGGGGGAGGCAGCAGCCGCCGCAGCAGCGGCAGCGTCTGAAACGCCCCACATCCACGACACGCTGTGCATACAAAAAAGCCTCTCCACTCTCTCGCTTCATCTCCCCAATATTCTGTCTTTTCTGAAGCGAGCTGAAAGATGATGGCGGTGGTGGAGGTGGAGGAGGGGCTGAGGTTGAGGGCTTTGGAACCCGGTGAAGTGTCATCATTTCAGAAAGGCACGAGAAAAAAAAAAAAAAAAAATCAAGCCTTGAAAGTCAGTGGAGGTGGGAAAAAAAGACAACAAAAACTATCAAAGAATCTTTGCCTCAGCACTGTCTCTTCCCTAACCGTCGCCCGTCTCGACAGAAGCGCTTGTCTTGCCTTTAACGCCAGACCAAAGCAGCTGTGAATCAACACTGATGTGTGTAAAAGTGCAGGTTGATGCCGTGCGTCAACACGGCCCCGCTTGGAAAGAGGAGAAAAAGAGAATGAAAGAAAAAAAGTTTATCCACTTGCTGCCACAGTTGCTAAAAATACACTGCCCACATCTTCCGCTTGCTTGCCTTTCTCAAGGTGGAAAGTGTGGTTCTTCCTCGAGTTTTCAATGTTTTTCTCCATTTGATCTCCTTTCAACAACGGGTACACATTGTGACTTACTGTTGATACCATAGAAGATTTTTAACTTACCTATTTTCTATTGGAAATATAATCAGATAATGATTACCTCAGTGTGGTCTGAGCTAACACGAGCACCTCCTAAAGGACTATTTGTATTTGTCTTCTTTTAAACTTTATTAAAAAAGGAATCATGATCTCTCTGGTTTCTCTTCCTTCCAAATTCCTTACCTCTACAAAACCCTGTAGTTCCCTCAAAATTAAAAACTTTAACAAAATGCTTTTTGGTTGCAAAAGGCAGCACACATTTCTCTTGAAAGCTCATAGTCCATGACCATTGCAGAGAGTACAGTGGGTAGAAAAAGATGTACATTATATACACATTGATATTAATTGGGCCATCAAAAATATTTGACTTCTGGTAGGTCGTATAGAAAGCCAGAATAAAAAAAACTATGACATTATTTACTAACCCTATCTTAAAAGGCCACTTCTGTCACAAGCCTAATTTTTCCTGAAATTTTCAGATTTGTTAAATACTACTTCTATTATACTTTTAATACTACTACTGTAACTAATGAACGATGGTCATTCATATGGACAGGGATAGCCTAGGATGTACTTGCCTTAAACGGTTACTGTTAACTACTACAACTAATACAATGGCCAATTACCAAAACACAAGTTTTAGGTTTTATTGTTGCCATTTAGATCCATGTCAGCAGCCAGAGCATGGCTCTTTAAGGCTAATACAGAGAGCTGCTCACACTTCAGGAACAGACAACATGTAACAGACAACTGTGCACAAGATTACCTCAACCCACCCTGAGTGGCTCAAAATGATTGTACAATATGATGTTACACAAAATAGGAGCTGGTGGCAGAGGCTTTAGGGCTGGACTTTATGTCAGGTGGAGCACATAGTGGGGTACATACACCACGAAACACATTCGCCAAAACATTTAGTATTCAACATGTTTCTGAGACAGAGCGTCTGTGACTTCTTTCTGCATTGTCAAGTGAGTGAGAAGAAGAGCAGCACACATTTGCAGCAGGGCCTCTGGAAATGGGGTGTAATTCTAAAATAAACAGTGAATATTTCCTCAGAGCAACTTTTTGGGTTTGACACACTGAGTTGTGTGCTGAGCCAATTCACTGGCGCAGCGTGAATTTGTCATTCATCTTTGTCACAACATAGCAGGAGTGTCGGCATCCATCACAGTCATTGTTTAGGTTTGGGTGAGATACGAACAAACAAATCCTGGCAATTATCATTTTCTGCCTACTGTCAGTAGTTGGCTGGGGGGGGGTTGTATCCCCACCACCAACAACAACGACAGCGTTAATGCCAAGTAGACAAATCAGACCACTTACTAGGACCTATTAGAAAACATACATTAATTGTGCAGATTGCTCAATCCTTGGGCCAATGTCAACACATGGATTTGGGGTGTGTGTGTGTGTGTGTGTGTGTGTGTGTGTGTGTGTGTGTGCATGTAGAAGGGGTTCCCTCAGAGGTCCCATGGCTTTTACAGTGTCTCAATAAACCATCTGCACTTAGAGCTTTAGGAATGAGGAGCTATTTGCTGCCTATAAAAGACGGCCCATGCCATTAAAACAGTGCTGTGCTAAGAAGGCTCAGAGTACTGGGACTGCTGGGGTGTGTATGTGTGTATGTGTGTGTGTTATAGTGTCAAAATGGACCAATCAATGTATCCAGTGTTCTGACTTGTACTGCCTTTCAGACCTCTAATGTCACCGAGGTGTACGGCTACAGGATGACGATGTGCAGGCACCTCTTTGGTTAAGTTTGTTCAGCTTATCTGGGCTGAAGAGTTTCTTAATCCATAAATTTCAGAAATTGGGATATGCTTTACATTCAAATCTTTAAAAACGGGTATATTTATAGGGAAATAAAGCATGTGTAGGGCAAGCTATCTTTTTTTCAGCTCTATGGCTTCAGACATTTTCAAAGTTAAACTATTGTTATATATATGTTAAAATCTGTTTTTAATACTAATGTGGTAGACAATGTATTCATTGTAACTCAATCCCTTGTAATCTGTGAATGGTTGTAAACCCCATTTGTGAGATGCAAGAGTAAATCCTTAAGTCAGGCCTGGCTACAGGGTTGAAGAGCATAAATCTGCAAGGAAAATAGATTCTCTCTCCCTTTAAAAAGGACCATGCAACTGCTTTTGCATGTTTAGCAAATCTATTTTTGAAACAATACCTAACTCTAGTATTTTAGTGAAACTGCAAATAATGCTAAAATGTAATAGCAGTAATGAATGCTCTCTTGTTAAAAAATATTATATACCAGTAATTCCCTACAACCAGTTGTAAACCAAGCAATGAAAGCAGGGCACACTGCTAGCTCAACAGTGATCATCGCGTGGGCTTGTGGTTTTTGGGTTGGTTTGATTTCTTTACCTGAATGAGAAAGCAAATGCATCCGTAGACGGAGACTGTCGAGGAAGTTCTTTCCACACAGCTCACAGCCGTAGGTCTTCATCCCACTGTGCATCTTCCTGTTGGCAAAGAGCAAAACAACAATTTTAGGGTCCGGACTCTGTTAAACTATTCTGTTTTGACCAGGCAAAGCATAACCCTTGTATGATATTTGGGTCAAATTGACCCCTTTCAAATGGGTCATTTCAGAAGAAAAATGGTAGAAGTTACATTTCTTCTAGCTGAAAATCAAAGGCCTTACCAAACATGTATTCCTGACTCAATTTGGAAAATTATTCTGGATATGACACTTATGTTTTTTCCATAGTGGATTTTTAACATGAATTATAACTTTATGACAAACAAAACAAATCACACCTTCATTTTTAATTGTGTGCTAGTAGAGACGGATTGCATTCCCTAAACATAAGTTATCTCAATTGTTTGAAATTGAGATAAAGACAATAGTTGTTAATAGATTATGAAGTAAAATTTTATTTCAAAAATGCTTTTAAAACCCCAAAGTAGTCACGGGTCGATTTGACCCGAGGGATACGAGAGGGTCCCGAAAGAGACGACAACACAAGAGTTAAGGTCCATGCATAATGTTTGTGTCCCAAACAAAGGAGCTTTTTTTTTTCCTTTCTTTTTTTTTTACTTTACAGCTAACAACTAAGCAATTTGAAATATGTCCCATCCCATCAGTCATAATATATCGGCACATTAACAACAACCATCAGTGTAACAAGCCGACCAACAACAACGCATTTCTTTCTGCAGGGAACACCAGCCCATGACTCGGTGCTGTAAATCACTACCTTCATCTCAAGTGCTGCAGATGGACAAGGAGCTATTAAGAGAAATAGAATGATTTATTCAGGCAAACACACAAGACAGCTACTTAGTGTTATGAACCATTTATGGGCTAGTTTTTGACTACTGCTCTCTAATCTATAAGGTGATGCGTAGCTTGAAGCAAAATCTGATCTCCAATGGATTGTCTTTTTGCCAAACAGACAGTCATTAGGCTGTAACATAGTTTAAGCGCACAAGGTCAGACGAGACTAAGGTTCAATATTTGATTATGTAGTAAAGGCCTTGAAGGTAAGGTAACTAAATAACATCTGACAACAGAAAGTCTAGCCCCACGACTCTCTCTGTTACGAAATCCTCAAAGACCCGACGGCTCAGTAGAAAGCATATTATTCTTGAGAGATATCTGAAGGTGCTCTAAAGCAATTAAGGGTGACACAAACTGCCACAGTGCCTTAAGCCTCCTGAGAACTTCAAATACCTCACCTTGGGTGAGGTTTACAAAAGTACACACACCCAAAATTGTAATGATTGTTTGTCATGTTGGTGCTGTTTCAGAATCCGCACATTTAAACGGTTGCCCTCTCTCACAGTGAGGCTCCAAAAACGAGACTGTGCTCCACCAAAAACGACCCCATATGTAATTTGTACAAGCGATTGTTTTATTATTATTAGGTGGCAGTAGCTCAGTCAGTGGGGAGTTGGGTTGGGAACCCAAGGGTTACAGGTTCAAGTTCCCATACAGACCAACGTGTGGTGGTGTACTGGTAGCTGGAGAGGTGCCAGTTCACCTCCAATGCACTGCCAAGGTGCTCTTGAGCAAGGCTTTGAACCCTCTACTGCTCGGGGTGCCTTTTCATGGGCAGCCCCTTCACTCTGACATCTCTCCATTTAGTGCATATACAGGTACTGAGCATGTGTGTAATTCAGGCCTGTGTGTAATAACAACAGAGTGAAAACATTGCATTTTCCCCTTGCAAAATTAATAAAGTATACAGTATTAGTAGTATGTTTACGTTTATTATTAGGCGGCACCCATCAGTGGTCATAGTAATAATGATGAAGTCAGGTCATCTAACTTTGACCCATGAGGCACTGTTCGTGTCCCGTGCAAACTCAAAAGTTAACACAGACATATTTTAACCCTCTTAAGATGGACGCACAAAAAACGACGGAAAAACACTGCGTCAAAAAGCGATATTGCTACATTTCATTTGACAATTTTTTGACTACTTTTTTAGTACTTAGTACTGTGAACATAACTCCGTGGTAAACTCACTTCAAGCACCGAAACAATTGTACAGGGCATCATAAGTTAAGGTTTGTTCTCAAAAATAATTTAAGGAATTTCAAAAAGCGAACATTTCAACTTTAGTGTCAAATTATCTCTTTACACATTTCTCTAGAAAGAATGTGGCCGTCACTATTCAGAAACCGGAGTTTGTTGTGAACAGTTTAAAAGGTCCCATGGCAGGAAAATTTCCCTTTGAGGTTTTTTGACATTAATATGCATTCCCCCAGTGGCTAGAAAAGGCTATAGGTGTAAACCGAGCCCTGGTTATCGTGCTCTGCCTTTGAGAAAATGAAAACTCAGATGGGCCTTTCTAACCTTGCCCCTTGCCCTGTGTGCAGCCCTAATGAGGACATGTTGATCTGCTGCCACAGGTAACTAGAAAATGCTCCTGTGTGTCGTATTAGCAGCAAACAAACCTATCTGGTCATATTGGTGTCCTTTTTGATAATAATGCTACAACAGGTTAAACCAAGATGGTGAAAAACACCACTCTTTAAGCTACTGATAAGGCTTTGGTTTGATCAGCGCGTTTCTAGATTTTCATAATGTTGAACTGCAAAGCTGTCAAAATATTTCCACAGGACAAGTGCATGTTTCTATACTTAGGTATAGTGTATGTTTCTGGCAGACAAACCAGACAACATCAAACAGAAGGATTTTATAGTCTGTGTCGATGACTCAGGTGGCACAGAGTGATCAGCCAAGTGCATTCCTGGGGAAACAATGCCCTTGATAAGAGATCTGCTCAACTTGGGCGAGATGACAGCCATCCATCTTGGCGTCTCTCAACAAAGCCGCAGAGGAGGAGGTGGTGCCACTCTCCCAAAACATGACTGATTGATGTCAGATGTCAAATGCAAATTGATTTACAGCTTTTTCTGCCTCTAGCGGTGTAGGGAGAGACAGAGCGGGGAGGAGGCCGAGACAGGCAGAGAGGGATAATAGCGGCTCTTATGGCCATGGCTAAAGGAGTTACAAAGAAATGAAGTCTAGTTTGACTTCAGTGACTATTAATTGCTGCACAATATCCTTGAAAACCTGGAAGGATGTATTGAGGTTGAACAAGTCATGATAGCGAATAGCAGTGGTTACAATTTGTGGAGAGAACCTGGAAACCAAAGAGAGTGACAGCCAGGCAGAGAGTGATTAAAAGGCTCTATTAATGCCAAATGTCCTCTGAAGGGAAAGAAGGACACTTAAAAAGGGAGAGACAGTTACACAAAGACAGGAATGAAAGAAAATTGCTGCCGCCATGGTAAAGAGCAAAACTAACATGAAAAACTTGTTTTGTTGTTTAACTGTGTGTAAAATGAGCGGTGACGTTAAATCACCGGTTTCAGGTAACCTCCCTATGGTACCGTCTATTTGCTGGATGGTTTTAAGCTAACATTAGCAGATAAGCCCGTTGACAGCGACGCTATTGTTCATATTTAGGCACAATGTTACTGACCGTGGTCGTCATAGTGACTGAAAGTGTGATGTCAGATGCTAAAAAGAAAAACTACACGCTGTTTTCAGGTAATGTTAATTTCTGACGATTTTCAACAGATGGAAGTATTGTCATTTTATGAAGGCTTTAATCTGAATGACATGCAACATGTCAATGTGAGCAGAGCAGCGTCCCTCTCCTCTCTTACCTTGTGCATGCAGGCAGAGCGAGTTACTATGGTTATGGGAATCTGCGTCGACAGGTCCTTTTCATACCGTAAGACTATGTGAAACTGGACAAAAAAACGTAAAAAGGCCCTTGAAAATGTGCGTTTTGATCATGTACAACAAAACATACATAAATTAAATCCCCCTTCAAATACCATGGATAAAGTGCCACTCAGTCAGGCATGCCAAAACACGTATGCTCTTCAATATCCAATGGAAAATATCACAACGTGGTGTCAACATAAATGACAAGTCAGCGAGCGGAGTTCACTATGCGGCAAAAACAAAATACTTTCACCCGAGTAATTTAGAAATATAAAGACAAACGTAACTAATAAGTAAAGTATGGTTATTACTTTTGTAAGGAGAAATAAGTAAAGAGTAACATATCACTCTTGCCCAACACAGTTTACAGCTGCATTGCATTCTGGTCTACGTAGGCAAACTTTCGGTGAAGAAAATGACATCTTTGCCACTTCTACATTGGGATTCTTCCCTTCATGATTGGTGTAATGTAATTTTTGATTTTTAATTATCCACAGGAATGACATTAATTCACCCACAAAAAGACAAAATGGACATAGGAATAAAACCAGATTTTTTTTCCTTTAAAAGAATCACAGGTGATGTCCCCAAATGCTTTCACTCCGATAAGGGGGAAACACAGGCAAGCGGTAAACCACAACACGACACACACAGAACACAAAGCCTTTCAAAGGCCTTTTGTGTCCCTCCTCAATCTGGCCATTGTGCCCCCCAGACAGAGCACTGATAAGGTATGGATGGACTTATTAAGGCCACTAGAAGTGGAAGCAATGCAATGTATTTTCACCATAAATGTGGTGTTGATGAATGCGGTGTGTATGTCGCTAGCTGAGGGTGTGTTAAATCTAACTCCAATAGCTAGCGCTACCTTCTGAAACAGCAGATTACTTGTTCAACAGAATGATAACAGCACTTTTCCACCAATTCAGTCTGTTAAAGGGAATGTTGAGGACTCAGCCTGTCCTATTGAGACACTAATGACACCCTTCCTTTTAGCATGGGGGCTTATATCTGTCATACTTGGCTTCCAGATTCATGCCAGACCCATGATGGATGAAGCACCAGGGTACCAGGTAAAGTACAATGGCTCAATTCCAGCTGGTGACACTGGCTAAAAGTGAACCTGAGTGCATCTAACACAACTGATTCTCAGCCCACATCAGCCAAAGTCTACACCCACAAAGACTCGTCAGATGTAACTGTACCGGTAACTGTACCAGATGTGATCTGTCTCAAATAAAAAAATTAAATTTGAGCCCATCATCTGGTCTGATGACAGACCCCAACCTTTATGAAACATAATTCATTGTAGACAAAGGTGAACACAAAAACATACCTGTGAAATATAATAACTCAGTACACTTTGAAATGCTGTGCGTGCCTCAGCAGAGCTAGTAATATACTGTAATTCAGCTCCAACAAGGCTTACTGATATATAAAAGGATACTAAAATACATATTGTCCCAGCTCAGTGATTTAGCTCGGATAGACCTCTCCACACACTCTCAAATCCTATCGTAACTGTCTGCTTTCATGTTCTGCTTCTGAAATAGTTGATGAGAGGTGTGTGTGTGCACGCATTCAGGGAGGGAGAGAGGGAGGGAGGGTGATTTGAAACAGACTGACTGCAGCCATTAAGGAAGTTCACATAAAACTCTCTCAGGCCATTTACTCAGTTAATAATCGACTTTGTCCAACAGTCACTTTTGACAACGGCAATAAATTTAAAATTTATGTCAACAAAACATATGCTGATCACCTTGTGCAGTGTGCTTCCTCGTAAAATCCAGCCCAACTGAGGGCTGTCTGAATGCAAGCGTGTGTGTTTGAAATGTGAGCCGATTACAGGCCTGGGTTATTGAGCCGTAACAGCTTGCCTCGTGTAATTCAGAACTTTTTTTTCCAATTTTGCCGCTGGACTTGGCTGGCCATACATCATAACTAGCACTGCATTTGGAGAACTAAAGACCCAAGCATCCCACCTGCTCTTCTACTTGTAATATACCCCTGTTAAAATAAGATAACCTACTGATACTAAACTGCAACAAATATAATAACTCAAAGACCTCCATGGTCCTTTGATGGCTTTGATAATCCAGATTTCATATGATTGAGCTTTAACAGAGGCAGTGGAACTACTGCCAAACCTCTTTAAATCAAATGACTCTGCTTGCATCTTTTGCCGATATCCTCTTAGGCTCACATAACCGTTTTATATCCCCAAATTATTTGTTAAGCTGGAGAGAAGAAAACACTAAAAGATAAAGGAAGGTAGATAAGAGGTGGTAAATTGAAGAAAGGCTTTGTGGTGCGTGTGTGTGGCTATTTGTTCATTAGTTTTGTTGGTCAGAAGAAAAAGAGCTGATAATTGGGGAAAGGAGGACGCTGAATAGAGCTCGGACTTAAAGGAAAATTCCAGCGCAAAATGAACCTAGGGGTTAATAACACTTGGGTACCGAGTCGACCGTTCTCTGGGTGCTTGAGCCATGGTACTGGTTACTGATTGCATGGCGTTCGCCGTTCGACTGGTCATGTTTTCCCAAGATTGTGTCTGCCTGTATACGTGAACAGCACCGTCTTTATTTATTATTATCTTTTTAATAAACTGTCTGTACACTTACAAAGTTCTCAATTCTTCGGTTTACACGTAGAGACCTATTGTGCTATCGTGGAAGTGTGGTGCTATTTTGAGCTTTGTTATTGGTATAAAAAAAGCGATTTCTTTTTACTTTACCAGTGCCCCGACTACTAGCGTCACAAGCTAATTGTCGGTTTGCACTAAAATTGGACACATTCAATTAGCATGAAAACATATCCCAGAGAACCGTTGACTCAGTACCCATGTATTATTAACCCCTAGGTTCATTTTGCACCCTTTACGTAACACGGGAAAAGAGCTGTCAAGGGAAATCCCTTACAACCCTATTTAGACCATGCACCAAGTGCTAAAACGCTATTTTAATTAACCTACAAAATCCCATCTTTGCTACGTCAGTGACTGTCATTTCAACATTTTTCTAGCTCTGAAACATTGTGTCGATGACTTTACTAGGGCTGGGAACCACCAGACGGCCAACAAAACAATATTCTCACGCCATTTATGTCCCAATACAATATTGTTGCAATTTTATACATATTGCAATATTCTGTAATGCAACTGATCTTATTAATGTAATACCAAAAGCTTACATTCTCATGTGCAATTTATATGATAAAAGATATATTGATATCTGCCGCTCGTGTATCGATACAGTATTGCCACGGAAAATATTGCAATACTATGCTGCCCTGACTTTCCCCCCCACTCCTAGAATTTACCTAACCAGATTATTTTTTTTTTTTATAAATTAAGACTTACATTCAGTGGTTTAGGTTTGGTTGACTTACTTCAGGTTTTTGGTAGCATAGAAAACAATGCTAAGTGCGTCTTAGCTGTGCGATATTACTGCTAATGTTATATGTTTATTTCAACTGTCAGATTATAGCCTAATGTTCATTTGCCAAAATGGTAATGCTACTGTCACATTGTGGTTCTACATGAGTACCAGGTGCAAACATACAAAACACTACATTTATACTGTAGACCTGATTATTAAACTGTACAATGCATATAGTATCTGCAACAATAATGCATGTACAGTAATTCCAATACATATTCAAGATAAAGATGGAGCTTCAATGTGAAGCTAGCATAAACGCAAAGACAAGAGCAGTCAACAATTAGCCGGCATAGTAGCAAGGCAGTAACAGAGCATGTAACAGGATGTTAATAGCAAACACAGGTCAATAAGCATTGCACTGCAAACCAAGGTCAATAAAAAAGACTTGAGTTTTAAAAATGATCCATGGTATAAGTGAGATAATGCACTCTAGAAGTAAGAGCCTAACCAATACATCCATTCGGGGATAAAAGCACAGGGCAGACAAAAGGACCGTTGCCGCACACACAACTCCCTGTCATGGTGAACAAAAGCAAAATGATGCACGAGGCGATTCGGTGACACTTTGGTGGCTGATCCTAATGTGGCCATAAGTGGTGCAGTGTGCCACCGCCACCTCTTATTTTGGTTTTCTGACAGAGGGACACAGAGGAGGAGGAGCAAGGGAGTATTTTCACCATGAATTTCCAGTCCATTAGGGGGCTGACCATGTCACACTGACTAACATGGCGGGAGAAGTAAGAGGGTGAGAGCGGAATAGTGGTGGGGTTCAATAAAACAAAAGGGATCATCAGGAAGAAAATAAAAAGGAAGATCATATCAAGATGTAACTGAATAACAGCCCAATGGGAACAACGATGGGAAAAATCATGCCACCTCATCTATTTGTTGAATTATAAAGCTCAGTGACACACACACATATTCTGTCTAGCGAGGCACCATGTGTGGTTTTTAACATTTACATGAGTCCATTTCGTGGCTGTCTGGAGTAGCGAGTGGAAAAAAACACTCCCTTTCTGTCATTTTATCCCTGATGTTAAGCCTCCCCAATTCCATTGCCCTCCCACCCCCATTCCACCCCTCTGTCTTTGCTCAATCAAAATGTATCAGGCAGGCTGGCGTAACACCGGTAGGCGTGGGCTGTTTATCCTGAGTCCTCCTGCACATATCAATGACTTGGCCCCCGCTGTCCCCCGGCGGGGAGACGTTCATATAAATTCAAGCCACACACACAATCGCAGAGGCACTCGTGTTGAGCATAGATGAGTAGCAGGGCAAGAGGGAAAGGAGAGAGAGACAGAGGGATGGGGAGGGAGAGCGCAACTGTCTTTCATCCTCACGGTGTTATTTATATTATCACCGACACTGCCACCCCCAATTTTGCCCTGAAGGCGTCTCGGGAGAAAAAAAAAAGCTATATCACGTTGAAAAAATGAACAACAGTAAACATGTTTCCTTGCTCGAGTCCCTGTCTCAGCCAATCAGGAGCATGTATGTCACCTGTAATTGTGGTTGTCAGAAATGTATCATTTCTCTCAACTTTTGTCAAAATTTGATCAGTGCCATTTTAAAAATGAGTGCAATTGACAGCTGACTTCAAGTAGTTAGATAAATGATGTCTGCCACTTTCATTAAAATCCAATCAGTCATGTCTGAGTTAGCCCACAAGACGTGTAGCTAACCTACAGTTCTAATTAATGTATTGCACACACTCCTAATGATGTTGCATCTAGCTTGAAGGTGTTCCAAAAAGTCATTTTGTGTCTCTAAAAACAACATTTCCAATAAATTCCTTTGGCTTCCAGTCGCCAACATGTGTCCCTTCTCCATGCTTCTTGTTTTAAAGCCAGAGAAGGTGAATGAGATTTGACATGGAGATACTGACGTGAGTAAGCTACTGTGATGTTGAAACAATGTAGTTATAATGCTATATACTGAGTAAAATTTGTATTATTTAAGATTACCATATCCATGACCAAAAGGCATGTTCTCAAGGCCTCAAAACATCTTTCAGACACGGAAGACATCAATCAATTATGGCTTCTTGTCATTGAGAAACAAGTGTCAATTACATAAATACGGGGTTAAAAAAAGTTAAAATGCTCTCGGATATCGAGAATCTGGTGTGAAGGGTGGAGAAGTGGCAGCGCGGGAGCACAGTAATGATATGAGGGAGGAGTCAGGCTGCATCAGTGATGGATTTTGAAGTGCTTGCTTTGCCAATGGAGCATTAATTAATGACCACTATCCGCTACACTACAGTGAATCCCCCAATAAATGTTCTCATTGTCATTTATTAGATAAAGATCTGCTGCCTATTTTACAAAAGTCTGACAGAGCACAAGCGTGACAAGACATCTTTTTCTTACTTGCCCAAATATTGTATTTGTAGTCTTTTGCACAATATTCACAATTTCCTGCAGATTGTTCTGCCTGCTCTACGAGGAGAAATCACTTTTTTTATAGCCTGATCTGATATGAGAGGAATCTACTTAAAGTAAAACCTTGTCTCATTCCCAGCGTGTCATGGATTTATTTTCTTTCTGTACAAAGCCTGATAAACTGAGTGATAAACTGATAGACCTTGAGTTCAGAATATTGTATCACTGAGATTGTGTTACTAAGGTCAAGGATGCTCAGAACTAACAGGCGGTTGGATCCGCTTAAAGCCCAGAGCAGAAGCCACATATTTAATTGTGTTTTAATATCAATGCAGCAATGACACAAGTAACAGCTTTTTGTGTCACCACTTTGTTGGAATACAGTAACAAACAAAGAAAAGGTATCTGCTAAAATGGTAAACGGTAACTGCTACATACAGTTAGATGAGCCTGGGTTCTCAGGTAATAGAAAGGGGAATAATCCAAGTGACTTCCAATTGTGCTTCCTGGGCACTAAGACACTATTTCAAGCTAATCCCAGTTAGATACCCGGATTCCCCCAAAGCTTAGAAGGTAGGATTCACTCTCTAATACCCACAGCGTTACTCAGGAAGCCATTTCAACCTCACTCCGACAGTTCCACTCAGTGTGAAGTGCTTTCTCCCCTCTAACAAATTCCTTTTATTCAGTAAGAGGTGACAATGAGGAGAGAATATGACCCAGAGGTTGCAGTTCAAATCCCCCAGACTGGCAAATTTAACTGGAGCAAAAATAAATATCAAAGAACCCCTTGGCAAAACACAGAATCTCCCAATTCTAAAAAGGTGTTGCATTCAAAGTTCTCAGCTACTTAAGAAGAAATCATTCAAAGAGAGCAGTAGCAGCAGAGTGAGCTGAACTGAATCACAAGATCGAACAAACAGGAAAAGAACACAAAAACAGTTCTCGCAACTGCTGGGGCTGCTGCTGGAAGAGTGCTAAGGTAGTTATCAGCCAACTTAACTTGCAAAACAATAAAGCTAGATGTACTGTACTCTCTTATAGAGAACGTGCTTCTCAGAGAGAAAACAACGAGACAAACAATGAATACACCACTTTTAAAACACCCCAAAAAGCATTTTAAAAAAAACAACGCAGCAGATGAATGGTGGTGCTGGGGAGCACACAGGTGTGAGCGGGCATATGCGCAGCTCCCAACAGTCCCCCTCCTCCCCTACCCCCCACCCAATGAAAGTGCTTTCTTAGTCAACCAGCCTGGTTAAATAAGGATTAGAGGGATAAGGAGAAAATAACTCCCCACTTTTGAGGGCAGTAAATGGTGTTTGCAAAGTCTGCAACCAGAAGTTGAAGCTCAGCTTTCCCTGCAAATAATTTGACATCCCCCCCCCCCCTCTCATTTTAACTAGACCTAAAGTCACTTTCATTGAAGTGTTGGAACGGTGGGAACAAAGACTAAGGAGAGCGTGTAAGATCACATGCATAAAGTATTTCTGTTAAAGCCCATCTCTGAGACAAACACCAGCCCTGCTGCTCCCTCTTCCCCTTGCCTCTCTTCTGGTATGTGCATCAAAAGATCCTGCCTTCTGAAAATAGCACGTCAACATTTTTGTTTCGTCTTGTTGTTTCTTTCTATTTTTTTTATTCTCTACAATGCTGCCAGTTTGCTGGATTCCTGTTTTTCCTCTGCTCCTGCCTTCTTGATCTGTGAGAGGTTACATCGTTTCGAGTGAGACGTTTGGCTCATGCGTGTGTGTGCGTCTCTGGATGTGTGTGTGTGTGTGTGTGTGTGTGCACTAGCAGAGCTTTGGTGGTCTATAAAAAGCAGCCAGACGAAGTCTTCCCTCTCTCCTCATGCATTATGCATTGGCATCACCTTCCATCAAGTGACAGAAAAAAACCTCAAAGATGTCTAACTTTAGCTTCTATTCTGAAAGCCAAACAGAGGAGGAGCTGTGTTATTTTGACTGCCACAGTCGTGCTAAGCACCTGTTACATCAATAAAAGCTGCATTTCGCAACATGAACGATGGCAACAACAACCTGTGTGATGGCACAGCACTCACAAACAACGCGGTTAAATGCAGATAGTAGCGGGGAGTACGCTTGAGTGGAGAAAGAGTTCACATTAGACGAGATGGCTTAGATCAAAGTTTGACCATGAGGAGAAGATGAGTCTTTGCTGTGGCTGTTAGTATCAAAGGGAGAGTGGAGCTTAATGTGAAAATAGCTTTAAGAGTCAAAAACAGTTCCACGGGAAGGGCACAGTGGGACTTTAGTGATCAGATGATTGATTTATAATTGTATAATAACCTTTACAAGAAAAGTTTATATGAATTTATATATATAAGTATGTCTAATGTCTTAATCTGCAAATACTACACTGAAGCAAACAAGAGTGAATTGCACCTTTTCTGACACAAAGACCAAGGCAAAGTGCTTTAGTTACTAGAGTACTTTAGTGTTAAAATGTTGTTCAGTTATACGGCTGGTGTGATTTCTCCCTGTAGGCCATGCTATGACAGGTCGCTGTAAAGGATATGTAGGCAAGGCCTAGACCCTATAAATATATAGTACACCCTTATTCACAGTGTCATCTACTTCCATTATTTTATTTGGCCCATAAACAGATTTATATTATTGGCATTGACTTTGAATTGTAAAAGCTGCAGAATACATTCTAAATAACATTTCAAACATCTTCAAATGTATATTGTTGGTTTTCTGAATGAACGTTTGTCCTGTTACAGAATTCAGATTTTCTTAGTGTTTAATGTGATTTTTTCTGGTTTTGTATCAAGTGTGTTGACGGCTGTTTGTTACTGTGTGTCAATACTTTGATGCTGCAGGTCTCCCTTTTAAAAGAGATTCTGAATCACAATGGGACCATTTCCAGGTCAAATAAAAGGTTAAATGGAAAAAAAAGATGACAAAATATATATCTTTTGGCTTTCTGATAGATTTTGTCATCAAATAACTGAGACATAGACTGATACCTGAGCAGAGTAAAAACATGGTTAACAATCTAAATAAGCAGAGTAGGCCATGTATATATGCAGAGGTCCATGCACACAACATGCAATTGATCCATAATTATGACTACTGACCAGATGTTGCTTATCTCAGGAAATACTGGCTACCTGTCAATATTACATTTGACAGCAGTGTCCCGACTTCATAACGCTGCTCAGCGTAAACACTCTTGTTTATCTGGAAATGGCAGAGGGACCTTGTGATTTTATTTTTCGTTGCCAGCGCGAGCCAGATCAGACCAGTTGACAATGTGATTATTTTGGTATTTGGATACAGCTCTCAAACTATTATGCAATGCCTCTGGGATTCATTTACTGTGCGCCTCATAACGCCGGACAGACCACTTTCTGGGAAAAAAAGATAGTGGCAGGCCTGTGTATGTGTGTGTGTGTGTGTGTGTTTTGTCTGTCTCTCCACGCAAAAGAACACCGATGAGATTACAAGCAGACTGTATCTATAGTGAGGGAAATAAAAGTGTTTAAAAAGCATTCGATTGCAGGGAGTTATTTTGACACTCGAGATGACCGCAGGCAGGTTGTTTTGACGTGTTTGACCTCGGGAATTTGTGTGCGTGTTGGTGTGTGTGTGTGTTTGTATGTATGTGTGCGTGGGGAGGCTCAGGTGGCAGCGGTGGCGCTAGGCCGTCATTCACCGCACGTACGCCTTCCAAGAGTTGCACAGCACCCACGGGCATCCCAAACAGCCCCAGCCGGAGCTCTGCGGGGCTGCAGTAAACAAGTCGCTCTCATCTCAAAGAGAGTCTGTGTGTGTGTGTGTGTGTGTGTGTGTGTGTGTGTGTGTGTGTAAGGGGATGTGTTCCTGTACACATCATAGTGCCACAGTATGTACAGTACATTTTTGATTTGCATGTTGGGAACAGTCCATGTGGTCTTTACAGCTAAAGACTTTGTATGGACCAAGTATTTCTATAATTAATACACATCGACTATGCACAGCTGCTGGCGCTGTATGAAAAAACATTTGCTGTAAATTCATATTTTGTATTTATTCAAATGCTCTTAAATGTATTAATTGTGACAAGCTTAAATGGTTTTAATCTTTTTTCCATCTACTGCTCATATTTAGGTATAGTTTTCATATTTGAAATAAAAAAAAAATGTTTATACGTTATTTATAATTTCCACTACCCCAGTTGGTACCAAAATGATAATTTGATTATATACACCGTAGCTGATAAGCTTATCAAAAGGATTATCAACTGAGGGATCCTTTAATGACATTTAAAGCTATGTACCAACAATCGTCAGTTACACGTTGGGGAGTTTTACCTGGCTTATACATTTTATATTCTATAATTATCAATTACTTTAATACATCAATAGTCATTGTTTCTAGGTCCTAGTTATACAGCTACAGTCAATTGTGTAAACTCTACACTTTTCCTTTAATAAAATAAAGTCGTTCTCTTATGAGAACTACAGACTAAGCTAACTCAAAAAGGAAGCAAAAAGATAATGAAGCATGACAATTGCTCCTATTTCTGGCAGCCCCTGATATTCCCAGGAGCTTCCTAAACCTGATTTTGGAATTCATTGGTGTATATTATGTAACCACAGCTTGCTCTGTTCTTATTTATACCTGATGGCTCTTCTTCGCGGCTGTCCAAAGGCAGCGTCTTTCACGCCTCATCCTATCTGGGCCTAAAATGTATGGTTAAATATGGATAAACATATTGGCTGTGAGTGCCACATCTTGTATTAGTACCTTTATCTTGGCACAGCACACTAATAAAAGAGAGAAAACTTCAGCGAGTGAGTATGACAGCTGAACAGCAGCCAGTGAATGGAGTGGGCGGTCTGTGCCAAGAATTTCTGTCGGCTTGAATCACAGCCTTTACCCGCACAGTGGAGGGTCATGTGAGAGTGTGTGTGTGTGTGTGTGTGTGTGTGTGTGTCTGAGAGATAAATAAAGCTGATAACAGTGATCAGTGCCTTTTTTATTTTAAATTAGGGCTGCACAATATTAGGAAAATATCTAGATGTAATTATTTAGATTGCGATATGATAATTCCTAATATTGGATTGATGATATTGAATAATAGTTATTGTATCATTCTCATTTTCATTGAAAAAAAGGTTGATTTCTTATGCGACTCTGTACCAAGCAAAGATTTTTTCTCTTTAGTCTGTAGGATACGATTTGTAGGCCGGGACATCTCTGCAGCACCAAAAGACTATTTTAGAATGGTTGGACACATATTTTGCTTTAACAAATATTGTGTGATTTGGATATTGCACTAGTTTATATATTGTGATTTTGATAACACTGCGATTAATTGTGCAGCCCTATTTTAAATTCCACCAGTGTTGTGCTGGGCCAGTCTGTGCTGCCTGGTGGCAGTGCAGTTAATAGCGTTGGTGTAATGCAAATTCTACTTTCTAAATCAGGTAAACTGTGAGATCCAAAAAACACACGTGTAGAAGGATTTAATGCTGCCACGCACTACATATAAGACCAGTTTAAAAGACAACGCTGTGACACATTAGACTTTTTCAAAAGTTGTTCAACCATAAATGAGCAGAACAAGAAACAGCAGCAGGTGCTAAGGCCAACAAAACAAAAACAAAAAAAACAAACAAAAGTTAAATAATTTTAAGGGACCTTTCAACACCTTGTATTGGGTCAATGTCACGGCTGTGTATGCAGAGGGAAAGAGGACCACGAGACAAGGGCTCCCAACAAGAAACGAGGGAAAATATACTGTGTGAGCGAAAGGATAAAATATGTGCTGACAGCTTTTTGGCCAGAGGGCTAGAACACTGAAATAGTAGCGTCTGGGTGTCAGGCCGGGGTCGCTCGCTTCACTCGAGAGCAGACTCTCCCTGACCCAGGCTCGGAAAACATCACACGCACCACTACAGTCAACTGAATATGTAGTATCTGACAGATAATGTACTAACTTGTCCAAATGTGACACTAATGCACCTCGGCAACGGGTTGACACTGACCTTTCAGTTGAATAAAACCCATTGTATGTATGTATTGCAGTAAGCTTGCTTCTTTATAAAGAAATCCTGACTAGACTTTAAGAAGAGGAAGAATACAACTTATATTGGATTATGTAATAATTTTGACATTGTATTATTTAGTTGACTGCTGCAAATGACTTTGGTGTGGTGTGGTGGTTAGAACTGAAAGTGAGAGGGGGGTGGGTGTACCTTTTCTTCACAGCTGGTTAGAGAAAGCATAAAAACAGGAAATCAATATGACTACCAATGCTGTAACTCACCATACGTTTGAGTGTATATATGTGTGTGTGTGTGTGTGTGTGTGTGTGTGTGTGTGTGTGTGTGTGTAGGGGCGGGTGGCAGACAGGAAGGAAAAATATGGCAAGTTAAACAACAAACCAGTCCTTTAGCTGTTCTTCATGGCACAATCAGTGTGTGCATGTAGTAGGAAGTGAAAATACCATTGATTTTCTGAATCCATCTGATTTTGACTATTAGCCATAATGTCCTCCCTATTGAAGGTATATTTGCCACGAGCTATGAGATTGTTAAAACAAAAGGTTTATGCCCTGTAAAAGCCACAAGTCCGTATGATATCAACTTTGTTTTAAGAAAACATGTTTTATTCGCAATTTCATGGACAAGTACCACACTTTCAACAATCCTAAGCGTAACAGAGACATCTCTGATTGGTGGAGCTTGCTGTTACCATGGAATGTTTACCACACCCAAGAATGGTTAGTGAGCTGCTACCGCTAAAGTCTACGACCGTTATGTACAGTCTTGTCAAAGTCAAAATGTTTTTTTGCGCCAAATTAAAATGTTTATGGTCCCGATTTATCTCGTAGCAGCTTTAAAACCAGTCATATAAGCATTTCTGAAACATCAATGGAGCAATTGAATGGGGGTTTGAGCTCTAAAGGAGCAGGAGATAAGGATAACAATGTATCACAGTATACATTAGTCCTGCTTTTCTTTTGCAACAGTGTCAACAATGGCCTGAAGGGCTCTCCATTTCACTAAAATACCCAAAATTCAGAGAAAACAAATGAGCGGTGAACTTAGGGGCAGCTACAGCCAAAGTGATTACAGGCCATCAGTTGCAATGGGGAAGCCTGAAAACCCTAAAAAAAAAAGAGTCCTTATTATTGCAAACTGCCTGTCAGACATTCAACAAATTAAAAATTATGCAAATATACCACTGATATTCAAGGCACTCATGTATGGCATAGCTCTGTCATATTGCTTTAGACACTAGTAATTTATGTCATAAATGTCAGAATTTAAGGCCAATATTTGGAGAAGTTGTTTGCCTACTACATAGATATAGATCATTATTTGTAAAACAAAACTGTATGGCCTACTACCTGTCAGTATATCTTAGTCAAAGAGCCTAAAACAGGAAAAAGCATCTTTTAAGAAATATGTCAATGGTTTTGTTGTCTAAGCTCCCATCAAAACTGTGGTTTTAAGGGGTACAAGAACACACACACACAGACAAACACACACACACACACCTTTTAGAAAAAAACTATCCTTTTCTCTTACAGAAAACAGCAAATCAAACAGCTGCTCCAAAAATGTCTCAACCTACTTGAACAAAGCGGGCATCTTAGCGTGTCTCATGGTTGGTTAAATATTTGCCAGCTGGGGTGCTTTTCTCTGCTCTCTTTCTCTGTGTGTGTGTGTGTGTGTGTGTGTGTGTTTGGCCTGCTTGTCATGAAAAGCACAGTTCAGGTGCTGAATCAATCATACATGTAGATAGAATCCAATAAGCACTGAGCGAGACTGCAGCTGGGGTCTACGGAGACAAGAGACAGAGCAGTGATGCCCATGTTGGCATTGCTCGCTCTATCACCCCGTCTTCGCAGATGCCATGTTACAGAGAGGGTAATTAATAGCCCAGTGGGGCCTGGGTAAGAATCGCCAAGACACCCTCTTACACACACACACCCTCTTACACACACACACCCTCTTACACACACCCTCTTACACACACACCCTCTTACACACACACACACACACACACACACACACACACACACACACACACACACACGTAATGTCTCCATTTGCTCCCTGGAGCAGCTTTACGCCAACTAGCCTTCACCTCATTATGCCAATCAAATCGACCAGAGGGTGTGGAAGGTGGGGTGGAGCAGAAAGGGGAGGGAACAAGCTGTCTTTGTGTTCTCATTCGGCCTCACTCACTTCCACTGTTCACATGTTCATTATAGAGAAAGATTTGATCTTAATAAGAACATCACCACACAGAGCTGTCAGGAAATGGCCAAAGTGCTGATTTCTCTCTCTCCCCCTTTCTTCCAAGAAGCCAGAAATGTTGGATTTACCAGCTGCCAGTTCTGAGCCACACACCCTAAGCTGCAGCTGGGTGTTCACAGTTCACTTTGGCTTTTCCTTCTAAACTATTTACAGTCTAGGTGCCAGCAAACTACTTTAAAATAATAACAGGGATTTAAGTGGAAACAATTTCACAAATGAAACTTTGTCAAGTCAACTTAATCTTAGTATTGCAAAAGTCTCCCTGCCACTTAGAATTCCAATGCGTTGAGTGTGTTCCTCTAAATATTTGACCTGCCGCCAGTTAGTTCCAAATAAAAAGGTTTGGGATTGGCTGGTGTTGTTCAGAGGTCATGTATGATGTCTGCACAGCAGCACATGTACTAAGTGACCTTATGGATTCTTGATCATGCGCTGATGCTTGATTGTCAAGAATACTGCGTGAACGCTTTCTGCTATAACTTTAAACCATGTTCGGAAATTCTTTATTAAGAATAGCACCTTGAGATGTGACATCTCGTTTTTGAGTGGGTCCTTAAAGACAAAAAAAATACAGGACATTCACAATTAGACCCAACAGTTAACAAAACAACTTGAGGGGACATAAAAAAAAAAACACATTCATCAAACATATACACATGCTGACAAACAAAAACAAAAAAAACATGTACTTCAAGGTAATAAAATGCCAATAACATGCTATTTGTAATGTGAAAGGACTTTCTTTTAGCTTCTATTAACTATTTTTTTTAGCTTTCCATATTTACTTTAGTTTAATTTTGTGTAACACTCTGGTACACAACTGGCTTAAGCAAAAAAAAAAAAAAAGCCTATTTAAACCATTTACAGACAAAGCCAGATATGTTCTCAGAGGTTGGTTGAGAACAAATCAGAGAAAAAAGTAAAAATATCAGAATCCTAACTTTAGTGCAAAAATACTAATAGCTTCATGTCTGCTGCATGTGTAAATAGGAATATGTTTGCCAAAACTGAAGCCGTAGCAACTTTACAAGATAACTATTTTTTTTTTTTTTTTTTTAAACCAAAAAAGTTTCTCCTCCTTCTAATGGCCACAAAAAATTAAGTGAAAGTATGGCCAAAAAATATGTAAAAATATGTATGTATGTAATATATAAAAATTATGGCCAGTAAAAGTTAAGTACAGCTTCAAAATTTCAATTTTTATTCTGATTCCATTAACAGTGCAGGAAGCCTTGGAACAAATAAGCCCTACTTAACAGTAATGATCTGTGACGTTTCTTATAATTGCATGTCTGATTTTCTCCCCTCAATGGCCAGTCATATAACAATAAATCACCATATAGCCATTTCAGGCTTTGATATTTGCTATAGCTACTGTTCCTCCTCCTCTAGTTTGATGATTGGAGTATTACATTTAATTTAATTTCAACTTGTGAAAAAAATAAATAGAAGAACTGTGTTATTAGGTTCAGCAAGGAGAGAAAGCAAACCTTTATCCCAGAACATCCAAGTAGCTATGACAAGTGATCTGTGTAAGGCTGGAAACTGGAAGGCATACATATTTTCTTCTATTTTTTCCTTTTTGAAATTCTGTGAGAGTTTTGCATTTCCCTGTCAGTGTGTTCCCCATCACCACCACAACAAGTAAACACCCTGACCGGCCGTCTTCAGGCAGCGGGGGAGATATAAGGAGATGTACTTAGCGGCAGCCAGCCTCTGCAGAAGGTCTTCTTTTTTGGTGTCAAGACAGTGTTTAAGCCGTTTCGGTAAACAGCATCGGCCCATTTCATCCCCTGTAGCCTCATTGAAATCAGCTTCTTAACAAACACATCTCAATCCTCTTATTTTGTCGCTGACCCACTCCTCCACCCAACCCCACTTCCCCCACGCACCACCAAACTTCCCCTGTGTGTTACCTGAGACAAGCAATTTACCTTTTTTGTTGTTTGCCTGACCTAGAGAAAACAATTTCAGAGGGGTCTTCCTGCGCTCTTAACAGCCCTCCGTTTGAACAGGTAAAGGCGACTGGCGTGCCACAATGGCTTTTTTTTCTCTCCTAGAAGATGAATTGGCGAGCTGTCAGCTTCAGACAGGCCGAGTAGCAGTGTTTCTGTAATGGGACACTGGAAGTGTCTTTGATTAATGGAAGAGCCATACTGAGCTGTTAGGGAACCCGCCGTGGCCCAGCGAGAGCGATTGAGCGGCGGATACATGCCGACAGATGCGCCAGGGTGCGCGGGCTTCGATACCAGCAGAGAGGGAAGAAAGGGAAGGGGAGGAGGAGAAGATAGAAAACGGCAGTCTGCCTGGCTTGCAGCCATTTTTAACCTAAAGCCCATTTCCCCATCCTCTTTCATCATACGGATTGATTTTGACCTGAATCTTGTCAATTGCTTCACTACAGAGCAACTTACATCTTTGCTTGCTTTGAAGGAGCTCCACAATCCAGTTATTCGATGCTTCAAAAATATTGAATGGCAGCGACAGATATAACAATAACAGCGCCTGTTCTCCAAGAAAAACTAATCAGGGAAAAATCATCAAAATAGTTCAGACATACTGTATGTAGCCACTGCTGGCAAGGCTGTAAATTCGACACACTTTCATCCTTTTTGACAGAAAGCTACAGTAGCCCTGCTCAACCATGAAGCTACAGGCAGGGGACACCAGCCGTCCTCAGACCTTTGGAAAAACCCTTAAAAGCAAAGTCAAAAATAAGTATTTTTTTTAAACTGCAGCAGGAACACAAGCATCACATGTCACCGACTCTGTGCTGTTGTTGTCTCTACGTCTATTCTGGTTGGAGAAATCTCAGCCAAGAGCGAGATGTTTCCTTTCTTCTCATCCCAAAATACATTTAGCTCAGTCTCTCATTTAGACTTTGTCGTCTTTTGGCTCTAGCTTATATACAAATCCAAAAAAAGGAGAACACTCCTCACGTAGAAAACACAGAGAAACACTATTTTATTCCCTTGTTAACCTGAAACCCATCAGAGCTGGGAAAAGAGGCACAGAGTTGTACTGTAAACAGGCAGAGTCTCTAATTCCACCCTCTACAAATATGTGTCAGAATAAACACTTATCTATGAGAACAGCTGAGTAGACTTATGTGGAATTTTCCCCCCTTGCAAAAGATAGCAAAATATAAATACTGGCGTTTTAAAATGTCCACTGATAAAAACGGAACAAAATCATCCATCCATGACGACCGCTGTTTACAAGACAGCTGGAACAGAGGGTTCCAGGCTGTGCTCTCGCCTCTTTTGGTGTGGAATAATGCTTGTTTATTGGCAATTGTGGCATTGCTGTGTTTGAAATGGAAGGAACAACATTTTACAAGGTAATTAATCAGGCTATAATCCCACACTCAGTCACACTCATACACACGCACATGCATCATGCATGCACACACAGTCATCCTCAGAACAATGCATCCTAAAAGTATCATGTGACAACACACTTTCGTCACTCTTAATTCTGAAAGTGTCAAGCACAAACCTCCAGCAGGATGGAAATACTTCTGAAGTAAAAAAAAAAAAAACAACCTTGTGATAAATACAACAACTACCCTACACATTTAAAAAGGTAGCATGACACATTTCTATAAGTTTTCTTTAACTCCTCTTCCTGCGGCAACCTCATTATCAGCTCTACCAGGGATTGGAGGGATTTTAGGTGAGGGCCATGGTGGGGGTTGGGGGATGAGTGTTTATGTTGGCCCTTGTTTCCAGGGTCGGGAACCGTCCCGAGGGAGCGCATTCCTCACCCAAAGCATGACTAAAGGTATGTGAACCATCTGGACAAAGGCATAAGCCACAATGGCCCTACACAGGCCCATCCATGTGGTCCGATGGTCAGTCAGTGCTCTCACACTGTCGGCTTTTTCATTCCTCCTGGCGCTGGAGACTGGAGCTAGATATCCATCGGCCCCACTATGGGCCAGCCATCACTTCCACTGTGTGTGTGTGTGTGTGTGTTCTCCATGGTTCCTTCCTCCTGGCTCAGCCAGGGCGAACAGGGTCATTTTTGAGGCCCACAGTGATGCCTTCACAACTGTGTGGATGTAAAGAATGCTGCCTAAGGTCAACATATCATTCACCCAAGGGTCAATGAGACGATTGTTTCCTTATTCGATTGCTTTATCGCCATTTCAAATCATCATATGACTCCAGCTCACAAAAATGGCGTACAAACTAGCAATGAATGCACAAGTGACAAATGAAATGCATGCTCACCATTTCCTTATATTACAAAATGCTGATTTTAGCTCATTTCTTCAGTCCTAAAAAAACAAGGCCGTGGCCAAGCCAAACTTACACTGATAAGGGTTTTTTGGGAGCAGAGTTAAAGGCTCAGCTCAACCAAATTACAAAAACAAATAGTTTGTCACTTTGCTCTAGTTCTGCAGATATGTTTGCTTTACTTTGGAGTTTTGGAGATTATAGTCTCTTAGAGAAATGCAGAAATTTTAGAGACACATATAAAAAAAAAAGAAGCGCTTCACCAGTGATTTTTACTCATATTCAACATCTAGGAATTTGACCATTGTTATGCCATAACGTGACATAAATATTGAGTGTTTCTAGCAGAATTTTATGGAAGACAGCGTGGAAAAGCCTCAGAAACCGTCCTGAGTATATAAGCTCTCCACTAAAACCCACATTACCAAATGCCTTGGGAGTTAGCAGCACTATAAAGCAGGGTGAGACCCTACACCCACTCAAAGACAGGGGCACCTTGTCAAACATTACTGCCTTTACATACTTTAAAAACAAATTCACCCACAAACAGAAAAACAAATTTATTTAGAGATGCACAACCTCCGAAGGCTGCTATATTGAATAAAAGGACACAATAAAAAGGGTCATAACACATGTTTCAGCCCATTTATTACTACTTGTCCATACTTTGCATTGCGACAAACCATTTTGCAAAACAGGACGCTGTGTTTTTGAAATGTGACTTTGTTTTGCCTTTATTTCAAGGCATCCATTTATTTCTTTTGTTTTCCGTGTAGTAAATATTGATAACTTAGAATGCAGACTTGATGTTCATTGGCGAAAGATAACACAACTCAAGCAAGTTTCAACAAACTGCTCAATGATTTTCCTACACATATGAATATAAACTAACGGCTGTCTAGATGGTTACAACAAAGAGGAAAAATCCCAAAACTGTATGGCATGCATTGTTACATGGTTAACAAAAACATGGAGTGTATACATCATTTGTATTTAAAAAGCTGAAAATATGATCCTTTAACCCCATTTATTGGTCCATCGCCTCAAATGCAAAGGAAGGCCCAGTCTCCCTAGACCATACATTTGAATGCTGGCAGTGGAATCATCACTGGGTCCAGTCTGATTGTTAACTCTACAGACGAGGACTGCTTCAGACGGCCTGATGAGTGCTGTTCTGGAGCTGAGTGGCCCGCTTAGATAGAGAGCAGAGATTGAGCATCGGGGCAGCAGCAGCAGCAGCACGGCAGCTGCGTCTAATAAAGAAACTGAATTTGATAATCAGCCGAGACAGTCAATTTGCTAATAAGGGATTCTAATTAATGAATCAATGTGCATTTGGTGGGAGCAGGCGGCACTATTGTCAAGAGCGGTCAAGTGCAGTTTGCTGTGCCTCTCTTTCTCCCCTGCTCATTGCTCAACACATAAGTTGATTTCAATTTCAGTTGGCACTCTGTGAATTCTCTCACTGTGGGGTGGGGTGGGGGTGGGGGCAATTAAGTCTGAGTGAGCACAGAGGAATCTTGGGTGTGTGCATGAGCATGTGCACTGTTACTGGTCTTCATTGACAATAACTCAGTATGTACTTTATAATTTACACTTTAATCGCCTATCCTTTTTGCAACCAGTGAATGTAAACTGATGGAATTATGCAATAACACTCAACAGGGTTCAGGTGTTAAATGTAATATGTACCAGTTTCACACTATGGACCAACGCGATTTATCCATTTGAACTGCAGTGCTTACACACTCAAGTCTTGATATAAATGAGCGTGGCTTGAGGTTTAACAGAACACAATGTTGCATTGCATCTTGAAGCAATAATTGACAACACACTACACTCCAGCCACATTTCCAAAGCATGTGTGGTAAATGTGCTCCGACCAGTTACTTTCAGTCAGCGGTACTGCATTTTAGTGCAATAAAAAAAATAAAAAATAAAAAAAATAAAAAAATGCTTGAACTATGTAAGCATTTCCCTTTCTGCTACTTTTACAGCATTTAAATGTGGGGAAAATTTTAAGTCCATTATCTAACTTTGTTAAACTCAGTTCAACAACGTACCATGTAGGGGCCATATTCCAGAATGAGTACGTTAACAGCCGCAAGTTAAATAAAATTTAAAAAATGACGCATTTACTTGTAATGGAGTATTTAGCTACTGTGGGATTGTTAGTTTAATCCGCCACAAATCCTGACCCAACTTTCCTAGTGTTAACAAGTGTTGACTGGCCTCCTTTTAGCTCAGGCAGTGCTGATTTCAACAAGTTCTGACTTCAATGCACACTGGCACTTTTGGCGTACAATCCAGTAATCTTTGGGTATGTGTTCAAGTTGCCGTGGAAGTTCCTTATGTTGAAGGCAGTACTGCCCTCTAGGAGGAAACAAAAAACCTCCCCCCACCTCTGCTTTGAACGGGCTCTACAAGAGAGAGAAAGGCAATGCACAGATGAAAAGCACAAACCCTTTTTTTCAGTCCTATGCATGACCTTAAAAGACCTCCAGCCTAACATATGTTTCAGACACACATTTTTTTAATTTATGCAAGTAGTGGCTGGCTGGCTTCAACTCCTCACAAATGGTGTGGTTAAAAAAAATTTACACAAAGACAAAGTGTAGAAAAAAGATCAACTTAAAGATGTTTCAGTATTTGTGTATTTAGTACAAAGGAATGTATGCTTCCAAACTCGTATTTGGACAAACACCAGACAGAAAACAAAGTGCTTCAGAGCTGGAAGGGGAAGGAATTTATAGAGGGGTGGGGGTTATCGTGCCGGTTGTACTGGTTTTGGTGGGAGGGAAGGAGCTAGTGGTGCTAGGGGTCAGAGGTCAGCTGCTGGCACTCAACAGCTGCCCTAAAAGCAGCATAGATAAGGACTGAAAGCATCCTGTGTGTGTGTCTGTGTGTGTGTGTGTGTGTGTGTGTCTGTGTGTGTGTGTGTGTGTGTGTGACTAATACCAGCCGCTGGACAAACAGATACAGTTATACTTGACCGACTGGAATCTTGCAGCTCGACTTTCTGAGTGCAACAGGCTGAACACTTCTCAAACTTTGACTGAAGTCCTGAGAAAAGAAGTAGATTACCCCACGAGGGAGGGAGGGGGAGGTCAAGGCTTGACCGGCAGGCCAGGTCATTCATCAACTGCTAATGGGCAGAGCTTTATGCTGTCATGCTGTCATGACCTTTGTCCAAGAAGGGAAAGACGCAAAGCTTGACCGCGGGACAATGGAATCAGCAAAGGCATCAATTCTAAACATGTCAATCGAGTTCTGCAGAAAGCTGGCGTTGCGTGGTGTGGTGTGGTATGTGTGTGTGTGTGTGTGTGTGTGTGTGTGTGAGATTGTGATGTGCACTGTTTTAAAAAGTTTGTGCATCAGCTCAGTGATTGCTTATCTATAGCTCTAAGAGGACAAGAGGAGGCGAGGTGCAGGCAAGCAGCTTCTAGTGAGGGGACAGGTGGTGACGAGGTCTTGTTTAGGCCTGTTTTGGCTAGTTGGGTATTCACTCGTTCCCCACCCCAAGGCTTCACCACTTCAACCTCCTGTTCCACCTTGTAATTGCATTGGAAGCCATTCAGCATGGAAGTTTGTCAAATCAATCCCAGTAATGGGGAGTAGCGGTGCTACATGTAGCAAAACTAGTTTAACTACTACTCTTAAAATCATGCTTATCAAGTAAGAAGAAGAAGAAAAAAAGAAGACAAATCCTTATTGAAATGTTGCTCCACCACCAGACAGATTATGCTGAGAGATGAATATGTTTGGTTGTTGATGAGTATAATTTTGTGGTGTAAAATAGCTATAGTGTGCTTGCTTGTTGTGTAGTTAGTATTGCTGTAGCTCAACTACTTCCAATGAAGAGTAGCTTGCAGCTTCACAAGCTATTTTGGTAATGTTGTTTTGCTATTGGAAGGCGTGCAGAGTAACAGAATACACTGAACAGCTTTTACAAGAACAAAATTCTTCTGTGATCAAGGGGTTATGAGTGTACTCTTGTGTTTTTAGATTTCTCTTTACCACTAGCCCACCCAGGCACCCATGAGTTCCACTTTTACCTTTAAAATAAGAAAAATGATTTAAAAAAAAAAAAAAGAATAACTCCATAGTCTAAACCAAGGTGACAAACTCTTTATCCGCTCTCCAACTGTCAAAGGCAGCACATTACAGCTTCACCCTTTAGCTTCTTACCTTTCACAATAAAAGCCCTTCGCTAAGAGACAACTCAACACTCCCATGTATACATACAAATAACGCCACGTCATGAGTGGCGCAAAACATCACTCTGGTCATGTGTTGTGCACTTTGATTGTAGGTCTATATGTGTCTCGCTGAATCTGCTTAATAAAATATACATTTCTTTAAAAATACACTGAGCAGAGGACAAACTTTTTTTCTAAGCTCGCATTGTCCTGTTGTCTTAAGAGAATACACAAGTGTGTCTTACTGTGAGATCACATGAAAGTAATCTAATTGATATTTCTTTCCCTGTCTTTATTTGCCTATATGGTATTGAAGTAATGTAAAAGTAACGCAAAGTAACAACGTTATGTTACTTTATTAAGATACTTAGGTTAGGCTTCTGGATTTATTTTTTAAATGCTAATTAGTAATTGTATCAGAACACATTTAACCCTCCCATACCTGGCTAGTGGTGTATGTTTCTTCTGTCCATTTACAGTTTGGGGAAACTGGTCAGAGGATTTTTTCCCAGTAGTTGGACTTGACTGTTTTTATATAGCGCTTTTCTAGTCTTAACGACTACTCAAAGCACTTTTACATAGTACAGGAACCATTCACACACATTCACACGCTGTGGCCAAGGCTGCCGTACAAGGTGCCACCTGCTCATCAGATAAACATGCACACACATTCACACTCCGATGCACAGCATCGGGGGCAACTCGGGGTTCAGTGTCTCGCCCAAGGACACTTCGACATGGGACTGCAGGGCCAGGGATCGAACTGTCAACCTTCCGATTGACCGCTCTACCACTGAGCCACAGCCGCCCCTGTGTAACAAGACAAATTACCTCCTGAGCAGTGTTAATTTTCTATCTTGCCTGGATCTCATAACTGCAATTATTGTCTGCAGGTAAGAAGTCCCTGTGAGAGGAGGAACTTGCATCAATCAAATGATAAAAACAGAGCTGATAAAAGCATAACTGCACTGATAACTTCACTCACTCATGGCTTAATTTGTTAAAGACATGACTCATTCGAATTAGATGAAAGCAGAACCACTATTTGAGAATAGTCACGACACAACGCTGCCGTTTTCACCTTGTGAGTCTGTCTTTGTCATTGGGATAGCGTCGCAACTGTGCAAGATGCAGTCACGAGTGTAGTTGAGATTAAAACAAGAAGACAGTAGGGATCCTACGGTATGAAAATTTAACCTCATGATTTTAGTGACCAAAATGATTATGGTTTGCAGTATTATTGGTATTAGCAGTATTTTTAAAAAAATGTGTTCATTGCCTTTAGCAGCAACTGTTCCTGCACATTCTGCAGACAGGATAACTATATTCAATCAACTGTAATTTGGCATTTTTATAATAACTAAAATATGCCCATGCTTCAGACTTAGTCCTCCTAGAGGGCGAATAAATGTCCTGAGGGCTGTCGTCTCCTCCTTCCGCCATAATTCCAACTTCAGGAGATTCGAGTGAAGCTGGGAAGGATTAAACACACGGTTTCCACACCGTTGTTACACCGGTAGTCCTTACATCCCTAGAAGGCAGAGTTCCAAATAATCTGTGTGGTTCAAGCAAAGGCTCTGCAAGTAGGGGAAGGAAAGTAGAGAAGGGGCCTTGCCACTGCGACCCCCCCAAACCCCAAAACACACACACCCACCCACCCACCCACCCCTTGGGGTGATTTCACATCGCTGATGGTGTGATCTGATCACGAGATCTACAGTAGTCGCCTTTATTTTCCCTTTCAAGTGATGTTCCCAGATCTTAGCAAATGACGTCATATTTTAAACTCAATGCGATTGTGAGATTTGATCGAAAATAAAAGTAGCTAAAACCTGAAGTTTAGGATACTTTATCACATGTGTGTTGCTAAGGTGAAGAACAAACCTCCCTACTCAATTTTTGACTTGAACCTTATTTTTTTCCTTTATTGTTTTTTAATAAATTATGAAAACAAACAGACTCTGCAGGACTCCGTATATGGTGACAGACTCCCTCCCAGTTCTGTTACAAGCTGCCCAGTGCACTCTAGTAAACTCAATGATGTATAAAGTGCCTGTGCCAAGAATAAAACACGCTCATGTGAGCGATTTGGAAAAGTCTATCAAACGGAGCTGGAGGCAGCTCCTCTTCCTCCATGCCACTATCACTTCCTCCTACTGCGGTCTGCGCTCATTACACCAGATGCTGAATAAGTTCATATGCTGCACGCCTGTGTTATGGCTGTAGGAAGTAGCTGATTACACACATACGTGTGCACGCACTCTGTAACCTTTCTTTGTCAAATGTCCCTTCTGTGGTGTTCTCAGTCCAGTCTGCTATATTATTGAAAACAATTCAAAAAAGGAGTTGATTACAAAAAAGGAGAAATTCATTTTTTTTACAGTCCCCCAAAAAAAGGCTGTAAAAACAAACGTGGCCCAGCGTGGCCATGTGGATCCAGCCACCTTATCATTTTATTAAAATGATCCCGGATGTATTTTTCTCTCTGTGATCACAGAGCGGGCGTTGCGATTGACTGAGCAGGGCTTTTGGCGTGGACACCACCTCTCTGATGTGTTTTAATAAACACAACCTTGATTGTTCCCTGGTGTTATTTTGAAGCGTGGAAATGAGCCTTCTTTTCAATAGTCTCTGGACTCATTCCTGTTGGCAACATTCCGGTCATCCAAACAAAGTCAATGCTGTGATCTGCACTGGCCGTGTCAGACAAAAACACGCCGTTTCTAATTAGCTTTGTTAAAATAAAAATAGAAAGTAGAGGACGGCGGGGGAATAAGAGAACCTGTCTGAAAACCTTTATTGGTTGATTCAGAATCAAAGGGCAGCTTTGTCAACATTAGAGCTGGGTTGATATAGAGAAAAAAAGAAAAAAAAAGAAAGAAAAAAATCAAATATCATAATATCTTTTACCAAATACCTCAATGTCAAATTGCGGCATATTGTAGTGTGTACTATTGGTGCTTTCACAAAGTATTTCCACATGAGATTTTTGAGAAATAATCACCATTAATGTGGATATAATGATTGAGTGGGTAAAGGACAATAATAAAACAGTCTGGTAACTTTAAAAAAATGACATCACTAGTCTTTAAAACCAGGAAAAGACAACCCTTCTGTCACATCACAATATCCAAAATTTAAGACAGTATCTATCCTCACATCGATATCAATATTATGTCGATATAATGCCCAACCCTAGTCACCATGCAAAAGACTTAGCCTACCTGAACTGGTTTCCTCATGTCCCTTCTATGGAAGTCCTAGTGCTACTTCATGTACATGTTACTATCAACAAGTAAATTAGAGAAATTACTACCAAAGAAGCCAAGCTGAATTTCATTGAAAAAACTTAAATCGAATGTTTCTCAGAAGACATAAGGCTCTCCCGCTCCATTGATTGCAAACCTGATTTGCCGTATGTGTTCGGTTGATGAGCATCAGCTGTTCTTTTCTTTCCTACCCTGCCCATCTTGTGACTTACATGCCATTTTGCTGTCTGAATACATTTTTGCTGAATTTGGATAGCTTTCCCAGCACCAGAGCACTCTTGATTGGTTATTGTTCATTCATGAAATCAGACAAACCTCAAACAAGCCTGGATTTCAATTTCAGGAACATGAATCACTCATTAAATTCGACATTGCATTTTGCCATCATTAAACCCTTCTTGTAACATAACTTTCAAGTGCTAAAGCACATAAAATAAGGCCCCTGGTATATGAAACCCAACAGACAGTTTCCATGCTGCTGTACAGTGCTGATCTTGCCTTAAGCCACTCACTGGTATCACTTGTAGGCGGACAGAGGATTCTGTTCCTACACTGCTGAGATGAATATCAAGACAGGTACCGATGACTGCACTGTATATTTCCCCTTTGCTAACGCTTCCCTCCCTCGCTCATCATTCCCCTGTCACCTCACTGAAAGGTTGGAGTCTTTCTCTCTGAGGGTGTTTGTTCAGATGTGGGCAGCCAGGACACAGCGGCATGCCTGGGGCTTACCAATGAGATTAGACGGTGACAGTGACATGGCGCTATGGCCAAATGATCTCCAAAACCGCAGGCGGGGGCTGGAAAAGGGATGTTCTCCGCCACACACATGAGAAACAGAGGCCATGTTTGCTCTCCTCGGCTGCCGTTCTGCACTCATGTTGTTTTTGGTGAAATCAGAGGCTTGTTTAAAATACAGAGTGAGATGTACAGAGCTGATCTCCCATACGGACCAATAAATGGTGGTGGACTGGTAGCTGGAGACGTGCCCAGTTCACCTCCTGGGCACTGCTAAGGTGCTATTGAGCAATGCACCGATCCCCCATCTGATTGCAGCACTTTTCTATGGGCAGCCCCCCCTCACTCTGACATCTCTCCATTTAGTGCATGTATAGGTACTAAGCATGTGTATGTAATTCAGGCCTGTGCATAATGTGTATAATAACATTGTATTGTCCCCTTGCAGGATTAATAAAGTATACATTATTATTGTTTAATTATTTTCATATTTTGGGAAATACAACCATCGACAAATTAGGAGATGGTATCCTTATAGTTTGAACATCCAACACAACATTACTTTTCTCATATTCATTCTCATAATACACCTGTATTCACCCTCTGTCTTTTTAAATTCCCCTCCCGAAAAAATACCTCTCTGTTCTGATTGGTCAGTGTTTCCGGGTCTTCCCCATCTGCACTATCAAAGACTCGGCAGCCGGGGAATGACTGTAACGGCCCCGTAGCGACACGTCGTACCTATACCTATAGAGTCCTAACAACTCGTTTAAAGGCACCTTTTCTGAATACGGGGCTGTGTTTTTTTTTTTATATCTTCACCGTATTTATAGAGAACCTCAACCTGCTGTAGAATTAAAAAAAAATTAAAAAATTAAAAAAAGAGGAATTCTTACCAATTACAATACGGGACCTTTAAGAGATTCTTAGTTATGCCATTTCAATAGAACGCAAAACCGCGATGTGACCCCATTGTACATATGGACAACACCTATGTGACTGGCAGTATTTCTAGGGGAAAGGGTTTGGTAAGTATTGGTCTGATGAACAAACAGACCTGGAGCAGGGACGGAAGGGAACGTTAACAATAACACTTTGCCTTGGTAGCACGACAAACCTGCTGAAGGAGTTCTTTTGGTTGTGGAGGGGGGAAGCTAGTGTGTCAAGAACATATTCAACATTCAGTATTACCGTACTGTAATTTCACCATCAGGTTTTAAAGTAAGCGCTCCCATTCAGCATGCAAGCTTTCTACAAGGTCAAAAGCTCACACACTCAAGAGCACCAATAAAAAAAAAACAGCTTTTGACATTTTCATTTATGTAACAGATGAAGGATGTTTTTTTTTTTTTCTTTTCTTCTGAAGCCTTGACTGGAGAACTTGATCCCCACCTTTTTCTTTATTCTTTCTTTATTTCTTTATTACCCGCCTATTGAATACACTTTAGGCTAAATTAATCATTAAAATGCGTTTGTCACTCTACCTAATCATCAGGATTTAAGTGCTTTGCATTATATTTGTAAGGTTATTTCAGAACCTTCTCTTTTTAGACCAATTGCAAAAAAAAAAAAATAAGACATAAGTTTAAGGTGATAATCACATCCAAAACCGAGAAAAACCTAAAACTTCTGACTGTACTCAGTGTATGTATATCAAGTATCTACAGTATTCACAACCTCAGAGCCACTTGGAACATGTGTGTGGAGAACACTGACACTGTGCGATTCCGTCACAATCAGCGAATGTTGGCAGCTGCTTATTACATGATTAACATAAAAGTAATATGTTAATTCATAGTGTTTCACGCAGCCCAAGAACACCAAGTGAGAACTTGATGACCATGCATGCTCATGTTTTGGGACATAAAGTATCTGCATGATCACAAGCCACAAACAAACGCAGCTTGTAAAACTAAAATTAGTTAATCGGCGGATTATATTTGGCATGAAGTAGGTCATATAGAGTTTCATCCAAAATGTGATTCTTGCAGTTGTAGAAAAGCTTCTGCAACATAAAAATGTAAACTAAAATATAGGCTGATGAAATTCTTGGTCATAAGTACACATACGGAAATAATCCACACCCTTAAAATGCAAGAATTATTAACCATTATTGACTTTATTTGAAATTATTTATTAATAGCCTATGACTCATTAACTAATACTATTAATACTAGGAGTCAAGCACCAAAATTTTAGATATTAAATTTCCCATAATGCAATATATGGCATATTTTTGGCTTAATCCTGCAGCCTGCCACCATTCAAACTTCACACTCTCAGTTTGTAACGCAAGCCTTCTGTTAAAATGTGTCATCCTAGAGTCTAAAACGAGATCATTGTGACATCACTCCCAGTATTATTTCCAGTTCATAACCAGGACAGGCCAACATTGGACAAGCAACCTGGCACTGATTCTTGATGATAAACGTGCTTAGTTCATCTGGCATATGTCACCTCACATTATCAAAAGACCGATCAACAGGTTGACCTGAGATGAAGGGCGATTCAGTTTGCTATATAACAGCATGAAGAACAAAAGAATTATTACACAGCAGCAGGAACAGAAGCTGTCCACGTCAGCAGCGAATGGAGATTTGAAGTGCACGGTCATGGGATTACAGCTGGCACATCATGACCAGTGTGTTTGTTTTTATGATAAGAGCTCCATCACTGTATTGTAGCTACAAGAGGATAAAGTTCATTCTTTCTTATCAGGACTGTAATTCTTGATAGCCATGCACACATCTGTCAGCAGCTACATTTCCATGGAGGATTATCTGACCGGCCGGCAGACACACTGATGCTACTGCTTATTTAGGAGGAGCTAGAAGAAATTTGTCATATGATGGATTATTTGGCAGGGTGCAAACTGAAGAATGAGATGCTATATTTTAAAGAGAGCAGCTTTTTGAGTGTTTCATGGACAACATATCCGAACTCTTCTTCTGCTCCCTGCCCTCATCATGTGTGTCTGCTGTGCTCTCTCAATCTTAAAGCTGAATACATACGTATATTGTAAAGGATGGGGCTTACAGCTACTACAGCTACTACTACTACTAGCTATTACAGCTACATAAGATGTCAGAAATACTTGGAATGACAAAGTGACATTTTATAGGTAAACAAACACATGGAATGTGAATGTTATCTCCACCACACTGTAAAAATGACTTAATCTTTCACCTGAAAATGTAATTAAATTGCTCAATAACAATAATAAGGGAAGTACTATATTTGTAATTGATTAAAATATATTTAGATATTTTTCCCTGAATACCAATGCCAAGTAAAACCCTTACATTGACAAATCCTTAATGTATAAAAGGGTCTTCCATATACAAGTTCAAATCCTTTAAACAATCCAAGTAATCCATAAAAATACATTAATGATAAAACACACGTGGGTCACTAATATTCTTTTGGGCTAACACCTTGACGATGATGATGGCATGAGATGAGGCAAGTCAAGGTCAGATGTATGCATGGAAAAAGAACCAACTAGCATGAGTACAAATGGATGAATAAAGATAAACTGAAGCAGAATGCACAGCATACTGTAAATGTGTTCTTTTCTATTCCTGTTTATTTTAACTAGCGTCTTTAAGAGCTCATTGAATGAATTAAAAGACAGTAAACAAGGAATTTTTGGACGAGAACTCCCACTCCCAATAAAAACATTACCAGTCTTTTCCATGGCTGCTGATGGGTTTTATGAAGACTGCGTGTGTAATGACTTTTCTGTAAGATTCACATGACATTAAAAAGAAGACCACAACTCCCTTGGCCGCCCTTGGCAAAGAACAAGGGGAAGTGAATGTTTGTGTCTACAATATAAAAAAGAAAGGATTGGAATGCTATTCTATGCTATGTTCGTCTTTATTAGGGTCCTTCATTTGTTGTCTTTGTCTGTTATGTGACCCACTGTATATCATAGTTAAAGAGCTAGATGGTTCCACTGTTAAGTCAAGGCTAAATGTGCACAAAAGTTAAAAGATTGTGGGGTCACTACTGCATCAGTCAATTAGGTGCTCAATGGGGATGTAATGAGACACCCAACTCACGATTCGATTCCCAATGCTATTTTCTCACGATTTTTATTAACAGAATGAAATGACTGAAACATATTCCTGTATTTATACAGCAAATCAGCAAATGTGTCCTTATCAACTTCTCAACAGTGCTACTGATATAGTATTTTATCTTAAATAACCAAAAAATGAATACAAAATGTAAATGCTTGATTATTGCTAAGGCCATATGGTTACATTTAAATTATTTATCTGAAATGTACTAAATTATAACAACTCGTCAACAGTCACTTGCTCTTGAACAACATAAAGAAGAAAGATTAGATGGCAGAACAACCCAAACGCAACACTGTCCACGGTGTCAAAGTGCAGCGAGTCTCCTCTGTGTCTTTAGCTGCAGACAGTTGTACGTCCCAGTGCTGGAATCCTTTCCAGTGAAATACATTCACACTTTACACCAGGGCTGTAGTACTCGAATCCGGACTTGAGACCGTTTTTCTATGGACTCGGACTTGTCTTGGACTTGCTAGTATTTGGACTCTGACTTGTCTCGGTCTTGGCCACTGGTCTTGCCTAATATGGCTTTTGGTCTTGACCAAGTCCAAGTGTCTTTATTATGTTGATAATAATATTGGAGGGAAAGTGAAACCCAAAATGATTGTCTTGATACTGTCATGTATAAGACCTTTTTTTTCTGTCCTGGATTCAGTCTTGACTCGGACTCAAACCTCTTTGGACTCGGCATTGTCTTGGACTCAAACCTCTTTGGACTCGGTCTTGACTTGGACTCGACTAGTCCTGGTCTTGGACTCGATTAAGGTGGTCTTGACTACAGCCCTGCTTTACACCATTTAGCTGTCGGCCTTTTAACCATGTTGCTAGCTAATGTTTCTGGCTAACGTAACCTGCTGTATGTTAGCTAGCGTCATGCCCTAGGCTGTTTAAAAATTGCATCGTGATTCAGTTTTATCTCAACTAGTTGTTTACATATTTAAATCAACTATTAATCATTTCATGATGCTGCCTTACATCCGTAGTGCTCAAATAACCTCTTTTATCAGTATTTATGAAGTCAATCTGAGACAGAGAAGTGTGATATTAAGCATACTTTTAGAAGCTTGCACCCCAGAGGATATGGACGGTAGCCCTAAGAACATGGCAAACACTGCTTCATAAACAGGAACCACCAGGAGTGTCCCAGTGGGGCAACTAGAATCTACAAAGTGGACCTTTGGCAGAAATTATTCTGTGTTTTTACCCATTCTGTGAAACACCCTGATGAAGGCCCTGTGTTGGTTGTGTGTGTTGGTTCAATACAGAGCACACTCTTCCTCAGATGTACACAACTTGAACCCTTCAGATTTATATCTAACCATGAACATGGTTAAAATTTCAGTCCCAAATGTTCAATTAGCCATCATGGACATTTTCTTTCTTTCATTACAAGCATATGGGGTCCCCTGTAGACCCATTGAACTGACTCAGTAAGACTGAAAAAGACACACTACTGGAAAATTCAATCGTATTTTGCAAAAACAATGCCATTTTGTTATGCATGACAATCAGACATTGGGGGAAAAAACATCATTGTTCTTTGTTTAATTCCCATTTCATTCTCACATGATCCATTAAACCTCAATTACTTAGAATTACATTTTTTTTTCTTTTTTTAGTCCTACAGTATTCCTTTGCCATTATGATTAGTTTTTAGACAAATGAATTTCGGTGAGCCAGTGCTGCAGAAATTCAGGCAAACACATGCTAGCAATAAAAAAAGACGAAAATTTGAATGCCAGAATGCTTATCTGTACAGTATGTATTGTTATTTTTGCTCAGATTATAAAAATGCTTCAGGCATCTGGCAACTGTACATGTGACCCAATTCAAATATAAAGAGCTGGTACCGTGTGTAGTTAAATTGACATGACATACTGGAGCTTTGGTCTGGACGTTTAGCTGAAAAAGGCATTATGTTCCTGACCTCGTTCAGATATTACACATCTCCAAATTAGATGATGTAAAACACACATTTCCACACCGAATGAAAAAGCACAATAAGTAAATGCTATGTGAATACATTATACACACACTCACACACACACACACACAAGCATCCGCAAACTAAGCAGACAGCCATAGTCTGTGCTCTGTCTCTCATAATGTCACTACAGATAACGGTCCAACACCTTCCCAACAATGCTTCCTCTGGCCCAATAAAATCATAAAACGCTTCTCAGACTGCTTCCCTCTTTTTCAGTGTCTCTTTGAACTCGGGTGACACTGAATGCAGCCGAGGAGATGGCAGACGTGACAGTGTGAACAGCAACAGTCTGGTGCTAGACACCACTTTACACCCATACTGCAATTTACAGTTCAAAGTGCAAGCCTGAAAGAAAATATTTAAGAACGATGGGAAGGATTACCGATACACGTGCCACATACAAATGGGTGATTTGGCGCTTTATCGTGTCTGACGGGGTTAGCGACAAAATGGCGGTGGATGGCATGTGTGGGAAGGTCTCGCCAAGGCGTGAGGTACATAGTGAGTACTTGTCAGTCCTTTTGCAGGAAAAAAAAAAAAGCGAAACCAATGCCATCGCTGAATGGCGAGACAAAATTCGAAAGCGCGGCAAAGAAAAGGGAGGGTGATGTTTTCAAAACAAGCTTGAATAGATTCACATTTACAGTAACACAAAGAAATAAATGAAGCCCCTTGAAGAGCAGAGCTGTGTTTTGGGCAGAGAAACCAGCAATTTTGCAATTCTTCTTTTGAAGGTTTTCTTCTGTTTGGGGTGGAGAATTGGGGGGTTTGTGGCGCACTGGCAGCTGAGGCAATCTGGGTCCCAAGCACATCTAAGGTTGGGCAATTAGTTCCAGTGCCACTATTAATGTGCTGAAGGGGCGCGCTCTGCAGGGGGTTGAGGGCTTGGCTCAAAGGGCTTCGGTCCTTGCTGGGAGGAGGGGGTGAATATGGACAACAAAGGTGGGGGTCAGGACCTCAGGGCCATGTGAAAGCTGTACCATATCCACTGACCTCTGCGTGCTTGTACAGGCCCGGCCGTCAGACTGGCCAACAAACGGATACATGGCCGGTACAGTTTCTACTGTTCACTGCAATGTCAGCGCCAATTTCCAAGAAGAAGACTGGCAAATATTGAGATGGTTGACAAACTGAAGCTAGGTTCATGTTAGCAGCTCAACACTGGCCTATAATGAAGTATTTAATTAAGGCCTCATTTAGGCATTGCTAATGAGGCTCCTTCCCGACAACACTTGGCCAAACCTTTTTTTTTTTGGGGTGTTTACCCAATTTCATTGGATAGGATAACTATTTAATATGCATTTCCAAGCTCATATATGTGACTAGCACTTCCTTCACAATTCACTATGTGGGGATCACACACCTATGAATTATTAGTGAGGATTCAAGGAGAGTTTAAGTGCTAACGTGTTTAAGAAGATGACATTTTGAGGAATACAAATGTCTGTTTACATATTTTTTTTCTAAAATATGAAATTCAATTTTAAGACGGTAGCAGACAACAAAGCAAGCAGTGAATTGGATTGATTTGCCTGAGAAAGTATTGCTTTCCATTTAACACTGTCAGCCTGCAACACCTCTTATAAATACAGTAGGGGTCATCACCACATCAACTTCTCCATCCTTATCATAATGCTCCATGCTGGTAATTGTTTTCATTATGGTTTTATCTATTGGGCATATTTTTTCTTAAGTGAATAATTCTTTTACTCATTAATTGCATAAAACATCCATCTGTTCCCAGAGTGCAAACTGACATCTCCAAATGTCTTGCTTTGTCCAGAAAAACTAAAAGATATTCAATTAGCAATGATATAAAACAAATAAACCCCTCACATTTCAAAAGCTAAGAATGTTTGGCATTTTCCTTAAGAAATTACATAAAAAGCATAGTTCATTATCACATTCTCTGTTGATTGGCTAATTAGTAAAAACGACACTAAATGCCAATGCCAATTAAATTTGTTCATATACGTCTTAAAATTCTTTCCATTTTCTATTTTTATCCGGAAAATAATTCAATTTAACTCCGATGTCAGTGAACTACACATTGACTAGAACATTGGTCGAAGATGGAGGCAAATCAAACACCACAATGCATATTCCCATTTGTAGGGCATGATTCAGGCCAACATTGTACTTTGAGACCCACATGCTGCCCACATCTCTCTCCAAGGCTTTTGATCTTCTCCGTAATATGTCAAGGGTATTTAGGAGACAGAAAGCAAGACGTAAGCAGAGAAATGTAATGCCAGCAAGCCCTTTTTGTGTTGCAGCTGTGCTCTGTGATCCAATACATTTTTACCTTTCACGTTTTTTTTTTTTTATTTTTTTTATGTCAGCGGTGGCTACAGACTCATTTTTTTTAATGCGAGCCGCCACAGTTGCTGTTACAGACAGATGAATGAGGACAGTGGCTGCTGCAGAGCACGGCCGCCTGGGTTTGAAACGTAGCTTTTCAGGGCCACTATTAATCCACAACATCCAACCTTCAATTCTCCTGCCTCTTATTACACACAAGTCATGGTCAGTCATGGTTTTTCATTCAACTTGGAAAATATTTTGTGTTTTCTTTAAGAATATATTCTTTTTCTCCATCTTTCATTTCATTTATTCATTCATTTTGTTAAACTGGTAGGAAGGTTTATTTTTAAGCAAATATTTTGGAAAAAGGGATGTATATAAAAATATAAGTATTAAAGTGAAGCCAATTTAAAATATTTAACATATGGTGGGGTAGTTAGGTCTAAAGCAATGCATCATATTTCTCTGTGGAAAATATGAATCTGCAAAGTGACAAAAAGTGGATTGTGTAGTGCAGAACATTTCCAAGAAGTAAAGCCTCTAAATTGTACCTGTGCAAATGTGCTTGGTTATGATCCAACGCTTAACAAAAGGTCAGAAAAAGAACAAGTCCATTCTTTCTATGCTCTTTCTACATTTTTGGAAAAAGTTTTTCTACCTCTTTGTACTTTCTCGTTGTCCCCTGATTGGTCATCAATGGCAGCTTCAGCCACATTCAAACCTTTTGCCACTGCGGCTTGGCGGGTTTGGCCGAAGCGCTGACCACGAGAGTTTGACAGGAGCCTTTGTGTTCTCTCAGGACAATAGGGGTGAGAGGTGGGGGGTCAAACCAAACTGCTGTACACCCCCAACACACCCCGTTTCATCTGTAAAGTTCTCGCCTGCTGACCTTTAACCCCTCTGGTCATTGTCTGACCAAAAATAATAAAATCTGTTCCGGAAAATAAATGCCTGAGAGACTGCTGTCTTTATTGTACGTCTCTGCTGGCTTTTCCCTCCATCTTCGCCTGCTAATATGGATGCTTGACCAAAAGATTATGGCAAGATTATTCTTGAGTCTTCTGGCAGATGGTACGGGTTCACTTTCGCGAGCTGGCTCTTGGCAATTTCCTTATTTCTTAATGAAAGGCAACAAAGAAGAATTGGGTTGGTAATGCATTGTGTGGGATTACGCTTAATACATGTACTTGACAGCAACTGCTTCATTGTAGACGTGAAAGTTGTTGTTTGTTTCACTCCAACCTGCTCTGAGACCATTTGGGTGTTGGATTAGCCAGAAAACGGGGATTATTACAGAGTATTGAATGCCATTTGCGAGTGAAGATGACCTAACTAACTGATTCTGAAGCATTGGGTTACAGCAAGCTGCTGTGAACCTTTTTTTCCTTGGTGTAGTGTGTATGTTTCTTTAGCTTCTATGGCGGGTCGAATTATGTGCTTTGCTTATGTAGGTCACAGAGTCACTTCAGGACAATTGCAGTGAGCACGCAGTCATTTGGGATGGTGTTGAATTTTCTGAGCAACACCCTGGCAAAAGAACACCCATTGAGTTCTTACACTCCCGCCATTGCGGTTTGTGTAGGAAGGTGCAGCATGTTCTTGTCCTTAATTAAGCGTCTTTCCTGACCCATGATTTTTCATTTTCAATTCTCCTAATCGCGACGTGGAAGACTGCACGTCTCCAATTGCAAGAACTGCAATTTGAAGTATTTTGTATGTCGAATTTTGCAGCTTTAATGAAAAAGGTCTACAGAAAAATCAGGGCTTGGTTATGGTGCTGACGCAATAGCTGCATTTTGGTACCAATACTAAAATTATTTTTTCATCATTTAAACTGGACTATCGACAGTAAAATTGGGATCACATTTTTTTTCCCCACAAACCATCCAAACCTTCACTACATATTTTTTTTTAAATTGTGTCATATTACAGAGAAGTGTACATGGAAGTCATCACTGATGCCTTTTCTCTGAAGCCAACCCCCCCCCCGACCCCCTTTTCTTTTTCCTCTATGAAGCAGCTACCCCCCCCCCACCCCTACCCACAGACAAAAGTCAGGTCTGTAACCCCTGGTCCCACCCCTGTGCTCTTTGACCTATAGTGGAGGCCTGGCTGAGCACAAACAGTGGTCGTCCCCTGAAGCCCTCCCACCACCTCCACTTCCACCATAGGCTCCTGTTTCACACAGGCAATGAAAGGGCCTACTGTAAATAACGGGGGCCTTGCTGACCCTGGCGTTTATCTGGGCCTGAGACTCCTGCATCCATCCTACTGTAACAGAGCCCACCGCTCACAATAGACTCTCTCATGGGTGTTAGACTGTAGGCTCTCTCCCCTCTGTGCCCACTCAGAATGGGGATTAGAAAAGAAAAAGAAAAAGGAAGGGCCCCTGTCAGGTCCTCCGAGGGGGTCAACCCCCTCCAAACCAGCATCACAACCCCATCCCACAGACACTTTAGCCTTTGTCCCTGTGTGAGGCTTGGGAGCAGGGAAGGATAGAGGGAATGTGGAGGTGGGGCTAAAGCCTGAGACCAATCACTCTGACAAAATGCTGGATCAAACTCACAGCTCCGAACAACATCAAAGCTCACTCGCTGTGCTAAAGCCACTAAGACATTTCCACATTCGACTGTGTGCTTCCTTCTAGATCAATCTGTGTCAGTTGGAGGATAAGACTTTGTTTTCTAAAAATTTGTGAACTTTTTATATTTCAGAATATTGTGGTATCAAATGTTAATATCTACAGCTGAAATGAAAAGTTGAATGACTGATTGATTAGTCAAATCAAAGAAAATCTATTTTGATAATCATAAAAAGGCATAAAACCAATATATTTGGGACCATGGGCATTTTTCTGACATTTAACAAACTTAACCACTAATTGATTGATGATAATTAAGATAATAATCACTGTAAAAATTGTAAAAAAATAAAATAACATAAAAAAATTTAATCTTCAATCAGAATCTTCAATTTTATCGATCTCTTGTTGGCTATGAGTGCTATTCTAAACATAAGAAGAAGAAATAAAGTTAGGGGACGATGATGAAACGTCTTTATAGGCTTGTCCTGTCTGTAGACTAGCCAGAGAGAGAAGGGGAGAGAGAGAGAGAGATAGAAGAAGGTTCCAGGTCAGAGGCTAAGTGAAATATATCCCCACTCTGAGGCATGCAAGAGAGAGGATGCAGGAAGCTGGAGGGCCAGAGATAAGGGCACAGACGTAGGCGATAAGCACCCAAACACCTGTTAGGGAAGCTCCAGCTCTTCGTCTCAGACCAACACTCACAGGAGACAATAAAACACAAGCAGGGAAGGAAGAGGTAGGAAAAAAAAAAAAATATGGACAAAACCATCAGAGAGAAAACTGCCTCTGTAATCTGCTTTTCTTTTCTGAAAGGTGAGAGCGGAGAGTGAAAGGAGCAGAGGGTGTCTGGGTGCTGCTGCTGCTCGTATGAGGGGGATAAAAGCCCATCCTGTTTTACAGCATGCTTAATGGCATATGGTGGGAGCCTACAGCATCATTTGTAAGGTCAGCGGCGAGACAGGAGTGGCAGAAATGATGCTGTTTGAGTCATGACATGTCAGAGCCACCCGCTTCAGTGATCAGTCCAGGAAATGGAATGGCTTTTTTTTTCTCCCCCCCTTCCTCTTCTTTTACTATCCCACTCTCGCCTTTTGGGGCCCAGGGACAAACAGACAAACACAAAACAATCTGGAAGCGGTCAAGAGAGACCTTGGAGACGCCTGACAGTCGGGCAGTAAACAAGAAAGAGAGGATTCATGATGTGTCAGGAGAGAAATTCATGGGCTGATTACGGCAGGAAAACCGTCTGACCGATCAAATGATGTTTACTGTCAAAAACCTCATCAGCAATCTGGAAATGATGATGTCAATTAGGGGTACGCTGATAATGTCGTAATCTTCCAGTCAAGGGTCAATCCAGTCTGAACTAACGGTAAACACAAATACAAATACATATTTCATCACTGTACAAAACATTGTAATTGCCTACTGTACCATTGAATAGTCATGTCATCATCATAAATTATGGAAGTGAAGGGGTTTGCAATAGCTAAAGACCAGCTTACATTCTACAATTTGACAGTTATTTAAAACAATGTTTTTTTAGGGCTGATTTGAATATTTTAAGACTAATTTTGATTGCGTTTAAGCAAAGAAACAAATACATTAAATCAAAATGAAATTAAATTGTAATATGTTCCACTAGAATAACATACCGGGAACCTTATTGTTATATAAACAGGTCAACTACACAGAAAATATAACTGTTACTTTAAAAAAAAAAAAATTAATTTAATTAATTAAATTAGTTATGATTTCAATAACATAGGTTGGTTGTTAGTCAAAAAAATTGGGGACTGGGGACTTTACTCACTTTCATTTTTTTTAAAGATTGATGTTCCTGCCCTGGGCTCGGTGAAAAAAAGGTGACGGCATGTTTTTTGTTTGTTCCTTATTTAATTAAAATGTTGAAACCAAGTATTCAGGGACATTACTTCAATACCCCCACCCCAAAAAAAAATATTCTTTGTTTTTTTTGTAGTTTCTTATGGGGAGTGTGTGTTATTTTGTGGCTTTGTGCAAGATACTGGCCATGAGAGTACAACGGATAAAGATAATGTACAAGAATACAGATTGATTATTTATGATAGAACTGGGCAATACTGCATTGGCTACAGAAAACCCTTACATTGAATTAGCTGTGACAACATTTTGAACTCCATGCAAGCACAATTCTATGTGTTAGAATAACATTTTAAAAGAATTAAAATAGCATCTACTGTTTTAGATTAAGGCTTTATCAGTATAAATTGATTACCAATTCAAAACGGGTGAAAAAGCCCTTTTAATGCATGATTTCAGGCATGATTTTGTACATACACCTACGATGATGGATGCATTTCTTATCCGACTCGCACTCTGTTTTCAGACATTCTTTCTCTTCAAGCAGACAAATCTCCCTTCAATTGAATTCTACACCCACCTCACATGCAGCCTGTGTGAGGGGGGCCAGCCTATCCATCATCAGCTCTCTCCTTCTAGTAATCTCTCTGGGCGTCTTTGGTCAGCAATACATAAATCAATTATGGTTTTAAGCTTTATGCCATGATTTACCCAACTGATCCCTCTTGGATTACAGCGGAGCTTAAAAACGTGTCAGGCGGCGCTAAGGCTCCAAGTCGCCTTGACATTCATTGCACTCAAGCCACGACGCTCGCCAAGCAGCATGTCAGATGCCACAGGTTCAGACCTGACAGCGTTTGGAAAAGGCTGACAGGCTAGACAGATATGGCTGCTTTGTGATAACACAATGATGGGCTCCGTTGTTAATAACATTTTGATTTCTTTGTGTTATATCTTAACCTAAATTTGTCCACGGTTGATTGTCGAAGGGACACATTTCACAAAGCCAAGCTAGATGTGGAAATTCTGCAACAAATGTGAAAAAAATACCATCTAAAAAGGATAAAATTATTAATGACTAATAAAGGTGCTAGTGGCCAGTAAAACAGTAAGCATGCTAGTTGCTAAGTAGCATTAAAGGACATGCACTGCCTCTAATGTCCTTCACTCAAATTATTTGAACTACTACTACAAAAAATGATTTAATAATTTCATACTATGACACAAATAATGTATTGACATATAGAATAAGTGTTCTCACATGCATTAACTATTGTTTGTATATATCCTAAAAAAATAAACTATTTGTTACCTATATAAAGCTGATTATCCAGATAAATTAAAATCTGTATTTTTGTCTATTAACAAATCATGTTGTGATAAGCTCTGATTTTGATTGAAGTTAAGGCAAGTTTTTTTTTTTTTTAAGTCAAGTTCAGGTTAAATTAGTTTGACTTAGATTTTTATTGCGATTTATCAGATTGTTATTATCATTACCCCTAATTGTTGGACCAAGTCTGATCTGTCCTTTTGTAGTTTTCACTGTATATCTGCTTAATAGTTTTCACTGTATTTCTGCATATTAGATTTCACTGTATGTCTGCTTCATATTTTTTTTGTATTTACACTTAAAGAACGGCCGTTCATTGTATAATCCAAATTGCTTGGGATCACTTGTCATTCATTGCCAATTCTATTTTGCATATTTAACAGTAGCATAATGACCAATTCTAAATGTTTATTACCAGTAACATGAATTATTGGAAGTTATGATGGCTATTTTAATTTCCAGTCATCTGTTGCAGAGACCCTCTTGGGTTCATGAGCAGATAGCTAGCCCTATGTTACCATTCACCTGTTGAGCAAACATGTTTCCATGGGCTCTGAAGAGCTAGATTAAAAGCTCACTTGGTGCTGTTCTGGCCTCACTTTCCTACCTGAGAGCTCCTTTGTGACAGGTGACGGTGGAGAGAATGGGGGTAATTTTTATGACCAGCTTCTTAGCGTGCTGGTATCACTCCATTGGGGCCCCCTTGCCAATCTCTGGCAAACCATTCAAGTGGCAACAAAGAGGCTAATTAGAAGCTCTCTCGCTGGAAGCCCGCGGAGGACTCTGGTTTGATACTTCCCAGGGTGGCTAGGGGGCCTCAGAGGTGGCGACACACACACACACACACACACACACACACACACACACACACACACACACACACACACACACACACACACACACACACACACACACACACACACACACACACACACACACACACACACACACACACACACACACACACACACACACACACACACACACACACACACACACACACACACACACACACACACACACACACACACACACACACACACACACACACACACACACACACACACACACACACACACACACACACACACACACACACACACACACACACACACACACACACACACACACACACGTTGGCCCTTTGGCTCTAGCACATTTGCTCATTGTGGCCGTCCTCCTTACGGTCTGCCAGAGCAATAGAATCAGAGAGGGGGAACCGACACATCTTCTTTCATGTGGCGGGGACCCAGAGAGGGGATGCTAATGGGATATCGATGGGATTAGAACCCAGAGCGTTCAGGTCCAGGAGAAAAGGGGCAGGACTCTATGAACTAGAACTAAAACCCACTCAGCTTTAGGGCCGGATCATTCTAATTCTATTGACTTTTTCTTTTTTAATGGGAAAGTTGACAATGATGCATGCACCTTAATACAGTAAGAAAGTCTGCCAATAGGAGAAGGTCTGAAAGTCTAGTAAAAGGTTTACAAAAAATGCTATTAAATCTTTCTCCCTGTTGAATCTCACTCACTGTGCATTTACACAGAAACAGTGGCACAACCTCTTTCCCTGCCAACACTCAGAGCAGCTTCTGGGACTAGAGATAAAAATCAGGAAGTTAGTGCCGATAACGCATTTGCATGTCACCTGATAACTGGCTGTAATTAGTACTCCCCTTGAGCCCCACCCCACCACCACCACCACCAAACCCCTCACAACATGACAAAACAAAAAAACAAAAACCCACACGCTCACATGGACACACACACACACACACAAGGCCAACTTCCAGTACAGTATGTTATCCTTATCCCTCCCTCCAGACCACAAGGCCCCCACAGGGACAAAAGACAGGGGCCTCAGTGTGTTTGTTTCATAGCATCCCCTGCCAGAGCGCATCAGCAAAGGCCACGTCTGCCGAGCCCTGTTAGCCACACAGAGGCAGCTGGTCGCACCAAGTCAAGCTGTTAACTTTTATTGCACAAGCACCTCCCTCCACTCTTATCTCAGAGAGGGAGGTGATCTAATCAGCCTACTGATTAGATCGCCTCCCTCCATTGCCATAGCCACTGTCTAGATATTAGACTGCCAGTCCCACCCCCACCCACCCCCCTTGACGGTGCCCTTCTGTTTTTCTCCCTCCATCCCATTTCAAAAAAGCATCTCAATTTCTTCTAAAAAAGCAGCTTTGCCACATTTAAGATGACTCGCCACCTGACAACACTGCAAGACTGCACAATAATAAAATGATTGTTGATCTGTACTAAGGTGTGTGTCTGTCTGTGTGTGTGTGTGTAGTCCATTCCACATGATGTAGCCCCCTGTGTTAAGTCTTTAATCGATACATCTCCCTATCCTGACAGTGAGGACAGGGCCCAGATCTGAGATCAGAGCAATGGCGGTGTAAATCTTTACGGTTCAACCGGAGCCTTTTAAAGCCTGTCTATAATTGGACCTCAGCCAGCAGCTGCCTCAGCTGCGGCTATCACCATGGGCCCGGTCAAAGCGCCAGTTCCTCAGGGGCATAAACAAACACTGCACCTCCAATAAGAGCCAAAAAAGCACCTGTGTGAGGATAAAAAGAGAGAAGATGTGGCAGCCAGACTTGAATAAGCCCTCTGCTGTTGTCTGTGGTTGAGGTATTTCTTGGAGGTGTTTTCGTGGAGTGAGGCTTTTTGTGCTTTTGGATTATTACAGCAACATGTACTGTACCTCTGAGTGCAAGCCGGGGAGACTAAGCTCACTGAGTGATTTCAAATAGAGGGTAATCCACTGCCATGTAATGGATGCTTTGTTGACAAGCTTCTTTCAGGAAGCAGGAAAATGCTTGCACAGTTTTACAGGTTAGGATCATAAGCTGGAAACGGCTTTAGTTTTTAGTTTGAGGTATTTTGTTTCAGACCAAAAATTATGTACTGTATTCAGGAAGCGAGACTGAGACAATGAAGCAAACGACTGACTGCCAACTGCAAAACACCCAGTACTATCCATAATGTTTCAGCGCTATCACTGTTCTTTTTTTCCTTTACACAGAGAAACAATTTCTGAAATTGAGCAGAATAATCTACCTGACAACCTACAACCGCACCATTCAGATGTTCTAAAAACATGCGCAGTCATACATTTTGGTCAACATGCACAGATGTCTGATGAAATTAAAGTCACACAGACCCGAGTGGGAACTCTGATGCTCAGGTCCATGCTACATCTAACACGTGCTCTGGTTTATTGGCATTTCTTTAAACCAATCACACAATTGTCTTGGGCAGCGCTAAACGCCTACACGGCGCAACGGTGCCTCTGCAAAATAGCCTTCGGGAGGAAATTGTTTTGGTAGAAAATGTTGTACGAAAGGTTGTTTTAGTCGTGAACAGAAAACTCAGATTGGACAGATAGTCTAGCTAGCTGTCTGGATTTACCCTGCAGAAATCTGAGGAGCAGTTAACCATAGTCCTCAGAACATCCGGCAAGTGGAAGGTCGTGGATATTGACTAATGCTAAATCTGACTACATTAAGGGTAGATGGATATAGGTAAGGTAGTTGCTAGTCCGTGTTGCAGCTGGTGAGTTTTTCACAGTTAGACATCAATGCTGGTTGATAATGGTCCAGTAGAAGCTACTGTGGTCAACAAAATGGGTGAAGCAGCAATTCCTTTTCCCAGCAGAAAACTTGTAATGCTAACTTGCTAATGGATCGACAGGTTTTATATTTACTACCTGTTGCCTCCTAGTATTAGTAATTCGATAAACTTGTAAACGGGAGCAACAGAACCCAAATTTGAGCAAAGAAGGTGGTGTCTGGGTGGAACCAAGCAGGAATCTTTGTTTGGGCCAGATTCTCACAAAAATCACACATAATAAATTACAATAATGATACAAAAATGGTCATCCCCTCCAATATTTTGAATCATATCACAATAGCAATAAATTCAAAATAACCACAATTAAATACTTTCCTCATATTGGGCAGCCCTAGAAGAAGTGATGTTACTCTTAAAGATAATGGTTTGCCTTTCCAAGAGATAAAATGGGTATATATATATATATATATATATATATATATATATATATATATATATATATATATATATATATATATATATATATATAAAATGTCATGCAAGTGGAGACTATTTTAAGACAGCATCTGTAAACATTTAGTTGTTTAGTTGTATCTTAAACTACTTACACAATTAGAATTCATCATGGTGGCCATTCACTTGTGGCTTTAATATATAGTACAAAAGCAGTGGTTAATGGTTGATAGTGGCCAAAGCACACAAGTGTCAGTATGTAGGGAAACAGCTCGTACACCTTCCACTGGCCTCACCTCAACGTGCAGGATGTATGTGTGTGCATACATTGTTATCACCTGCAACAAACGCTATGGCCCCATATCTGGCTCAATCTGCTCTTGGTTTACTGAGGATGAGTGCCAAGGGTTATCTGTCCCACTCTGATATGCACAGATAAGGGCCTTGGGCCCACTGTTTAAACACCTGGGGCCCGGGGTATTAGAGCACCCTCCATACCCCTTTGCCACAAAAGCGGAGGAAATGGAAGAGTGAGCGCTGGCTGTTGCTGCTGCTACTGAGGAAAATGTGTGTTAAAAGTAATAGGCGCATGAGCGTGTGCGGAGGTTAATGCAGGGGTGATTATCTCCACCACTCCCACCTTGTACCCACATACTTCCATCAATACTAAGCATAACATGATGAAAAACAGCGAGAAGAGGCAGAAATTCATTGCCTCATTCATGTTGCCACCCCCTTTCAAAAAAAAAAAATTATGAAAAGACAGAGTTAAAGCATTGACAGTTATCAGTAATGTTTAACGGCTATATGCTGGAAAAGCTCCCCTTTAAAATAGGCTCTCTTTTCACTTATGTGATGTACATTACAGCGAGGGTCAGTCATTTGCATGAGAATGGACGATTAAGTGAAAGAGATAAACCCAAGGCTAGCTCCCGTGAATTGGATGCTGTGTTTGGAATACCAAGCAGTGGACTATTTTTTTACGTCTTTCCCCTGCAGAATTAGCCCCCTGCATCATGCATTTATTTTCCCAATAATGACTCAGGCCCTTCATGTGTTGATTATTTTCTCAGTGCAAGGGTTACTAAAATATTGCTGTAATCCTGTATCCTTGACGTAGTAACAACAGTCACCCTGGGCTTCCTTTCAGAAATAAATCTAGGGCTTGTCAGTGGGGAGGTGGTGGTGGTGGTGGTGGTGGTGGTGGTGGTGGTGGTGGGGTGAAAGTTGTTGTGGGATTGCTTAGATTCAGTCAACCTATGTGACGCCTACAGAATAACGTGCCGCCTTTCATTAAGCTTCATACATTTTTTTGGAAGGCAACTTACAGATCGGGCTGCACTTTAAATCTTTCAGTAATAGGGCCAATACGCAAGACAAATACGTCTTTGAAACCTTACTTTAAAAAAGCTGAAGTTCTCTAATTTAACCCTTGTTGTCCTCCTGGGTCAAAAACGGACACAAGTTTGACATTTTCGTCCCTTTTTCAGACTTTTTTTAAGTTTTCACTAACCACCTTACTACTGAATTCATGATTAATAATCCACATTCATATAGAATTATGCCCAATATTTTAGTTAAAAATAGCAGAAATTCTGAATTATTTTTGACTAATAGTTAAGATCAGAGGAACGTACAGATGAGTTGAGTCAGGAATGAAAGTGATCAATTGTATTTGCAAAAAGCGTTTTTTTTGTATTTTGTGGTAATTTGGTTAAAAAGAAACCCATATTGCGGCTATAGACATTTTTTAAAAGGGGTCAAATTTGACCCGAGGACAACAGGAAGGTTAAACACAAGCAGCCATACAATAATGTAACCTGAGGAAAGTAGTCCAAAATTGGCAAATCATTGTGGATCTCTGTTAAAGAAATAATTACTAATCTGACCCGACGTTCAGATTAGTAATTTTTTTTTTGAACTGTCTGAAAAAGTGTTGAGGTTTCGATACCCAGCCCTACTTCAAGGTAGCATCTCTTGTGCTTACACATCTGATCGGCATAAATTTCTGTATTGCTCACACAATAAACAATGTATTTAGTCTGGGTTGGGTGAGTTTTTTTAATGATACAATCCAGGGCACAGAGGAATGAAAGGGGGCAGAGACTAAATTTAAACAGGAAGTGGGTACTTTCTGGTGCGTTCATTTTAACATAGACACACACACATACACAGACACCTCACACCAACGACCTGTGCCACATCTGGAAACAATTACACTCATGTTTGACTTGACCTGCCTGCTCCAAGTGAACTCTGCCAACTTTTTTTATGTGTTTGTTGCAGAGGCAGTAGTGACCCTGACACAGTGGGTGTTGGGAAATGATGTGTAATTAGTCAGAGGGAACAAGACTCCGCACGTCTGAAATAAAACATATTGTATTCACATCAAAAGAATCAGGCAGATTGACAGGCCATAGACGGAAAAAATAAAAGCATCGACTTGATATGCTATCAAATGACCCACATTGGAATTTGTAAGGACATGAGGAGCATCTGAATTAATGTATCAAGCATCTCAGGGTAGCACAGCAGACCTTTCATGTACGGATGGCAAAGCAGACAGCGCATGATGCAATGTTTGATTTCTACACTTCAGGAGGCTGTCAGGACAGCGCGTACAATATTAAACAGTGTTGTGTCGGTGTATCAACCAGTCTAAATTAACCCATTAGTATGCTATGGGGAGAAGCGGGAAGATCAATGCATGAAACGGTTTGGAAATCTCCTTTGATACAAGATTTCCCAGCTTGAGCGAATTGATGAAATTCCTCTTGAAACACAGGCAACCATTTCACACGCCAGACTTTCCACAAGACAGAAACTAATGTAGCCTGTCCTTTAACACAATGAGACGGTATCACAGCGCCTGACAATGAAGCTATAGTGCATGGTAAAGTTGTTGTTAAAACCAGCTTAGGAAGAACTGATAATAAGCAGAAACCCGATTCATTTCTACAGTTGCAGTTAAAAAAAAAAAAAAGGACGCGTAGCATCAGTCCATGCAATTACTATTCAATAAATAATGAGCACTCATCATGAATGCCACGCACATTTGTACCCTGCCAACTGCCAACACCAAAAAAAAAAACTACAAAATATTTGACTACACCTCTCATTTAAAAAGGGATTCAAGAACACTGCACACCAATTGGTGTAAGACTGCAAACAAGGACATTTCTCTTTGGTATTCTGTAATATCAGTATTTTCATAAGACACATTGAGACTGATTTAAAAACAAAGCAGCTTAGAGTGAATAAGTTCAGCTTTTGTCTCTTAGCTATGGAAAACAACACACTGGTTCAGGTATGAGAGGATGGGTGATGGGCTTCAAAACCTCAAGTGAACTTTAACCATTGTGCATTCCGATTGATTTAAGCAAACATTACAGGGTAAGAAGGTGGCCTTCAAGTAAGAGTAGGCCTCCAGTCACGAAATCACTGACTGTGCAAAATCCACAAAGAAGTGATGAAACTATACATTCCGGGAGGTGCTTGTACGCTGACTTGGCTGATGCAATTTTGACAGAAGCAGAGCTATATACAAGGACATAACATACGTATGCAATGACACTTTTGAGAAAGTTTACGGTATCTATTTGGTAAAGTTTCCAGGCCTTAATTTATTTATACACATTGACTGAAATAGCGCTGCACTGATTTACTGCCACTCCCCTGTCCTAGAACTACCTCCTTGTCTCAGAGGCCAGGTTCAGCAATAATTTTCTGGGCTGACCGTCTACTCTAATTATCAAGCTAATAAGGGCCCCCCTTGTGCAGTTGGGAAGCATGGGAAAGGGGAGGTGAGTTGAGTCCAGGATGAGGGGGTACCACTTTGGTAAGTGTGTGTGATAGCTGCCACCCACATCTTGGAAGGCATGACTAATGGTCTTAGACAATGTTACGACAGCAATCACCTGGGCAGGCCTGGCAGTTATTGAAGGAGTGGATCTTCGAGCCTGAGCCACACAGAAGTAACGTTTGTGTCCATACTAAGGTTTACGTCACTTATAAACAGAACAACTACTTTATTTTATTCTCCATAAACCAAGCCTTAAAAATATTTTTTTCCTCAGACAAAAACAGGTGACTTTCACCTGGGGGGAGCTTATAAATGAGTCCCTATTACCCAAATAAATCATGTTAACAATATGTATTAGTAGTAAAGTGTTTGGTAATTGTGAGACCAAATGACTTAGGAATTTAACTTTCTGCTGGACATAATGCGAACTGCCTATCTAATTTTATACGTACATTTCAAGGCTAAAACAATACGCAACCAGCTACTCAAAATAAAACTTGGCTTACCTGTGCTGCTCTACAGAATCGTTATCTGGTAGTTCTGCACCGCAAACATTGCATCGTTCTTGCTGGTTCCTGCCGTCTGGCTTCATGCCCACTGCCAGCTCCCCGAGCTTGCTGAAGAATTCTCTCTGGATGAAGCTCTGAGGCAGGAGTCCCCCATAGGCACTGAAGTCCATAGACATCGCCAGGGCTGGGGACATAGGGAGAGAGGAGGCCATGGATGCCGGCATGGACATAATGCCATCTGATTTATGATTGACAGGTAGGGAGTACAGTGAGGCAAAATGTTTCTCAGCCATTCCGGCCATTGCTTCCAGCCCCATCTGGCTGACATCAGCTTGAGGGTCGCCCATGCCATCATCACGGACGTAATGTAGCTCACGTGCACTGGTGATAACGCTGCTCCTGGTTGGTGTTCCTGGGCCGTCTCGGTTCCTGTCTTCCCCACTCCGCTCTCCGTTGCTGGAAGCACTGGACTCCATGTTTGGAGGGCTTTCATGTCCGTTGCCACCCATGTCCACTTGCATCATTTCGGTCTTGATCTCAGTCATCAGGTGGTGGGAGTTGCCATGGAGCTGCTCACCCCCAAAGCCCTGCTGGAGCAGAGACTGGCCAATGCTCATCAGGCTGTCCACAGCAGCTTTGGTGGGGCTCAGGGTGGAGACACCGAAGGATGTAGACACCGAGGGACTCTGGTCCACCATGCCAGCCATGTTGGCGACTTGCTGGGTACCTGACTGATAGGGATTCTCCATGGAATGTTTTTTGGAGTTCTTGGCTCCATTGTGGCCTTTGCGCTCATCATCCTCCTCTGTGCTCCCGTCATTAACATTGATCTCTACGTCATTCTCATCCGAGGACTGGATGGTTTCCAGGATCTTGAGGCATTGCTCTTCCAGGTATTCAATCTCCAGGATCTCTGCTGCATACAGAAGGTCATCTAAGTCCTCCACCTTGGCCTGGAGCGTGGCAGTGTAAGCATACTCCAAAATCTGTTGAAAAGTCTTTGGTGAAAGAAAGTCCAGGGTGTAATGCTGGCTGCTACGGTGGAAGAGGATCTCAAACATTTTGCTTGTGCAGGCTAGCACAGTCCGGTGAGCGTGGAACTCCTGGCTGTCTACCATGATGACCACGTCACAGAGAGTCCCGGCCAGACGCATCTGGTTGGCCTTCTGCAGCAGGGCAGTGGGGTGGTTGGGGTTCTGGAGTTGGATCATACCCATTTTAGTTAAATCCATTATGTCGATGCAAACCACGAGGCCGACTCATGAGGCTCGCCTTCTACGCTCAGCAGTGTTTTAAGCCGTCTTTGTAAACAAGATGAAACCTAGAGGGGGAGAGGCAGAATGAAAATAAAAATCAGTTCTGGTAAATTTCGACGCAAGAGCAAAAATGATCTGCAAAACAAATCCACCAGTCTTTACACTTCCAAATCCAAGAAATGCAATCCTCTTTTTTCTTTAATATGGATTAATAAGCAAAACTATGCATGAATAAGAAGTCAAGATGCCCAAATAATCATCTTTCAAAATATTATAGAAGTCAAATGTATTAATTTTGTTTGTAAAGAAAAGTAATGAATTTGTTGATACATTTAAAGTAAACCACAATTTATTTTGTAAATAGAGAATGTGAAGCCAGTGGATTTTCAATAGCAAACATCCTGCAGGGATGGTAAACTGTGCTGTCGCATTGTTCTCAAAACAAGCGGAGAGTATTGACTGTAGATTTCTGAAGAGAGACAATTTGTGAGCCGTCCAACAGGCTCACCCTGCATACCAATCAGTCCAACATATGTTATGTTAAAAAGATGTCTTCATTTGGTTATCTGACGGGGATGTACACACAGTTAAACAAGTGTGAGTTGTGGTTTTTCCACTGTTGCTTGGCTCACAAAGACCGTCAGCAGCCTTTTCTGAAATTAAATAGCATCTTACTCAGTATTCCCAGCACAGACGGGAGCTGGGAGCAGCGGCCAGGAATGGATGGAAAGGAAAGCAGAACGAGGCAATAGAACACAACACTGCAGCACCAAACACCCTGCTCGGCTGTCAGTCACTAATGTTAAATATCCAAATGAATGAGTGTTTCAGTGACTACTCAACTCATTTAGTCCAAGTTAACAGGGCAACATGTTGCTCCACCTCATATCTACCAAATACTTTCACCGACACTGAACTGATGAAAAGAGCGTTACATTAAATAGTCTCCCCACTAGATGTCCTTTTAAATGAATGATTGTCTCCGTGAGTACTGTTAACACAATCATTCAACTATCATCATGACCTATACACTGAAACAATGCTTTCTTCATTGTTGCCATTACATGAACTCTAAATGAATGGTTACCAGCTAATTGCCTCCATTGACCCACATCCTGGATGAGCTCATTGATGTCCAGTTTTTATCTACTCAATTTTCACTCAGTGTATATGGCAAACATGCCTATGACAATGACACTTTTTCACCGAGTCCTGTTCATCATTTTCTGAGAAAAACTTTCTCAGAATCTTCAATTTCATTTTCGGGAGCTTAATTTTTATTTTCAAAAGTGAGAAAATAAAAAGAGGAGTCTGTGAGCACGTCCTTCCCCCATGCTTGTGAACAATACACATTCAGACACAGGGGGGAAGGACATAGGCTACTATCAGCCTTCCACCTAGACGACAACTTTCCTTTAAAATAAATAATATCAGTAAATCCCAGATATGCAAGCTCACTTTTAAAAAAAAGCCTGTAAGCCTGTAAATCAAAACATGCAGACATTAAATGATGCTGGCAGCTCTCGTTTGTGTTGGGAAATAAATAGTCTTGCTAGCATTTGGGACACTGGACAGTTCAGGCTCATTGATAAAATCGATACAGGGAGGTAGGTCATGATGAAACCGCAGGTTCTCCTCTAGCTGAGCTCAGCCTTCCAGTCAACAGAGGTCATGCCTAAAACACCGACATTATCTTTATTACAGGTATGCCAATATAGCTGCGATTTATGGCCCCCGTAAATGATCAATGCTTGTTGCGCTCTGATGTGGGCTTTCAGCCAAGCTGTGGCTTCCCTGGGACACAATGTAAAGTTGCTTTTTTTTGTTGGGGGCAACGACTTTATCGCGTCTGTTAGCTCTCTATTAATAAAAAGGACAGCGCTACAGAGAGTACGTGCGTCTAGACATCAGCGGTAATATTGGGCCATGCGCACCAGACAAATTATAGCCTACAGCGCGTTATATGCATTATGCAAAACATCACACACTACATTAAGTACATTTAGCCAGGAGAGATTTTCTCTCTTTCGCTGGAGGACAATGTAGAGCGCTGACAATAAGCACATTGGGCCGACTTCACAGTAAAGAAGGCAGCATAATCAATGTGATCACGAGTTGTCTGCCATAGCGCGCCTTGGCGACCCAGCCACAACAAGAATAAACAGCGTTCAATATTCCAGACCACGAGCCACACTGACGGACACAAATGTGGAGAAAGCGAAACGGTACAACGTCCCTAAGGGGGACAATCAGAGGCATTTTTTAGAGCGTGCTAAAAAAAAAAAAGAAAAAAAGAAAAGAAGTAGCCTACACGAGACAAGACAGCTGCCAGAATCTCACACCGATTCAAGCCAGCTCTCCTCAACGCACAGGTGGACTTTGTTTGTGGCTGAACGAAATAGTCAAACACTGGCTCTTTGCAAATTATGAGAAGGAGGGATGGTGTAGAGAAAGACGCCTAAAGGATAAATAGCAAAAGAGTGAAAGAGGGGGGTGGGAGAACGAGAGAGAGAGAGAGAAAGAGAGCAGACAGTCTCGATAACAAATCAATTTGCTATTGCATCTGTTACCAGTTCCCCACCTCACAGTGTGCTGCGCGTGCTCCTGCTAATCGGTTCTCGGTCACCAATAAGACATCTAGTTGCCTGTCAATCAATTGTAGTGGGACTGTACAGTGACTGGATTTGGGTTTGTTTTCCAGTGTAAAAGACCAGTGTCCACAGTCCTCATCGTGATGACATCACGGCTAAATGAGCCACACTGGTGTGCGCCTGGAGACACAGGGGACGGGCAACAGTGTCGCTGTCTAACAACATTGCACAATTTCCATCAAAACGAGCAAATGCAATTTCTCCAGTAAAAAAAAAAAAAAAGTCACATGGAGCGGGGCGTCATATGTTGTCTGGCTCCCCGGTGAAACAGCCAGACCTCACGTCCTCTAGCTGCGATCTCCAGAATACTAAACCAGACCGAGAGAGAGAGAGAGAGAGAGAGAGAGAGAGAGAAAAGGGGGTGGGGGTTACGTCAACCTTAACATCTCTAAAAAAATTGACTACCGTGCGTTAAGGCAAACTTCAACACCTTTCAGCGCAATCAGGAAAAACACTTGTTTTCACCCAGGACTCCGGTGCGCCGATCCAACTTGCGTGCCAAAGTCGCGGTTTACTGTCAACTTCAGCGTGAGGTTGAACGGGGACAAGCAAAAAAACGAACGCCCAGCGCTATAAATGCATCAAAATATCCACATGGTGAATGAAAGTACACAGAGAAAACAGTGGTAGACGCATGCAGAGCAGCGGGTCTGGCACTTGTCGCCGGGAAACTGCAGCTGCGTTTAGCCCGGATTGGTACTCACCTAAGTTGCACGTTTTGATTCCGTATAGTGTAGGGGGAGTGGGGCTACAGCATAGTAAGGCAGTTCGCAGTACCCGCTCTCTCAACACGCACTAACTCCTTTCTTCTCTCGCCTTAGCAAATCAACACGGCGCTGACGTCAACGCAGCCAGTCAGCCAGACGAGCAGCAGGCAGGCGGGCAGCCGGCTCGATCTGCGCTCCAGCCATACAAACACTAAGAAAGTGAGACACCTAGGGGGCTGTCTCATGTCAAACGGCTGTGTTACAGTATGACAGTGAAAGGTGAGTGACACTGCCCTCCCTCCACCGGTTTGAATGCACACAGCCTACAGTTGTTTCTCAAACTCCAGGCAGGGGCAGACTTAATGGGACAGGTAGGAAAAATCAATATAGTGACTTCTAAAGCCCCCCTCTAACCATACATGTGAATGTCTATTTAAATATGAACACTACTAGTTTTTCTTCTTTTTCTGTGCTTCTTTTCTTATTGTGTAGGCCTACGAGCATCTGTCTTCCCTGTGTTGCTGAATGAATGTAGCTCATTCCGGCAAGCTGAGTGGATGTTAAGTGGATGCTGAAATCCATGGACTAACTCCCCCTAAGACATTTATGCCTGTATTGTGTCTCTGAACAGCTGACTGTACCGTTTGATTGCAAAGGAAAAATGAAGTTAAAAAAGCCCCCTCTAACCATTTTCAATCTATTCATTGAAACTATAAGTACAGTATAGCACAGTAAAGGTGAATGCAGAGATGATCTGCAGCTGATCCATCCTCCACTTTAAAAAAAAAAATCCTGTAATTTATCATTTGTTTTAAATATTCACAAAAGCAGTATTACTATTACAAGCCAAAAATATGTGTAGAAAGATAACACCAATGCATATTGCATATCCACAGGTTAAAATCTGTCATGTTAAGTCCTTAAAAAGGGTGTACATTCATTTTCACAGTCTGGGAGTAATTAACTGGAGGACCTGTGTGGCACCACACATCTATTTTTATTTGTTTTCTTTTCATTCTATTTTACTGCCTCATTCTGTTTCTTTCTCTATTGAAACTATTTTTTGAATAAACTTTCTTTTGTTACATTCTCCTTTCTCAACAAACTACTACTATCGTTATTATTGAATATGACACTAGTACGTTTAAACAAAGGCAAAGCCATGAAAAGACAGGGAGAGAACAGATTAGATTAAATGATTTAGTACATCAGTAGGGAATTATATTATTTATATATTATTATATTATCGCTTAAATGCCAACCCGGTCTCACGGCAGTTCGTGAAATGGTCACGTTATTTTGATCTATTGATTCGTCAACTAGGACACAATTTTGTCATTTATTTCGTGGTGGTCAACACGAAATGAACGACGGCCGCCGGGACGTGATCCTCGGCTTCGGGGGGGACGCAACAACGGGGAAATGGAACGCCACACGCCGGTGACAACAACAGGATAGACTGCCGGACGCAAAACGCAATCCCCGGTCTACGGGGTGAAAGTCCTGTGTTGTTTGACCCATCCACTCCCCAACCAACCTCCTTACGCAGATTTTTGGCTTTTCAATACTGCTCGCTACCATAATCCTGCTGTTATCACGAAAGATGCTACCCATTAAAATACATTAGTTTAAAATTTGTGCTCACCACCACCAAAAAAACTAGAAAATGTTGTCCCTGTACACGAATCAATAGATTGAGCAACGTCACTATTTCACAAACTGCCATGAGACTGGGCTGTAAATGCATAATGTTCAACCATAGCAAAGTTTAGCAGGCTGCAGATTCCTCAGTGGGAATGCATTTTGGTCAAGTTGTGTACTTATACTATATGTAATATACCACAAGCAAAAAACACATGGCACAAGTCTGATATTGAGTCCTGAAATACGATATTCACGACAAGGGCCTTGGATTTAAAGAATAAAATGTCATTTTCCTGAGTCTATTGCAGAAGCTGTTGTTTTAAGATACTGACAGCAATTTAAAGAAAAAACAACATGAAACAAATGAAATTGCACTGAGGCACAGTGGCACTTCTTTTGTCATTTTATTAAAAAAAAAGTCCTTAATGATCAATATAGTGAACAACTTTCATCCTGATGGTTTTGCAGTGCATTAACAACCCTGAATTGTTTCTTAGCGTAGCTTTAAGTTTAACTAGGAAGTAAGTGGATGGCACACCTCATTATTATTTGGTCTGCTATAACTCTTGGGAGTCTTTTATCCTAAAAGCATGCTTAAGAGTTTCTCTGAAAATGAACTTGATTGATACTTTAATGATTATCACTGACTGGAGGATATTCTTTACCAATGGATTCATTTCACAATATTTTAGTTCTATTGTTACACGCAAGTACTTTTGCAGCTTGGATAGAGTAAAAGCATGGAGACAGCCTTTTTAATGACACTAAGTGTAGGACTACTCAAGACTCATAACAAAACGTGGTTCATCATCCCATCATCATATCATATCCTCCGCCAACCTGTTACTGAATTACCGGCAGGGCACAGCATACACTATGAAGCTACAATTAATGGAAATATGGGACTTATTTCAGTAACCCTAAAAAAGTTAATCTGTTAACTAAATATTCCAAAAATAAAACTTATTTTACATTCTTCCCTTTCTTCAGATGAAATGTCCCTCATTTCAATAAATCTCATTTTACAATATGTTCCCTTTGAGTACCATGGAAATCTAGAGTTCTCGTGAGAGCACATTTTGAATGTGCTCAGCGAGTTACTCTGGCATTGAGTAATGTTGCTCATTAACTATGCCCTTGTAGCTGAGCTGCACCAATCATATCGGCGTATCTGACATAGGCGGGGCTAGAGGTGAGCTAAACAGATGACGACAGTTTAATCTACCAGTTAGCTCCGCTAGTAGCTAAGAGTATGGGGCCCTGGATACGTCACCCTGTGTGTTGTCGTAGTGTTATCCAATTGCATGCGGTGAGATTTTCAAATGCAAGGTGCCGCCCCTTGAGATGGGCGACTTTCATTACTCAATGCCAGACCTTTAATCTTTCGGATTTAGGTCTGGATTTCCAGGCTACCCTTTGAGTGCCCATTGTAAACTTTTACTGCAATACAAATTGTCCCACATTGAAGTGGTTTATTTTTGTCTGTTTGATTTAAAAACTATGGTTGAAGGAGTGGAAGAAAGAGTAGAACATGAGCACAATGTGTGTGTCAATTTTTATCTTTGCTATTTGTTTGAACAGACATTTTTGTTCTCTATTGGCTTTGTAGATCCCTCAAATATTTATACAATGCCACCAGCATACGCTGTCAATTATCTGGTGAAATATCTCAACACGCCCTAGATGGACTGGATCATAATTCATGGTTTGTCCATGATTTATTCTTATTATTTTGGTGATTCCCTGACTTCTTGTGTAGCGGCACCAGCCGGTGGACCATTTGGGGTCTTTGAGTCTTGTTTTAAAGCAAAACCAAAGCACTTTTTCCTCTTCGGTCCCCCTACAGGTTGGAAGCAGAATTGTCCGTTACCGTTGGCTCATTCGAACTACACATCCGCTACCCTATCTGGCAAACTTGCATAGTGCGGTTATAGCGGGTAGAGGGCCGCAAAGCGAATGCAGAAGTGCCATTCACCCTGTTACTAGTTGATCAACCACTGAAACGATTTTGGAAACATTATTTTAAGTTACAACATAATTTTTGGTGTTGCGTTAAAAAGGAATATTTTCTGCCATCATGCTCACATAATTATTACAGTTTGGCGATAAGATGAAATGCATATGGGAATAATTGACTTTGGTCAATGGGTCTGGCTCATGTCTCAGTTCATAACTAAAGAACAAATACGGAGGTCATATCAAATAAATATTCACACTACCAATGACTGACTGGAAAAAAAAAAAAAACCTCCTGCAGAGGGTTGCCAAGTATCTGATATGAGGAGCTTTGCCATGCGGTGCAGGAAGAACCATTTAAAACACTACTGCTGTAGGGCCGAGAAGCTGGGAGGGTCTCAGTCCTTTGGGCATCAGGCTCACATCAACACTTCACTGACTGAGGCTGATAAAACGGACAAGTCAGGTCAGAGCAGACTATCTGAGGGAGGAAGAGGCGTTCAGTGTCTGCAACAGATCAAACGTGGTCAATCAATCAGCAGTGGCTGACATCACACTCTGGTTTGTGTTGGTTTGCTAAAGAGAAAACATTACCATTAATATGAGCAAATAACAATAGTAGAGAAGGTCAGATACGAGTATCGGAAAAGCCTTTAATATTGACTAAAATGCTGGTATCGGCAAGTCCTCAAGTTTATGCATTGATTTGATACCACGTAATTTAGACCATAAGCAAATATACTTTAAAAGTAGTTTATGTTCTACTTCCGTTATTACTGGTGAACTGGATAATAAAATAAAGTTCTACAACATTCATTTTTTTGTGTTTGTTCATGTTTCACAAAAGCTTGAAAAAAGTGAGTGTGTTTCCATCCACACCAATATTCCACTATTATTCTGAATATGAAAACATTCTGAATTTGATACAGGTCATGTAAACAGCATATTCCAGTTGGATATTCGTAATAAGGCCTCTTTCGGGGTTTTTACCTCAGGCTTAAGTTCACCTCTGTGAAACCAACCAGCTAACAGTTTTCAAGACTGCAGACCCGATAACAAGGAGAAAACACAGCAAGGCCTACTTTATCAAAGACTTGGATATAAACAGGTTTTTTGGATATGACTCGCTACACCGGGCATTTCAAGAAGCTGGTTGGAGGAATGAAAGAGGGATGCTATGTTCGCACGCTCCAAAAGTCCACCATCGCTGATAAACTGTGAAAAAAATGCTATTTTGCACGGCTGCATGTAAACGGGAAAATTAGTGGAATATTCAATTTCATTAGCCGTGTAAACAGCTTAGTTGGATAAACGTCTTTTTTCAGAATAAGGGCAAACACTGGACTATTAAGTGCATGTAAACAGTCAGTTATAGCAATTGTATCACATCCACACAGGGATAGTAGTATACAGCTGTTGAAACATAATACAATTTATGACACACTGGTATCGGATCAGTACTTTGTATCGCCAGCTACGTAAGTTCAGGTAACGGAACAGTATCATGAAGCAAAAAATTGGTATCGGACTATCTCTAAACAATAGGTGTCTCGTAGCCAAGGAATACAGTTTGGTCAACAGTGTTCTTTGTTGTGTTCAAGAGCTACTTTCTATGAAATGAAAAAGGTCTTTTGACTGACATCAAAAACAATTAATGTCAGCCAAATGCTAGCCAATGGCTTGACATTACACAGCAGTTCAGTTCTTGAAAGTCTTCACAGCTACAACAAAGCTTCTATTCATTGACTCAGACACAGCCACCAACCTCCTGATTCAAGACAGACATTCTATTTTTTTTAGTTACATTTTTCGAGAGGTGCACATCAGGCTAAGGCTTAGGGTCCGTGTCTCAACGTATGTAGCCACAGCGTACATTTTACGCAGAAGCATACATCACACTTGAGGCCCCAGTATGTTTTAAAAAATGTCAGATTGCCAGACTGGAACCCTCTTTTGCAGTGATTGGCCAGCACGTCCAATGTGTGACAGTAAGGCAGGGGTTAAACTTCTCTCTTAAGCTCTCTTAAAATCATTTGTGTGATTTATTGTGTTGAGACTACTACAGAGACACGCAAAAGAGAGAATTCTATTGGGGAGGCAGTGGTATGCATCCAAACAGAGGCTATGACGACAGGTTATTCCACCTCACAATTTAGTGTGGCCATTCTAAACAGGTGTAAACACTTATCTTTAGATGTGGTCTGACCACATAACATTTGAAAAATGTCTAGCTAGAGTACATATAGAACATTATTTTCACATATTACAAATGACATGTAAGCATGTTAATTAGGCAGTTTTATGCTGGTTGTGCACATTCTTTGTTAGACTTGATTCTTTGTTAAAATGTCCAGTACAGTTAGTGCATTTGCATGAATGGCCCTCAGTGGGAGCAAAGTGTTATAAAAGTAACTGGTAATTCAATTTTTTGTTGATATCTAGAAATGCAACTACTTCCTTTTTCAAATTAAAAAAACACATTCCTATTACTTATGATCCGTCACCTGGCGCAATGAATGACGTGAATCAATCCATCATCAGCATTAGACTGTCACTGCACACAATGACCAACAGTTCAGGCATTTTGAGCTTGCTGTCCTGGAAATATGGACATTATTGAAAAGAAATCACATTAAATGTCTGAGAAACAATGGTTTCATTTTACTCTGCCAAAAGAGTAGATTTGAAACCCTGTGGAGGATCAATAAATAGGCCATATGTTGGCCATACTTACTTTTCATAATAGAGACAATGGCTACAACCATGTATATAGATATGTATATTTATTACTTACGTGTTATCTGACACTGCCACAGCAGGACTTAAAGAAATATAGCTAATGTATTTGTGCCTTCAAAAGAAAATTGAAGCAGATATTTAAATGTAAAAGTAGCTTTCCCGAGTTTATAATTACTTTTACTTGCAGTAATTGGTTATTACTTTTAAGAGAGGTAACTAGTAACCGTAACTAATTACTAATTTTTAGTAACTTGCACAAAATACACTGTTAAAGAACATATACTGTATGTGATGTACATCATTTTATTTCAGGTATGTTTTGATGCTTGAATGGTTTAGGTTGAATGGCTGACACCATCCTGGGACCACCAATTTTAAATGTGGGCCAGTAGGAGGAGGACCTGTTGGTCTTTTTGGGATGAACAGGCAGGAGTCACTGGGGCTGATAGGCTGTATGGGAGACACATGGTTTTGGTATCTTAATCACTCTCAAAACTGCCACTAAGACTCATTGTGTTAAAATGTTGTTTATTTGCAAACCTGTGAAATGATTTATTACAAATATTTGGTAGAATCCTAAATGGGTAACTATTTTTAGTATAGAGTGCTTATTCATTTCTCGTACAATACAACCCTGTATAATACATTGTTATAGTCTTCTATGTCCTATTTGCCACTGCTGCATTGACCTACTTCCCCCATTGAAACCATTATAGCTTAATTTAGTCTAATCACTGCCAGAATAAAATGTATTATGGTAACTTTCACAAAACTGAAAAGATTGAGTAGAAGTTTAATTCAATTAAATGATAACGTAATCCATGCTGGTAAACAAATGTGATAATATGGGTTTAGATGTTGTTCCTAAGCAGCTAAGATAATTGTCACTTAGTTTCCACTAAAGCACATTTCCTCAGCCAAAAGGACTACAATTCAAAAAGTCTGTGCGCCTATTTAGATTAATTTTAAAACAGCAACAGGTCTGGGTTCTTGCACCGGGTTGTGAGTAGTCACACAGTTTATAGTGGTTTCAAAACGGTTTGAAGGGGGCTTTCAGTGAAATCTCATTTCCTTTAAAATACAGTGGTGCTCTGGGAATTTTTAGATTCATCCGGGCATGGATCACAGAGTGCTTCATTACCTTTGAGCTGCGCGCTGTGCAGGCTTACCCAGGGATAAAGAAAAAGGCACTCCCTTAATCTGGCAATAATCCACCGTTTTACTGAGGGAAAGGAAGATGAGGGCTAAATTATAAAAACCAGATCATCACTGCACTTTAAAATATTACCAAGAGTTAGAGAAAGAAAGCTTGCCTGGAGGAAGTTTTGGTTTGTAGCAGAGGTAAGAAATGTGACCATTAACTTTCGGTAAGGGGGGGGGGCTTCTGCGTGTTCCCGTCAGAGGTTGGTAATCTTCAGTGGGCTGTATGGGCTCCCATTGTGTTCCCACAGCTTCATTTGCTTTTCTGTGGAAGAAGTATGCTGATCAACGAGAAAGAACCACCAATATGAGTTCTATATTGTAAAGGCTTTCCATTTAAAAGTAAGTTGGATATGCAGAAGTATTATTAGTAGTAATATAAAATATGAGTGTTGAATTTATCACTGCAGTTTCTGGTCAAAGGTCAGATTTCTACTTTAATCCTGACAATAATTAGAGTAATCAGAATGATCAAAATAAATGCTTATGTAGAAAACGCAAGGGCATAACTTTGCATCCAACACTAGGGGGGTTGAGATCACCACTTTTGAGCAAAATTGAAATTTTGAGCTTCAAACACTTCATTTTCTGCATTTTGGTGAATTCGTCTGCAACAATTTGTGCCTTTTCTGCATCAATTTGTGGTGCAAATGTCTTAATTTATGTAAAGGGATTTATAAAAGGTTTCTGGGGTGGGTTGCACGGGCCAGTTTTGATTATTTGGGGGGGTTGTAACCATCCCCCATGTAAATTAAGTCTGTGACTGAGATGTGTCCCAAGGAAAATGAAGGTACAATAATGACTTGGCAAATGTGTAATGGCATATAATTTAATTATTGATACAAAATGATGACAACTTGTAAAAATGTTTTAAGGCTAAACAAATTCATTTTTTCCAATTTTCATCAAACCACATGAAAAGAATTGATCCTACTAACAAGTATTGTGTGTGGAGCCGACACCTGATACAGCTTATCCCTCCATAGAGAACTGGGTTGTTTATTTCATCTTTAATGTTTGTTTATGTATTGCCATGAGCACAGGCCCTGTGCTTTATTTTATTTTAAAGATTATTTTTTGGGGCATTATTGGCCTTTATTTTTGTCAGGACAGCTGAAGACATGAAAAACCGAGCTATCCGGGTGGCTACTGTGGTTTATTTCTAGTGTAACCCACATACACTGTGCTGCTACCATGAATACTCTCTAGAGCATAACATTTATATTAATCCACAATTAAAAATAGTCCCCAACAAATCCATTGTTTACTCCTGTTTGAGTACTGTTTGCTAAAAGCTACAGTGCCCAGCTGTTTTAATAAATAATTTAGCATTTATTAAAAATAAAACTACATGGGAGTAGGAATGAATGGCTCGGGGCCAAAAGCCACAGACAGGCATGAATTTGGAAAAAAAAACGGACTAACACATTTCGGTGTTTTATTGTTTGCAATAAGAAAGACATACAATAACACAAGAATGATTTTTTTTAATTTTGTGAGGTTTACTACTTTAAATAAAAAAATAAAATCATATTTGGCAAGTTGCTCTCAAACCATTTATTTCATGAATTACTTAAATATATAGTGTATAGGCTCCACACAGTAGACCTTTGTGGAACTCTGTCCATGCAGCCAGTCTGAATGGACTCTTTTTACACTTGTGTAAACCTGGGGGTGTCTCCGGCACTGAGGCCACGCCTATCTGACCCCTGACCCTCACCTATGACCTTTTGCTGGATTTGGGTGGGGAAATACTTTTCGTACGCCATGTGCTCACGGGCAAAGCCAAAAATCACAGTTAGGATCTTAGTTTAACCCTCAGCCTCTCAAATATATAACTGCAAATGAAGTTGACACACTTTGCACAGTTGATGGTAAAGATTAACCATGACTTTTTTTGTTGTTGATGCAAGATTGAATAAATACGAAATTCTACACAGTTTAAGTTAGAAAACAAAAATGGTGATGGCAGATGTCTGAATTTCCAAATAAATAATACAAATCTACCTCTGGTGCTTCATCCAAACAAAGCTAGTTCACTTCAAACCTTTCTGACCCCTGAATGACCAAGCTTATTGTGTTTACCATGTCTCTCTCTCACACACACACACACACACACACACACACACACACACACACACACACACACACACACACACAGAGAGAGAGAGAGTGGGGGCAAACCTGCTTCAGGTTAATGGGTGAAATGGCTATGTTGACCTAGGTGTTTTATTTACCGAGTGCCTGTTTACTTCTCCATTCCAAGCCGTCAGCTGCACCCTCAGAGGACAAACTACAGCGCTTAAGAGAATCCTCTGGATCAATACTTCTCTTGTCCTGAATGGCAAAAGAATGGCAGCCAAACAAACTGGGTTTGCGTGGTCAGTTTCAGGTGAAGAGTACCTTGACCTAAGACTCTGCAATAATTTCTTAACTAAGCAATGATAGACCATTACAACAATTGGTTGTGTTAAAAGGATGTTTGTAACAAAGTGAAAAGACAATAAATGATCATCTGAAGATAACTTTGTCCCGTTGAGAGGCAGAGTGCACTTTGCACCTCACAAAGCAATAAATGAAATTCATGATACATACTGAGGTAAGACCAATATATTTGTTTGCTGATACACCAGCTCTACATCTATTGGCCAAATATCTTATATACGTTTATTCCTCCCTGACACAGCTACATTGAAAAAAGGAGAAATGGACTGATTTACTAAAAGTAAAGTTTCTTCATTTGCAGTTTTTCTTGGGTTAGAAAGGGCCTCAACAACTGAATAAAAGCTGAGCTGGGTCACACAGCGTTAAGGAGCACCTTCAGAGCATTATACAATTCCCTGCAGTAGTGTTTCAGAGAGATTCCAAACATTACAAGAGAAAGTTCAAGAAGACAGCAGCATGCCATTTCTTTAGGTTATGTGTCTACAAAGTACTTACTTGTACACAAAGACAAGAAAGCAAATTATTTTCAATTCAATCTGGGCACACCTTGAAGGCAGAATTTGGACAGACCCCATAGATCAGGGTGGTCAGTTCATAGTTTTTCTTGCGCTTAATATAGGTTTGTTGAATCATTTTATCAGTATTATCAGTATCATCATGACATTGAAAGCATCTAAAGATCATACAAAACTATTGAATAAAATCAGTGTACAAGAAAGCTTAGTATTTCCTGGCAATACTTAATTGTAGTAAAACAAGAACAACAAATCCCATTTGCATTGATGGGTATTATAAGCAATTGGTTGCGCATGTTTAAAGAAATGTAATAAGTCAGCAAATGTGTCATGGTGTATGCATCACTGTAAACTCACCATTAACAGGCCACACGGCAACAGATTTTTCCACTTCTAACTTCCTGGAAGTAAGACCTCTACTGATCTGCATCTGGAACCTGCAGTGCCCCCTGGGGATTTTTTGGGGGGCTTGCATCCTTCACCAAGTGCTTGAGGTAGCTCCATCCGGTTGAGTTTGATACAATTTTCAACAAGACATCAAATCAATTAAATTGAATTTGTAGTGTCAAATCATAACAGAAGTTTCCTCAGGGAACATTAAAAATAGAGTCGGTCTAGACCACACTCTATAATTTACAGAGAGCCAACAATTGTCCCCCAAAAGCATGCATTTGGGTGAAGGGCTGGGAACAGAATTCAATACTTTTAAGGCACCGACCAAATTGTCTCTAAAGTGTTGAGTATTAAAAAAAATGCCATGTCATTGGAAACCCAATTTTAACACCTAGGAGTAAATCTCATCAGCATCAGGGAGCCAATAAGCATGCAATAATGATGTGATTGGCTGTCTAACATTACACGTTGTAGAGACACACAGGAAAAACTTTACATTACACAGAGACGGTTATAGGCGGAGTTTGACATTCAAGCCAGGGGGGGCAAAAAAAATAATAAAAACTCATTTGTAGCAGCTGAGACTTGGCCTACCTCTTACGGAACATAGCACAAGCACATATGGACAAATCAAACATGCAAAATAAACATATGTTTATTTTTAAAGCATATTTAAATGACATAGTAACAATGTAACAACTCAACCTTATGAAATCCAATTGCGACACAGGTGTCTTGGAACAACAGACGGTGGCGGAATGCCCTCTCACTTAAATTCAGCTAAAATGTAACAGTGAACACAGTGAGTGTGGGACCTACCATCTGTTGCGATGCCCCTCCAAACACAGAAACAAAACACAATCACACCATTAAGACACATTAAGAAAAAAGATCTGTATTTTGCCATAATCCAATGGCAAGCCACAGCGATCAGTAGATCCACAAAAAGGGTCATGATGTATCCAGCAAGGCCCACGCGCATCACATTCACCAGCCAGCTCCAAACAGGCGAACGAGGCCTCTCCACTTTGCTGTAAAAACAAAGTGGAATGAAACGTAGGAAAGTCTAAATCCACAACAAACCCGCAATCAATTAGTAAGCTCACAGCTAATTTAGATGGCGTGTAGGCAAGCTATAGTGCAACTCTGTTTGGGCAATGGCCGAGCACACTTCTGTCACACCTATCAAAGACACACTCTTTGATAGAGACTAAATCGAGACTTGATAGAGACTTTGTGATGACTTGGTTGTGGTGAAAACATCCAGGTATGTATGATCTGAAGACCCAAGGGTGGACATTTGGATTCAACCAAACTCTGAAAAATGCACAGCTGCAATCCAAATCATAGTGACGGTATCCTTTTGAAAAGAGTATGGGTCTTTTACAGTAAATATAAAAACACTGGATGATTCTTTGTGATATCTAGCCACATTGTTGAATGTAAATATATGTATGTGACAGGCTGCCCCACTGAGACTGCCATTTTTTTAGGGCAAGACAACATTAATGTGTTGATTCATCCTACCTTTAAGCTTGTATTTTCACCTCTGAGTCGAAGACATTGAGAACAAAATATTAAACCGTATTTATCTGTATCTGTGCATACACAGCCATCTCTTTTTCCACTATATTCGTTCATATTTGCTGAATGAACACTTGAAGAAAAAATGACATCCAAGTTAATTAAATGAGAGCTACTCTTTAGTGATCGTTTCAATATCATCTCTCACATACAGTTTGAATTTATAATTAAATTCTCAGTTATTAACGCAGCTTCAAGGCCTGAATCTATTCTGGTTTTGACAGGTGATACACAGGAAAAGGAGTCTGGCACAAAAACTGCACAGACAAACACAAAACCCCACATGGACTTTGGTGAGGTAATTTTCTCATTAATAATTAACATATTTAAACCCATTTATGCTCTTCGGCGATGTGAGCTGATCTCCTTGGTTGAAGAAATCACAACAGAAAAGTGGTGATCTGAGAGGAGAGAGCCGCAGTTACAGATCAATTCTCTCCCATGCCTGCTGGTAGTCCTTATGCAATGTACAGTGAGAGTGGATGAGGCAGACATTGACCAAATAAATCAGGAGGATTTCACTGTACATCGAACAGAGTCTCTCCTCAGGGAATCGCGTTGCACAGGCTTCACATTTGTGGGAAGTACGTGGGCCGTTATAGAGGTGGTCTAAAAGTACAAGGGTTGAAGATGCAAGATTAAATGTGTAGTGTGCGGTAAGCAGCTGAGACTAATAAGTTATAAACTACATTGAATTATCTTTGTATATATATACAAAAAATTGCTGTACCTGTAAATACTTGTTGGCCACTTGGGGACAGTGGAAACAAGTACTGAAGTCCACACTGACAGATAATACCATCGCCTTTTATATTGATCAAGCAAACTTGTTTGCAAACCTTTGCTTATTTACACAGAAAGAAATTAAAATGCAATATATCATTCATTTAGAGCAGGGGTCTTCAACATTTATTAGGACCCCTTAGATGAAAAAGACACGGAGCAGGGGCCCCTTCCTATATATATATATTGTGTAAAATAAAATTGCATATTAAACTGGGCCTACAACAATGTTTAGGGTGGCCTAAAGCCTATACACATACAATTTTATTGTGCATACAATACTAAGCTTTAAAAATAAATTGTTGTTGGCATTTTTGTATATTTATGCGTCATGTTTTACTGTTAAAATGTGGCACAGTGAATCCTTAAACTGTATTTGTGGATGGGTACCTTATGGGTACCTTAGCTATAGGACAGTAAGCCTATCAGCAGTGTTGTAACCTACATTTACAAAGATGTGTCTTTATCAATAATATGTCTCGAACAACAAACAAACAATAACTTGGTGCACCCACCCCCCCTCTCCCCCTGCAACAATTCTGTTAAAGATCTCTGATTTAGAGTTTCCTGTCATTTGACTGATGTAAGTTCAATGTTCATTTACCTGTTTTTGGTCTTTACTAACTCCTGAGGGAAATTGCTGCTGCTTACTGCTCCACTATGTTCATATGTAGTACAGTGGGTTTGTTGAGCTTCTCTATAATGCTCTATAAAGCTGAGGGAAGCTGCAGATTCAGCTGATCATTAACAGTAGGTTCATAACAAATCCATTCTCATTTTCAAGTTATCATTTAATACATAGTCATTGTTAAAAATTGATTATAGCTGTAAAAGCCATTTAATTCAAAATGGCGCGATTATCAACTTGTAGAGGCGGTAAACACACCTTGTTGAAACAATGTACTCGAGTCTGATGACTTGGACTCGAGTCAGTCTCAAGTCACAAATCTGTTGACTTTAGACCTAGTTTAACAAATTACAAATTTAAAATTTAAAAAAAGACTTGAAACTGGACTTTGACTTTAACACCAATGACATGACTCCGTCTGGACTATTTGTTCTTTGTGAGCACAGTGGACAAACAGGCCAGTGATCTGAATGCCAAAATGATATTATGCCAACATTGTCTAAATGGTTTTCATATTACTTGGCCAAAAGAGGAAAACTAAAGCAACTGGCCTCCGGTCCCAAAGTCCCTACGGACTGAACAACTGCCACCTAATGGTAAATAATGCTGTATATTGCCTTCCTTTGGGGATTAATCATCAGTGATTCAACAGCATTTAGTCCTATTATAGTGTTTTTTTGTTTTCTATGAATTAGAAAAAAATGTATGACATGCCTACTGAAACTGCAGTAACCATACTTTCAGGATATTTGTGGAACATTAAGGGAAAACTAAAAGGGCATGTTTAAGAAATACCATTACACCCCCACACACACACACACACACACACACACACACACACACACACACACACACACACACACACACACACACACACACACACACACACACAAACACAAACATTAACACACATCAATTCCTTCCCAGTGTCACTGTGTGAATTTGTTTGTCTGCCTGTGTTCAATTGCCCCCGGTTTGATTCCCTCCATCCTTTCTTGACGGGCTGCTTAATAGCCTCTTTCCTTTCAGATGAGATTGCATTGACATCTTGGAAGGGCCAAAAAGCCCACAGATAGACTAGTTTAGTAGGAGGTCCGTGGACTTAAATTAATCTCACATCACTGTAATGAGTAAAGGAAGACTCAATGGTGCAATGGTGTTTGATGAAATACATGTGGAAAGAAAGGGACTAAGGAGAAAAAAAGGGGATCGAGAGAAAAGCAAAACGAGTCAAATACAGGTCCATTGATTGGTATAATGTTGTATCTGTTTCAATGGAATGAAATGAATCCATGACATCCGCTAGCAATACTACGTACAGTAATACTCTCTGACACTTAATAATACCCAAAAAGTACAGTCAGTGCAGTGGATGCACAGTTTTATTGATCGGGAAAAAAAACAGCAAAGGAACTGAACAAATTCATTATCCCTGTTATTGTTCATGAAATGAAAAATGATGTTTAACAAAACAATCCTTAAAGGATAAAAGGGATGTTTAGGTCAGTATATTATTCAGCCACCTCTTCATCAGTCTATCCTGTGCTGTCCTGCTTACTTGGTCTTTTCTTCCCAATCAAGTCTACTTTCACACAAGACTGTGGTGAAAGAGACTGAAGGCTTGGGCTCTGTGCATGCCGAGGGTGACCCAGTTAATACACACACTGAAATCCCTTTTGATATTGGGAAATCCAAAGTTCCAAACTTTGACCATGCTGTGATTATGGTAAGATAAAAATATTTGCGTGCTGGTGTTGTCCTTTAGTTAGCAATCAAATATGGGGCAATCAGTGTGGTCAGAGCCAGTCAGATCAGTGGCAGCAGTAGTAAATGCATTACCGGAGTAGTAGTAGTAGTAGCATTAGCAGAAGAAACAGCAGCATTGCTAGTAGCTGTAGTGATTGTCGTATTAGCAGTACAGATACTGCACCTCTGTGCGTGTGTGTGTGTCTTGCGCATGCACAGTATAGCCCAAAACAGGAAAGCTGTATCACACGCTTATAGTTAGATAAAGTTGTGGACAAAAATAGTGGGAACCAAGGATTTGGCCCTCTCCAAATGGGCGATGCACTAGTATATATAATAGTATATATATGAGCAGTAGCAGTAGCGGCAGTAGTACCGGGACTACCATCTTAGTATTAGCAGTTATTGTAGTGGTAAAAGTACCTGTAGTAAGAGTAGAAGTGATAGTAGTCTCACTTTGCCAGACTTTCCTCCACAGTGCTGCGGAGGAGGGTCTGGCTAGTCCACACAGCATTCTGGGATGGGAGAAAAACGTGCTTTGGTTTATTGGTATTTCTTTACACCAATCACAATTCACTTCGGCGGCGCTGCGCGCCGGACAGAACCACGGTGCCGCTGTAAATCAGCCTCGGGAAGGAACTTGTTTTGGTGGAACATGTACACGTTCAAAAGTTGTTTTAGTCGTGCAACAGAAAACTCAGATTGGACAGAGAGTCTAGCTAGCTGTCTGGATTCAACCTGCAGAGCCGAAAAAAGGGCCATATGTTTTTCAATTCTGAAAATGTAAAATTGTCTCCGTATCATGTAACGTCAATTGAAACAAAGCGAGTAAACCTTATTTATTTTTTTTTAGCATTTGTTAAATGAAAGGGATGTAAGAAAGTCTAACTCTGAATCCCATTGTGCTGACTGGAGGCAGTCAAGCTCTTGTGTCCATAGTGCTAAACCAGTGGAGCGATGGCAAACGACACAGTAATCACCTTACAGTGTTCCTGGTGTTCCTGGAAAAAAGAAGGCCTCCTCACCACAGGGAAGCTCCTCACAGCTAATCCTTTAGCACATTTCTTTCTTTCTTTCTTTCTTTCTTTCTTTCTTTCTTTCTTTCTTTCTTTCTTTCTTTCTTTCTTTCTTTCTTTCTTTCTTTCTTTCTTTCTTTCTTTCTTTCTTTCTTTCTTTCTTTCTTTCTTTCTTTCTTTCTCCCTCTGCTCTCCTCTTGTTTCTAATATCTGCAGGAATCATTTAGGATAACCTAGATTTCTTCATCATCCATGAAGCTCCCATCATTGTTCCCTTGTATCTTATTTACTGTAAAGTGCGATGGCAGCCTTTCCGTGGTTTGGAAGTTGAATTCACTAAGAAATGTGTCCAGTTTATTATAACTTGGGTTGTAATAAACAATGTTCATGGTTCTGGCCTTTGTTCCTGTCGTTAATAACAATATTGCACTCACCAGTTCTATTGTCGCGCTCTGGGAATTTTGCTAAAAAGGAGTCTTGCGGGGCAAGGAACACAAAAAGTCAAACTATCTATCTATCCATATTGTCAGATAACATTAAGCACAAAATGTTACTATAACTTTTAGAAATGATGGACACAATGAAGGAATAGGACCCAAGTTGTTGTAATGAATTACTTTTTTAGTGATTTATTGTGAATGAATATCTTTTACTCTCCTTTCTGAAAGGAATAGAACACACAGCGTTTCTTGTCACGTGTTTCTTTGCTCCTCTGGCACACAGGATGCTCTTTAAATATCAAAAGTCTTGAGAACAAACAGTATTAATAACATTTTGTATTTGCTTCGTCTTTTCTGTGCACTGTAATCGTGCATTGATAAATACCAGAATGTTTTCCCCCAGTTTTGGTTTGTGTAATATCAATTCAATCTGTTCCATTCACACACAAATGTTTCATGATCAACAGACAATTATCCTGGTTTCTAAAGCACCTTACTCACCTTTCAACTTCTTAAAATCGTTTGCAAATCTTCATTTAAAATGACCAACTAAATGATATCATAAACATTTATGTCTTTGTGTAATATAATTAAATATCAATGTCAATATAATAATACAGCTCACATGGCTATACTGTGATTATAGTACACTGCTTCAAAGTATCAGATTTCTATATTTCATTTATAATTTTAAGATAAATGAAATTTAGCATCAATTCACAACCAATATTAAAGCTGTGAAGGCAAAAGGTAAAAGCAAGTTCTATAACATGAAAGAAAAAAAGACAAAGTAGAAAAAAATGTCAAAAAGGTCTTAAGGAATAACAGGTGATGAAGCTTGATCAGCTTGTGCAGAATAGTGTATGAAGCAGGCAAGAGGACAACATAAAATTTCTGCTCAAATTCAATCAAGCCGCTTTTTGTCAGCTATTAAATTAGTTTGGCAGTCGGCACTTGTGACTTTTCAAGGAAACAACAGACCACAGAGCAACAAAGAGGACATCATCTGAGCTCAAACTGCAGATCCATTGACCTCAACAATTGGTCCAATCGACTCAAAGTCAAGAGGAATAGCTTTGAAAAACCAACAGAGCTATGATGGACAAAAACAGCGGATGACAAATGTTGCTAAATATCATGCGACCCACTATAACCCATCTTTGTAGCAGTGTTAATGATAATGAGTTACTAAGTTAAGGTCATTTTAACAAAGGAAGTAACTCATTCATGCCTTTTTATAATCCATTCATTTGTCATTTACTATTTAGAACACATTTAGCAAAAAGGACGGGAACAATGGTCGTTTAGGATGAGTGGCAACGACCTTGGTCTGAGTGGTGCAGCAAATGCGCCTGCGCCTTAGGCTTTGCTCACACAGGTGCCAGCTCAACAATAGCTCTGACACAGTACAGTATATAATCCAGCTGTGCCTCCTGCAGCCCCTGAGCATACCAAGTCAGGGCCTGTGACATCATCACAGTGGCCTTTAGCCCAAAAAAGTTGCCTCAATCTTAACTTCTATGCAGGGTTAAAATATAGCCAGGAAAATACAGATGGCAACACCAGAGAGGACCGTTGCCAGGTGTTCTGTACCAGCAGAAAGTTGGTGTTACAGCCGCTGTGTAAACTACCTCTTCAGCTGTTTCTCTGACGGACTCTAGGTTACCAATTAATCAATCAAGTCCACACTTTTCTCACAAAACACATTCAATTAAACGGTAGGTTCACCCTAATTTACCTCTCATGCTGTATGGCTATGCCGATAAATTTGGTTTTGAGGTGCTTTTATCTCAGATTTCAGTCTCTACCCCAGTACAATGCAGCTAAATGGAATTTAGTTAGCTGCTCAAAGTAATAAAAAAATATATTTGACAAATGCAATCGCAATGTAACTCAAGGCTGGGCAGGTGAACCATGTCAGACCTGAAGGTAGCGACAGCACTTGACCTCAAATTCAAAGAGTTTACATGCAGAGTGGAATGAGAGGAGGTGGGTTAGTTTGGGGTTAAAACGCAGCGACCGGGATGGGTGCTACCAGGGGCATGGGCACGACGGGACCACTGATGTGGGAACACGCTTTAAAAACTCCTTACAAAAACAGGTTTATAAAAGGGACCTAGATATTAAAAACAGGTTAAAAGAACCACTGGATAGGACGGTTAACAGGTGTATAAAACACCTGCCCTGGCCTCCCTCCTGGAAAGATTAAATACATGCCTTGGTGTCATAATATAATAATCAATTCCAACGTTTAAATCCATTTCATTTAATATAACAAAAACATTTAAAAAACCTAAAATACTTGGTGGATCACTTGCCATTGTGGCTCAAAAGTACGTATAGAAAACATGTAATAAAAGGTTAGAAAGATGGAGGTCAGAGGAACTGTTGCACAATGTAAAGAAGAGAGATGACCCATAGTTACCTAGAGGTATATTTGGGGGGACTTCATCTACATAGAATAACTGTCAGATGTTTTGAGAAATTACGTTACTGTAGTTACAAGAACAGTATCGCGCATATCTTCAGAAACAACTGGAGTTGCACCAGAAAGTTTAGTTCCAAATGTAAGAACAACTTGACAATTGGTTGACAATTGTGGTCATTTTGGTAATTGACCAACTACTTTTTTGTTGTTGCACCAAAACATAGATCTATCTATCAAGGTCCTGTGTTCCTAGACGTATTGTTTTTAAAGTCTGTTTCTTTTTCTATTGACAATCAATAGCCTGCAGTGCTTTTCAGATATTCTGTGGACCATTAAAGCAAAAAAAAAAAAAAAAAAGAAAGAAAAGAGAATCAAACATCTTCTTGATTGGCTTGAGTTTTTTATGCTGAGGCTAAAAAAAGTCGTCAGAGGAAACCTGAGAAAATACAATTAAAAAAGAATGATATAAATCACCCAACACCTTGGCGAGTCAGGCGGTGGTGTTGACAAGGATGGAGGGCAATAATTGCAGGCGTTTCATGTGCGTACCTGTTGTGTCAACCGCCTCCATCGGCCTTCATCCTCTGTTTGTCTGTTCTGTGGCCGGAGGATGAGAGTGGGCAACAATACTGCCAGCTGCGGCCACAAGCTGTGAGCAAAAGCCATTCATTTAGGGGGAGTTTTTGTTCAGCTTAAGAAGTGAAGTGGGAAGTTATTTCTTTGAAGAAGCGCCCTACTGAAGATTTGCTGATCAAAAAAAAACCCCGAAATGTTCTGTAATTTGCCTGAACTCCTGTTACATTTCTTTGAAAGATTTAGTGCAACACGAGAAAATGGGCAGAAATATGTGTGTGTGAATATTCTAGGATCTGGATAATACATTCCCTCACTAACTCCTTACTCTTTTTTTTTTTTTAATTCTCATGGACTTTTTTTCCGATAAGTAGTCCACAATATTAGTCTGTGCGTTGGGTCAGAGTCTAAAATGTAAGCACTATAACAAAAAAAGCAATGGTTATTTTTTAAGGAGTTCAATCAATGAAGGAAAGGAAAAAAAGAAAGAAAATACTCTACTGTTCAATAATGACATACCTTAGAATAGAAGTGATGTATCAATCTTTGAAGTTCAAATGTATCAGTAAGTAGGGAAATACAAAAGCACAAAGTAGCAATTTAACCCTTGTGTTGTCCTCCAGGTCAGACTTGAAAAAAAAAAAAAAATATATATCTTTTTGTTATGATGCTCTTGATGCTGTTTTAAAGCTATAGTGCATAATTGATGTGGCCCCATGAGGAATTCTTAGTAATGACAACAAAACTGTCCACGTGCGTCCACGTCCACATGATACAAGCCTTCCATGGCCGCACACTCAAATATAATGTGATGTACTAAACAAATATATGATTTGTGGTATTATTTCATTTATATCATGCCGTACTATTCCATATATATACATTTATCATGTACACCATATAATATACAGTATATTATACTTTTGTCCTTGTTTCTTGTCCTGTCTTATGTGTACTTTGCTGTGATGTTTTGATATTTTGAAATGTGATACATTATACAGGCTTTATGAGTGTGTATGTTTTTCCTTCTGAAAACTAATAATCATCATTGCAATCATAATTTTTTAGTGTTGTTTTCTAATACAAGTCATAGTCTTTCTATCTGTATATACTATAAGTTTAGCTGCTCACAGAATTGACTTCATAATATTGTTTCAGTCATATAACTTACATTTACATGTTTATTATAAGAGCAGAACATCGTGTTTGGCATCCAGACTCTGACCTCATCACTTCCTACAGTTTGGCTTTACGTTTACGGGTTTAAGTGAGGCTAAATAAAAGCTGAATGCGTAACTTTGAAGTTCCAGCTGGAAATTAGTAATAGTGATAATTATAATAATAATGTTTGTGTTTCCATTTTTGTAAAATCTGCACCATGAAAGGTCATGCTGCATTAGTTACTAGCTGTGTGTATTTGCACCATTTGTGACCATGGATATACAGACAACAATCACCCGGATTACTTTGAAGAATGAATCCTAAACGGGATTATTAAAAATATGACTGAGGTTATAATGCATAACTTGACGGACATTTATGGACGTGCATTCTCAATGGACATAAAGATGAGATCACTGGAGATGAGGACTTCCTCTGATTCCAGCAGTAAGTGCAGGATTTCTATCTGCTCACATTTGACTGAGTTATGACTCTGAAGAAAAGGACTTTGAGTTTTCTGGTAAATTGTGTCACAGGGCAACTTATTGAGAAAAACAAGCAACAAAATTCAAATATGACTGCACAAGTTGTGATGCCCTGATCTGTTCCATATGTTAAGGTTCTATGCAGTAGACAAAGAACAATCATAGTCAACAGTCTCTCTGTAGTTTTAATGATGCATTATAATTGATTTTTATTTCAGTTCTATTGTATGCCTAGTGCCAATGCCAAATCATGAAAAACAAAAATGATCTTAGGACACTTTACAAATAGAGTAGGTCTCTGTAATTGAATGTCATGAGTCTTTTGTCTCTTTTGTAACTATAAAACATGAACCTAACCTAATATTTTATAATATATAGACACAGTATCTTCTCACTAGTACATGGAGAAAACAGAGCTCTGTGTCCATCCAGAATGTTCGGGTACATGCAGAATGATTACTTCAGGTCAGAACAGCTTCTTCTTGAGTTAAGGACCAGATAAAAAGATGATGATGACTCTTTGCAACTGCAAGAAAGATTTGGACAAAAGCATGGAAAGAAAGATTGTGTGAGAAAAAGGTTTTTTGGCATTATTGCCACAGCAGGAAGTATGCGTGTGTGTGTGTGCGCTGTGTGTGTGCTGTGACGTAACACCGATGTGATTTAAAGGTTGGGAAGCGGAGATGAAGCAGAGTGTTCTGGATAGGAATGCATGGCTGGCCGGCTCTTTGCTGAGGCAAAAGGCAAAAAAAAAAAGGACAAGACAGGAGCAGCCTGGAAATGACAAGGCTGAAACGTGGCTCTGCATGAAAAAACAAATATTCCTCAACAATGTGATAAAATAAACAAAAACAAAAGAGAATCTGCTTCTGTGCATTTGGAAACATTGTGCAGCTCAGCCTCAGGTATATTCAGCCTGCACTCTAATCTTCTCAACAAAGCTGACCTTGATGGGAAGCCTGGCCTTCTGTTTCATCAAATCACTTCAGCTTCGCTGAATACAGTGGACTGTTTACACCGGTTTACAGGCTTTCACTGTGGATAATTATTCCACCGTTTTCCACACTGTATTGTAGAATATCATGATGCTTATTCTCCCCAGGCAGATGAAGAGATCACTGTAAGTCCGCAGAGCTCTGAAATCCCATCCTAACACACAAGGCTGTCACGTTCACTGTTTATTCTGACTTTTTTTTTTTTTTAAAGAGGTTGCATTTCAACACACTGTGGTTGTTTAATGTGAAATGTCCTATTTCTCTTGTTGAAATAACATTTGCGCCTGTGGTCTCTCACATGAAGCGGATATTTTTTATTCTAAAAACAGAGACACATATTAACATGCGGGGGAAACTGCTTCCCCTTAAAGTACGAACTGACAGTGATGGTAGAGTACCAAATAATAAAAAAAAAAAGTCAGCATGGGTTCAAAAAGCAAATGATGGTTTTCACATGACCTTTTTACAAATGGTCACTGTGAAAATACATCAGTCTTGACTAGTCTACCAATAGTGTGTGGTGCATGGATTTGGAAGAAAATGTGGTCCTCATTGGAAGAATTTAATAACTAACAAAACCTTGCAGATGGGTTCATTTCCAAAAGAATCCAAAGCGGTTGGCGACATAATGTTTTTTTTTTTTTTTTTTTAGAACTGACATGTCCACTCACTCAAGACCAGATGCTACTGATATCTGCATGGCTGTTGACTCACTCCCTAAACCCTTAAATGGTCCATCTCAGGAAGTTCCTTAAGTTCCTGAAGGGAAGTCAGTGAGGAAATGTTGAAACAACTATTGAAATGGGGAACCAACTTGTCACGAGACAAACGTTACTTATTGCAAACCACTTCACCATCTACAGATTCTCTCAAATTAATCACGGGGGAACTTTAAGCCATAATGCGTTAAATTATGTCACACTATTACATGCTAATATGGAGTTTTAACAAATATGTCTGGCTGCTTGTGTTTTTTTTGCCCTGTTGGACTGTGTTGTAGCAATTTCATCATATTACCAGTGTAACGTTATAATTACTCTTAGAAATGAGTAATGAGTAACTAAACGGACCCAAATTGTAATGAGCCAGAAATATCCTTTAAAATACCATATTATAATCTGACATATTTAGCTACTAGTTATTTTACAAATTTCAATTTTTGCACACAAAATCATAAATTAAACCACACATCAACATAATGGCCTACAAGTGCAGCAGAAATGATTAGCCGAATAAACACTTACTTGATTGACAGAACTGTTTTGATTGTTGAGTTTTTCTGCATTGAGTACTTTTACTTAACTTTAAGTACATTTTCCTGATGATACTTATAAATAACATTTGCAGGATGCAGGACTTTTACTTGTAACGGTATTTATTGACAGTGTGGTATTAGTACTTTTACTTAAGTAAAGGATCTGAAAACCTCTTCCACAGCTGCACAGCTGTGCTTGATTCCACTTGCTTCTACCAGCTCACATCCATCCAGGCCCAATTCACTCTTTATGTTTCCTTTTTGGCTGGCTCCAAACATGAGTGTCCGTCCAGAAACTAACGAGTGACGTGACACATGCTGTTTCTTTAACAGACTGAAATTGTTTGGTTTTTTTTCTTTCGATTTGATCGATCTGACTGTGAAGCGATGTTTAAAACGTTCCACCCATGGCACCTTTGATAATGCCGAAAGTTTGACAGAAAGCTATATAATTGGCACACCCACTTTACTGATTAACTCATTACCTCACGTTGACTACTGTCCCCTCTAACCAAAGGATGGTGAGGTGTGTACCTTAGGGCTTAACACAAGCTTCACTGCAGGCGGTGTGTGTCTGACTGCAGAAGTAAATGAGTGTTGAGACAGGTAATATCCACGAGGCTGGGCTATCTGCCTTTAGCTATCTGTGTGTAGGATCAATCCCAGGCCGTAGAGGACCACACTGAACCATTGTTGTCGCATGGGGGAGGGATGGCTCCCCTGAAAAGGACCCTAATCTGGTGTGTGTAAAGTAGGGACTAGTGTTGGCTGTGAAATGAAGTCTGCAGCAGAGGGGGAGAGGAATGACATGAAGCTTTGAGGAGATGTCTAAATGTCTTATGTCTTATTTATATTGAGTTTAAGGATTTAAGGATTTTTCCTATGAATCAGAACACTGCATTCAGAGGAGGACGGGGATAGTTGTAACATTTTTGTCTGTATCTTGGAGCTCTTTCAAACCAATGTGTTCAAATGTGATACAAATTAGTTACATGTGTCTGCTATTAAATTACATTGTAGCGCAACAGTAAAATGCATGTTTTACTCTCAAACACAAGGAGTAAAATGTTACAATTAACCCAATAGTTCAGGTTAGTTGCACCCTACCCTGGGGTGTAATGTAACATTATGATATACCTTGGTGTGAAATGTACCTAAATTACTTTTTAACATATTTGTGTTTGTATATGTTGAGAGACAACTTTCTGTTTGTCTTTATTTTCTGACTGAAATTGAAAGAAAAAACATAAATACAACCACAATTTTGCTTGGGGTAGGTCGTAACCTTTTCCAACCGAGACTATTGTTGCCATGAACTTAATTTACAGCTAACAGCTAAAACATTAGCACTAACAACCTGCATGAAAGATATCCATATAGACACACAATAAACATCAATTGTAGATTTTAACAACAATGCCGGCAATGCTATCACTAAATAAACAACGGAAAAATGATTTTTTTTCTTTCTAAATGGTGCTGTGTCTTTCACAGGGGGGATGATTCATCACATGTGTAATGAGGACTAAACGGAGCATGTTTAGAGTGAATTAGGTCATTTAAACCTTGTTCCTGATTGGAAAAAGACAACTGACCCCTGTTCCGAGTGTCCTAGGTCTCCCAGTGTCATTGTTGGTTCCAGTGTTGGGAGAACTTTCTTAGATTCTTTACTTAAATAAAAGTAGCACAACTACAGTGGACAATGACTCCATTACAAGTCCTGCATACAAAAAGTAAAATTTACAGACGTTGTAGCAATAAAACATACTCAATCGTCAAGTGTAAAAGCACTTTGGTGCTGTGGAATTATTCCTTCTGCAATGCTAAACAGAAACAGATGAATGTTATGTGACTTAGCCACCCAAATCCATGTGCCGTCTCTTAGGAAGGGCATCATATCTTATGAGCTGCTTATGTGTTTTATATGTGAAAGTTACAAAGTCTTTTGTTCTATCCAGCTGTCAAATAAATGCTACGGACAAAAAAGAAAGTACAGAATGTCCCTCTGAAATGTGGTGGGATATAACAACTTATAAACCCAAATTGACAAAGCCTTTGTCTAGCGTCCACATTGCAGTCTTATTAGTCATGCAGATAAACATGGAGACCAGATCCAGAAGTGACACTTCCTGCACATTTCAGGGTTCTGTAAGTGTTTAAATGTAAATAAATATAAAACTGATTTATGCCATGTGTGGTTTGCAAAGAGTATGCGTAAGCAACCTTCATTTGTGGTTAGTCATATTTCTATTTTAGAGACATTGGGACCAACATTTAATTGCTGTTCCTCCATCAAGTAGAACATGTGGGTGTTACTGTTATATTGAGTTAGTCTGCCACCTTTTGGACACAACAAAGAATTTCTTAAAATCAATGACGACTTTTAATGAAGTATGTGTGAAGCTCTGATTGAGCACAAACAAAAGCTCCACACCGGTCAGTGCACCAGTGATTGTTGTGGTTATTAAGTATTTCATTTTATGCAATGTATGTGATGATGCCTGTTAGACATTTTAGTCTTTCCTTTTTTTTTTTTTTTTGTAGTTACTACATCATAATGGAATACAAATATAATTTATTATCAATTGTATTTTTTTAAATAAAATTAAACTTTTATCATGTAAATCATTTTTGCTGTTGTACAGTGTTGGACCCTACTCCGTGTCAGCGTCAGTCTGCCTCTAGATTGGGAACACGCTGCTCTCTTGTGGTCAATATTCACAGCTGCATGCTCCATGGATATACACTAAACAGCATTTGTGATTGGGTGGGAGTAAGTCTATGTCTCCATATCGGGGGTCTTGAATGTTTTCTTAAGCCAAGGACCCCTTAACTGAGAGTGTGATGGAGCAGGGTCCCCATAATACACATATTGTGTAAATATAAAATGAAGTTGCATATTAAACTGGGCCTACGGGTACATACAATACTAAGCTTTTCAAATTGCCTTTTTATTATTAATTAATTTAACATACATGTGGCACAGTGAATCCTCAGGATGACCTGTGTCTGTGGATGGCTACCTCAGTGACTACCTTACCTATAGGATAGTAAGCTTATATCATCAGTGGGGATTTCAGTTTGCTAATAATATGTTGGTTTTATGTTAAAACGGTTTGTTTTTAAAAAAACTTTCAAAAATGAACAATAATTTGGAGGCCTAACTGCATTGACTTTAAGGGGTCCCGAGGGGTAATGGACCCCCTCTTAAAGATCCCTGGTCTAAATGATAGGCGATGCATGTATGTGTGTGTGAATGTAACTTTGTTTTTGTGTTTACTTTCCATTTAACAGAGAAGACAGAGAAGAAGAACTTTGACATGACATAGTACAGTTATTTATTGTATATATATATATATATATATATATATATATATATATATATATAATAAATAACAGTTACATATTATAAATAACAGTTACATTGTTAAATTGGATTCTCAGGAAGTGTAGTTGCACTTTCGGGTTCATTAGATTAAATGAAATAACATTCAGCTTCTCCTTTTGTGTCACTGTTCATATTCCGTGCTTATATGTTATGTTGAAGAGAAATGTTGTGTTTAGTTTCATAAGTTATTGGAATTTGGGAATATTTGGTGTTCACCCAAAGCTCAAGGAGAGAGAGAAAAAGCATTCAAACATGCCGCTCCTGCGTGTTGAACGACTGGAACAAAAATTATTATTATTATTTTTTAGATTAGTAAACAGAATGTGCTTTTGGAACATTGGAAGAATGGTTGCTGATAATGGGCAATGTAGATATTACATTAAATATCAGCCACCAACTCACATCAGCTGGTATTCTTTCTATAATGGAGTGATACGGAAATTTGTAAATGATTCCAAAATATGTGTGTGTGTGTGTGTATATATATATATATACACACACACACACACACACACACACACACACACACACACACACACACACACACACACACACACACACACACACACACACACACACACAATATGTATAGTATATTTAGTATGAGTCTGTACTACATGCTACAAAGTACTAAATAATCATTGAAATGGAAGAACAAAGCTGTACAATGTTGGTTTTTCTTTACCTTTATTGAACACAGGAATGTACGGCATAAAGTCAAAATGTGTTTTCCTTCTTTGCTCAGTGAGTACTCAGTCTTTACACCGGTGACGGTGACAGAGGACAGGCAGACGGGCCGACGTTGGACCTAAAGTGTTTACAGAGTAGAGCTGATGAACGGGGCGCTCGGGATCAATGACTGTGACCATCTATTGGCACTGGATGAATATTAAGCAGTTCTGTGCTGGTGATTCTTACTGCGAGACAAAGAATCTTGGCATGATGTTTTTCTCTTTTTTTAAAACACTGAAAAATTCATGTTGCTTTGTCTCAGCAAGATGCAAAAAATCTGCTTCTTTTCTTTTTCTGAATGAATCAAGTTGGGAACTCAACGAGAAAAATGCAAGGCTGCCTCTGTGTCAGTCTTGCATTTCAAAGCAGGAGCAATGACATGGGCAGAAAAAGGTTTTCATGTAAACTTGCACAAAAACTTGTCTCACATTTGCGATTCCAGAATGTTTTCAAACTCATTTGTGGATAAAAACAAAAAAACTCACATGCTTATTTTCACACTGTATTTCAGCAGAAACAGTAACATTTGCTTATGACAACTCTCCCTTTTTTTATTACATTTCAGAGCTTTGTGAAGCAAACATTAAACATTTGGGTTACAAGTTACACAACACTTGAAAGAAGATCATTACAATAAATGAAGCCTTCATAATTTCTTTCTATATCAAAAAACAGTGGTATTGATTTCTAATATATTTTTGCATGCTTTCTTTTGACAAATCCAACAATTTTAGAGAATATGGGACCTGAGCAAAGTGTTACTGTGTTATATATGTGTGTGTTGAAGACGTGGTTCTCATGTGATGCCAGTTATCTTGGCTGAGGTGTCAGTATGTCCAAATCTAAATCAATAAGAATAATAGTGGTTTATTACAGCTTAGCTCATATTTTTGGAGCATTTGCCATAATCTCTATTTGTTATGCTAACATTAGCCGTGTTTCCATTCACTTATGTGCACGCACATATCGGAATATCGCATTCGCAAAACTGTGCGGAAATGCCAAAATTCAATAAAACTTCCTCATTTTGCAGGAAAATGTTTTAATGCTCCCTCAGTTTGGTTTTTGCTGTTATTAAAAAATAGTCAATGTGATTAATGGGATATGGAAATGCCTTTGCTGAATAAATTCTGACATAGCGAATATTTAATTCACATGAATGTTTTTGTCTCTGTAAAGAATGAAACGTATCCAATACTCGCTGACAAAAAACAACTACAACTTGCCCAATTGAACTAAATTACCTAAGATCTCTCTCTGTATTTTTTTCTCATACGTGGGTTAGATGCACGCCCCCAGGAAGTGCGCAGTGCATCGAAGCAAATTGAACATAGCGGCCAAACAGTGAAATTGCAACTCTAGGGCTATCGCGCGATGTCATGGGGCCGTTCCCCAATAGACTTACATGGCGAAAAACGTCTGTAGATTAGTGGATAATTCTACAAGTATTGGGTAATTCTAAATTTGTCTACCCTGCCTGTCTGACTGCTTGAGGTACTTGCCACATTGGACTTCTTTTTACTGATGTTGCCACCTACTCATTTCTCAGCAAGTACAATGTTCATTATAACGATAGACATTATGGCAAAACATGTAAATATAATAAACCAGAATCATTGTTTAATTAAACAAGGACAGTGTTAGGGACCCATCGTATGTATACCAGAACCAACACAGTCTCACGGCAGTTTGTGAAATGGTCACGTTATTTTTAATCTATTGATTCGTGCACATGGAAACTGTTTATCTCGTTTATTTTCGTGTTGGTCAGCACGTAATGGGAAGCATCTATACGGCGGTTGGGTTTAGGCAAAGAACAACAGGGAAAGGGAACGTCACATGTGGGAGACGGCCGCGGTCTCTGGGGGACGCGGGACAACAAGAGGATGGTTGCGTTTAGGAAAAGAACAACGGGGAGAGGAAATGTCACAGGAGGGACACAATACCCGGTCTCCGGGGTGAAAGTCCTGTGTTGTTTGACCCATCCACCACCATCAAACCTCCCTGCGCGGATTTTCGGCATTTCATACTTCTCCCTACTGTAGTCGTGCTGTGATCACGAAAGATGCTTCTTAGTGAAATACATTAGTTTAAAAAAACATTCTGACCGCCACAAAAAAAAAAACCTGGCATAAACGTGTCCATGTACATCCGGCACAATTTGAACAAAGCACTGCTTAACTCAAACCTGTGAAATGTAGTAAATGAAAGAGCAAATCGGCAGAACGATGGAGATGTAAAACTTTGAATGAAAAGACACAGAGGGATGGAATGCATGCCACCACTTTCTTATTTGAAGGCACTGTGTCTTTCTTTGCTGCTGTTAGACTTCTGTACATTGCCGTTGGAATGTTCTGTCCCATACTATCAGCTACATCTTTTCACAATCAATCTATTTAATCAACTCTATGACAAAGGACACAATGGATTCACACATTCACAGTGTACTAACTTGCAGTCTAAAGTAGGGTGGAGAACACTGTATAACAAAAAAAGGGTCAGCCTCACTTTTTTTTTTTTTTTTTACCATCCAAATCCACAACGGGGTACTATGGCTTGAGAGAGAGAACAATTTGAAATCCTTTCATTGACTTTCTTTGCATAAAAAAAGACCTCTTCAAACACTACAAACCAATTCCCTTCCTGGTTAGTTAAAAGAAATCATCCAAGATTTATTCTCCATTCAGTTTGGTTGAAAAAGACCACTGAAAGGCATATTGGCTTGAGTGTGTACATTCATTTAAAGACACAGACCCAGTATTAGTCTCTCTAGTTAAGCCACATTATGAGTTATGCTACTCAGCGGTTTTCCTTAAACCTGTGACTGCTTGGGCTTTTTCATTAGTTTGAAAGAACTTGACTGCATTTCTGGGAGTTTGTAACTTGTTGGTTATATGTAGTGAGGACTGGTAACAGAGTCAACTGTATCTCATTATTTCTGTCGAGTGTGCATGTTGAAAAGTTAACATGTATGTATGCTAAGAACCAATTCTGCCGTGCAAACGCAAAATTCAAGACATCCTTTATCATATGGATAAGTATCTTGAGTCAATATCGTTGTTTTTTCCTGAAATGAATGGGTTGTCATAACAGTAACTTCCATTGAGTTAGTGTAGAGAATAGAAATAAATAGATGGCTATCAGTAATTGTAAATCATCAAAAGATATACAATGACCACAAGAATTTATACAGGTGTTCCTATAATATTTTTGTAAAAGGTGATTGGCAACCAAATATATTGATAATGTAGAAGTTACTGCCTTTTGCCCTGGTGTGACTTCTCACTTTTTGCAGACAACAGAAAAGCGGGGTAAAGTAACTTCCAAATAGAGGTCCAAAGTCAAAATGTCAAGTTTAAGCTCTAGATTTTTTTTTTTAGATCAATTTCATTACTAAAACATCTAATTTGCCAGATTCAAAATGTCCTACCTATAATTCAACTAAAAAACTTTAAAGTCATTTTTCTCAGTTCCACATTTTAACGATCCAAGTGCACGGCGTGAAGCGCCTGCGCAAGTGCGTTACATGAACTTTTTAAAGTTTAACGGCAGATAAAAGGGTCTGTGTGCCAGGCGCATGGTTCAAAAGGATTGTACTTATTGACTTAATTCATAGGTGTGTTTTGGGCGTAACATGCAATAAACCAATCTGAGTGTCATCTTCCATTCCCTTTAAAAGCCAGGGTTTTACTTTGGCACATTGATATGATGATGGCAGGAAGGAGAAATCAGGACAAGAAACTAATCTGCTTGTGTGTGACGTGAAAGCGTGCAAGCAGATCATATAATGCTATTTTTATTTTTAATCTTTAGTATTATTGTGTGCTGCTGCGTGGCACACTTTACAAATGCACTGTAAAAATAATGATATGCTGCGTTATTGACTTTAGATCAGGTTTTTTGTTGGCCAATGGCGTGATCACTTTCCGCTGCCTCAAGATAGCAATATGCCAAGAATGCACCTGAACACACCTCCCTATAACACCAGCACGCCCATTGGCGCAGAGATGGGCGCTGGTGCATTTATTTAAACAATGTGGGTGCTGGACAGGTCTTAAAACTAGCTAGACACTTGTGATAATCCAAAACTTCTATCATCAGCATCAAGGTCCAAGAGTACAATAAAATGGAAATACTTGTGCTTGGTGCAAGTTGGCAGAGCCGAGTGGTTGATGGTCTGCTGCTGGTGAAAGTGAAATATGAGGTCATAGATGTTAGTAGACAATATCAGCATGTTTTCAACATCACAATGATCAGTGCAGAGCCAGCCTTAGCTTTCTCCACTCAAGGAAACAATTATTACATAAGCTGGTGGTGATCTGAGCTTATGGTATGTTTTTGCAGCTCTGCCAGCTTAACCTGCTTTTAGAGTTAGAAACCCTTAAGAGAACAATGTTTTCCTAAATGTACATTTTTGTTAGTTCATTACAATTTTGATTCTACTGCGTTTGCAACAACCCTCTCAAAACTAAATGTCTGCTTCCATGGTTGTAGCAGTTTGGGTTTTGTTAGAGCAGTAAAATTATAAAATTGACATTAAAATAAATACACAACAGGTGTTGGCTGCCTAGCATGCAGTGTTCAGTTATATTTAGTACAACGCTAGCTATCTATGTGTCCTAACCATGCACAATGAACACATATCTATAGGAGACACAGATAAAGACAATGTAATCAGTCCTCTCAGATACTGGGTATGCTGCCCAAGCAAGTCAGTGTAGTCCTATAAAACTTGTCCAAACACACTACTACATACAATGTGTGTATTCTATTTGTGTCTTGGTATTATTTGTTCAACTTAACAAATCTAAATTTCCATCTTTTCAGAGTGCTTTTAACATCTGGCCAGGCATAACAGATAAAGACAAATATCCATGTCAATTGTGGCTCATTTAATCATTTCCAGACATTTTCCAGAACATGTTTCCAGTAAGTGGACCTTGTGCTAAGAGTGATAAAGTGAATTTAGAATAAAGTGTGATCAACTGTACTAAACCTACAATACATGTCACATCACTGCAGGCACATACTAATTAAAGACTTAAAAGCGAGATGGTGGAAGCAGTGATGACACAAACTCACACTGACAACAGTTGTAATGAAAGAGTAAAAAAAAATGATGGCTGAGATAAACAGATGTCTCACAGGTGCAGAAATGCCCCTCGGGCCAATCAGTTACACAGTAAGCAGTGAACAATAGTGGCTAGTACAGAGAAGGCAGCAATGGCTATGAACCATAGAAGAAGGTGGAGAGGATTAACCCCAAGGAAAAAAAAAAAAAAATTCGAGACCAATTGCAGGCTGTGGATACTGGCGTGTCAACAATTCAACAAGTTTGACGGCCTTGTTTTTCTCCCTAAACAAACATGTCTACTTCTCAGTTCAAACCTGCTGATTGAAGTTGTTTAACTAATCACACATGGCCTTTTGAGTCACTGGTAAGCCCCACACCTGTCAGGTAAAAAAACTGATCCCAAATGTTTAAAGAAGACCTCTGGAAAGGGTGAGGTGAATATGTGAGAAAGAAGGGAAAACAGAAAAACAACTGGCAATATTAACAGCGCGCACATAAGCTGTGTCCCATTACAGGCGCGACCTCCTGCTTAGAAAGTGGTTTACAAGGGGTGGCATCGAAGGATAGCGAGCGCCTGAGATTAGACGTCTAGAGAGGATTCAGAATTTTTAGGTCTCATCCCGAGCATCACAGAGACTAAAACTATTGTTTGGCCCTCATCAACTCGTGAGGTCAGAATTGACCAACAGGAAGTTGCCCTCAAGCTGCCCCGAATAGTTTATAGATCAGACAGTGTTCTGGAGTTTTATATCAAGACACACTGGAAATATTTGTCATTTAATGTATTTAACTTCCACTACATGGCAACTACCAAGAAGAAACGGCGGCCTTTCAGTCTGGATTCCATTATTTACATCCTGTAGAATCCTTCATTGGTCCAGTTCATATATAATATTTACCAGTGCGGACCTGAACACACAACACATTCTCACTACCATCGCGTAAAATAAGGACGCTTGGTCAGGTGCCATCTGCGTTGTTATTGGCACTAAATGTCTCCTTTAGCGTCATATCTAAACGTACTTGTTTGGGACTATTGCCGTCACTTTTGAGACAGTTAAGGAAAGGTCGGTGGGCTAATAAAAGGTACGTTTCCACGGTGGACTAGAACGGGACCATTGGGTAAAGAAGAACAGGACAGTTGGGGTTAGACCCATCCACCACCCCAACCAGCCTCCCTATACGGAATTTCGGCCTTTCATACTACTCGCTACCGTTGTCCCCCTTAATACTCTGTCATCCAACAGCTCTGTGTAGCTGCTACTCTGCCGGGTGAGTTCTACACACACACTGAAAGGTGCTTCTTGCGTCGTATCTGACGCCGAGAGCCACTGCCCAAGAGTCCGTTTTCTCCGAGTTTGGCGTGAGAACGGGTTGGAACACAGCTGGTATATTTGGTCATATTGAATATTTTCTTAACAAGTTGATTAGGACTGAAAGCAGTATAAACAATTGACTGGTGGATTTTAGGATAATTAAGACTCAAAGGAAACACCACTAGTTTCAATCAAATAAAGGCAAAATAAGGCAGTTTTCCTCCTTTGGAAATAGACACCCAAGTTGACCCGTTATGACTTTTTCAGTCTTGAAAACTGGACTTTGAGGGATGTGGCCCCTGCAAAGGAACACAGCAATAATCTTCAATGCGATTTTTTTTTTTTTCACCCTGAACCCAACCCAACCCTGTCTCCTAAAAAAATAGAAAGAAAAAAAAGACGCTCACATACAGCTAATTTTAACAGGAAATACGTTTTGATAGAAACTTAATGTCATCCAGATTAAGATTTTTATCAACATAATGAACATTTTAATGAAGGTATCTGCAAAGTAACAAAATCCTTTCTTTCATAATGTATTGGGCAAAACCATTTACCAATATACATGTACTGTAGAAACAGAATTTTTAGAGAGACAGGGTTGAAACCCCCTGAACCTTGACTTTAATAGCATGATATATCTTTCTCCGGTGTCTTCTTTCGTTTCTCATAGCTTAGGCTAAACAATTTCTCGACCAGAACTATATGGAGACAACATTTAAGAAAAGAGAAAAAAAAACATCTAAAGAGGAACCAAAATGACAGTAACATGTACAGAAATACAGTAACTTTGCAAAAAACAAGCATGCTAATGTTCTAATCTCTAACCCTGGAAATTACACATTAAAAAAAGCTATATAGGCAATAACGTCTGCACATTATTTAAACAACAAAATATCGACATAGGAAGAAAGACCCATAATCCATTACCATGATGATGACCATACTGCATAAAGAATAGTATCGGTAAAGTACCAGTATTACATGTGTGTACATAACAAGGGCAGTAATCTGTGAAGTAAAGCTACAGTCCAACAATGTTTCTCTATAAGAAAATAGTGTCCGTATTTAACAGTTTACAATTTAATATTAAATACGAGAGAGTAAACGTAAAAGTATGATTTTTGCTTTTTCCCATGACAAACAAATAGAAACTGACGTAAAAAGAACTAAGGCATGTGCATGAGGTCTTTTACATTTTCCTGGTCAGAAGACACTGTAGAAAGAGACCCATCATTTTTTCTTTTTTTGTTTTCTGTTGCTTTTTTGTTATTTTCTGAAGCGGTGGGTTGGTTTGTGACAATGCTTTGAGGTTTCAGTGACTATGACCCCTCCCCCCCCCTCCCGTTTTAACTCTAAATACCCACACCAAACCACTCTCCCTATCCCAACCACCATCTTCATCACGCTGCTCTTGGGTGTGGAGATTACGCTTTGCTTTCATTGCCGTTCGTCTGGGGAGCCTCGTTGGGAACTGTCTTCACCTCGTCTGTGGTATTCTTCACCTCCGTTTGGCCTTTGGTGTTATCGTCCTTCACAGTCTTACCGCTATGGGGACAACCAAAGGAGCGAGAGAGAGACAGAAAGAGAGAAGATTCTGTTAACAGTGAATCATTAAGGCTCTCTCCCACAGCTAAACTGTCTGCTCTGGGCTGCCTTTTGTGTAATTTTTCAAAGAACGGAGGAAAAATGGGAGGGGGTGGGGTGGAAACATGCAAGATGCTTTGAGGGAATTTGTTTTTCCTTCTGGAACTGAATGCATTTCACACATAATGGGATCAAGCTCACTTTTCTAGCCAGACATCAAATAAGAGTACATGGATGTCACAGCTATTTTCCAGGAACAATGAATGCTGATGTGGAATGAGACAGGGCCGGTACAGTAGGCACAATGCATGAAGGAATGAAAGACCAGGGCATAACCTACAACACAAACTACAATACGCAAGAGGATTACACGCAGTCTAGACTGAACCAAGACAAAGATACTTTAAAGCCATACTTCACTTAATTTTTTTGCAATTGTAACTTTGTTGGAATACATTTGTAGTGATTGTGTTTTGCTGCAGCTTCCATTTAGAAAAAAAAAGTTGTGCTTCACTGCTGCGTCACATACAGTCATCTCTTCTTCTGTCCTCTGTGCCGGGTAACAATTTAATCAATGCACTTCTCTTCGCTGCTGACACATACACATGCTCTCTATTGGCCTCACAAAGTCAGGGCCAGCCCCACATACAGGATCCATTAATACATCCAAACAGCCTTTACATAAATGTCTTTAGATTTGATCTTGACAACTTTGATCCCTAATGGTTTTTTATATAATGTGTTATTGTCCATGCAAACAAGCCTGAAGCTTTAGCTCTCCTAAAGGCTGTAATGTCCCTTACATCCTACAGAACTATGATTGTACTATTTGTGGAGTGGTGCTGACAATGTGAAGTCTGCCTCAAGGGTAAATGAAAGCACATGGAGTAACTGAAAATACACAAACATTTTCCCTTAAGAGCATTTTCAGAACTTCATGGCAATCTGTATGTGAGATTATATTATACCTTGAAAGTAAAGTTGCTTTTCCCTGATAGCGGTGTTAGAGGGAAGTTCACAGTGTCTGAAATGGTTCCCCTCTGGGGAACATGAATCCACTTAGAGGAATCATTGCCATTTTGCCAATTTTCAATTTTACTGCAGGGACCTGAAAAGCTCAGGGGGTCACCAAAACATCAGGATTCATCCTCAGATGACCACGCATATCCACAATCCAATATTCATTGTTTGTTTTAGAGACACTTGACCTGACATTGGTGAAGACTGACTGACCGATGGTATTGGTGATATCTTTCACCCTGCCCCCCTTGTTAGTTAAATTCCTGGAGAAGTACTTTGTAGGTGTGATTTTGGCAACAGACTTCTGTCAAGTCTTTGTGAAAACTTGTAAAAAATACTATGCTTGGGCTCAACCAGGGCATTTAGTTGGGTTACAGCATAACCAAACCCACTAACTAAGCTTATTCAAAGTTTTATACGTGTCTGATCAACCACTGTGCCATATGCATACTCATGTCAGCATTGATCTGCACTCCTGCACTTCCTGGACATGTTCCATTGAAATATTTGTAATTCTAAAGTTGGAGGATACTTCTTGTGCTTTGTACCTTGTGTTGTTTCGGCACATTTTAATCTGCCAATATGGGGTGACTTCATTGTGATGTTACCTTTAAGCATTCTTAACACTTAATTCAGTTCAGTTTAGGTCAACGATGACATTACAATAGTTTTACAAAGACAACACTGTCAAAGTATAATGGACCGGTTTAGTCAACAAGTGGTAACACTGCACATTAAACAGAGTCTGAGAGAATTCATTTTCAACCCTCTCTTCAATGACCACCTTGCTGCAGTGTCTGACCTCTAAAATGTAAAACTCTTTCACGCAGCACTATCTACAACTATGTCACTCTCAAATAAATTGGCACTACAGCACAAAAGTAAATTATACTTTTAACTAAAGTACTTTAAGCACCCTTTTAGAACAATCCAGGCTATTGTTCTCTTGAAACACTTTAAAGGGTGCTCTTACATAACCAAGAGCAATTCAAAGCACCACTAACTGATTGAAAGCTTCTTTTGAAATGTTTTCAATGTGTGTGTGTGTGTGTGTGTGTGTGTGTATAGCCGGTAGAAATAGTCTGCAAATATGTTTTTCTACTCGAAAAAGAAAAATGGGTCCTGAGGTTGAGTATGTCTCTCAAGAACCCACAAAAAGCCTGACAAGGCATTCCAGCATTGGGATGCAGAAGAAGGATCGCCTCATAGATCAGTGGAAGACCTGTGCTTCAGTTCTGTCAACGATTTATGAAGAAAAATCCCTCCAATGACAACTTTAGTTACATCAAGGTGATGTTGAGCTGACATGAGCCCTGCTTCCAACTAGCTCTCAACTCCCCATACTTCATCACAGACATCTTCCTCTGGCTATATGAGTGAGAAGAGTGTAAGATGAAGGAGGGCGAGAAAGGGGAGTGATTGTCAGTAAGCCTCTGTAACTCATCCTCAGCCTATAACACATTGCCAGACCTTCCTCCACAGTACTGCGGAGGAAGGTCTGGCTAGTTCACACAACATTCTGGAATGGGATACTCTGGTTTATTGGCATTTCTTTAAACCAATCACAATCGTCTTGGGTAACACTAAGCGTCTGGCGCAGGTACGGTGCCTTTGCAAAATAGCATCAGGAAGAAACTTATTTTGGGGGAAAATGTGCACGTGGAGGGGGGGGGGCAAGCTCTGAAATTTAAATGGCTGTCGAGTGAGTGATGAAAATTTTATCCCAAAAAAAATAATAATTTGAGTGTCGGTTCTAGCTTGGAGGAGGTTTCTCAAACAAACCGGAGATTAGAATGCTAACACTAAGAAAGCCTCACAGCCTGACAGGATTCAAGAACATCTGCAAACTCCTGGGGACAGTAACTCTAAATCATAGAACTACTGAAATACAGACTTTCTACAAGAATTTAAAACAGCGGAGTCTTGGAGTTTTTCAGAGATTGGCATTTGGATTTGCCTTCAACATGAGGAGGACACAGAACAATGGCAGTGCTGCAGAAGTCACTTTGTGACAAGTATTGCATTTACTTGAATAAGCTAATTTATAGCTCCATGACAGAAAGGGGCAGCTTTCTTATGTAGAGTTCTCCACACAAAGATATGTATCTTTTTTTTTCTTTAAGATTTTTTTTGGGGCATTTTTAGGCCTTTATTGACAGCTCGCTCTAACAACTGAGCTATCTGGGCGCCCCAAAGATATGCATCTAATCTTTCACAGTGAACAAGAATTTCTTGTTCTTGGTGTGCAGCTCATTGGTCCTCACAGACTCCAGCTGAAACAAACTAAGCTCTGTCAGCTTTATCTTTGGCAGCCATATGGTTGTTGGTAACATTAAAAGAAAAGCTATTATGCTTTTCCCTATTTTCTGTCATGTCTATAATGTTAAAATGTCAGATGTTCATATTAAACATGTCCAAAGCTTCAAATAATGAGGTAAATGTACGTACATCCCTGTGAACCAAAACCTCAGATTTCACACTGTATTGAACAGTCAAGTTTTTAAAAAGTTTTCAACTATTCTCTACTTGATATGACGTCATACCGGCCAATATATGGCCACGCTACTGCAGTGTTTACATTACATTCTCTGCCACATGGAGCTACATGCTAACATCAGTGAAACCTGCCACCTTGGTTACAAATGTTATTTTCTCCCCAATTTCGGACCACATTTCTGGTGGAACTTGTCCGGTTGTGTAGTTTTTGGTTGAGAAGACTATCTGTGATTTTTGACAGTAGAAATGGTTGCTCTACTCTGTATAGTCAACTGATAACTCCATGTGGCTACATGCTAACGTTAGAGAGAGCTCTGATTTTGGCTTCCGAAGTTGTTCATTTCTCCCCAATACCGGACCACATTGCTGCTGGAACATATCCGATTGTGTAGCATTGGGTTTAGAAGCATCAATTGGTGATTTTTTCATTGCTGGAAGACCTGGTGTGTAAACAAGGTGTGCTAAAACAAAATGCAGTTTTAATGTACAATACATGTAGCAACTGAATAATCCCAGAGATAATTTGGGTGAAATACAAAGAAGAAAAGCTGACTCCATTAAGTGAGCAAACAAACAGGTGGAGGGTGGAGGTGGTGGTTGAATGAAGACAGGCATGCACTGGTGGCATCCCAATGTATTGTATGGCTGTGCCATTTATCTGCATGGCCACCATCTGGCCTTCTTAAAAGGAAAAATCCCCCCTAAATGTTCCAACAATAATCATCAACCTAAGATGCAAATAATTTTGTTTGATGTAGCCAATTTTGCTAAACCAGCCACATTTGTTTACTTTTTAAATGTCACCGAAGATATATCACCCCTAGTATAGACTTAAATGTTTTCTATAAAAGGTGATTGTATGTACAAATAAAGTATCACTGGCTGGTCATACAGCTTTTGAAAACGTATTCATATCTACAAGAACAGCTGTGCTCCCTCTACAAACGGCAACATGATTACTGGCTCCATTTTATTCAGGCATAATGAGGCTGTTGCTGTTAATGGAAACTGCCTCTGGATGTTTTCCTACAGTATACATTTATTATCGAACACTGGTGCCAAGCCTACAGCCAAACATATCGTGATCAGGCAATATAGTCAAAATCTTCTGAAAGGCAGCGAGAAAAGAGACTGACATATTTCGCTGCTATCTTTAATGTCACTTTTGTTTTGCACACCTGAGCTCTTTCACAATGTAATGAAGATGCCAAATCTTTAGATCTCAGCTACAAGATTATTTGAAAATGTAACTCTGATTATTAATTTAACTGCAGGTAAGCTTTTCAGAATAATGCAAGGCGTGTCAATTGTGCTGTTTCTGTAATTCAACTTTAACTATCTTCAAAACTCTTCCACTGCTTTACTTGACCTCAATCACACGTTGCCTTGTTTATGACCGAGTACATTGAAATATCAAGTGAAAAGCTTGGGAGATTTTCTGAAAATAATAAAGCTAGATAATAATTATGCATATAAAAAGCAGGGACAGTAAAGGTACACCAACACCACTGTGTCCGCATTTTAGGGCAGATTTTTCCTTTAAAAATGGCACACTTTTAGGATATTGGGATGCTACCAGAGCAGAAGAGACAAGCTGAGTAATGGGGATATGGTAGTGTTCATACTCATTTTGGGCTGGTGTGGTCGAGCCTGTGCACAGGATATTTGGCGCATCCTTGGTCGAGCCGTCTACTTGGGAGTCCTTATTCTGGGTGCTGTCAGGGGTTTTGACTGGGTCTTGCTGGCTCTGTGGCCCATCGGGATTAGTAGAGGGCGGGCTGACTGGCTCTGAGACAAGGGGTGACGGGGTTGGAACTTTAGGGGTGTCGCTCAGGTCGACCAGGGGCCCAACATCAGGTTGGATGTTAACATTATGTGAACTGGACTGGGCAGCAGGGCTGTTTTTGGGGGAAGAGTTGGCAGGGGCGGCTTTGGGTGGGCTGGAGGCGCTGGTGGTTAGCGTTGTGCTCTCACTAGCAGGACTGCTCTGCGCCGTGCTAAAGCTCTCAGCAACTGAGTTAGTGGCAGTGCAGGGGAGCAAGTTTACCACCGTGGAGGTGGTGTCTGCAGCGGCAGGCCTGGTGGGGAGGAGCAGGACAAACAAGGGAGGAGAGGGAGGAGTGGGGAGTGGAGCCACCAGAAAAAGTGAGGGAAGAAGAAAAAGGACACCAAGAGAAATAAAAGGGGTAGAGGGAGAGTGCAAGTCAGGAAAAAAAAAACATGACAGAGTGAGTGCTACTGTGCTGCAGTGTAAAAGTAAAAACCTACACAATCAAAATGTTAGCAACACAATATTTGTGGAGGGGTAAACAAAAAATAATACAACAATAAACTATAGAAAGAATGTAGTAGTTTCAGGATCAGGATGCTTTGTACAATAAAAGGAACAAGCAGGGGTTGTTGTTGGTCTGAATGGGTCTCTAGACTAGGTTGGAGTGCTAAAATTGGTCTGTATTATGGATATCCATAGTCAGGGATATCAGCTAAACCTTTTCACAACATACATATATACATTTTTGATTCATAGCGGACGGGCTGTGGGTGGCTTAAATAATACATCATTAATGAGGAAAGTATTCATTACATTCTCTAAAATGCTAGCACATTTTAAGCTTTATTTTTCATAATGCGTATTAATGCGTAAACAACATATTTTAATCTTCATTTTTTTGTCAGGCACAAATGAGCAGACTAGCAGACAGCAATTGCTGGCTCCTTTGTCATAGCTCGCGAGGATATTTAAAAAGGAGAATTCAAGAAAGGAAGGGCATAATGGTTCAGTGTGGGAGCAATTTAGTGAAGTACTTAGCCATGACGAGTCAAGTACTCGGTATGTCATAATCAACAGCTGCAAGCATTGTATGCGTTGTATGTACATTTATTTATTTAAAACCAGCCTACGTCAGTGTAAGATGTTACCATATCATCACGCTTGAATACATCCCATAGGGAGCAGTTTAGGTGGAGTTTCATGCACATGTGGATTCGGAGGATGTCAGAGCTGTGTATACATGCTTACAACGGAACTATGTCGCGATATATGCATCTAGTTAGGGCCTGACCAACATCATGTTCATAAAAAAAGAGTTTTGTTGAGGGTAACCCAAAGATTTAATCCACCTCTCTATCAATATACCATGCAGATAGGCCTAAGTCTGGGACACCCCCTGGACTGTGGAAGTGGTCCTGTTCCATACTCACTCAGGTTCTGTCAAAGGTGTGGTCTCGTTGGGCTCAGTGGGACCCCCTCCTCCTTGGTTCGGGGTGTGTTCTTCCTCTGTTCTCACCTCAACAATGGGCTCCTTAGACTCATCTTTCCTGTTGTCAGATGGCAACAGACCGTTAGCAAGCTATCACCCTGACTTTATTTGCTATTAATCTTTTTAGATAGATAGATAGATAGATAGATAGATAGATAGATAGATAGATAGATAGATAGATAGATAGATAGATAGATAGATAGATAGATAGATAGATAGATATTTATTGATCCCAATAAAATCGGAAATTACAGTGTTGCAGCAGCAAGTTAATCTGTTAAACTATAAAACATCGGACAATTCCAGAAGAGCTTGGCCTACTATGCTAGGTCATTCAAGTAACATGAGATGTCTTACATAGTGACAAAATCTAGCCCTGTAAGACATGGTCATCCCACCACACATATGCAAAAAGAAAGTCTACTTGAAGCAAGCCTGGTGGCCCCCAATGAAATGGTACGCACTATTAGACATCAGATCATCATAGGTCACAGGACAGCGGACGAGAGTTTGCATCCAGTCTCTGATATCCAAATCTGTTGAGTCCTTGCCTCCCTGTCTCAATCAGGGAGCCTATATAGACAGCTGCATGATAAGGGAATGTTTTGTCTCAGGCATGTCTCTTTTGAGGAGGTTGGTGGGCCAGCCACAGTATCTGTGTTAACGGCGGCTGGAATATCTTTGTTCAAGGTTCAGCTAAACGTAACGTCCACAGCATGAGTTTAAATACACCTTCAGGAGGACAGGAACTTCAGAGAGTTGGGACGGCACTGCACAATTAAACATTGTGGTTGTACTGTACTGTCTACTTAATCGTCTCCTCAAATGAATGTTCATTCAATGCTTCTGTGCAATTCATCTCCCAAACCTTCACGTATGTTAAAATGAGTTGTGCTGCATCTGAGTTTTTTTTTAACATCAACAATCTTTGTGCAACATGGCTTACTGCAGCTTTAAGCAATACAGTGAAAATAATGTCGTAAGATGATGATCACTTACGTGAATGCTGCCTTGCCTTCCTCGATGTCCTTGCTCTTAGCTCCTGGTCCGGCCTTTCCACAGAAGTTCACAGCAATGCACATCAGGAGTCCACACTTGTTAAGGAAGTAGCAGGTGACATCCACGCCCACCAACAGCAGGAAAAAGACAACAATGAGGATGCCTACGATGGCTCCGGTGCCCAGGCCTGAGCCACCATCCATGGCGTCTACAACAGGGAGAAGGGATACACAAGCAAAACAGGCAGGAAAAAGAGGGAGGACAGGAGTTAGGGGGAGAGGGCAGGGTTTAACATGAGGGAGAGGGGACAGAAAGAAAGTTAGAAAGAGAGAGGGAGAGAGAGAGATGATGAGAAATGCAGTTAAGCTTTTAATACATTGCTTCAGGTACCAGATGTCAAGATCTCAAGTATGTCATTTAATCAGAGACAAATCATGGCCGAACAACCAGGAAACTAATATGTTGAAAGAACATAAAACCCTCATCTCTGCTTTTATTCGAGATACTTGGTATTTACATTATGGCCGTCACACATGAAGTGTTCAATTGCACACACAATCACAGAATTTCCAGTGAAGAAAAAAAAAAAAACAGATCACAATCTAAACCATATGTGAAGATAAACTGGATCTACAACATATTTTTTGTTCTATATTTCTTTCTTTATTAAGAACTGGGTGAAAGTATACTAAATGCAAACCAAATATTTCTGATGTATGATTGTGAATATGAATGTTTTTAATTATGACTTGCAATTAATTTGGCTTTTAATCAATAAATATCTGCTTCATTTTAGAGAGGTGTAAAGTGACTTCCTGACACAAAAAAAGACAGTGAAAGATTTTTATGTTCTTCATTGTCTTTACATTAACAAATAGTAAAATTATTGATTTTCTTAAATGACATCTTCAGTTTTCCCATTCTTTGCTAACTTGCTTATTGGGAAACATTGCTTCACATTAAAATGACATTCTTGCAAGCATCCATGTTCTTACCCTAGATTTTCAAAGGCAGACCACTGGAATAGACTTACACTGTAATTACAATCTATATGCAACAAAATCATCACAGAAAAACTAAATGCATAACAGATTTTTATTTGACCATAATATAGGGGATGTGGTTCATAGGCCAACCCTCCCCTCCCCACTCCCCTTACAAAGAGTGTAAACAAACTAAACACTTTAATGGACTTTTCTCAGTACCCATTCAATCTTTTTATAGCTGCTTCAAAACTTTCTTAGAAGATGTAAAGGTTAAAGAGGGCTATCTGAGCAGCTGTTTATCTCAACATAAGCAAGAAGTTATCACATTTTGAGGGCAAAGTGCAAATGCAGGTTATTTTCTCCCTCCAGTTATTCCACATAAACAAAGGAGCATGCAGTTTGTAGAAGGGATGGAATAAACAGGATTTGGAAGTCAAAGGCAGCTCAGGCTTTGCATTTTATCAATGGCTTTCATAGCTCGTAACATTCGTTTTGGCATTTGATGAACAAGGCTGAACTAATAAATGGTAGCCATCCTTGCATGCAACCTATGAGTGCATTAAAGCAAGATATATATCTATGAGCTGAGAATTCTTTGAAGAAAAAAACTGAACACATGCATTTTTTCAATGACATCAGTCAAGTTTTAGCCACTCAGTTATTTGCATGTTCTCCATTCATGATGACAAGAGAATGAAAAAAAAAAAAAAATAAAAACATGCAGCCAGATTTACACTTCACAGAGCCATAACACAAGCTACTTACCACAATACTTCAAACAGGAAAAAACATTTGTGGTACAATGATTACTTACTGACTCACAGTGCATAATGGATGTGCATGTAAATAATCAAAGACCCTGGCAAAAATTGTTATAATAAATAATCAATCACATCGAAAATAGTAAATAGTAGCATGCAGTATGATATCTCACACGTTAGTCCTTCTCATTGCCACTGTACAAGCACTTTAGGAGTGTGTTTGCCTGGCAATGTTTTCATGATTTATCCTTTTTTTTATTCATGTTCTGGGAGCCCATTTAAGTTATATTGTAGAGAATTTAGAAGTATTTTCACATAGTTGAGGAGTCAAAAATAAGTAATTTCTCTTTCTTGAGAGAATCAAAAGGAATGGATTGGTTGTCTACAGGTTGTTGCTCCTGTGAGTCTGACAACATTTGCATGAGGTTGAATCTTTTTCAACTTACCCACATTGTGCTGCATGGTGCCTTTGAGTACTGGTGTGCAGTATGCTTTTCAAAGTGGCCACCTTGATGTTGTCCCATTAAACGACATGAAGGTGGAACCAGATGCAGAGCCGGCTTTAAAAATGTCCCTTCAGACAGTCTTTTCAGAACCCAATGAAACATTAATGCTTTTTATTAAAATGAAAGTTTCTCTTACATAGGTTATGGAGGCTCTGCTTAAGGTAATTGGGGCTATCACTTTTGCCACTGTCTGTATTGATAGCTCATTAAATTGCCTGAGGAGAATTTGAACACTGCAGTTTGAGGACCATCTGTAAATTTACAGCATATAACCTGTGCCCACGTCCCTGAAGATTGGGATAAGGAGCAGGAAATAGACTCACTGCAAATAGGTTTTGCAGGTCTGTACCACTGGACCTACAGTCTGAACTCATACAGTACAATATGTTTAATGGCCACTTCACCATAGCCTGCAGCACATTGTAAAAGCTTAGTAAAAAATGAACAAAACAGACATTAGCACAGTTAAAAACACTAGAAGTGGTGTACTCTGAAATTCTGTGCCCATTTTGTCATTTTACGTTGTTCACAGATATTGGCCAAACCAGTCTTATTATATTTCCTACAGCTACAACAGAAATTGATCTAAGTGAAATGTATGTGCAACGGTGTTAGAGCTGCCCTGTTACACAGCTGATTGATCACACACAGACACACATCATAGAAGAGAAAGAGAAAGCGTATTTAAAAAAAATCTTAAGTTTACAGTATGAGTTGACATGTCACTTCATTACATACTCATACCATTTATTAAGGATTTAACCAGCCATATGGTGGTGAATGTAGGAAGGGCACTTAGTTTAACCCTGGCTTCCATTATTCACACCCTGCAATTATTTTTACATTGGTCCAGTTTATGTGACACATTTAACATTGACATGCAAAATTTCCAGACTTCACAAGTTGACAAGCATGGCCTCAACGCACCATTAAACTAGTACACATATTAGGGCAAAGGATTATTACATAAAATTATCTGGGCTTTTGAAGTGGGACAGTCTTGTTGACACATTTTCACTTCAATGACACATTTTTTTAAAACCTTGCAGAAAGCCACTGCTGCACAGGCTTTGCAATATGACAAATTCAAATTATTTTTACGCCTCTTAAACATGTTATGTTTGTGTGTACTGCAATGGTGTAACAGAAACTCTTAAGTGAAAGCGCAGCCCGTGGCTAATCTAGACATTTCATTTCACTATCTTCCTATCTTTGGCTGCACTGTAGTATGCAATCCTTTTTTTTCTCTGATGGCTGTGATCAAAATAGCAGGAGCATGCCACAGCTCTGTGTACTTATAAGTGTCTACAGCGTTGCAGACAACGCTTGGTTTTCCTCTGCATATTGCTTCATTTGCATTTTAACAGGCACGATAAATCTTGGCATGTATTCAGTGGGAAAGGGGGGTTTTCTCACCGAGTTCTCTCACTGAGGGAGAACGCACAAATCTTCGTGTCGGGATGGACTACACAAACATTTCTCTTTACAGGCTTGTCAGGTATAGTACTGCGCCAGTTTCCCAGAAGACTGCTGATAACAGACTGCATATATTAAGCCTTAATTTCACAAAAAAAAACAAAAAAAACCTGACATTTCTGAGAAATCAATAACTGGCCACTGTCGAGCATATACAATATGTCTGACTTGTGTATACACTGATGAAAAACCTTTGGTAACACTTTACAATAAGGTACCCAAAAAATATGTAGTTAATGATTAACAAATGATTAGTTACTGCTTTGACAGACTGATTGTTACTGTTTTTTGAATGTGTAACAAATAGTTACTCAATACCTAATCATTAGTGCTTGAATCACGTTCAATCAGTAACTAATCATTAACTAACATTCGTTACTCATTCAAAAAAAACAGTAACTATCAGTCTAAAAAACAGAAACTAATCATTAGTGCTTGAATCATAGTCAATCAGTAACCAAACATTAACTAACCATTCATTAGTCATTAAAAAATACAGTAACTACCAGTCTAAAAAACAGTAACTAATTATTTGTTAATCATTAACCCCAACCAACCTCCTCGCGCAGAATTTCTGCCTTACGTACTACTTGCTAAACCCTGTCAAGCTGCTGCATTCCCCAGTACATTAAACACGCTAAGGACATCTTTTTGTCCCTTTAGACGCCGACATCCATTGTCCAAACGTCTGTATTTTACGAATTTGGAGTGAGAACGAGTTGACGTCTACTATATTTACAAGTAAATAGGTAATTGCTGCAGCCATAAATAACCTGGTCAAATCTAAATTAAACTATTAGACTGTAGAGGTAAAGCCATTTTGTTTGTTATCAGCACTCATCCTGGCAACACAGTGAGGCAATGCTTCTTTCACCAGAGGGACCACATACTGAAACATTCATTCTCTATGGACTGACGTGCAGTGAGGACTGTATCGATCTATACATTGCAGAGACAGACCCCTCCAAAATGCATGGTACAGCATATTGCAGAGGGGTAAAAAACAGATACCTGCGTATGATTGCAGCTTCTTTAGGCAACAGGACAATAATATGGTATCGGAAAAGTTCTGGTTTCTGTTAATAGTCCAAGTAGTATTGACCTATTACGTGAAAGCGGGGCATTGGATGCATGCAGGTAAACAGTCTGGGGGAGAACAAAAGAGGTACAACAGATTGCGCGAAACACAATCTCCAAACCCATCAGCTATCGTCTACCAACAATTTAGCTTTTTTTCTTCTTCATGATGGTCAAGATTGTAGAAGGGCATACATTGTGTTAACACATCTACAAAAAAAAAGTTGGAATCACAGTTTTGAGGAACCAAAAAAAAACCTAGAGAAAGAGACGATTTGACCAAGGTGTAACACTGGCCATACATGTCAAACTTTTCCACAAAGTTCACTGAACAGAGGAGGACTGGAACATCACGGCCTGCCCCTGCATTCTCCAACACGTCCAACAGCCCTGCTCAATGGTCAGAGCCATCACCTTGGTTATGGTCATCACGCTCAAAAGGTGCATCACCATTAGTACTTCTGAACCAGTGAACCTAATGCTTGGGTTGTATACTGCACATATTGTGCAGACTGTGTACTATATACTAAAAGTCGCATCATTATGTATTTGAGATTACTAGAAATCAATGTAGCTTTTACTAACATGAAATGACCAGATATGTGCACCAACAGACAAAATTCGCCAGCCAATTGTTGTAATCACGTGTAGCCTCTCCATTTCTTTTCTGCATTGCATTATTACAAATATTTTAGCCTATGTCAACAGCACTCTCAGAAATCAAGCAATCTTTAAGTAAGCATAGTGACTCCTTAGAGTGTACTTTATTTTGTCACTTTTCATACTCCAAATCTGCTTAGTCTAATTGTGTCTTATAGAATTGGGTTGGATCTTTAATGACTCTCACATGACTGCCATTTGACCTTAAGGACTCTCATAATGTGAGCTGCGGCACAGGTTCAATTCCGACCTGCGCCCCTATGCTCCATGTCATTCCCTCTCTCTCTCCCCTTTCAAGTCTAAGGTGTCCTGTTAAATAAAGGCCTTAAAATGCCAAGAATGTAATCTTTAAAAAGTCACTGATGATGAAGCTTTTCATATTCTTCATATTCTAGTTAGCTGAAACATTTAAATCAATCCCAACTATTTATTTCATGGCTTTTACTATGGCTACCATCTTGTTTTCCTTTTGTTCCTTGGTTATATTTTTTAATCTGTTAATCTTCTTTATTTGGGTATTGCATTGACCTTATTTCTAATAACTCCCTCCATCAGCGCTCTGCCACAGTGTGGCACTGCACCACCTTTGAAACGACATGAGCTTCAGATTCTGTTTTCTTGGGTGCAGGGAAGCAGAGCTCTGCTGACAACTGACTCCCTCTCTGACTGATTAAGATCTTTGAAATCTCTTCATGCAGGAGGCAGTGTGTGTGTGGCCAGTTGGGGTTATCAACATTTAAATGAGAATTTCAGAATTCAGTTACTAGTGAGGCAACAGGCATCACAAACTGATGTGTACATTGACTTGAAAAAAAAAAAAAAAAGATCTGCTGACTCATTTTTCATGCAGGGAGGAAGCATTCGGAAAAATGTAACTTTTTGTAATATATCTAATTTAATGTGACAATATTGTTTACAGAGATGGTTGCTTTAGGCAATCTGATTGTTTTATGTTTTCTGTATACTAAATCGTTCAATCAGACTTAGAATATGTACATATATTTCCATCTAATTGCAGAACAAAAACAACAATGTAGTCCTCTGGGATTAAAACAACTAAATTGTGGAAAATGACAAGATAAAAGTCATGAGAAAGAGTTAAGGGACATTCCTAGATTACAGAATAACAATAACTTGCTTCATTTCATTCACTACGCAAATCTATGATTTGATTTAAAACTTCTATCCATATAAACACCCCATTAACCCAATCAAAATGACAAACTGGAGGAAATAGTTTGCCATGCGAAGAGAGAGAGAGTGACTCCTGAACAATAACAGCCGCTCTGGCTGTATAGTCTGTATGCAGCGGGCGAATGCCATCGCAGAGAATTATTCTGTTGATATGCAATGCAAGTGAGACTGATGGACACCCTTTAGATGGAGCTCCTTATTAGCAAAAATGAAAATCACTCAGCACTGATCAGCAGTATCATTACGCAGTAGGTACTGATGAACAACAGCAGGGACCAACAAGTGACAAAGAACACCGACACCTCGAGGGGGTCGTAAACTCTTATCCTTGTGACTGAACTTAGTTGAGATAAAACGGCAGTGACAGGGATAATAAACTGAAGGAATACAATTCTTGTTCTAGATCCCAACTGAGGAAGGAAGGCCAGAAGGCCATTTTTTTCAGAGATTAGGGTAGGGCGAATTGCTGAAAGAAAACTACCAAAAGGAAGAGGAAAAAAAAAACAAAATCTACAGGTATTTATTACTTTCTGCCAACATAATTCTTCATCTGTCTTCTAATTCCTGTTGGGGGACTCAGGGCTTAACCACATATCAATGTTAATCTGCCTTCAGGCGTATAAGGTTGAAGCAAGCAAGGAATCAAGTTTTATGGTGCTTCTTCATCCAAAAGAGGCAGAGAGCCTCTTGAGTTACATTCACCTTGGCATTCCGTCCAAAAGCCCCCTTCAAAAAGTCACCAATCAGAAAACATTTGACATTTGAAGTGCTCTTTGCTACAGGCTGTCTCAAATAGTACCTTGAGATTCTGTTTGGCAAACGGGAAGTCGAGTACATGGTATGCTTGGTGTTAAAGCACTTACAACCCAATGAGAACATCTTTGAGAGGCAATTGACGACAAAAGTATTCTCTTTTACGTAAAATAGGGAATTTCTTTTATGATTGCTTTTATGATTGTTTATTTATTAACACCACGCTAAAGTACAAGAAAAGAGTAGAAGGCCAAATGTGAACAAAAAAGTCATGGATACTTCAAAACCCCCCCAATACCACTCCTCATGAAACTTTTATCAATTTGCAGTGTATTATTTGGAGTTACTTACAACATTTTAACTACAGCCTTGAAAGAAAAAGTATTTATTTCTGGTTGCCATAATGCAACCTCGGCACAATGTTTTTCGTTACCAAGACAAATTGACATCTGTCTGATTACTTAAAATGTATCAGTGCTTTATTAATGCTCTGACATTGAACTGTTGTTGATCATGGCTGTAGATGAGTCTGAGGCTGGTCCTACCAGACTCTCGTACATTTCATTCTGAGGTTCTGGCCCTCCTCTTTGACAAGTGGTAACTTCCTTGCAGGCGGATGTTAAACTATTGGATGTGCCCAGAGCCACTCTGGATCTGCCATAACCAATTGCTAACGTTTGATGGTGACGTTGGCTTAGCATCACTAGCGTTCGCCTTAGCTAACTCCGTCACCACTAACGGAGCGAGCTGGAAAATCCAACTTTTCCCGAACCCCGCTGAGAGGAGGGCCATAACATCATGGCCATCATGGCGTTGCCACAATGGACCAAATGGCTTCATTCGCATCTTTCTCCGCCGCCATTACGGAACTACAACTCAAACTAGCGCACAACCTCGAGGTCATCGTTCTCAGCCACTCCCTCTGTTTGCTGATTGGGGCCCCATATATTTGTTCGGAGAAAACCCGCGAATATACCGCAAAGACAAGGTACTGAAGGAAAATGAAAACTGAACAGATGTTAGGGAACATCTATTCTATCTGTAAGTATTTTTGAAAAACCCAAATTACAGTCCCTCAGTAACGCTTACCAAATCATTTCTTGAAGTGTCATATTAAAATGAATATCTCTTTTTGTGCTATACTAGGCTGCAGGATAGTTAGCTTGCTATGAAAACTAAAAAAAAAACTAAAAAAAAATGTCTGTGAATGTTTTGAAATAGAGATCATGCTGCCATAAAATGAGACAACAGTAACATAAGCTGTATTTTTGCACAGTTGGTTTCTTTCTTGGTTGACAGCAGTATTTTTTTGCCTATATTATAAGTTAAAAGTGAGGTTATAATATAGCTCAAAAAGTAGCTTCAGTTACTTTTGTTGCTAACAAAGAGCATTGTATTTTTATGTGTTGTCTTTTTTATTTTGTATTTTTTATTGTAAGTTTGTCAAACTTTAGTATTGTTTTTTTTTTTGTATTTTAAAAGAACCCTGTATGCAAAAACAAATGGATTAACAGAAGCGGAAGTTGGAATTAAAGTTTCAATAGTTTTACAAATATGTCATGCATAATCTCAAAGCCTCTATATGCTATACAGTTTACCATTTGTTCATTTATTTGTTCAAATGCATACTGTATATTCTTTGATGAACGCTATAGCAGGCTACTTATCTTTTAACATCTGGGTTCAACAGGCGTGTGTGGTGTAATGCAACACTGAATGCAGAACACAGACATTTTGTTAAAAAAAAAAAAAGTTAAAATCCAAACCTTACACACTCAATATAAGTCAGGAGTGTATCACACATCTTAGCGTGTTTAGTCGCTAAAGTTTCAGAAAACCATTTCTTTCATGAAAGAAAAAAGAAACAATTTATTTCAACCCTACAATGGTTACATGGAAATACACTGATATGTACTTACAAAAATGTCTCAAGAGAATAGAATAATTTCACATTATTGAAAATGAAACTTTTAGTGTTTAACAGCTTTTGCACGCATGTTTTTTTTCAAACTTTTTTTTCTGCTGTCAGGTAAAAAGAGAACATGAATAGTCAGAAAATCAAAACTAACAGCTCTTGTATTTCTTGAAGGTCAGTTTGAAAAGAGTATGTACACGTTTTTCACAAAACATGATTAGTTTTTCTGCAACAACCTTTTTCTGTCCTCTCCTGACAAGGCGTTCACATGATAATGTATTTGAAAGTGATCATATTCTAATGTTGGAAATGAATAAAGTGTCTTTAAAAAGATGACTACTCTGACCATAACCGATATCCAATCTTTTCTGCAATTGTTATCTTTCCCTCATCATTTTGTACAGCAGGACATTTCAAGCTTGTATCCAAAAAAACAGAAATTAGGCACAGCATGTGTACTCTTCACCTGGTTAACACATTCATAATGCTTGACTGGGAAGCTTCAAAGCAGCTGAATAGCACATCAATGAATACTGAATCATGCCTTGTGTCAGCTTTCATGCAGTGTTCATGCTTTTATGTCTTTTGTGACATAACAGTGGAATGACGTGTCTGTTTAATAGGCAATAAGTTCCAAAATAAAAGTCTCTTTACAATTGCCATGTCTGGTTAGCACATTGTAGACACATAATCAAAACAGCATAAGGTAATTATTGTATTATATCACCCCTTCTTAAGATTACATTAAGGCATTATGAATGTGTTACTAATCCTATCTAAGACAAAGCAGCAGCACTTTGTCTTCACTGTATCTCAATAAAGCACCCGAGTCCAAGTTGCATCGTTGACAAAACCCTCTAAATTTTTTTTCCCTTTCTCAATCTATGCATATACAACATTAAACAGATGAAAACACAAATATTAACAGAATCTAAATCCCCCCCAAAATGTGATAATGATGCAAGTACTGAGCACCCTGTAATAACGTCATGATACCAATGTCTTGACTCTTCCATCTTGTTTTGTTTTTTTTCCAACTTGTGTGTGGCTGCACAAGGGTCAAAAGGCATAGAAAGCAAAAGGAGTCTGGGCCCACAGATTTCAAAAGGCTCAGACTTTCCTCTTTCTCCTTGAACAAAATCAGTTTATGAAAGCCAGAGCGCAGTCAGCAGGGACAGCAGAAGAGCTGCCAGACTGCAGGTCACACATTGGCAACCGAGGGTAGCTGAGGTTGTTGACCAACCACAGAAGACAATGATATATAGTCCAATGTCCACATTAAAGTATTTTGAGTGATAATTATAGCACAAGTGACAAGAAGTAGAAAAAAAAAACATAATAAAAGCACAAACACAAAGAGAGAGAAATTTGTGTGTATGGCAATGTCATGGTCCATAGGTGCCCAAGAAGATCACACATGAAGACAGGAAAAGGACACGGAGAAAAGGGAAGCAGGAGGGAAAAAGAGGGAGAGAGAGATAGAAAAATTAAGGTCAGAAATTCAGAAATACAACTGAATTGAGGAATAAAAAAGGGAATTCTAAGTTAGAGGATCAAAGTAAAAAGAAGTCATAGCATGTTAGCAGCACGGCAAAATGGCACATGGTACACAACATGCATGGGTGGAAAGTCACTCGGGTGAAGGGAATGGGGAATGACAACAGGAAGTAAGACGTTTTACAAAGACACTACAGTCCAACCTCTCTGCTTTAAGGTTCAGTTTAAACAAGGAAGAGAATTTTTTTTATTTTTTACATGAACCCGTCATGGTGAAAATCAGTGGCAGAGTTTAGGATAATATAGACGGTATCCTGGATGCAAGAACACATCCACAGGCTATTATCTCTCATTTGTAATGGCCAGTGGTGTAACATAAAAGGTAAATGCAAGTACTTATGACTAATCCCAAAAAAATCATTAATTCACCCATTGGGTCATTAATGGAGAAATTATGGACACAGTAGGGCGTGTGACTCTTTGGAAACGTGAGCTAGTGATGGCTGAATGAAGCTTCGTGAACCAGTGTCTTTATTTTCTGAGCCCACTGGATGGCGATCTTGATTTTAAGAGGAAGGTCTAAGGCAGTGTATTCAACCCTCAGAGAGCGCTATCTAGTGCGCTCAGAAAATAAAGACACTGGTTCACAAAGCTTCATTTGGCCATCACTAGCGTGAGCCAAAGGCTGGTATGCTGACTCACAATTTTTATTTTTTATTTGAACATCCAATTGTCCGCAGCTCGCCTATAAGCCCTATAACTGTGATGCTGGATTGGTTTGCCGCTACCGCATCAGTTCTTGACTTGCTGTGCAAAAGCATTACATGGACAAAAATATAGTAATTATGAGATATGGATTTTAATCTGATTAATTGAATTGTGAAATTGTATAGCAGGGAATACTCACCTATTATTGACAAAACAACTCTTGATAAATGTGCTGCATTTTATGTTCTAATTACCATTTTGCCACATTGCAGATTCATTCATTCGAAAACATTTTCTCATTATGTTGATCAAACTATAATTCCAGGCGGCATTTTTGCTTCCTTGAAAACATATTTGCTGTATTCAGTGGAATCAATCAATGCTCCAGGAGACAATGTTGGAAAAAGATAAAACATATGACAGGTGTAATACAAGTACAGCAATCACCGGGTCAAAAAAAATAAAAAAAAATGTTGTGTTTGACAAATGTGGCAGCTCTTTTGTGTTTATCAAATAGGAAATTATTCTGACACCTGTTTTGTTTGATTGTTAAGTACTCAAAACACAAATAATTCTACTACTGTAGCCGAGCAATTCACCAGACAAATGGTTGGCGTGAATGTGCACACAGGTAGAAAGGAGAGGGCGGGGCGAGGTTCACAGTGGAGTCACTTTTTCAGCAACCATTACACCACTGGTCATGGCAGGGAGAATGGCCCATGCAAAACCACACATCCAAAACAGAAGCTGGTTATGAAGGTCAGGTCTATGACATGGATGAATGGGCAATCTCATGTTAATCAGCACTGCAAAAGTTAATAGCTGGTTTTTCTTGTAGTTTTACTCCAATATCAGCCTTAGCTGGGGAGATTTGGATGATTCAGTTGTCAACACCTGCCACTTCTGTGCCGTATTTCTGTAGTTGTGAAACATTTTGGCACGTGAATTATAATGATGTATTATCGTTGCACAGCTGGGCAGCATTTCAACCAGATTAAAAATGCTGCCCAGCTGTACCTGCAGAGAACAGAAACTACACAAGCCAAATAATAGAAAGGCTAGAAAGGCTTTTGAAACAGATTGGAACAGGTCTTAGAGGCAACCTAACACCATTTTAAAATACATTTGCTTTGGTAGATAGGTTTTGTGGCATTTTGTATGTGTGTAAATGCTTTCTGAGCATGAGTTTGAAAAATGAAAATGTACCGAGGATCAACCCTGCATTCGCAATTTGCCTCACCGTGCCAATTTACTGCATAGAGTCAGTACATATTCCAAAAAAACAAAAAGAGCAGCTGTTTTTAGCCAACACTACTGAGACGAGCACTGAACCTACTGCAATTAAAGACAGATGTAGTAGCTAAACATAAACCTCAGCAATTTCCCACATGTCTTGAATTGAAGAAAAAACAGCAGCAACTTCAAAGTTAGACTAGACAGCCCCCAAAAAAAACAGAAAATGAAAGTAATCATGCAAATTAAAGGGGTACCGACTTGGATGAGGCCCATGTGAACTACTGCTCTGGTAGTATTATAACTGATCCAAACCTCCCACTGCTATACGGCTGTTGCCCAGAAAGCGCATGAAAAAGAAAATAACTGCTTTTTTTATGTGCCATGCACTGGCAGCCATTGATTTTAAGGGTCTCCAGTAAAGAACAGACAAGATTAATCCAGTTTGCCAAGTGGCACCATGCAAAGACTGTTAGGGCTGCATCCCCACTTAACTAGGCCACACACTGTATATTCAAGTCAGCTCTGGACCCTGAAGAGAGAATGTGAAAAAAGATGATGTAGGTAAGATGAAAACCTCCCAACCCCCTTCTTTATGAAAATGTATCCTTAACAAGGGAGGGATTTAGGGAATATATTGTACATTTTTTTTGTTTTCTTTTTTTTTTGGGACAACGCTTTGGCCCAACATTGTACAGGGAACAAAGCTCAATCCCTGGCATTGGTCTTTCTGACTGCTCCATCAAACACAGTTGTCTATGTTCACTGGTGGGAAACCAGTGGGAGATGATGCCCTAAAACTTTCGGGGGCGCAGCTCCGTAGCGAGCTGGGCTCATGCTATGTCGTATTGTCTGTACAGTCACATATATGTCATATGTCATGTGTCTTTCTTTTATGTCTTAGGATGTTTTGCTAATCTTATGTTTATGATTTTTTTGTTGACGTAATGCAAGCAATGGTGAAGTGTGTTATCTTTCTAATTATGTATTTTCACTGTCTTATACTTTAACCGTTTAACAAACTGAGATTCTCTTGACTTGCGAAATGATGTATTAAACTGAAGAACATCATATGTGTAATTCATGGCTTAATTCAAACGGGTTGAAAAAAATATTTTTCTTTCTTCATTCACCTCCGTTCATATTTTTTCCAAGTTAAAGCATCACTACAAAATGTTTCCCGCTTTTGTCCCCCTACAGGTTGTTAGTGTCTACATTACATTGTCCAGTTCATTCAAACTACAGATCAGCTACCCAATCTGGCAAACTGGCATAATGTTTTGCAACATTAAAAATATGTTTAAAACTGAGACCATTGTGTTTAAGTATGAGGACGTGTTGATCTGCTGTCACCAGTAGGGAAACAAATGACATGTGTGGTTGAATGGGGTGGAGGACATGTTGGCAAAAAAGTCCTCTGTGTCTTTTCTAACGTATTGAAGTGTCTATCAAAGTTCCATCATAGTCTTTAAGTCGGAACACTAATACATCAACAAAATATTGTATTTAGTATACTATGGGGCATAACATTGCATGAAGGCAAGATGAAATGGAAAACAATTTGCATTCCCAATGGTAATCCATAATTATTCCTTTTACTTTTACATAAATATGTCTCATCTTTGATAAATCTGACATGCTGAAGACCAATAATTTGCCTGAAATTTAGTCTGTAATTATGATGTCATTTTTTTTTTTATAAGATTTCTTGACAGTTGAAAGGAAAAATGGTTGAGACCCTTAAGATCTCTTTGTAAGGGAAGAAAAAAAAGCCCTCAGACTGAAGGGGAGGAAGTAGGAAAGGGGATGATGCAGAGAGAAAGAATACCTAGCAGGGTTGACAGACAGGGTTGTTTTTCAGTAGAAGAAAACACATATTTCAATGAAAAATAAGTTTAACCTGCTTTATGGCTCAGGTAAAGTGCAATGGGGAGGCAGCCCAAGTTTAAGTGTGCACCGTACACACAACAACAGAGCAAAGGCTGACCGTGACCACCTGGTTAGAGAAGTATTTGGTAGTAACTGGACAAAGTGCTCTGGGTCTGACTGATATCTGGCCCCACTTCATTGCTCACTGAACTCGAGCATTAACAGCTGCCTTACAGAAGCTACTGAGGACTAGGAGAGCAGAGTACCATGATGCTGTGTTTTATCTGTAGCAGCAGAGCATCAAGGAAGAGAAAACAAATACAGCGAGCGTATGCCTCTGCTCGTCATATGGATCCAATGGTTATTGTGCAGCCTTGTCTTTGAAATTTTGTGAAGTGAGCACAATGTTTTAAAAATGACAATAAGGTGCTACGCGCATGAAAAAAACATGTACTTCTCCAAGAGTAAAGGATTTGGTGGAGAAGACATAACTGGAAATAAGCAGGAGTTTGGCATTAACAGTAGAAATAGAAAGATAAAATAAACTTTGGATGCACCAGCTTCAAGTCATGAAAAGTTTGACTTTTCAGCAACTTTTGATACACACTGCTAGACGACAACACATGAGCAGATAGCCTTGTTGTCTTTACGTTGACCTACACGCCTGTGTGCATCTTTCTTTACATTTGCTCTTTGCATGGTCTTTAAGGAATGTACAAGCTGCTGAAAAGCAAAGTCAAATTCATTGCATGCTTAAACTTTCTTGGCCCATAAAATTGATTCTTATTTAAGGTTCAGTCTTTTCGATTGCTTTGTCATTTAGTCTACAAACCCTGTAATTGTTAACTATTGAAGAATATCAAATTGCTCTCTGCTCCATAGCATTGAAACAAGAATAATCATGTTACACTCCTATCAGCAACACCAGCATATTAAGCTGACATAATTTATCTTTATTTATGTATTAGTTCCCTGAACCTAAACTTAATCTTAATCTAAAACAAGGGTTTACTTTTCTAACTTTAAGTAAATATTTCATGTGATAATAATGTCATATTGCTGCGATATAATCCTTTAGAAGTGGAGAAATATATTCTTTTGATTATTCACGACTACAACTGTATGCATTTCACAGTTTGTGCTCATTTCACATGGTTTTGTGCATCATACATTTCCACTGATTTCCACACATTTCCACCATCTGCACTAATAATGCCAGTAAAGTAAACAGTGCACATCTCCAATGCAACAGGCAGAGACAGATGAGTCATGTCAGACCCTACAGCCGGCAAGCTTTAACTAAGCACCTGGTAAAAGTCCAAATAATAGAGCCTTTCTGGTCACGGTGGAAGCCTTGGTGCACTGTGGCTGGTGTGTGGGGATGCTTGGGGTGGGATGATGGGAATAGTACCTGGGATGGTAGTTGGGTCTGTAGCTGTCCTGAAGGAGATGACGGCAGGCTCCGACTTGCCCTGCTGATTCTCTGCCACCACGTAAACTTCATATTCTGTATTCCAGTCCAGGCCATTCAGCGTCACATACTCACTGTTATGGGGCAGGCGGATCTCTGGTTTCCAGTCAGATACATGCTTCTGAGAAAGGAATGTAGAGGGGACAAAACTCAAAACCGGGAAACCAAGTGAGATTGTGGACATTTTGTACAGGCACAGAGGAAACGGTCATTTCAGATAATTTGAGAATCATCCCATTCTCAAATTGGTCAATGTGCAGTAGATTCAAGCAATGCATTCATACACGTACTACAGTTTAAAGCACATCTTTCAGTTCCACTGAAAGCTTATCTGGGACTAGAAATTCATAGCACCTTTCTTAGCCCAAGACACGTGAAAAGAAAAATAATCTAATTCATATAAAACTTGACAATGATCATATAGTTCCAATAAAAGGGGGACAAAAAAACCTTCACTTGGAAGGTAACTGTGAGTGGTTGTTAAGGAATGTTAGGTATTCAAAAATGGATGGTTCTAAAATCTAAAAACTGAATTTGTAAAATGTTATGGAGGCAACACACAATGGAGACATGACCACTGCTGCATGAGAAAACAATTTGGGAGGGAATTTAGTTTCCCATGCATTAAAAGACTAACATTTTGATGAAACAGTGTCTTAATGTACTTTGGAGTAATTTTCGGGTGTCATTTTTGGCAGCGGCTGTACATTTATTTCTGCTTCCAGTTGGTTTGGTTAACATTTTAACAGCTTCAATCTCGTTGCACAGGTGTTGCACATTTGTATAATGACAATAAAGGCATTTTATTCTGTTCTATTCCCAAAAACTATTATAAACCATTGCAAGAAATGAGGGGTGGAAAAGCAGCAAAGTGGTCCCAAATGACCTCCGTGCTCAGGATACTCACAGCCTTGTATCTGATCAGGTAGTGTTTAATGGGGGAACCGCCGTCGTCCTGTTTGATCCAGTTGACCTTAAGAGTATTGCCCCTGTCTTGGACCTTGACTTCTAGTACGGGGGCACTGGGTTCCCCTACACAGGACAAACCAAGCAATTATAATTAGTTGACATAAATATGGTTGTTGCACCGCTAAATACAAGTTACCTATTGTGCCTCTAACCTTCCTCGTGTGTTCAAGTGTCCTTGTGTCTTTGAGATCAAATAAAACTTAAATTGCCAGTTCAACCTATACCGTTTTAGGATGATTATACAACTAGCATGTAATCAGAGGACAATGCAGACAAGGAGGTAGGAATTACAGACTGATTAAGGATCAAAGATGACACCACAGAAAACAAAATCTTAAAATTCAAATCCCTGCAGATCGTTGGCTCCGGTGCTCCATGCTATCATATGTTGACTGATAGCAGAATCTATGATAACATATTACAGTAACACCCATGTCTGAGCAATTGCAAACTTTTAACATTATGTCTAAAGCAAGACAAAATTAACTTAGCAGTGATAAAACAAAATAGTTATTATCTTAACAGAAATGCGGATCTTACTACTCTATGTAAGAGAATGGCAAGATTAAATGTAATGACGGGCAGTTTCAGATGAGGCACACACACAGTTTACACAGCACTTTCAAACAGATCCAAACATGGATAGAGTTATGGTTACATTAGGGTTAGTATATGGTACTATAAATTAAAAAAATATATATATATATAGATTAAGCCGACGTGAAATGAGCACCAAATACATAAAGGGATAGCATGGAGCATGAAACCCAATGTTTTACCAGGGACAGATGAATGATTTTGGTGTCAACGTTTTCATCAGTTATATAGTTATATATTATATTCTAATGCCCAAATATGATCTTTGTCTCCATTTCCCTGACCAGGACTTTAGTGGTTCTATAAATTATGACAAACAGCTGGTGTAAGTTAAATGTTTGCTACTTCAGAAATGATTCGTTAAAGGCACTTACATATCTCATTTAGCGCATCAACAATTTTTCAACAAGGGCAAATAAATAAGTCAAGCGATGACCAAACTATGACCATGATCTTTCCATAACTCCACCTAAACCAAACTTTAACTGTGGCAGATCAGAACATATTAATCATTTTTGTAATGATAATCGTTTTGAAAGGCACTGACAAACAATGCTATCCTGCCTATACTGTAGGGCTTTAATATCAGAAAACGCTAATATAGGTATTTTTAAAAGAACATTACGTCACTTAGTCTGGAGACCATCATAAAGTCACTTTTTGGTGAGGGAGTATTATTACAGAGAATTTTGGATGGAATTATTATTTTTTTTTTACGTCAGCTTGAAGGGATATAGGACTGTGGATGCCTGAGAGCCAGTCGCTGCGGTGTTGTTCTCCTTGACGCTCCTCATTATGTTCTCTGTCCTTCTGAATAATGACTGCTGGGTCACTGGAGAATGAGCCTTGGGCCTTGATTGGACATGTTACTCTATTACTTTTAATAATGTATACATAGCCTTGTGGGAGGGAAGGTTGAGCAGTGCACGTGGAGTGGCTTTAACTCATGCTACAGTAATGGCTGTAAGGGAGGAGACTAGCAACCCTAACTCATTAATTATGTACATACTGATTGCACACAGTTAGCCTTGGGATGTTATTAAATAGACTACTACATGATGTTACAACATTTGCCCTGTGCCAATAATCCAAAACAACAACAAAAAACATATTATGCAGAATTATACATTATATTTGACATAATCAGATTTCAACATATGCCTTTGTTTGGGAAGTCACTGAGGTAAGGAATAAAATAACATTGGCATACATTTCAAATAGACACAGCACGGCACTCAATATTCAACGTTTCAAACATCCGTGTTAGTGGTTGTAGTTAATTAAATGAAAATGCATGAAGGCACTTTTTCATCATTTGAGCGCAGTGCTTGAAAACTGTATTCCACTAAAGTGGAGTGAGCATGACAGATGCTGGAAGTGAATCAGACAGAGTTAGTTAGTAACAGCAGCAGCAACATGGCGGCATAGATAGACATGGATACATTCAGCATTGTTATTCACAAGCATCAATCCGAGTTAGGTCATTTTTGAGTCTAAAACAGAGAAAGAGGTAGTTAGAATGAGAAGCCTCTCAGTGCATGCTGGACATTTTGGTTGCTGCTACACATTGGGAGGGGAAACATCAGCGCTGCCCAATAGCCTGCACTGAAACACATGTAGGAAGCGTGATTCCACATGTAGCCTAATCTAATACAGCATCTTCCCTTATCTTCCAGCATACATTGAGATATAAAGTGGATAGAATTTAACAAGAGTTATTAAAAACATGCTGTTTGATAGTGACATTATTCATTTTAGTTTGGTTGACGTTGTGTGGGTTCATGGTTTTATCTGGTATGTTTGAGGAAAATTAGACTCAAACTTAATCATGATTATCAAAGCGATGCATCACATTCTCCAGCCTTCACTTTAAATATGGTAGATATATTAATGTATACTCATTACTTTAAATGTTACTGCAAGCAACCTGCATAAAAAAATGTTTGGAGTACAGTATGTGCCAACTTTTTTTCTCAGAGGTAATTCAGAAGTCTTTCATTCATAGAATTCTGGTCTTAAAATCCCTACCTGACATCATTCTTAAAATTATAACTTGAATTTTAAACTCAATTTTAAGTACCTTGAAAACATTGAAAATGTACTGTTGCAATTAATAAATTAAAAACAGTGTTTTATATTTCATGTTTTTTTTTCCCCAGTTCTTTATGTCTATGTAGAAATGCAAGAACCAAAAAGACATGACACAGACACATGCAGACAGGACCGACTTTTTCCTTTAGGAAAGAGCAGAAAAGACGAAGAAGGATGCAACAAAGAACAGGGAATAAACTTGCATGCTGCAGTAATGCAATGAGCTGGTGTGAACCCATTAAGTGAAAACACTGTGTGCTGCAATAGATCATTTAGGGGAAAATAAGAAAAGTTAGCTTTGGAGTTGAGTATGAGGACTATGCTTAACAGTGCGTGCAATGTAGATTGCAGTCTGTGGCACTTTGTGAGGGTGCTCTTGTGACGTTTAAATGCCATCCACAATGCAGTGGGAAATTATAAAAAGGTAATTTTGTAGAAAACAAAATCTGATGCTTTCACAAAAGCCAAATTTGTGATTTCTTATGCTACCTGGAAGTATATTTTGCAACAATTTAAAGCTAAAATAAAAAAAAAATTGAGAGCTGTCAAAACCACAACATTTCTAATTTAATATCTAATCAAGGCTTTTATGAAGAGGAAAGACAAGAAAAAGCACACCAGCTAATCAAACATTTTAATTGTGTTTGGATTAAAATGGATCTACTTGCACTGTTGTCCCTTAACTAATCCCTGCTAATATGGTGCTACACTATCTTGTTTGTTTTCTTCTAGCTAATCCAGTTCTTCATTCATAATCTTGGTTTAAGTATTCACCAATAACCGTGACTTTTAAAAAATGGGAAAATGGTTAAACTGTTTAAACCAGCCCTCCTATGATTGGCTGATTGAGACATGTAGAAACTTAATCATATCGTCTACGTGACCAAAGTGAGAGAACAAGTGCAAAGTGAGATTTAAAAAGACAGATGGAATGAAATGTGAGCCCAGTTGCAATTAGATCTGTTGCATAACTGTAATTTACTACACCTAATCTGAACTGGTAGTTTGGTGTGTTTCCAGTGGTGGAATTTAACTAAGTACATTTACTCAGGAAATGTACTTAAGTATACATTTGAGGTAGCCTAGTTGTACTTTGAGTCTTTTCTTTTCATGCCACGTTCTACTTCTACTCCGTTACATTTATTTTTACTCCACTACATTTATCTGTCGGCTTTAGTTTCAAGTTACTTTACACATTAAGACTTTTGCACATGAAAAACATGTAGTTAATAAAATATTTCATTATACATTAAACTACCCATATAATAAGTCCAGCTGAAATGGTGAGCCGATTAATGATTGACAGAATTGTTTTGATCGTTTCCAGTTTCTAAAATTTGAGGGTTTTTCTGCAATTGAGTACTTTAACTTTTTTTTACTTTCAAGGTCCCATAGTATGCTGCTTTTTGGATTTTTATATAGGATTTAGTAGTCCCCTAATACTGTATCTGAAGTCTCTTTCCTGAAATTCAGCTTTGGTGCAGGATTACAGCCACTAAAGCCAGTCCCACTTTGAGTTTCCTTTAGTAAGTGCCATTTCTGTCTGTAGCTTTAAATGTTAATGAGGAGGAGAGAAGCAGGGGTCAAGGTGGAGGGTGGGAGTGTTGCCTTAACCAGCTTGCCATGGGCAAAGCAGAGAAAGGGGAGGTAACCTTATGATGACATTGGCCAGATTGGCCCATCTGAGCTTCTCAAAGGCAGAGCAGGATACCCAGGGCTCAGTTTACACCTATCACAATTTCTAGCCACTGGGGGTTAATTGGCAGGCTGGGGGAATTCATATTAATGTTAAAACCCCTCATAAAATGCCATTTTCATGCCATGGGACCTTTAAGTACATTTTCCTGATGATACTTATACACTTTCACTTAAGTAACATGTTCAAAGTAACAGTCTTGTAACAGAGTATTTTTACAGTGTGGTTTTAGTACTTTTACTTAAGTAAAGGATTTGAACACTTCCTCTCCAACTGTGTTTCGTAAGTATGTAAATTTACGACTACATTCATTCTAACTATTTTTATTTTCGTGTCAAGCCATGTGTTTTCTTTCCATTAAAAGAAGTTTAGCATTCCATCCACCTTAAATATGTAACTGTTATATTAGCGCCTCAATGGAAACGAGCAACCATATGACAAAATAACTTCAGGCGGGTTCATCAAAACGTCTTGTTCATGATGTAGTTCACTTTGAGAGAGAGTTGAAGGACATGCTGTAACAAATAGCTTCAGATGTAACTCAGCTCGCTCTGGAGAAGTCAAATCAAAGACCCCATTTCCACCTGGTGTTATCATACAATCTGAATCTGGGTTTCTAACCTGGATAGGGACAAATCTGCATGTTAATGCAGATGTAAATGCATGCAGAACACAATTGCATCAAGCTAGCGGTTAACCACAGGAAACAGAATGTGCCCCTGGTGTGTATTTCTTAAATGATTAGTTTAGACTTTATAGAATCACTTTTCACCAAGGCACTAAGAGGACAATAGTCTTGCATAATGTAATCTTCATGCGATGGACAATGGGCGAAAAAAAATCATAGTTGGCTAGAAAGAAGAGAAATTCTTAACATGAATGAGATGATGAAATACTGTTGGAGTGCATGTTTAGCCTACTAAATGTTTACCATGTATAAACAGAATGGTCTAAAGACGGATGAAAAATGGCCAAATTAAAGTGAGAGTGTTTTAATGTTTTGCCTTTGACTCTAATTTAAGAAATGTCTCTTGGATGATCCCAAACTGAACAAAAACAAATTACCTTCTGTTGGCCAGCGAAGACGACATCATCAGCACCATGCAAGAGCCACATGACAAAGTCACATGATGTGCACGCACATGATTGGTTGATTGGAAAATATAGAAGAAGGAGGGTGGGGGAGAGGCGCGGGTCATATGGAAAACATACAAAACATGTGTGAAATGATGAAAACATGTCAACAGAATAAATAAATGAACAAGAGTGTTAAAGACAAAAATGCAACAAAGGGAACACAAACAACTGAGAAAAATACATAAATCCATTCATTTTTTTTTTTTTAATACATATTATAAAAAGAAACATGTTGCTGAATATATGAAGCAGTTCCAGACTTTTGGTTTTGGTTTTTGGAAACATTTTGAAGACCACTAAATAAATGTATACAAACAAACTGACTTTAAAGATTTAGTGTGTACATTTTTTGATATTATTGAACGTCCATTGCCATTGCCAAATGAGTTGCTACAAAGCTAATTAAGACTATCAGCTCCACACTACTCTCTCTGTATTTCTCAGTATGGCTATTCTCAGAAGATTGTGGCGTCCCGAGACTTTCCCACACAGAAACTCAAGTGAAGATAATTACCTTTTCTGAAAAGTCCATGTATTTTTAATCCTTCGTGTCATCTTTGGCTACTAACAACTGCTGAACGCTTGGATCATGTGGACGCACTGAGAGTGTTCTTGTCGTTACTTAGAAATCCTCATGGGGGCGACAGAAACTACGTACTTTAAGATATAGATTTTAAATACAACCAAAACTGGACATCCGGAACTGCCTCATGCATCCAGACAATTAACATTGTTTCCTCTGACAAATCTTCTTTTATCCGAAAAATTTTACACAGCAACATTAATCCCAATCTGAATTTAAAATATGGTCAGCTCTATCACCATGACTGCCATTAAAGACAAATTGAAGATATGAAAATAAATAACAGCAGTTTCTTTCTGCATGGGACCAACAATAAATCTGAGTCAAAAGAAGAACAGAGGAAACTCTGCAGCTTTGAGAATATAAACCATGCCAACTAAATATGATACACAACGCAGCAGACAACAGTACGAACACATGGAACATCAGGAGGATCAAGGTCTGTCATCAGATGACGGTCTAAAAGCATTGGTGACATTTGTTCTGACTAATGCACTTGCCAAAAAAACAATTACTATGAACAACTACATCCTAGGTGAATCTAATGTAAAGCCACGTGATATTAAAGGTGAGTTGAAAGGGAGAGATTTAGTTAGGGAACACTGCAAGGACATACAATTTGCATACAATACATCAGGATCTCATTTAAAAAGGAACAATAGACATCACCCAGTAGTACCAAACAGGTTGGTACCAAGTCAGGTTTATTTACACGCTGTTACCTCAAATGTTGCGTAAGGAATTAAAGCAGTCAGAAGTCAGATGGGTTAGTTGATTAAAGGTGCTTCACTTATAATTATAGTGGCTCTTTGCACAAACTAATGATAAAATATCAGCAGGGGTCTGCATATCAGAGTCAGTCACCCATTGTTATCTCAATGGCTGTGTAGGATTTCTAAACAGGCAAAGCCCAGTGTATTTCCTGGTTGTTTTTTTCCTCAAGACTAGGGTGAACTGCACTGTCATGAATGGCAGATGATCTGGTATTGTGTCTGAATGGAGGGGCTCTCAAAAAAAGTCAAAGTCTAAAGTGACAGAGTGGTTTTGATAAGAACTATGTAGATGGCAGAGAGGAAGAAATAGGTTCAGTAGTAGCAGGATGTGGAGGAAAAAGCATTTTTGCAGGGTGATACCTCCCTGTGTTTTATACCGTTATGCATCAAGGTAGACTATCAGAATGGTTGACCAATACATTTAGATGAAAAAAGATTAAATTGATTGTATGAATAGCAAATTTCTAAACCAATCAGTGGTTCTCACTATAAGCACTTCTGTCAGCTCACAATCCAAGATGGCGACTATAAGTGTTACTAATTAGTAGTGTAATTTGCATACTAAATACATTCTGATGTGGTGCTATAGCTATGTTTTTTGAGGGCATTTACCAGTTTGATGTTGTAATGAAAGCCAGGGTTGGTAACCTTCGTAAAAAAAAAAAATACTTATTTTCTGTCACTATATCCTGACAGTACTACATGAATCAGATTAATCCATGAAAGGAATCATGTTTCTCTTCCTTCAATGGTACTTAAAAATGGAAGTTACAGTACATGTCTGTATGGCACAAACCATAAGGTGTTCTATCACTTACAATTGCAAAAATGTTGTGTGCCATGGCCATGTTGTGTGATACAGTGTTATGCGTCTTCAATGCCAGCATAGTACCCACTGAATTAATTTACCTAAAAAATGTACTTAGGTATTATATTTTACCTAATACATTTACTCCGCTACATCTCAGAGGGAAAACATTGCCCCTTTTACTCTGTTACATTTATTTGTTAAAACAAATTATAAATCAATAAATATATTATGATGTATTGTTAAAGCTTAAAATACAACTCTGTTGATGACTTTGTGAAGTTCACAAGCTACCTGTAAAACAATAAGCCCCACCTATACCAGCTGCAATTCTAAAGGGACATTAATGCACCCCTAATTACAATCCTGTAATATCATATACTGTATATTTTTTCTGAGTACATACACTTTTGGTACTTTAAGTCTACTTTGTACTTTTGTATTTCAGTAACCTTTGGAATGCAGAACTTTTACCTGTAAGAGATTATTTCTGCACTGTAATATCTACTGAAGTAAAATATCTGAGTACTCTTCCACAACTGCCACTGATCTACGAGGGGCTTTCACTTTGTCACAGCAGACTTGGTATAACCTACTCTAAAATCAATGCACCACAATCAGAGGAGTATGAAGTACGTACATAACTGATTTACACAAACAAAACACATTGTGTTAATTATGTCATACGCAACACTATAGTCAGGCTGTTAGAAGGGTCACCTTCATGTCTTCGACAAATGTTAGTGAAATCATAGTCTAGTGTTAGCAGAGCTAATACGTTGCCAAACATATTTTGCCGTGGCTATACTCTACAGAGGTTGCACAGTATGAGCTCTCCTATGAGCCACACACGAGAAATAAATGAACATCTACCCTAACTGAGAGGCCAAGCAGGTAAGAGAGACAGAGGTGGAAAGAAACACACTGCACACTGTGCGACTGGCATACTCACTAATGGCCATAGTGGTGGCAGCAATAGTGGTTGGTATCTCTGATGAAACTGAAAGATGGTGAAAACATGGTGAGCAGAGCTGGAGTTCTCCTCAACAAGAGCAACTCAGCGAGTCATTGCGGGGCTCACTTTTGTTTTGTTCTTCTGTAACATTCCTGTGGAAAAAAATGTCTCCGCTCTGCACATCCACTGTGCTAACCACTGTGACGCGACAACACACATACACATTGGGTTTTTTCATTACATCCTGTGTGATTGGAATGTCCATGTGATCCTGGACACAGAAACAATATTCAAACTGGGCTAGAGGAGGGGAGGACGCAGTACGATCAATTTACAGCTCAGCAGGGCTTAGGTGGTTACTTGTCAACATAACTGTCATCATCACTGTTATGTAAATTTATGAACAATAAAACTAATTATAATACAATATATTAAACTCACTAAACTCACTTTGGTTAGCTACGGTGGCACATTGTGGAAAATAATTGTTTCTTTCATGAATGTTAACAGAAATAAAATCAAAATAATTTACTAAAACATCATCGACCAAACCTAATTGGCAGCAAGAACTACTTGAGTTTGACTCTGAGACCAAAGGTTTCTTTCCAGAAGGAAATAAATCTAATGTTAAAAGAGCTACAGAATCAGTCAGTGACACAGTTAGTGCCTGAGTTGTTGAGAACTACTGCCGTTGCCTTTGAACAAGGCACTAGTCTCAGAACAAGAATGGCTTCCTGGATGCTGCACTATGGCTGCCCAATGCTCCATAATATTAAAGATAGGTGGGGGAGATGTTGAGGATGTATTTCCAATTGCAGTGCTTTCGCTGATTGTTGTGCATCCTATGCTCCCTTTGTCTTTGCTCAGCAGTAAGTGTACAGCATCAGCTTCCTTTCCTTTTGTACCTATGTCAATAGCTTTTTGTTTTGGTATCCGTAGTCTTGCATTGCTTCCCTTGGGTGTTGCTAAGCGTCAGACGGCAAACTGCGAAGCCACGGCGCCTCTGCAAAAGAGCCTCGGGAAGGAACTAGTTTTATTGTGGAACATGTGTACATTCAAAGGTTGTTTTAATCGTGAGAGAGAAAACTCAGATTGGACAGATAGTCTAGCCAGATGTCTGGATTTACCCTGCAGAGATCTGAGGACCAGGTAACCATAGTCCTCAGAAATCTACCGGAGTTTAAAATTCCAGCACAAAGAAAGCGGAAGGTAACGGACATCCGGCCGAAAAGAGTGACATCTCGTGGAATTTCCGGTAACACTGGAGCAATTCTGGAAATAAAACTTTGTGGATATAGACTGTCCTTGTTTACAGCAAAAACTAGCAAATATTTTAAGTTGTCCGATTTCTTCTCGAGACTACAGTCTTCTGTAACACCACACACACTATTATTGTCCAGAGACCGAGATGATGACAAAGGTAGCCTAACATTTAATTAAAAAAATCTCATCGCTCCAAAACTGAATGCTGTACAGCAACAAAAAAGATGCAGCAGTGTGGATACGCTCTGTCCAAAGAAAGCTGCAGCTTTTCACCACCTGCACCTGAACAGAAACTAGGAAGCTATTTACAGTCCTCCTTAATATTGATTCTTGTCACCTTTGAGACTCAAATGTTATCAAGTCGAATGGCCAAATTACAGTGACCAAATAAAAGCACACCATGAGCACAAATTAGAAGATTTCTGGGAATTGAAGTTCTAAATATTTAAAATATATGGGTACACACAGGGCCATTTATGTGCAAGGCTGCCCCGCTTTAACATTACCTGTAAGTATTCTAATTCTTCATTAATTACAACATAATAGAACTGTATTCCTCTTTGTGGTCTCTGAAGACAGTCTACCTTCTTTAAAGAGCTGACATAACACCCATTAGCAGAACTGCTGCAGTACACAAATATACTTTGTACTACAGAGACACCAAAAAAATAAAAAATAAATAAAAAGATGCTACGGGCAAGCAATACTAAAGAAGCAAGGGCAGCACTAAGGACTAGGGTACAAAAAACTCACTAGCTATAAGCTGGACATTAAGACTGTCATATCAATCTATCACATTCCTAAACAAACCTGAAACTGCATTAGAGTAACGGAATGGACTGTCGTCTGGAAAATGAGTACAACAGGTAATGCAATGAGTCCGTGGGGAAAAGACAATTCAGTGTTTTAGGGGGTTTTGGGTGAGGATCTATGTGAAACCTTTGATTCTTTAATCAAATGAATTGAAGCAAATGGATGCAGTGGAGATATACAGAGGAAAATAAAGAAGACAGAGAGAAATGAAACTTACTTGTGAAAGAATACTCTGAGAAGTCCAGTGGAATACAGAACAGATGGGAAACCATGATGAGAACGAAATACAACAAAGAGAAGAAACACAATGAAATGAGATATGTGAACAATGAAAGAGGGCAACACTTTCCTGTCACATCATTATCCCTCTGGCACACAGCTACTGTATCTTATTGGGCTTAGACGTTCATTATGCTGGGGCTGTATATCCCCTAGAAATTAAAAAGTTCTCTTTCTAATGACTTCTTGCTCAGATGTGATGTTGGTTGTGACATCCAGTGTTTTTTTGTTTTTTTTTTATAAGAACACTGCGTTTCTGGATGAAAATATCAATGTTACGCAGATGTATTATAACACATTAAATGACAACGTGCACACTAATTCCTCCGGTTTCTGATTTCCGTTTCATTTCTCTAAATGATAAAGTCAGTTTACTTTGAGCTCAACCTCCAGTTTGTACATTTCATAAAATAAGTTCTAGACAGATGTGTGTAATCTCAATAAATCCATCAGACACTGTTTCTGCTGAAACATCTTGAAGTAGGACAAAGCCTCTCTCTTTAGGGATCTGGGCAAAATACCGGGGATGCTGAGGATGGCTTTTTCTACAGAAGCAGTAAGGTGAAGCACAGATGGAAGCGTGACGAGAGGTTGGTACAAACTAAAACAATGATGTATTCATGACCCTGATTTAACATGCTGACTGAGAAATAGGTCTGTAGCCTTCTAATTGTAGCCAGGGTAAACAAGCTCTGCAGTATAGGATAAGTCTGTTTTATAAGGATTCGGGTCTTCTTTCAGTAGTTTAAGTCATCATGTTATCAGTAATAATTGCCTTTTACCAAGTGAGAAAATTGGGAACACAGTCGGATAGGGCAAGAGAGACAGTCAGGTGAGTCAGACGATGAGAAAACATAAGCAAACTAAACTTATTACCAAGGCTGTCCATGGCAAACATCCATCATATAGTTTAGAGACTTTCTGGTTCACTTTTGACCCACTGTGCTTACCTTAGTAGATCATGGAGAGAGTTTCACAATTACTACCAACCATCCTGGTGTGCTCACTTTTGGAATTGTATCTCCAAATAAAGTGGTTTGTTACTTGATTACAGATAACATTTAGGATGACAGTGTTGAACATAAACACTTCTCATTTCACAAAAGCTATCAGACTAAGCTGAAGAATTGGCCACCTGAGCAGTGCCATCGTGAAAATGAAGCTCGTGGTCTAAGTACCTTGGGGTCTTATTCGCGAGTGAGGGGACGATGGAGTGGCCGATTGGTCGGGGGCGGTATTACACTCACTTTATTGCACCGTCATGACAAAAAGAGAGCTGAGCCAGAAGCCGAAGTTCTCAATCTACCGGTCAATTTTTGTTCCTACTCTCAACTATGGTGAAGGCTGGGTCATGACCGATGGAACGAGATCCAGGGTAGAAGTAGCCAAAATGGGTTTTCTCAGGAGAGGGGCTGGCGTCTCCCTTGGAGATAGGGTGAGAAGCTCAGTCATCCGTGAGGAGCTTGGAGTAGAGCCGCTGCTCCTTTGCGTTGAAAGGAGTCAGTTGAGTTGGTTTGGGCATCTGGTAAGGATGCCTCCTGGGCGCCTCCCTAGGGAGGTGTTCCAGGCACGTCCAGCTGGGAGGAGGCCTCGGGGAAGACCCAGGACTAGGAGGAGGAATTATATCTCCAACCTGGCCTGGGAACGCCTCAGGATCCCCCAGTTGGAGCTTGTTAATGTGGATAGGGAAAGTTGGGGTCCCCTGCTGGAGCTGCTCCCTTTGCAACCCGATACCGGATAAACGGACAAAGATGAATGGATGGATAAAGTGTTTTGGATAATCCGGCTAAACTGTTGGAATGATTGCAACCTTTCTGACCATCTGACTGCTGATTCTTCCTGACTTTGTTCAATGTTGCCATGTCCCAGATATCAGAAATTACTTTGTTGAGTGTAATGTTATCATACACAAAAATGCTTATTGATACTACGAAAGTAAGGTTGTAACAAAGCAGAATTATACTTCAAATGCAAAGTTTCTCACTTCATCATTTTATACGGTAAATTCTACGGAAGACGATTAACCTCAGAACTCAAAAAATGTAATAAAATAATAAAGTGGGCCTAATGCTCTTCAGTACATTGTCATATTGTGAAGACTGTTCAAATATTTGTCATTCTGCCTTCTTGATGACTTATTTCAGTCCATGATGGATTGAATTAACGTGTCTGCCTTACCATAAAGACTGATTGCTCACAGCTGTTCAATAACTAATACCATATTTCTGCAATTAAACATTACATAAAAAGAACTACTTGAACGTCCATTATCACACTTTGCTTTCAGGAAGCGAGACTCTTTTCCCATGTTACAATGACATATTGCAATTATTTTGCATTATATTAAACACTCACTGGATAATGTAAATCATATCTTACAGATGCCTGTTTTCTTCAGTATAGAGAGACCCTCTCAGCTTAGTAGAAGAGCAGCTATTGGACCTCTATTGGGCCTAATTTATACTTCAGTGAGAAGGCATTATCTGACATGTTGTTACAGATAAATAAACACAATAGCTACACATTTATGTCAAGCAGACACATTCTGATTGCGATGACAGGTGTTGCGCACCTGCTCTATGCTGTAAGCTTGCAGATGATGCCATATGTCTAACACAGCTGTGATTCGACGCCAGATTATTCACCAAGAAACACTTAAATGGTGACAACATGGAGGGTGACGTCAAACTTCCCTCATCTGCCTGACATTTATAGGTATTCTCCTTGCATTTCCCTTGGTGAATCGTTTTTTCATTCTTCCAAACACAGTGAGATCGAAAATTCCCTCCACCTACAACATTCCCTTCACGAAATATAAACAACCTTCTGCAGGGCTTGACCTCTGGCTTCTATAATAACAATGCGCACTGTCACTGAACTATAAATACACAGTTGACACTTCTTCCCACTGAGGTATAAATCAGCCCTAGACACGGCCAAGTACTTCCCAGAAAGCTTTAACTAAATCACCTGCGTTTAAAAAGGTAGAGCTCTGTGAAATGGAAGGTGGCACGGTTTGCCTTTCACACTGCAAACATTTAAAAGGGGAAAAGGCACACAATACTGTTCAAAGATAAAGGACACAGTATACTTTGCATATTTACCACTATTAACCAAGTTGGATTATGAAGTGGCAGTGGCAATGTGAATGATCGCTCCTTCTGGCCTGGCTGGAGAAAAGGACCGCTTTAGGGCTCTTGGCGTGAGAATAGAGGAGAGTAGGGGTGAGAGCGTCTGGGCTCAGCTAGACATCAGCAGGTGGTTTAGGGTCAAAGCATGGGGTGGGGTGGGGGTGGGGGTCAGAGGAGTGCTTACTGAAAGCAGGGATACGAGCAGCCAGGGCAGTACTTACGGACTGGCTCGGTCTTGAAAGTTCTGGGCGGGCTGCTCTCTCCTTCGCCCTTGCCGTTGATAGCGGACATCTTGACCTCGTAGGTGGTCTCTGGCTTCAGGCCAACGATGGTGATCGTGGTCATTTCTGTTGGAGGTGATGTGCCGTTATTCCATGCATAATATACAGGGAACTAAGAATAAAACAAGGAATATGGGCAGCAATATAGGTTCTTTATGTCCTAATATGTGTAAGATTCAAAAACCCATTTTCTGTTTGAGTCACCATGCAGTCTGCACGGAGTGCTGCTCGCGTGTGTAGAACGTCTATTGCTTTTTCGTCTTTATATTATTTGACTGATTGATTTACTGCTGAATATAGTCAGTCATGTGACTAACTGTCCACAAAAAACATGTGACTCTTTACCTACTGACCATATGACTACTGGCCAATAGGCTACAAGATACAGTTTAAATGCAAACAAAATGCCAAAAACGCTTTGCCTTGTTTTAATGATTTATTCAGTTTATTTAAGACATATAATAAAGGCTTTTTTTTACTTAACCCTCCTGAGGGCTTCAGTATGTTTGAACCCTTGCATGTTTTCTTTTCCGTTGATCCTGTGAGTTATGAAATTGCTCTCCATTTTTTATTTCTATGAATTACCCTAGACTCCAGGAAGACTAGGAACAATTTAGCAAAAGCTAATGGTGGATCCAAGTATAAAGAACAATTGTGAAATTGATATGGTTTTTGCTTTTTGGCTCAATGTGCACTTGTGTTGTTGTTTTCGTATTACAATGATAACATTTTGCAAAATGAAAGCAAAAGTTGACTGATATCTCACTGTGGAACACAAATAATATTAATTTCATGGCCTCGGTGCAAAACAGCAGAGAAAATTCTTAATGTGCTTCACATTAATATCTCAATGTGAAGGATTTTGAGAATAAACATGCACAAGTAGAATATGTATCAACACGGTGCCCTCCGTAGCAGATGCTCCTGGATATCTTTCTTAATATCTTGTGTTTCCTCATAAACAGCATAGAGAATGGAAGGCAAAGGAAAAATGTTGTTTTTAAACTGTGCATGCTGTATGACAATAAACCCTTTGACTTTGTTGGGGAAAATATGAATACAGCTAAAAAGCACAAGGACAAATTCATTCATGACTGGGCTTTTAGCTCCACTGGCATCAGTGTACTGGCAGAAAACATTCAGGTTTAAATGAGATTTACGGAGTGATTTACCAATAATTACCACATGCTGGTTTTCTTGGCTTCTCTTAAAAGGTTATCACCACAAATCATAACAATAGTAACACATTTGTCTTTTGATGTGGTTTTGGTGTGTGTTCATCATTGTGTTGCTACAATGCATCCCTACTGCAGCATTATCATAGAGAAATTAATCTTTGAGCTATTAAGGAAACATATAGCCTGAATGATGATGGACCAAGGTTACAGCCTTAAAGCTGCAATATGGAACTTGTTTTAATTTAATGTAACAATAAATCCCAACTGCGCCCTGGCCTATTTGAGATTTTGAGCAATCCGTCTATGAAATATGTTGTCCCTAACCAAACATAATGGAGTTTAATGGACCAAATTTAATAATTTGGACCAAAACAGTTGTCTGTGACAGACAAAAGTCTAGACAAAGATTGATTTTTTTTTCCCCCTCTGTGCCATTTAACTCGTCCAAAAACTATTAAACTATTAATTTGACTATCAATAACCTACACTGTGATATATTGCCTCATTACCATGGCCAGGCTCACTGTAATTTAATTTCAGTAAATCCCTTGCACACCTTTCTGCTGTCTAAAATAACTCCCAATGAATGCAACATTTATTTTACCCACCACAGTGTCTAGCTTTTTTAGGTTATTCCACTTAATAAATGAAACTATGCATTTGTAGTCTCGCATTGGCTGACCTTCCTCCACAGCGCTGTGAGGGAGGGTCTGGCGAGTCCACACATTATTCAGGGATGGAAGAAAAGCATGCTCTCGTTTATTTACCTCGTTTAAACCAATCCCAAATTGTCATGGGCGGTTCTAGGCGCACTACGAAGCCATGGTGCCTCTGCAAAAGAGCCTCAGGAAGGAACTAGTTTTGTGGAACATGTGTACGTTTAAAGGTTGTTTTAGTCGTGCAACAGAAAACTCAGATTGGACAGATAGTCTAGCTAGCTGTCTGGAGCCTGCAGAGATCTGAGGAGCAGTTAACCATAGTCCACATAAATCCAACGGAGTTTAAAATGCTAACACAAAAGGAAGCCCAAGGTAATATCTGGCCGAAATGAGGGGCAAACAGCAGAATTCCGGCAGCACGGGAGCAATCCCAGAAGTGTAACGTTGTGTATATAGACTAATGCATTTGTGACCAAGTTTTAAGATTTTCATTTTCAGTAAGTATGAAAGGGCTTGGGGCTGAGTGCCACATACTAGGTAGGGAAGTCAAAATATTAAGAGATGGAAAAACACATTGTTGGTTTTGGTACTTTTTAATGGGACTTGATGACAATAACAAAAATGTTGCCATTGTGGTATAGCAAATATTGGTATTTTTAGTCTAGTTCTATCATAACATGCTTACATGCATTTAACACATATAATGTGAATTAATAGACATGTTTACAGGATACAGTATAGAGCACAGCAGGTGTAGTTCAAATTTGAGTTGAAGCTTTGTGTATGTGCACACTGCAGATGTAGATATAGCTACATGGTCCCACGGTGATGGGTGTGGTACCTATATCTGGCAGTACTGCTTTCAAACATGTGATGGCAGCCCTGGTTCATAATTTTGAGATAGTAGTATAGTGAGAGACACTTTAAACTCAATATCCTTTTAATTGACACATTTCAGCCACTTGACAATTCTTAATCAGTAACAAATTACTTATGTCTTCCCTAGCATGTTGCAGCTTAAAAAACTAGGCCTTTCGTATTCCTGATTTAACATAATAATGCTACACCTATACTGTATATTATAAACATTAAAAGAGACATGGTCCATTCAGTGCATGTCTGATTTGGAAATTTATCAGATGCGGTGTATCTAATGTGGTTGAATGAACTACGTTTGGTAACGTTTACAGTTGGTGTGTGGGTGCATGTGTTTTGTGAACTGTATACACTTGCATGACATTGGCTCCTGGGCCTTGAGATGACAGCGGAACCTGTCAGCCACGGACTGATACGTCCCATGTGGCAGACTAGACAAGGAGCATCCAGATTCGTAAGAAAACCCAAACACAAAACCCTCAGTGGGGATGTGGATATTATCTGGGGGCCTGTCAATGTCTGAGCTGACTGTCATTTAGGCTACACTGTGATCCCCCTCCCCTCCTAACATCAGCTCATGTCATGTTTGGATTAACGGTTGTTGCTAGCTGAAATGTTTTCTATGTTCACGCTCTAAAGAAATAAACCCCAAAATAAATGTGTAAAGAACCATGTTGATGGGGAAAATGTACTCATAAAAGCTAATTCATGGTTTTGGTTAGCTGAATTTGTTTTCTTTTACTTTATTTCCATTTGGGATATAGGTTTTCACACTACATTTCCCATTGGGTTTTGGGTAATGAAAACAGAGAGTGTAGCTATAATGCAGCCATGTTGCTACTGTTTCATCTAAGCCCTTTTTCTTTTTACCTGAAGTTGGACAATACATTATACAAATATATATAATAAATTTAATACTATAAATTTGTAAACGCTGCACCATGAAAAATCACTTCTCAGTGTCTCCTAGCACTCTAACAATTACAATATATTGTTTACATACAACGTTAAAATCATGATGATTATCTTATGATTAAGAGGCAACATCTGAAGTTTTAATTAACACTTTTTTTTTTTTACAGGATTTATAAACTGATTTATGGATGTTATTTATTAACACAAATTGGATGCTGAGGAGAACCTTCTTCCAGATGACATTTGAAGCATGATGAGTCATTTGGGTGCTAAAGATTAAAATAGCTCAAGTGGGTACTAAGGTGTAGTTGATGCAGGTGACGCATCTTAAAAGACCACAAAAAAACATTAACCCTGAAGAGATAATTTAATAACATTCTTTGAATTTACTTTGCTCCATTATATAATTCTATTTTTCAAGATTTTTTTACGGGTAATATGTGTAAGTGGTGGTGACTCAGGGACTTAAAGACCAATTCAACACTGAATCACACTGAGCTGAAATCACAGCAGGTATTTGTGAATATGTGATGTAAAAAAAGAAGCCCAACATGGGATCTCTCTGAGTATTTTCTTTTTAACATCTATTAAGATTGCACAGCCAGCCAAAGGGAGGAACAAATCAGCCATCCAATAAACTTTGGTCAGGAGAGATGACTCACCGTCATTAGCATTGTGCTCACTGCCAGTCCAATCCTGGCCTGGCAAACGCCATTCCACTTTGTACTTAAGAATGGGCACTCCACCCATGGAGTCGGGCTCCTCAAACGCTACCACTGCTGTGCTGGAGAATGGTTCCACTTGTTGAATGTCTGGCGATGATGGCACCTCTGCAACAGAGCGCGGACAAAAAGAAAATCTTTTTAAAAACTAGCACATAAGTATTTTCATAAACTAGCACTAATGCAAAGACTTTCATACAACTAAATGCTTGTAACTCCCAGGATACCCTGTATGCAATTTTAATGAGAAACAACTTGGCATTAAAAAAAAAAAGGCAATCAAAGTTTTAAACTCATTTTGATAAGCTAGTTATTGAAAGGTAATTCTGTAAATACGTATAAGGTCGCTGCATAAGAATCATTAAAATCAAGCCATTTAGCCTTTTTAGAGAAAGAGTTCATTGTCTCTACAATATAGGGTTGCAGGACTGTCTATGTGTCATACCAAACTGTCTACTACATTGGCAGGCAGAGAATTCCATTTAAATGCATTAGAGGAGCTGATATGGTTGGCTCAGATTGATGCCGGTCACTGCAACCCATGCTGATAATTTTCTGCTCTAAATCAACACCTTTGACAATTAGCCCCTGGTGCCTCAAAGCCTCTGGTCACCAAATAACTGAAGATCTGTCGGATATACCTGAGTAAGCCTGCAGGGACAGCTTTACCTCCAGCCTGAGTTGCACTTTGATTCATGAAGATGGGTGTCACAGAGATGGAGCACCCTATGTGCTTTAGCAGTCTTCTGTAGACCCCCTACTCTAATGCCGTCTTTTTTAAAATCTTTATTAATTATTATATCAGGTAGGTATAATTTCCATCCATTCATTCATTCATTCATTTTGGGTCTACAGTCTCTTTTAAATTGGGCTACTGTTCATTAAAAGATGTATACAGCATGTTCAAGTTTTTTGAGTTTCCTCTCGTGCCTCTATAGAGCAAAAACAAGTCAATTACCGAGACGTTTACTTTTCCCATCCAGGCTCCCCCAGAGCTTGAAAGCTTTTGATTTCACTGATGCCATAAACTTTGGAAGGGGACACCACCAACTTTAAATTATTTTTTAGCACTCGTACCTCTCAAGGAAAAAAAATAAATCACCTGTGTGTTGTGCATTTAATGGCTTATTCTCATTGTTTGATGTAATAAATGACTTTGGTCTGAAACCACTGCACAGTGCTGCTAATTAAAAAAGCAAAAGTGGAAGTGTTTCCTCTGTGCTAAAAGGGGAAGGAATCAACTAATCATCAATCCATATACTGTATGTGTGTCTGCAAACTTCTCAGAGCTACTCACCACCATCATGCAAAAAGAAAAAAAAAAAAAAAACACAGAAGAAAATGATCCTCCTTCTGTAATGATAAGCCTACTGAATCTTTCTCATTGACATAATGTGGAAACTAAAGTGTGAAAATGTATTTGAGTTGTTTTGGTACCTTTTTAGTCCAACTACAGTTGGAGAGAGACACTTTAGCTATACTAATGAGTTATGCATGAAATGAAAAAGCAGAGAGAAACCACCTCAAAGGGCCTACAGTATATTACACAGTGGCAGCAGAGGTTGTTAGCACAATTAATGTGACTACTCTGTATTTAGACAAGGTCCTGAGTGACCTACCTCCTCTAATGGATCCAGAACAATTTGCATACCAAATGCAAAGCTTAATTTCCGGTGAACAAACCTGCTTGGATCAGAAGGAACTCCTTAGAGTCAGCGCCCATCACATTGGTTGCTGTGCAGTTGTAGCTCCCAAAGTCATTCTGAGAATCAGGTTTAATCTGAGAAACCAAAAAAGACAAAAACTCTGGTGTCAAGTGGAGAAGCACTACAGGTGAACAAGGAAAAACATACCTCTTTGAACAGAGTAGACCCTTAAAGAATCTGAACATATACCTTATAGCAGGGGTCTTCAACCTTTTTTAAGCCAAGGACCCCTTAACTGAGAGAGACCGAGCAGGGACCCCCTGCTACACATATTGTATAAAATGAAGTTGCTTATTAAACTGGGCCTATAATTACTTGTAGGGCGGCCTAAAACCTTTATACATACCTGTGGCGCACAGAATTCTAAGATATTAAAATAGCTTAATAATAATGTATGTATTTAATTAATGGGCAGCATCCATGTGGCACAGTGAATCTTTAGGAACTGGATCTGTGGATGCCTACCTTAGTGACTACCTTACCTATAGGCCAGTAAGCCTATCATCAGTGGGGATTTATATTTGCTAATAATATGTTGGATCTATAAAGATTATTTTTTTTACTTTAAAAAATTAACAATAACTTGGACACGGCCCCCTGCATTGACTCTGACGATCCCCTGGGGGTCCCGGAACCCCTGATGAAGGTCCCTGCCTGATAGGATGTAATCATTAGTTATTGGTTTTGTGCCATTTAGCAGTTTAGTCCTGGCTGATCTAGAGTAATCCATTTGGAAGGCGATTGTTATGCAGATGCACAGATATCTACTGTAGGAACTATTCATTACACGCTAGTTCATTAATATAGCATCTAGCACTCTGTACTCAATAACTTGTCTACTCTTATGATCCTTAATTCAAAGTTGCTCCGGAACTACTGGTTAACTATTCCTGTGAAAGATGACATGCCCTGCCCATTTTGATTAACTTTCAAAATCACTTCTCTATGTGTTCTTGCTCAGTAAGGTGTAACAGACCTCCAGGTAGCTGACAGTTTGTGTGTTGTAGATCTTCATGTTGGTGGTGTTGGCAGAGGGCAGCTGGAGGCCGTCCCTAAACCAAACCACTGAGGCTCCGGGGTGAGCCTCCACCTCACAGCTGATGTTGGCCGCGTTTCCCTCCCACGTGTACACAGTGACTTGACCCTGGATCTTTGGAGCATCTGAAGCAACACACAAGGGAGTGAAGATGGGAAACATCACAACAGGCATGATTGGAACGGTTTACTGACCATTGAAAGTGTTTGATTATTCAATCTGGTTCATCTGGCAAGAAGAGAATAAACTATCCACAGGGAAATAGCAGAAAATGCAAGGGTTAATCCTTTTTAAACAATGATAAACACTGCATGTGGGTAATTTTTTGAGGTGGGCTTATGCAATGGGTCTGAATAGTCAAAACATTTACATATTTTCTCCCTTTTCAACCAGTTTAATTGTAATAAGGTGAAGGAAATGGCCCCAAGAGAATTTAAATAAACTTATACTATGCAACATTTAGTGTCAATGTCGACTGGAACTGCTTCTTTTAAATGTGAATCCAAAGAAAGTAAAAACAATGTACAGTAAATCCACGCATTACTACACATCAGTACTGTACCAGACTAGTGTACATAGCCTGATATAATAAATAAATAAGTACTCAATAAAAAAGAATAAAGTAAGAAAAAGCAAAAAAAAAAAAAAAAAACTAAGACAGCGCCATCAAGATTAGGATAATTATCTCAGCTTACCTTTCATGAGGCCATGGATGTTACCTTTTTTTCTTTTTTTTTTAGGGATTTTGTCTAAAGCTTTAACTCCCTGAAAATCTCAAAGAGAAAAACACTTTCTTTATCCCTTTGTAGCTGACTGCAAGCCTTTCAGAATCTTAGAATTCCTGTTCTGCTCACACTACAATTTAAGACATTTTGTCATGGGGACATGGGGGTGCATTACATGTTGGATTTGGCTATGATAAAATGAGTAATTGAAAACCTTCCTAGTGTCTGTAACCTGCTGCAACAGATCGTTTGTTACACAGAACTACCTGAGAAGCCATCATTGGAAACTGTATGAAAAAAAAGCATGCAGTTTCAAAAAATACGTGGCAAGTGATTGGATCTGTCTATCATGTCTGCCATTGTTGTTTTTAACAAACAGTCGCGGCAGTCACTTAAACACTTTAACCACCCCCAGCGGTGCCAGTACAGTAGCTTCTCACCAGATGTTGATTGGTTCAGTGCACTGCTGTGCCGACACAAAGGCATGTCTTGAAGCGTAGTAGTAAATGTCCACTGGAGCGTTTTGGACGGGTGGGATCACCCCGCTTCGTAGCAGTGGATGCTTAAATGGGTTGCAACTAGCAGTTATTAATTTCTCATCAATGATCACTGACAAGCATAGAGAACAGGCTACGCCCTTCGATAACTGCAATGGCTGCACCTGATTAGACAAACGCTTTCACTCATGGGCTGTCTGTTCCAAGATTTCAAAACAGAGAAATGTTTCTGAAAACATGTTAGGTGTGAAATATGCAGCACGGTTAGTGAATCTGTCTTCATTTAGGATCAACAACTGTCAGATTAAAAGGTTTTCGGGTGCTTTGAGAGGCGGTGATTCGAGCTGGATGTCCCTAATTGCTTAAAGTAGCCTGGACCTTGACTTTATGCAACTCCACTCCCCGTCTGTCATGAATTGCTGCAACATTACCAGAATGCATTGCCCTGCTGCATTTCATAGACAATGAATGAGAAGCGTGGAAATGATGCTGCCTGTGGACACATACCTTGACAATAGCGATTTTCGTGTGATATGTGATTGCACAATTCTTGCATGATCTTAAATATCACAAGAATCCAGCTGCCATGTAAGGTGTGTCTGGGTTAGAGAACGAAGAGGTCATGTAGCCTTAAACTAAAGGACCTGTGCTGTCGGGCATGAGCACCAACTGTTCCAACTTGAGAATTTTTGCTTCTGATTTCAAAAATGTATATAGGACAAGCAAATAATGACAAAAGCCAACTAGTCTACACTAGGCTTGGTTTGTGCATGTATTTTACCAGCATGAATGAAATGTATTTATACAATCTTAATTTCATTTTATATGTGTATGACCCAGTACTAACTCTTGAATTCCTTCCAGTGAGTGAGCACATGAAAAGAGGAAATGTTTATTCATTCTACATCTTTTTTTACACAAGCATATGTGTTATTATCAAACCAGTCTAATCTCTGTATGGAAAATCCACAGGACTGATAGAAATCAGTCAGCTGGGAAAAGCCACATGGAGCTTTCTATCGCAACAGCGAGGAATTATGGGATGGCAAAGTAGCCTTTCTTCCCTGAAGCTCCTCTTCTCAGCATTTCCAGCTGATCTTATCATGACTATCAGTGAGATACTTCATTTAGAAATCTTAGTAATCAAAAAAGACATTTAAAACACACTCCCGAGGGCTGCTGGAGCAATCACGGCAATGCTAACAGAACACGCAATCTTAATGGCAAACAAATGATAAGTGTATTATATTGGTATAATAGCGGCTATATTTATCTTAATTCTATCAATGATTCAAGGCAAGGTCTTTCATGTTATCCATTTAAGTTTAAGAGACACCCTATGGTGGTTTAAATGGACATCAAATTGCTATTGTCTGCCAATTTTACGACAAAGCCAGTTTTATTACAAGATGCTACAGCTCAGCAATTACAAAAAACGTAAGTGTCTCACAGGGCCGAGTGCCATTATTACACAGTAAGTCTAATAGGCGTACAGTCATATAAGAGAGAGCCTTGAGTCAAGAAAAGTAACGGTTCCAACTGTGATGGTAAATTCAGCTGGTTCTTTTTGGATTTGATGAAAATTGGATTATTTTCCCTCACTGCAACTGCTCTATATTTTGTACCTGCTGAGATACATGTAATACTGCTTCCATTCATTCTATGGCGCAAGGCCCATTTAACAGCCCACTTTGATATGCTCATTGAATTGAATTGATAGCATATGGTCTAAACTCATTTTTGGCATCTGATTTGTAGGAGGCTATAACAGGAGATTGGGGAAGGCTTTCTTGCATTGTTTCATTGTATTATTTCATGCTCAGATCACTGAGCAGTGCTTCTGAAAGTGGTGAAGTATGCTTTGCTTCCTGAGTGCTGTGAAATGCTATGGCCCCTGACACTGCCAGGGCTTCACTTCTAACCCTGGATCCTTGAAAACTCTGCAGTGTGCTGCAGCTGGAATTGATGGATGAGGCTGAGTCAATAAATGCTCCATCTCCTGCAGGCCTGATTAGACTCTTGCTCTTTCTATCACTGCTGCTTTGAGCCTTGTTGACTCACTACAGTGCCTGCGACCTTCCAGGTGAGATTATTGATTATTAGGACTAATAATAGGAATGTATTTGCTACTGGTGCTTATGTGACATGTGATTGCATTCAGGTTTTGCTTTACACATTAATACAATTCATAATTTACAGTCAATACTGCATAAATGCTGATTCTACCATGTCAAGGACAAGATATAGAGGAAATAGTCTTTTGGTAGGGTTTCTTTGGGATGAAAATGGTCAAATTTCACAAACAATGGTTCTCTGCATGTTGAGTCTTAAAATATAGGAACTATTAAAAGCAATTAACACTGTTGATATGTGGAGATTTAGAGAATATCATGTGAACTCATAACTCAAAAATGAAACTCAAAAATATTGGACATACATGCTAAACAAACCACAGCTGCTGACAAAAAAAGGGGAGCTCACACAGAGAAGTTATTAACACTATCAGTCCTCCAGCAGCAACCATAGACACACTCAGCCCAGCTAATGGGATCATGCTGCGCAGCAGATAGGAAGTTCCATGCCTCGATAACGTCTTCATTGTGTGAGTGGGCGAGTGGTGATAGAGGGGACAGAGAGTGAGAGCAGTGCTCAAGACAAAGCACCTTTTTTTTTCTCGATAATTGCTTGCTAACAATTAGCTACTTGCTGATTACTCTAGCTAACCGCAAGCACTCACACAACTCTATCAATGCTGCGTTGTGATCATATCTCTGAGCAAATTGCTGACACACTGAGAGAAGAGCATTTTAATCAAATTAAGCCTCCACTGGTTTTTATTTATCTCTGTCTCTTTTATCAAGGTAACATTCAATAGATTTGAAAATGAGATCATGTATGATTTGGCTTGCATTGTGCACGACCAAACTTTCCAAGGATATGTTTTGAGTATGCCAAGAGACTTATGGGAAAAAGGATTCAAAACACTGGGGCACAAGTATATTTCTGATTGTGTAATTCTGCTTGAGGGAAAAGTATATCGTAGGTTGTAGGTTTTTACTGAGGATAATGTAGACTTTGTTTTGCCCCTGTATTCCAGCAGATTAGAGTTTAAGTGAAAATGAAAGTTTAATAGCTGACTTACCGATTTATTTTGAGTGTGTTCACATCCATAATAAAATTACCTAGGTAGAAATTGTAGCTCTTGTTATACAAAGCCCCAAAGGTAAAAATCAAACTGTTTATGCTAAATGGATATGACCACCTTCAAACAATTTAACTTCGTAATCATGGTTACATTTAAAATGTAGCGCTGGACAACAGAGACCAAACAAAGTTAGGGTTGGAAAATATAATTTTGGTTTTCTTGTGAGCTTCAAATCATATTTGCTATTTTTTCTTGATGGTTCTATCTCTCAACTCCTAAATCCTGATCCTGAGTCTCAAACTTATATTCAAAGGCAAAATGGTTGCACAAGCATGTTTGTCCAGAATTAGAACGCTCAAAGTCCATAATAATTAGACAGTTGCACCAAAATAGGACAGATAAATGTTAAGCCTCAAAAGCCACTGCACCTTGAGGCTATGTCAGAACTGAGACCTTTGTTTCCATGGTAACAAATCGCAGTGGTAACAGCAAACTCTGCTTTCTTGCCCACCATTTATCCCCAGGAACAGAGGCCACTGCCCAGACACTATCTTCAGAAACCTTTCTTTGGTCTTAACACCTATTCCCCTGGTCCTCCTCTGATTTTGGCTTTTAATATCTAGTTATAGTATTTGCATCCAGTGCCATGTTTTCATGCAGTTTTTTTTTTTTTTTTTAAATAAACTGCAGGAATAATTTTGAAGTCCATGCTGTTACTCAATCAGCCATGTTTTTGAGTTTTACTTACCCCCAAAAATAACATAGTCATGAATCAGATGTGTGCACCAGTGTGTGTAAGTTCAAGCTTAGTTTGAACATAGTGTGGTCATTATACAACTCCATACAAGTTAGGTACAGCGCAGAGTTATGATAAAACTTAAATCTTGCGACCATTAAGTGTTAAATTCAGCAGAATCCTTTTGCAAGGATGGAAGTTTTCCCAAAGACTTTTGTTATATATCTTTCTATCATACATTAATTACTTCACACGCATGCACGCATGCAATACAAAAGGTTTCCCACATTTTCTTTCTCTTTTTTTTTTAAAAAGAATTCTGGGAGGCCTCTTCATTTCTGTCTTAGTACTTTCTTTCTTTCTTTCTTTTCCTTTTAATCTAAAAATGCACTACAGAAGGTGAAACTTCACTCTCTGTGACAGTGTTTTTTTTATTAGAGGCATGCCAGGTAAATACAAAATGTAAGTAGAAATGGGGCAAATGAAGAAAGTAGCAAGTTTTATTTGAAACTAACCTGTTACAGCTGAGCACCAAGTGTTGACTTTACTCTTGAACCTACTTACTATCAAACTTATTTTTATCATCTGGTGCAACTGGCTGTAGAACTCCATCTAATATTTGTCTAGTCTGTCAGTCTGTTTGTGCAAAGCTTGTGTTATTGATTTTTCTACCCACAGGTAAAATCAACAGCTAATGAACAAAACCCAGAACACCTGTCAGTGAGCTGTCAAAAACCAATTTAGGAAACAGAGAAAATCCCAACCTGAGCCAAAACTATGACCTGTGACAAAGTTTCCTTGAGCAGAATCATTTTCACCTTTACATCCAGACTCAAGCTCTTCAGTCCCTCTTTTGCCTCTGCATCGATTAATTGGTCAAACACTAACGCTTATTCTTTGACTTTTATTAGTCTTATTATGTAGTAGTGCCTGTGTCTTGAAAGAGGATTCTGGTCATGTGAAAAATATTATTTAACATCTGCCATTAAAAAAAAGGTCAAAATAAAAATCAATGAAGTCAATTCTGAGTTAAATTACACAATGATATATAGTTAAACATTTGGGGTAATACATGTATTTGCTTTCATTCTGAGAGTGTGATGAATTGTAAGAAAAATGACAACTTATGCAAATGTCAACAGTAACAGCAGCTGTTCATTCATTCATGACAGAATTTGAACATTGCGAACTGAAGTTGGTGTGAACAACAGCACTGATACACAATTAGAGCAGGTGTAGGGAGAAATGGGCCACTTACAGCGGACCTCCAGGTACATGTGCTGGTTGTCCTGGCCGATGGAGTTGCTGGCGGTGCAGAGATACTGGCCGGCGTACGTGAACACAACGTTTTTCAGGGTGAGCGAGGACACCCGCGCATGGCTGCGGACCACAATATTTCTATCAAGGCTCTATAAAGAAGAGGAGAAAGTAATTAGTGTCACTTATAAAGACGGACATTTTCATAGAAATGGATGTGTGTCTTCCTACTTTTTCAGTGATATCCTCCATTTGGTCTGAACACTAGACACTTTTGTTTCTAGTTGGTTTGGAATAAAGTGGATAAGAATTTCTTTTAAGATGAACTGAGAACTAATAATAACTTCATCAACTGAAAAAAAAATATACTGTGATAAACACTGTTTGACACATGACCTACAGTGTATTTGAATACAGTTGTGCAAAACCACAACGTGATGAGCCACTGGATGAAGGGAGCGTAAAACATACTGCAATAATATCTCATCAGAGAGAGGATAGGAAAAAAAAGAATAGAATATTGTTCACATTGAAGCTGCTGCCTTCAATATTTATGAAGAAGAAAACTCAAAGGACAAGACTGGTGTTATTCTGTATTTTCCCTTTTGTAAGACAGGATGGGAACCAGAACTAACTATTTGTTGACAATAAGAAAATATAAAGATACACCAGCCTTATCCTTTACAGTGTGGATGTAAATAGGATTTAAGGTTTATGTCAAGGTAAGTGTTATTTTCCGTGATTCAGGAAATGTAGATGGAGGTACACACAGCAATGTTGGCCACTGGGAAACTATCTCTGCATCAGCAATAGGGGCGTTAAAATGAATCATTCCATCGCGATGCGGACGTGGTGATCCTGCTTTGATGCAGTGACAGACCATAATCGATTATTGCAACCCATTCTCACTCCCAAATCGTATTATGCGGACGCTTGGGCAGTGGCTCTCTGCGTCAGATACGACACAAAAAGCACGCTTCAGTGCATGTATGGAAGGCAATGGGCAGAGCAGCAGCTCGGCAGTAGCACTTTAAGATGACATAGTGTTAAGCGAGTAGAATAGAAGACCAAAATGCTGTATCAGGAGGTTGGTTTGGCTGGTCAAACAACACATGACTTTTACCCAGGAGACCTGGGTTTGTGTCCCATTCTTGTCCCACGTGTCACAGAAACATGGATTTTATAAGCCCACCCACAAGCTTTTCTTAAACCTAACTGTCCACTTCTTGTGCCACATGTCATTCAGTACGTCCCGACCCAAAGGGTAAAAAATTACGCCAAGAGTCACGGTCATAAAGGAGACTTTTAGCATGAATAACAAACACCAAAGGACGCACTTTTAGAGTGAATAACAAATGCCAAACGACGCACTTTTAGAGTGAATAACAAATGCCAAACAACGCACTTTTAGAGTGAATAACAAACGCCAAAGGTCGATTATTGTCGATTATTGCCTACTGATGGTACTTGATGATTTTCTGGTCGCTTCTTTTTTTTTTCTTTTTTTTAGCCTTTTGTCTGTTGTCTGCTACATTCAGGACATGTCTTTTTAAGAGCAGATACAATAAAAAAGGAGTTTATTTATATCTGACTGCTTGAATATGTCGATGAAAGCCATGTGTAGCAATATAGAATAATATTGAAGAAGGTGAGGCATTGATGTGGAATCGATTCAAATCAATCAAAATCGAATTGAATCGGGAAACCAGGGAAGATTCCCACCCTTAGTCTGCGGGGGATTCATATAGACTTCAAACTCCTGCAACATGTTGATTGCTGTCCCCATTACCAGTCTAGTTGCAGGTTTACACACGATGATTGTAGTTGAATACATTTTTAATCCTTGTTTTGATTTTCATCAGCAGTGCGCCGTTATTGCCCTGTGTGTGGATATACTGAGGATGTTTTATTTAGAGTAAGCTCTCAGCGCAGGTGTGCAGCCGACATCCGAGTACACCCAATGACCCCGCTTGCCTTTTTAATCATCCGCTGCTACCTAGGCTGATCTGCAGAGTTCATGTCAACATATACAAGGTCTACATATGCAAAAAGGCCAAAGGATGGGGTGCTTCGTGTTCTGATCTGGTCTTTTCTCACACCTGATCATTTTCACATTTTGTATGTTGCTAAAAAACTAACACATGCTTCCCACCAGGACGAACATTGAGATACACAATATGCTGCAAAAGGTAGCCGGCAAAAAAAAGACATAATCAAAAAAGAAACAATAATGGAAAAGAACCATGTAGCAGGCCATTTCAAACCTCTGGCTGCTAGCAACAGCTTTCTTCCTTCTGGGTGACACATAGTTTGAACCAACAATGGCTTTCTACTTGCCATGATTTGTTATTAATATTTCAAGAATTGTAGGTGCTTCAGCGTTTTTTTTTTTATAAATAACTGAATAGTATTTGAGGAATAAGCATTATAGCCTGAAGTGTTATCCTCTACAGAGCAGGGGATGCAGATTTGGCAAAAACATTTGTGCTGTTTACTGAAGATCTGAGGGAGTGTCCTGGAACATTTTTGAAAGGGCAGCATTAATCTTGTCATACTGCAGTGGCACAGGAAGAAACTGCACTGGGCACACTGTTGGCACACTGGGATGTAAACAGGGATAACATTAATGGAGAATAATACTATAATGATACAACAGAGGTGGAAGTGCAACAGGCAGACCTTTGAACAGGATTTTGTTCATTAATTCCAATAAATGGCTTTTTAATTATACAACTCTCATTGGTCACCAAATAAATAACAGTGGCTGTTTTCCAGTACTATGCTGAACACTAAAGGTGACAGAGCTTTTGGAACAGTTGCTCCTAGACTGTGTCGAACGCTTTTACTCATGTGAGTGGCTGCCTCTGTTGACATCTTTCAAAAGCAGCTAAAGACAGATCTTTTCAGTCAGGCGTTCGTTTAACCACACTATTGACTGTATTCCTATGTATTTCATATTTGTGTTTTACACAACTGTGATTTAATGGGCTTTTTATGATTATCGATTTGTCATAATGTGCGTATTTATTTGGCCTGTGATGGATGTTGTGACTCTGTGATAAATGCTATATAAATAAACACTGCATACTTACTTATTTGTAATGGACGGCATGAGAAGTACCATTTGTGTTGGTGTCACTGCTTTGTCAATACGCGGATTTTGCTTGTCATATATTCTGTACTACAACGGTCACATAGGAGGAGGAGACTGGAGCCAGAATCCACACCATGCTACACACTCTTTATATGTACTGCTTCTGTATTTTCACTAAATTTAAATCAATGCTGACAAGGGTAGTTTTTCACAGTAACCAAGGAGCTTTTTTTTTTTTTTTTTACTTTGGGGAGGATTTGTTTTTTTGCATGTCAGCACCTGGATTTCTGTACACAGATAATGCAGACTAGGAACAACTGTATATATCAGTATCCTAAATCACAAGGAGGGGATATGAGAATGTTCTAGATCCTACTTGAATTGCAAAGGTTTGTCAGCAGTCAACATCGCAAATAATCTAAAACATATAACAGGCCAAGATATTACCCAGACTGATAGTCTATACCCATAATTATGGCTGTGTGAGATTGTATAGACACTGTGGTGACACCAAAAATGCTAACACTGAAAATGTTAATTGCTGTTAAATGGCGTGTGTGTGTGTGTATATATATATATATATATATATATATATATATATATATCCAGAAAGGTTCCTTTGAGACAAAATCTCTTTGGCAGATTATAATGTTTAAAGTACAAACTGGGACTGTAATTTGTTTTGCAGGTATTTGGTAATAAACTACTGACCAGTACTTGGGGGTCATTACAATTCAATTGGTCCTGTGTGTAACAGGATGTCTGTTACAAATTTTACAGAAAGCAATCCCCTCTGTAGCAAAGCTGCTGGTTGTACGCTACAGACTTGAGAAACTTTAGATTAAAGCCCTTTTCCACTGCAGGGACTTTACTAACGTTAATTATGCTATAACATTGTGTCAATTATTTCCCCCTACATTGTTTGGCTGTGTGATGTATCTACATTTCTGCCAGACTCTGATCTTCTGGTACATCTTTTCTTCTCTAATTGCTGACTCCAGCTCCTCTGTATGGCCTCCTCGCCCTGATTACAGTCGAGGGCCTGGGCACCTTCATTTGTCCAACAAGCATTCTCCTTTGTTCCTCTTTTTTTTTTCAAAGTATAGGTTGCGCTACAGATTCTGTAATAAAATGGTTGCAATTGTGCTTGTTGTTGTTATCCTTGTTGTGATGTAACACGTCTGCTTGACCGATCGAGTTTTGCCTTTTTGCACAGTTTGTATTGTCAATGTGTGCATCTTATATGTTGCTTACATGTATTTTATGTTATTTTAGTCTATCCAGTCGAAGCCAAATTCCTGCCACTTGTGGCAGTATTATAATAATAAATCAAATTTTTCTTATCTTATCTAATCTTAGACTGACAGCACTGCTGGCAACCCCTGAAGGTTTAACATTTAGTATCACATCCGGACCAGTGCCTACTGTCAAAACAAATTGTCATCTGTAATTGAAAAGGAAAATAAGATTGTGGAAAGTAGAGCTGTGTCCCCAAGTAGAGCTGAGCCTGACAAGCTGAGCCAACAGTTTTAAAAAAAAAAAAAAATGAATACTACTTATGATTATCGGCAGATCCTCCTACGTGGTGTGACTCATTAAGGTAAACCTACGCCTCCTTCAGAAGTTCAAACTGATGATGCATTCAAGTGGTCCTCTGAAGTAAAGAAATGTTGACATTCAGGGTGCCCTGGTGCCGAGGGGCTATGGTGTTAAATCACTTACTGTACAGTCAGTCTAAAAAGCAGTTCATAATGGATGAGTGGTGAATAGTTTACTGTTAAACAGTACCTTTATGTGTCATTCTCTGTACTTAACAGATTTCCAAGCGGCTCACAAGAACACACAATAGAGTCCATGCCTTGCTACCATTAGTTAATCTAGTTTGAATGCTAAATTAACTACATTTTTATTATGTATTTAAGATGGCGGTGTAGTTTTTTATAAAAATAAATACACCATGATATTGGGTTCTTTGTTGACCCTCTGAGTTGACGAAGTACATCTGAATGCTCTTTTCAGCACAGCTGAAATCAGTGGCATTCAGGGGGTAGGGTATTATAATCAGACCTTGTTCTAGTTCAAGAGTCAGGCTGCTTTTCAAAGTGCACTTCTCGATGAAATAAAGACACACCATAAAGGCTTTTGAGTTCTCATTAGCATAACATCGACATTTAACACGGAAATCTGTTTTCACTGCTGTGGGGAACCATAGATGGTACCATATGTTTAGACACAAAATATAAAGACAGGTATCTTCATCGTAGATCATGAAACAAGTTTGTTTTGTGGTATACCTGCTGTTATCTACACAGCCAGATACAAGCTGCTGTATCAGGTTAAACATGCTATTTCTATTCTTGCTCCTGTCACCCTGTAGAGACAAGCAGCATAACAGAAACCAGTGGGAAGAAGAGAAAGGGAACGGTAAACAGTAAAGGGCATGTGTTACAAACATGTTTTTCGACAATCATACTTAACTACAGCAAGAGGCTGCACTTTACACCTATAGTACGTGGTGGCGAAATGACTACAAAAGCAAGAAAAAGCTACGGGAAAAACACCATCATGGAATGTTGTAATACATGTACTGTCCACATCCAATACTGTACTAGTATAGTCAGTAAGCAAAAGTGGTAAACTTAAAATGATTTCTAACATAATAAGACCATCATATAATAATAATACGCAACCATCACATAAGAATATGTGTGCTGCAGCTGCCGTCTGCAGAGCCTTAAAGGGTACCTACCGTTTTTTTCCTATGATTTTTATATGTAAGTGACTGAAAGGAACAAAGATTGTTTGAAATGGGTTCAGTATAAATCATGAATGCTGTAACCGCAGCCACTGTGCAGCTCTGACTCCATTTAAAAACAAAAAAAACATACTTTTAGCATGTATAGAGCCAACATATTTTCACATGTAAATCGGTAATCACCCTTTAAGGACAAACACGCGCTACAAACATATTTCTCGACAATTATAGCAAAAGGCTACATTTAACACCTACATGGTGGCGAACTGACTACAAAAGCAAGAAAAAGCTACAGGGAAAACACCATCACGAAATGTTGAAATCACAGTAATAAATGTACTTTTGACATCCCATACTGTACTTGTACAAACAGTAAGTAAAAGTGTTAAACTTAAAATGACTTCTAACATAATAAGACCCTCACATAATAATGCCCGCAACCATCACATAAGAAATGTATGCTGCAGCTGCCGTCTGCAGAGCCTTAAATCACACAACCTGAAATCTAGGTGCACTGCTCAACAATGTGACGCAAAACGGGTCACATGCTGGGATGTGTTAAACACACTTCATATAATTAGGGAAGCGGAAATGCAGCCACTGAAATATTGGCTAGTGAAATTATTTAAACCAGTCAGAGGTGAATGGTATCATTTTAGAAGAAGTCATTAGAACTGTGTGCCCGCTGTCAGTGTTGGTAGAGTTTTTGCACATAACCCAGAATTAAGAGCAGCACAGGTTCATTTATTATGTGCTTTTTCATTAACACCGGTTCATGAAGTTCATTGCAAATTTTCACAGTGAAGTTTAATAAGGTATTAATTCCATCGCTTGCCGTGTGTGTGGCAGTGAGTGAGGTTAGCTTGTTGTAGTGTGAAGTTAGATTGTTGTAGTGTGTCAGTTCTATCTAAGGACAGTAATTCTCACTTTGTGGAGGGCCAAGACTTTGCATGCTTCTTTCCAATCAAACATTTCAGCAGGGCACTCATGTAATGTTTTAGAGTTTATAATTAAATAGGCTTGTCTTATTCCTAAAATATTGGAACAATCGTTGTAATGAATTGAACTAAGTCGTCATTTGGGTGAACTGACCCAGTAAGACCAGAAAATAAATGAGTTACCTTCAGCTGCTGTATTGTGTGACTGAAGTCAAAACATGCAGACTCCTGGCATATGATAGTAGGCTACACCATTTAATACCACTCAGTTAATATTTAGTATAGCTTGTTGAGTTAGCGCCATGGCTGGTCCTCAGCAGAGCAGACAGTGTTTTTTGTTATATGTGAGGTTGTTCTGCTGGCCAACCAACAACCCCTCCATCAAGCAAAGTCTGAAAACTAACCAGACCATGCAGCAGGAAATAGCAGGGGGAATTTGTGCAACAAAAATAAACAGGGACAAGTAAATAGGGCGAGTCTAAATGTGTACTGAAACTAAATGGATTAAATGTACTGTACTACTTGTCTAATGGGCTACATATTTAGTGCACAACTAAATGTAGTGAGCATTAAATGTGGGCTTAATCACAACACTTCTGCTCTGCAGTTAAAAAAGGGGAGGTCTACGGTGTAAGTTTGGGCTATTACAACTAGAGTCAGGCTACCATATTTAGTAGCCATACCTCATATTTGTCTGGTCGCGTCCATGAAGCCTAGAGAGGAAAAACACAGAGGAAGGAAAGACAAACGGCGACACAGTGGAGCAAAAAGTGAGTGCAGACTATATTTACCTGCAGGACATGTGCAATGATATCATGTTTAAAGGACCATACCTGTGATTTGGAATGTGTTAGCTCATTGGTTACAAATACATTGCTGCCAATCATTTTCCAGGACACACCAGGTCTTTTCTTTTAAGATATTTTTTTGACTCAAACCCTGAGCTGCTGCATCAAGGACTGAGTCTGCATATGGGCACCCGCTCTACCAGGTGTGCTACCGCGGCGCCCACACCAGGTAGTTTTTTTTATTTACATCCATTTTCAAATGGTAGGTAAATCAACTCACAGTTACTTTGAAATTGCCATGCGAGTTAGGTAACCCATCAAGGTGAACTTGAGTCTGCTTTCGTATTGGATTGTTTATGCTAAAATAAGTCGACCATGAATCAGTAATGTAACTTTGATAAAAACTAATGCAGACATAATGCTTTCTGTGATAGATTAACCAACTCCAATTTCGAGAATGTGCATTAATTTCCATACCTAAGTGAAACAAATGGAAACCAATGTGTTCCTGAAATGAAGGATAACACATTCTAACATCTACATGCTTTGGAAAGTGGAGCAGTTATATATACATCATTTATGGCCAAGGGCCTTTAACATTTATAAATAATGGCATTGTTCTCACAAACAAGAATGTATACACAATTAGCAAAAACATTGATGAAGATTCCAGAAATTACTTTCACAGTGGATAAGGTGTTTTCTACCATTTTGAATTCTGATCAATTCCATCATAAATATATTATATTGCTCCTAAAATATTCAAAACAGAGCAAACAAAAAAACCTGACATCATTAAGTTCAAGGATTTCTTAAATGAATAGGACCGTTATGGTAATGTCAAGATAACTGGCTTGGCAGTTTCATGTAGCCAGGGAGTGTACTAAACTGGCCAAAATGCCAAACTGGATTTTACTAAAGCAGCATGGGGGCTTCTTGGCCAGTTATTAATTAATGTACTGTAATAAGAGAGAATTTGGAAGCACAGCAAGTAAAACAGGTCACTGAAACTAATCATGAGTGAGCAATTACCGGGATCTGGGGACTTTGTTTTTCAAATCAGGGGTTTTCCAATCAAGTCATTTCTATGTTTTGATTAACTTGTTCATTTATGTACAAAAAACTGGCGTGCACCACTTATCTTCCATTAATCACAAGCACATACAGATAATCTCATGGTGTAGAAAAAAAGCACATAGTGTCAATATGCAAAGAAACTCCCTCCTTAAGAGATGATACAGTGACCCAAAATGCTATCTACAATACAGTGAAGTTGAAAAGAGGCGGTAGCAGCCAGTAAAATGACTCTTCTGTCATTAAACATCCTTTTAAATATGTCTGTGCTCATGCAGTCTGGCTGCTATAATGTATAACTAGAACGGAAATGGAAGGCAGAGCGTGGCGAACAGAAAACGGACCAATGATGAATGACGATCCAACACAAATTAGTGACAGCAATAACCAAATGATCAGCAGGATTTTCTGATTACAGCAGCATTACATCAAAATTGATCTCACAGTGATATAGTAAAGGGAGGCATGATGACAGGTGGTGAATGGAAGAAGCTACTCTGCTATGATTGTGAGTGGCGACGGGCCAGTCCTGTTTTACAGGTGGAAGATAAGATTCAGTAACTCGCAAAACAGCCATGAATGCACTCTGCTGTCTGAATGCTTCCACTCATTGGCAATGATAAATGGCACAGGTAATAGGAAAAACTAGGGACAACTTGGCAATCTCAAATTCACATATTCTCTTCTGATGATCTGATAATAAAAATCTGTAGAACCTTCCCAATGGGTAAGTCTACAAATGGAAAGTTTGGAGCTAGAAGGACAGCCATCCAAAGAATACCAGTATGCTTAATCTGAGATTGAATCTAAGATACGGCATACTTCTGACACTCTATTTCTTGATTCTTTGTAATTCTGTGAAACGTTTACCATGGAAATGCCTTTATGTTCTCTGTTTTCCTGGCATGAAACCAAAGTGGAGACATGCCACAAGCAGAAACACTTTTTGCATACATTTCAACTTTTGGCACAACCCAACTCCGCAAGGCTGGTAAATGATGCATTGCACAGCCATGTAAAAGCAATGCCGTCTCAGTTTGGAAATCCCTTATTCCCTCTATCCAATATAATACTATAGCATTACAGTGACTAATGTGCTTTAATGACTAAGGCAGCTTGAAGTTGAAATGCTTTCGCTCTTTCATATGCAATCATATGTTATTGTTAATTCGAAAACAAGTAATCCAAGTATTCACTATCAAGGCTTGTTATGGTGTAACTGTGCCAAATTGAGATCCATCACTCCCTTGGGGAAACTTTTAAAAGTCTTGGCTTGACTGCAATGAAGACGGAAAATGGAAAGCCATTCATGATACTGGGAGGCTTCTCGACTGAATTTAGGGAATCTTTTCTGAGCCTTTAATGAAGGTGTGTTTGATGAAACATCTGGCTTATTTACTGGGTCAAGCCAGTAAATAAAATGGTTAACGGAGGCCAGATTATAGAGCAATATGATTGGTGTTTTTGGAATTTCACTGTCCTAGTTGATACATGACTTAATACCACTGCTACTATTCTATTCCCCAGAATCAGGTGAGAATCTGCATAATTAGTTCTTGGCATGGAACTGTTGGCCCTAAAATGAGTCTAAAAGCTAAAGGAGCTAAACTTGTCAGAGGCTCCGGTAGTAGCAGATGGTGGAAGAAGTTAAAGTAAAACTGAATTACTTCCATTGTGTTTAAGCCAAGGAGAAACAAAACAACAAGGAAGAAATGCAGATTGTGACACAAAACCATTACTATGGGAAACATCTTATGAGCTCCCAGACACATGGATGGACAGCAGGGGGACTGTTAAACATGATAGCTTACTTGAAAAAAAAAAACACTAATTGAAGACAATTGTAGGGATAAAGAATTTCTACAGTGTTCCAACATTTTTTAATATTGACTGCCCAATCTGTCTGGTCCAATTTTAGTAATTACTGATTAACACTGCTGGTCCAAATATGTCATGTTTTTGGATCGATGATCTACAGATTGGCCTTGTTCACAGGAGAAGGCTTTAGCAATTATCTACTTTTTTTTTTACATTAGTCAGATAAAACCAATGTATCAAGAGTAACCATGTTAGCTGCAACCGTGGAATAAGATCCTTTCACTCAAGTTCAAACATTTTTGACTTGTGAGGATGCATCTGCCCACTCTTGTCCTTCCATTACCTTTACTATATGTCTAATATTTGATTTGCATTCCGTGTTAAGTATTGAAGTATTTCCTTTGCAGCCAGAGCATGACATACTGTAGCTTATTTATCTTTGCCATTGACCTCCATTGTTATCCAACAACTAAACATACTGTATGTTCCTTTATCACCACAAGCACAGTATGATTTGAGTTCAGTTCAACAGAATGTGCATTGTCCTGCTGCTGTCAATATAAAACCCATATGTTAACACCTTATTGATTTTTGTCTTTACATGGGCTTTGTTAATACAATAAGAGAAATACAGAACAAAACCAGGCAGATTCATCTGTATTGTTTGTAACAGTACGACTAGCAAAGTTACTACAGAACCTGGACCTTAACTGTGTTCTTTTTAGTTTGATGTTGTTATACAAAGGTAGAACTGTTCATCTCACAGCAATGTATTTGATGTTACATAATTAATCACACTGCATGGGGCTGCAATGTAAAGTAGGCCAGTAAATACTGTCCTGTTGTGTCCTTTGGGACATATCAGCACAGGTGGTATTACTGCATTTCCTGTGTGCGTCTCCAAGAATAGTACACCTATTGTTAAATGCATATATCATTTGTAACAGTCACACAACAGCTGATTCTGATAATGGAAGGCAGGGAGTTATCACTAACCACTTTCATATTGACAATTATGTTGCAAGACAACGAACAAGAGAACACAAAAGAGACACAATGTGGTCAAGCATAAAATCAAAACTAATTTCATTAAGAACACATACAGACATCTCAGCAACAGATGTGGTAGGGGCTTCACGGAGATGTGAGAGATGACGTACTGGTTACCTCATGTACAATGGCCTACTTTAGTCAATATCTTTATGACTGATGACTGACTCACACTGTATTCAAGTGTATTGCTGCTAAATTGCTTCTTAAGTTATATTATCTTTTTATATAGTTTTCCTTCTACCCCAGTAGCAAACGTTCCAATGCCAAGTAAGGCTACCAGTCCATAGCATATAGGATGGTAGGCTTTGCGAGGGAAGTACACAGAGCCGAACTTCCATTTCAACCAGAATATTAAGATGTATTATTATTATTATTATTATTATTATTATTGCAGTATCCAAAGCAAGCTCAAACATCAACCAACGTATGATGTGTTCTTCCTGTATCCACAAACCTGCTAGAGGCAGAAAGGTAATTATCGTAATACTGTTTACTGCATTCACAGCAGAAAATTACCCCTCTGAAGTGACTAATCCGTCTACTGCTCACATGATACATGTTGTCAGAAAAGACCGTTAAGATGGATTTTTCAAAATTATACCATTTTAATGAGCTGATAAGAGCATAACAATAGACCTGGGATGCAATGCTTCCTCACGTCTGCCGATTGCCAACAGCTGTGACCACTGTAAGGATGGTAATCATAGCTCATACGTCTTAAGAAGCCTTTTACCATGTTCTATAGCCAGAGCTTAAATCCAGCGTTATCCCCAGTGCTCCTGAACGACAGGAAAAGAAAATACACCAAAGCATGACAAAAACCCATAACCCTTATCTGGCTTCTTTACTCTTAAAAGTGCCCACTCATTTGCAAAGTGGATTATCACAGCAGTTTGCCAGAGTAGCATAACTGAGCTCAAAACAATCTGATTTTGAGATAGAGGCATACTTAGGGCTTCTGGCTTTCAACACAGCAATAATTAAGCTAATTTACTGAAATCATTTTCTCAAACTCACCCTTTAAATGAGCACTTTTATATGAATTTCCCAAAATTTTCTTTTTTAAATTCTAGTGAATAATAGGGAGCAAGAATGTCATGCCAAGGAACTGCCTGGAAATTGGTTTTATGGCAATCTCTACACTCTACCTCTGACATTCATGATGTCAATATACAGAATCATTGATGCAATTCCAGCAGTATTGGAGAAGTCCTACCAAAAGTTTAGAGAGGTGGTAGAATCCAAACTTTAATGTAGATTGTGGAAATCCGGGTAGCAGTGCAGGATTCAAAAGGCCTTTAGAGTGTATGAAGCACAGGAAGCAGTTTCAGCTGATTGGCCAACTGGCTATGAATGATCTAAGAGGGCTCAATAAAAGCATACTAAAGTTATTTCAAGTCTAAAAATTTCAGTGAACTGGGGACTAAATTGTAAAAAAAAAAAAAAGTGAATACTGGTGGATGTGTTAACTCTGGGACAATTTACTAGAGGTGGGTCAAATAACCACAATTCCTCAAGAAGTCCACATATATATATATATATATGACTGGAAAAAGGGTCTGCAGAGTCTGCACCAAAAACAATATCGTGGACAGAAAAAGTTTAGAAATATTAAATGGAGTTCTGTGAGACACCAAAAACAAATCTATCTATCTATCTATCTATCTATCTATCTATCTATCTATCTATCTATCTATCTATCTATCTATCTATCTATCTATCTATCTATCTATCTATCTATCTATCTATCTATCTATCTATCTATCTATCTATCTATCTATCTATCTATCTATCTACACACACAGATACATACGTAATTGTTTGTTGCATTTTTGAAGTGTGCAAATACTGCCATACTGTATACATATCCAATGTGCCTCTTTTTGCAAAGGTCTGTTTGAGGGACTTTTGTTATGTAATAATGCAGAGAGAGGTTTTCAATGTGGATCTGAAAAGAATCCTGTGTAAGTTTGAATAAGTGCACTGTTCAACTTTGCGAGAAAAAAAGAAAGAAAAGTAAAATGAAAAATGAGTACCTGCTCTCCTTCAGTGAATACCCTGTTTTCAAAACTCCAGGAGATGGTGGGTGTGGGGTCGCCCAAGGCCTCACAGGTCAGGGTGACTTGTTCGTCAAACTCTGATGCAGTCTGATTATTCAGGTAGGTAATCTTGGGTTGCACTAGAAAACAACACAAAAATAACAAATATATTAACAAACAATTGTTGCTCTGGCCAACTGACGAATGTGATTTGTATTTGTTCTCTTTTGAGCACACTTATGGTTTCTACCAACTCAGGGGAAAAAAATACCTGTAAAAATAGCTAGATCTTTAGCTGCTATGTTTGACCTACGTTAAAAGCTGGTTGCTCAACAACAATGTCTGTTGCTTGGTGCTGGGCAGGTAGTGTATAACCAGGGTGCAACAGGGTTGATGGTAGTGGAGTTTATGCAAAACCAAAACAATAAGCTCAGCGGAGAATAGGCTAATAATTCGCTGCAGTTTTCATCGCCATGGGTGACATCTTGCACATATAGTACATAATCATTTGATTTCATTGCTGAACATATTTTTAAATAGTTGAATTATATGTGGGAAATAAACATTTTTGGATTTAGATCATATTGTTAGCATTACTGTCAAGTATAAAGAAAGCCTTTATTCGAGTTGTGGTTTCATACCCCAATGACCTATAATAAAGCTGCAAACACATGCTTACATAAGGCCAAAACACATTTCCTCATGAAGAGAAACTCTAGTGTGATATCTTTCGATGTCCTAAGGGGTGGCTTAATTAGTTTTCAATAGGGCATGCTTTTCTTTAAACTGTATGCTTCACGCTGTATAACTCTGCAGCCAGCTTCTGGAAACGCTGTAGAGAAATGCACAGCACATGTCAATAAGTACAAAAGAAAAAGAGAAAGAAAAAAGAGCCACAGTATTCTCTACGCTATCGTGGGCGAATGGAGTTATTCTCTTACCGAACACGTTCAGGCTGACTTCCTCGGCTTTCTCTCCTGCCTTGTTCTTGGCGATGCAAGTGTAATCTCCTTCATCCACTTTCTTGACATCTTTTATTACCAATTCTGAACCATCCTCGTTGAGGCTGTACTTATCACCCGTTTCAAGGACAATGTTGTTACTGTAGCAGAGGGAAAAAGAAAAAAAAAAAGACATGGCAGGGTTCACATCACAAGTGTTTGCTTACACAACTTGAGGGCCCTACAAATAACTTTGTTAACTCGCTGACAATGATCTGTTTTGGTGTTTTATCTCAGGAAGAAAGCTGGTATACTACAAAGGCTGGCAGAGTAAAAAAAAAAAAAAAAAAAAGAAGCTCCTGTGCTGTATGCCTCTGAGAACATCTCGCAACAAATCCACAGCTTTTGTATGCCTCAGCTCTCTTTTAGCCTTCATACCTCTGTTTTTAAGAAGGTCCTGCACCGATATGATGATGATTTATGACTTTCTTCAGTTATAATCTTAGGTAAGAATCCTGTTTGTATGCCTGCCCTGGCCTAGCAGCCATCCTGACGCAATTTGCAGGCAGACAATGAATTACAAATTTTAAAAAACAGAGCTGCACCCCTCTGTTTTTTCACTGCCCCGCCCTTCCGTCCTCCCTACACCCTCAATGTCTGTTTCAACTCTGTTCTGGCCAGGAACTGCATCTCCCTTAACACTCATGTCACCCTCCAGCCTTGCTGCATGGAAGACATCTGTGAGCAGCATCAGGATGTTCAATAGTCTCTTTCACTCACATGCAAAAAAATAAAAAAACCTTTATTCAAAGATTCCTCTGCACAGCGGTGGTGCGGCTGCTGTGTGACACCGGTACATATTGCACCACGAATATAAAAGCACATCAAGCAAATAGCTGTATGAAGAGAAATGAATGTTGGCTATGTGTACCTGTCAGTATTGTACGGTGGGCCTGAAGTGTTTTACAATGGCAGCAAATCCCACAACGCAACAGCATCAGTAAAACTAAGACAGAATGGCTAGGTACATATTGGACGCCGATCCTTGACCTGATTGGTTGCATTGTCTGTAATTTACAAATGGGTCCATGTCTGTTTTGTTAGTTTGTTTTTAAATTTTAGCCAAGAAACAATCAAAGAGAAATAGCATTTTTTTTTCCAATTCTAAAAACAATTAAACATAAATGCAGAGCCGTATGTCTGTTTTTGGTTTCTGATTTCAAAAATGTTTTTTGAATTGAAACAAAAATTGAAAAAAAAGAAACTATTTCTGTTTGATCATTTCTTGCTTCAAATGAAAGAATTAACTAAAAAAACGCACATGGACCCATTTGAAAATGACACGAGGATCAGCGTCCAACATGTACCTACCCTTCCCGTTTCAGTCTTACTACTGCTGTGGTGATGTGGCGAAATGCTGCGTTTTTATTTTTATTTTATTTTTTTTTAACCTTTATTTATCCAGGTGAGTTGATTAAGAACAACTTCTCATTTGCAACAACCTGTCACATTCACACAGTTACACACTCATACCTGGAAGCTGCCCAGTACAACCACAGTCTGATCTGCTGGCCACTGAGCAGCACCACTGGAGCGGTTGGGGTAGAGGGCCTTGCTCAATGGTACCTCAGTGGTGGTAATGAGGAAGGGACAAGCGCTGCTCTTTCACTTTCCCCACCCAGATTTCTTTCTGTCGGTCTGGGGATTGAACCAGTGACATCCCAGTCCCAAGCTTATTGGGATTTGCTGCCGTGTTTTGCATTTCACGGCCACCGTAGCATTGAGAGCTGATCGAGCCTCATTAATTCATACTGGATAAAGCTAGATATGTCATACCAGCTAAGGGTCAATCCATTACTAGGCTTTTTATTACTAATTGCCTAAAAAAAACTGGTTACACCAAAGATGATGTGGAAAGAAAACTGGTGTTTGTGATTTGTCAAATAATCAACATTTCATATGCTATCCTGCTCATCTCAGTTTTAAGTTGTATTTACTGGTTGTGAAGATGAATTAGACTGCCATTAAAAATTGAAGAATTTCTCAGCCTACAAAAGCTTATTACAGATCCCATTTGAATGTGTGAGTTTCAGTAATTGAATATTAAGTTAAACCATAATAGATTTCATAAGTGATTCTTAAGGTCTCAGATCTGCTGATATAATATTCAGAGTCTATTATCATACCACAACTCTAGTTGTTCCATTCACATTTATGGAATATCTTATAGTCCTCACTAATATGTAAATCAGAGCTGAAGAAACACCAGCATCCAATCAGAATGCAGTCATCTCTGGAAACTGGGATGCTGCTGCATGACAAATACGTATACAAATACACAGTCCATTTTTAATCCCCACTTCTAGGTGCTCTAAGTTTAATACATATCATTTTTTTATAATCATTAAGTTTTTTTGTAGATAGCCTGTTATAGATAGCCTGTTTATATATAACAGCTGGTGTAAGTGCCTGCTATATAACCACTCTAAATCAAAATGATATGCGGATACTCATCAACGCCTTTTTGTACTATGCAGTGCACTTTTAAATGTAAACCCACATTATCTCTTTGTAGGTAAGGCTATGCAAATTCATATGAACAGCATTTGTAACAACACTTTACAACATCATAATCAATCACTCTAATGTATGTTGTGCCTAGGCAATCTTTTCAATGAGGGCATCAACACTTTGGCCTGAAAGGAGATTGAGGAGGTAGAATCACCACCAAGCAAGAACGTTACGTCTGAGATAATATATTTCATCTCAGACTTGATCAGAAGGCTCGATTTAGAATGGGGCACAAAAGCTACCAACCCAGGTGGATAAGTGCTAAACCTGAGACAAGCAATTTGGTGTTAAAGTCCCCTTTCAGAGGACTTCTTTAGAGCACACCGTGATTTGCATATGTTAGTGAGTATGATTTAAAAACAACATGTATTTCGTACAAGGAACCATGTAAAAATCTGTATATTCTTTTTCTTTAAAGATTTTTTTGTGTGTGGTGTTTATAAGCCTTTTGTTTTGACATGACAGCATGAATATGAAAGGGGAGATTGAGGGGGATGACATGCAGCAAAGAGCCGCAGAACCTGCGGCCACTGCATCTAGGACTGAGCCTTTATACATGGAGTACACGCTCAACCAGGTGAGCTACCCAGACGCCAAATCTTGCATATTTTTTAGCATTGCTGCTGTGGAAAGAAGTTTTAGAAGTCTTTCAGCACTCAACAAAATGTAGCATTTAGCAAATTCGTTTTTTCCTTCAAATTATTACTTATCTGGATAGCAGGTGTGCATATGTGTGTGTGGTGTCTGAGCGTGCATGCATTTGTGGAGCTGCACAGCAAACTCCGTACAATGACAATACAGGCATTCAGCTATTGAATGGCAGTCTCGCTTTGCCAGACCACCTACCACAGAGCTGGGGAGGAGGGTCTGGCTAGTCCACATAGCATTCCAGGATGGGAGAAAAATGTACTCTGGTTCATTGCTTCTCTTTAACCAAACACAATTGACAGTATGCTCCCCACGGAGCCGCTGCAAAATAGCCTCGGGAAGGAACTTGTTTTGGTACGAGAGAAAACTCTAGCTAGCCAGCTGTCTCAATTTACCATGCAGAGATCTGAGGAGCAGTTAACCATAGTCCTCGTGAATCCACCTGAGTTTAAGATTACAACAGAACGAAAGTGGAAGGAAACGGACATCTGCGAAAAAGACATGCATCCGCCGACTGAAGACAGAGGGCAGAGATAGCCTGACAACAGCCCCAGAAAACTCTCCACCTCATTACTACATCTGTCTGACCCAGTTGTGAAACGGGCTATAGAGTTCATCCTGACACTGAAGGACACAAGTCTCACCCTTATACAAGTGTCATTGATAAAGCTAATACCCTTCCTGTGCAAAAGATAAAACTAAGGTATTTGATCAGGAAGGTCTGTAACTAACTGAAGTGACCTAGAAGTATCAGTTCTAAATGCTAAGGAATGAAGCTTTAGGAAGACCATCCTTTATGAGAGGAGACACTTTACAACAACCCCTTGCTTGACCATGATCAGAACCTCTTCAGAGCCGCAGGATATTTTATAATTGGATCCTTGTTACTTTCAAAAAAACATTTCTAAATGTTATTCTTCTTTTGATTCTGGCAACGTTGTTCATGCACAAAGCTAAGGGAATAGAATTCTGCCACTCCTTGAAGAATAATTATGTAAGAGTTATAGCTTTTCACACAATCCCTAACATTAATAAAACCCATATGGACCTATGCAAATGACCTTACAGTGTTTTTACAATAACCAGGATTGGTACATTAATTGTCTTATCTTGCTCTACAGTACATCATCTTCACAGAACTTTATCTTTTCAGGCTGTGTTCACCTGTATGTCAGATTACCCATTGTACTGCCTTGATGTTTTTGGTGAGGCGACGCTATCTTTTTGTAATTATTCTTCTCAAAGTCTCATTTTTGCATTACTTCAGGTCTCCCTTTGGGGTCAAGAATAAGAGGTCCAAAAAAACAACAAAAGGGATTGGGATGGATGGATTTCAGTGACAGCTCCTTCTAGCCCTGATCCTACTCGTCAAAACAAGCCAGTGACAGCAGTGAAGACATACTGTGCCCAGGTGACGGTGGGTTCAGGGAAACCGTCTGCATCACAGGCCAACAAAGCAGAGCTGCCAACGTCCGCTGTGGCGTTGACCTCCGACAGCCTGGCACGGATGGTGGGAAGCACTGAAAGAGAGATGATAAAAATGAAAAATAATAAGTACATGCACCAAGTGTATAGAAATTCTGAGGCGGTATACTAAAGAGGCTCCATCCAGATATATAGATTCAAACAGATCATTTGACATCTCTATTTTGGTACAGCCTATCATGAGTGATACACAATGGGACAAAAGGACTTGTTGCCAGTTAATGAAAAACTTTACACACACAAGGCCCTATTTTAACGATCTAATTGCATGGCGGGAAGCGCATGGCGCAGGTGTGTGTATGAATCCACTTTTGCTAGTTTAACAATGGAAAAAAGATGCGCCAGGCGCATGGTTCAAAAGGGTTATGCTTAGTGTCTTAATTTGTAAGTGTGTTTTGGAAATAATATGCAATAAACACATCAGTGTTATCTCCCAGTCCTTTTACCATAGCACATTGCATTACGATGGTGGATTGCACCATAGTATTATATTCTGTTTGGGGGTAGGAATCATCGTCTGGGGAGAATGAATATCCATATCTAATTCCACAACCATCTTGCCTGTAGTTGTTTTGAATATCTTGCTCTGTATTAAAGAGTTGCACAGGCAGACAGATGAACTGACCAACTGGCACCATCGTTTCCAGGGTTTTCAGGGTCATCATCACTATGTCAACAACTCCTTTTTAAGCAACAGGAAAGCCAGGGAGCAGAAGGGAGAAAGAGATTCAGTGCTTACCATTAACAACAACCTTGATCATCTTGAAGTCAATTTCTCCCCTGGCCATGACACGAGCCTCGCAGTTGTACATGCCCTCATCTATCTTCTTGATGCCACGGATCTGCAGGTGGCCATTGTCCATGATCTTATATCGCACTAAGACAGCAAAGGCAAACAGAACAGTAATTTATTCAAGATTATTAAGATGATACTCACAGAACTAAACAGTAAACTTACATCTGAAAACATGGCTTGTTTGGATTAAGAATAAATATATGATCTACTTTTTAAATGCTTTTTTTCTGCTTTAGTGTTAGTTTGTGGCATTTTGAAAGATATTAAATTCTTGATCTCCATGGAAATGATGTATTTTCCCTCATCAAAGTCATTTCTTGTTACAAAAAAAAAGATTTCTTGGCACTGGATCACAAAAAAACTAAATTGAGCACCCTGTGTGAATGCAATAGTTTAATACTTTCTAAGAAATCTGAGATGAGAGAAAAAAAAAACAAGTGCCCAACTGAAGTGTGAACTATTTCCTTCAATTTTAAAAATCAAACCGTGTACATAAATTCAAGTTAAGTTTCAAGAGGGCCATTTTAAAACTGACTTGCACTTAAATGCACAGACCGAAAGTTGGGGTCAGATTTAAAAACACCAGTTAAACCTGGTAATCAAGCAAGTGGCTGGAAGAACACAGAGAGCCGTGCATGCCACCCTGGCTAAACCAGGCATATTTCAGTGTTTTACACCGATCACAGAGCTGACAAACTGTTGCACCTCTAATTAAACCAGCTATAAACACACAATATAGAGTGAGATGTCTTAACTGAAACCAGGTGTTTCTCACACTTTTCTGGGGGAAAAGCATCTAGCACCTCATTAAAAACCAGGGCTCCGGGATCTGATTTAAGAGCATTAAGTGCTGAGTCATGTTTGTGGTTTGTTTTTATATGTTCCATTTCACCCGAAATTTGTGACTGGCCAGTGTGTACCTTAACTCACTGGATCAAAAATTGTGGTTATTTGGGGTGTGCTTGTTAAGTGTTGCTTTCAGAGACCAGTTCTTTCTTTGGGGAGGGAACTCTATATTAGTCCAATGACACCAGTTCAATTTCTATGCCCGTGAGAAAGTATGGGATTTCTCCAGCTTTTTTATAGAGAAGCAGTCCTTCTAAACTGAAGAAAGCCTTTGTGCTATAAAATCACTTCATGCATGTAATGAAGTAAGTGCTAGAAGGGATGTTGAGTGGGATAGTTAACATTTTCTTTTCATCACTTTTGAGATTTGTGCCCTTTATTGCACAAACAACTCCACCTTAGCTATTGTCAGCAATCTGGAACTTTCATCAAAGTAACAAAGTACTTTGTACATTTACTGTACCTAAATAGAAAAGTACCTAAGGCAATTGTATTTTACCTAGGTATTTAAATTTACTTTAAAGTTACTTTTCACTTCTACTCTACATTTCTGTGTTCTTCACCCACTACATACATTTGATAGTTATAGTTTATATTGCGTTTTGCATGTTAAATATAGAATCTGCTTATAAATGATACATTGTTATAGATTGTTATAGATGACCGATACATAAAGTAATTAAAATCAGCTGCACCTCGAACAGCCACAACATTTACATTTTTGCATTTCAATTGCTTATCTAATACTGTATGGTAAGCATGAGTATTAAGAGCACATTCTGCATTACTTATACTAGTATATTAAGCTGCTAATACTTTGTAGAAAAATGTTGAATGCCGGATTTTTACTTTACTTGAACATTATGGTGTTATGACCTCAACTTATGTAAAAAAATAAATAAATCTGAAAATATTTTCCACCAGTGATTGCCACATTGTTTTCTTTTTTGCTTCCTGTCTGCATGTAAGTAACAAATCCTCCATGAAATTCAGTTTAAGTGTAAAACTAACGTCAAAATATTGTAAGTCAAATCTTTTTTTGAGGACTTAGTGTGGTATTTAAACAGAAAAGTAAGCTTTACATTTTATAAACCAGCTCTTAATATGTGTAACACTGACATATATTACAATGACAACGTTCTGATGGGAGGTTTAACAATGCAACATGCAGCATAGAGTTAGGTCAACTGGTGTGAGGAAAATTACATAAGCAGTTTTCAGTTTCCAGCGTCGGTTACAATTAGTGGTTTTTCCAGTAAAAAACACATTCCTTGACCAGACTCCAAGAATACAGGCGGGCTGAGCACAACACTGTGGTGACTGCAGGCTCTCCAGCAGTGACCAAGGGAGGGGTCACTGTAAGGTTAAAAAAGGCCCAGTCCAAGTGTGAAACAAAATCATCTCCAACTTCACCCTTACACAGCATATTGGAGTTTTAGTTGAACTCTCTGAAGTAGAGAGCTGCTCGGGATCGATACTGTCAATGTCCCCTGCAGCTTCAATTTGCCAGATGAAGTCAATCACAAAAACTGTGCATGCACATCTTATATTAACAGTTGCAATGGTTTCCAATGTTGAACTAGAGTCACAAAAGCAAATAATTAAAAATATACCATAATGTCAATAGAAACTTCTCAATCCACTCTTGCAGCCCCATTTACAGTGCTTCTACTGTGTGTGTTTGTGTCCAGTATGTTTGAAACCCTCATAGTTTCTCCACATCAGAGCTAGATACCGTAGCTCTGTGTCACACTCTGTAGCTTCACAGCTATTTACTGGCTAAACAACAATTGTTTAGAATCATGTATTTTTAAAACTTGAACTAGCTAACATGCAGAACTTGGTAGGCCTAGGTGAGCATGTATTCCATTTTGCAAAGGGCGTTTTGCATGGGTGGAATATGGTCTCAAAATACATTCATTGTAACCCAAGGCACAGCAAAATTAAAATGCCTTAATTTTAGATGGCAACATGTATTCAAAATGATCAATGCGTTGCCACCGACATGAGTCTTTATCAGGGTCATTGTTAGCCGGAGCTTGCACACCTATATTGTGTTACAGTTACACAAATAGATGGAGTAGGAGGGTGGTTCTCTATCAATGTGGAAAGCCTATTGGCCAAAAATGAGTTTCATCATTACAGACAGAAAGGAGGAGAAGGGGAGTGAAGGGGGCTGGAACAAAGTGAAAAGAGAGAGAGAGAAGATGAGGGCAGGGGTAAACCTAAATGATTAAACAGAAGATAAGTAAAAGATGGACCAAATCCTTTACTTATGCACACATAAATTCCTCAATTTATAACCTGTTCCACATGGATTTTTTATTTTATTGTTTGCGACAGCAGTGGCAGACATAAATAACGTTAGTTTTTATCTTACCCTTCCACTTTTCCCTTTTTTTTTTTTTTACAGTGTCTCTGATTATTTCTGTCTACAGAGTAGTTCTCCCTCCATTAGGGAAAGATAAAGTCCAATCTGTCCTCAAACATCTTTTCTAGTGACAACACCAACCACTTCATAATCGGCAAAGGAAATCCAATTTCCATGTCCATGTATCATCAATGAGGTCTAAAACCTCCCCGCTGAAAATGATGGGCAGCAGGAGAAGAAGATGAGAAGAAGAGTGTGGTAAATTGATTGGAAAGAATGAATTGGCTGTTGACGGTGATGGCAGGAAGGAACTGTAAGATGACTGGACAGAGAGTCAGGGCTCACCATCTTTGGCAACCTGGATCTTGGAGCCCTTATGCTTCCAAATGATGGTGGGTGGTGGTGAACTGACCACATTGCAGACTATGTCAGCATCATCCCCTTCATTGAACTCCTGTGGGCTGGGAGCACTCGCGAAAGTGATCTTTTCTGTAGAGAGATGTAACAAACACATTTAGAAATAGCTTAAAATTCAGTCTGACACTTCTAAAGGTGAAAATTCTCATGTGTAATATTTAGATTGCTCAAAGAAAATCTTACAGTTGATTAGCAGTGCATCGAGGCACCATATGGTTGAGCTTCTGCAATAAATGATTTGTTGGTTTACTTTTTTTGTATTGACAGATGGTGTGGGAAGGCAGTCGAGGTAAAGGCAGTTCAAAGACTCACAGTCTGCGTTCAGACAACAGGAGTGTGTGGAAAAACACAGCACCCTCAGTTGTTTTAATGGGACACCGCTGCCGAATGCTGTATTTCCTCTGTTTATAACCAGAGTTGTAAAATCCTGTCTTTCAACATTACTAATTGTTTTGCTTCGGAATCTGAAAAGACTTGAAACTCACAACCACATAAATGCAACCCCTTGCACAACACAAAGATGTTTTTGGTCTTCAATTGGACTTAAAGGGACAGTTCCAAAAATAATCAAAAAATAAAAAATAAAAAATACACATTTTCCTCTTAACTGTAGTGCAATTTATCAATCTAGATTGTTTTGGTGTAAATTGCCCAATGTTGGAGATATCAGGCGCACTCGTTATGTATCTGCCTTCTCTGGAATATAAAGTTACTAGATGGCACTGGCCTTGTGTTACTCAAAGCAATTTGAAAAAGTCAACAGCAATGTCTCTTTTTCAGAAATGATGAGCCAGCTACTCAAGATAATCCACAGGCCTGGTTGTGAGCAATTTCATGTAGGAACAATTTTCAGTCTACCACACTGCACCCCATAAACCGTATCACCGCGCAGAAGGAAGGGTGCTCATGGATGAGAGGATCATACTCGTAACAGCACAAGATGTAAACATAAATACCATCCTCCTCGGGATAGATCGTAAATCGGAACTGCTAAAATAGTCAACATAGTTGGGTTTAGGCTTGGGGAGTAGAGATTGGTTAGTGTTAGGGTAAGGATACCAGGGTAAGCCAATCAGTGGCAGAATAAGGCGGGCCACGAGGCCTATGAAGTTGTCACAGTAGCGGATTCAATCCAGCATTTACCCCTCCCTGGCTGAGCTGTAACATTAGATAGCTCAGATGAGCTAGCAGTATTGATTGGCTACAGTTACAGCTCAGCCAAGCCTTTTGTCCACGAGCAATTTGTAGATTATTTTGAGTAACCGAGTCACGATTTTCGGAAAGAGACATTGCTGTTTTTCAAATGTATTTTTGGGGGTTTTAAACACCACTAGCTGAGTGCCATCTAGTTTCATTATATTCCAGACATGGCAGACTTTTCTACGGCCTATCTCCAACACTGGGCAACTCACACCAAAACATTCTAGATTGATAAATAGCATTACATGTAAGAAGAAAATATGTATTTTTGATTTTGGGGTGAGCTGTCCCTTTAAGACTTAAAGGTCCCATGACATGGTGCTCTTTGGAACGGTATCTGAAGTCTAGTTCCCAAAATTCAGCCTTGGTGCAGAATTACAGCCATTAGAGCCAGTCACACAATGAGCTTTCCTTAGTAGGTGAGGTGCCATTTCTGAGTCTGTAGCTTTTTTTTTTTTTTGGGGGAACCATAGGCAGGCTGGGGGAATGCATATTAATGTTAATTTTTTTTTCATTTTTCATTTTCATGCCATGGGATGTTTAAGGTCAACATAGGTGACGGCTTACATAAAAAGATTAAGCTCAAAACTTAGATAAAAAGTCATAAAATAAAGACATTTATATTGTATTAAATGGTTTTGCCAGAAACAAATTGCTGCCTGGATTATGTTGACTGGAGAGAAAAAAAAAAAAAACATTGCCAGTGAACATAATCCAGGTAGCAAATCCATTTCCATTTGAACATTGTCAAAATCAATTAGTAAAGACAGAGTAAGGTTAGCAGTAATTGCTATGTCTGTGTACTGCACGGAGAGAGTTTCCTGTCTCTCCAATGCCAACGGTCTTATTTAAATAATGCAAAAAAAAAACGTTTTTCCTCATATTGAAATTAAAAACAATATATTTCTTTCTGTATTAATGCAAATTAGTGTTGAAAAGATGAGACGTGGGGCGCCTGGTTTGCACAACTGGTTAAATGTGCGCCCCATGTATTAACGCTCAGTCCTTGACGCAGCGGCCATTTGATTCCGATCTGCAGCCCTTTGCTCCATGTCATTGGCCTTATTTTCCCCTTTCATATCTTTGGCTGTCCTGTATAATAAAGGCCTAAAATGGAAGTTGAAAAATTACACTCACGGAAGATCTTCACTTGGACTGTGGCTTGGGCTTCCTTGTCCCCGTTCTTTGCCACACACTTGTAGATACCGGCACTGTCCACGTTGGCGTGGTATATGGTAAGAGTCGACATGGTTTCATCGCCACGGTTCACAAAGATGTCTGGCCTATTGGGGAGGATCTTCTCCCCACTGGGATCATACCAGTCTATGTCTTTAGCATCTCCCACCACTGAAACACAGAAAAGGAAATGAGAGTGAGTCGAGGAAGCGACAATTCTTAACCACAGCTGCCATATAAACAACAATTTTTTTTTTTAACCCCTAACCCAATTGCTTTTTGTAGTTTTTTGTAATTTTTATTTAGCTTAGCTATGCTTCATGCTTGGTTAGAGATTACAATTTAGATGGATTTCACATCCACTCAGAGTGCATTATCTCTACATTATAGAAACATGTATCCTGTTCAGTTACATCCCTAATGTATTACATCATAGATGTGAAACTACTTTAACAGGTTTAGGGAGAACTCTGTGTTTGCCTGCTAACTAGACTTAGAATGAAAGATGAAACAAAAATAGAAAATGGCTTGGAAACATCTTTAAATCAAAACCCATAAACCTAAAGTTAGTCTTTTCAAGATAAATATAACAACAATCATTCATTCAAAAAAAACAACAGACATTTCTTGTTTCCCTGCAACATACTGCGATCTCATCTCTTAAGGAACACAAAGTGTCCTTAATGCACTTTTGACATCCTTTTGAATGGGAGGATTGGAGTTCAAGCTGAAGCTACGTTCTTTCATAGAGCAAAAAAAGAAAAATCACTACCTTCAAGGATTCACATTTCACCTGCACAAACATAATGAGCATAGTTTTTTATGGTTCATTGTCACACATAGTTTTCTGTGTAGCAACACGTCTGAATGGGAGTTTCAGTATAGAGCAATTTCCTTTTTAAAAAGGGTCACTTCACCCAAGCTAAAGAAAACATACTTTCATACTTTTAGTGGTGGTTAAAACCACAACTACCTGCATGGCTGGATGCTATTTTGATTTGTACTTTGGGTGAATAGAACTGTTTATGTACCTGTATATGCTCTGCAATCAGAGTTTCATAATAACTATGAACCCCTGACAGGCAGATTTTATTCATGAAAGAAATGTTCAATAATGTCACAACATGACCCACTTAATGCAAATGCCACCGGTCACAGACAAGCTGACAATTGCCACTGACAATGCACATTCATCAGTGAAAACACAGACAGTCTAAGACCTATCTCTCATTAGATCAGTACCTTACTGTGATCTCAGCCTCCCACTACCTCCTCAGAAAAGACTGCTAAATCAATTAATCTTTTTTTCTTAGTGCCGTCTTGTCTTTTGCCTTGAATCTCTTTAATGCTTTATAATCATACTCACACAAGTACACCAGTCTCATTGTTTAAACTAACATGTATCAGTTTTAACACATAATCTAAATTAATAATGCCAGTATTGGTATATGAGGTGACACTTGAATCAAGCTGTGTTAAATCCGATATGTTGGAGATTATTCTTACCTTCGCAGAGGAAAAACTTGGACTCTCCTACGCTGATCTCTCCTTGTCTTGGAGTGATTTCCACTTGGATGGCGGCTGTATGAAGAAAAGAAGATAGAACAAAACCTCTATTAGTCTCTGGTTACAGGGAGAGGAATGGTGACACAGGGGCAAAGCACAATAAGGCAAGGCTCAAAATCCAATTGCTTTGCCTGTTCAAAAGAGCAACCATTTTGCCGGGGTACCCTCCATGAATAAAACTCTGGGATGCAATTTCTTTGCTCAGTAGAGTGCAACATCTCCATGTGCAGATGGGTCATCATGACTCTAGATTTTGTACAAGGATATTGTTGAACTAGAATATATTGCACATAGAAAGCATTGCTAACTGCACAATCAGTTTTCATAGTTTTTCATAACATTTTTCATATTTTAGGTGGCCTGTTTTACTATTTAAAAAACTGTTTTGTGTACTCTTGAATATTTTGCTTGGCTATAATCAGGGGCGTATCTGTAATTTAAGAAGTGGGGGGGACAACCTGTTCACGAGAGGGATTTTTTTATTGAAAGATCATCTGCCATTTTTCTCTCCAAATCACAAAATCCAAGTAGCCTACATTTCATTTATGATTAATGAAAACACTGACATTTCCATAAACCGTTACCATACTGTTTTACTGCCGTATCTTGCCCAATGGGAGACTTGCTAGCATTTTAACTGGCCATACGGAGGTGTAGCCAATGAGGTTGGTCATCAATATTGTAATATAGTACATTTTTCTCACATTTGAATCTATTACTCAAAGGGACAGTGGAAGTATTTTGTGTATGTGTGTGTGTGTGTGTCTGTGGCTCAAGGATCGGACTCAACGCCCACAAAAAGTGGCACCAGCGGCAAGGTCGCTGTACCCACCCCCCTCCCTTCCCCATCCCTGGAGCAAGCGCCATCACTGAACACGAAGGACAGCTAAGATGGTGGTTGTGTTTGTGTGTGTGGGGAGCAACCTGTGTAACGTGCACACTCGTCTTACTTTTGGTGCGTTCAAATCAGCTTAGACATTCACATAAAATGAGAGGGACATGTTGCCCCTGTACCCCGTGTCAGCTACGCCCTTGGCTCTGCTCAACTGATTTTATGACTATTGTTGGCAATCATAGTAGCCAGGGCACTCACATCTAGCAAGCATGGAACAAGCTTTCAAAAATGATGATGTATTGAGCATACTGCTATTTATTTTTTTAAATGTAGTTAGGCAATATCATAATGAAACCCTTAAAAACACAAGGCACATATAAAGTGATATCCGTTCTTGTTCCATGATCCTCTGCCACTCTCTGATTTCTGATTTTTTCCATCTGTATTTCTTAAAAAGTGAAAGATGGCCCTCAAGTTGACGATCCATATTCTGTGGATGAGCATCTACAGCAGTCATAAGATTTTAGCTAAGCATTTTATTTGCTAACATACAAAAGAGCTAATGTGGTGTGCATATTATATGCCACGGTTTCTCACCTTTCCTGATATTCACCCATGCACACTTTCTTTTAATGCTGTCTTTCCAACTTCCTGTAATCTCTGCTCTACTGTCTAAAAATGTCTACAGTGATCAGTCCTCGTTGTCAGTTCTCATAACTCTCATTAGAGCGGCCTCTGTCTGACAAGGTTGTGATGTTTAACCCGTGGCTGTCTTGGACTTGTGGGAAATGGTGGTAAATGCAGCCAGAGACATTCAGAGGCATTAAATCCACAGCAAAAATACATTATATATACATAATATTGTTTTGTTATCATTCCTGTCAAGATGGATGGAGTGAGCTGCAACCTGTATTGTTGAGCATGCTTATGCTGTAAAGCTGGATTTCTAATAATTCCAGTTTGTCTTTTCTGTTATTCTTTTTATTTAATCTTTCAATAGTACATGAAGCCTCTGCAGTGCCAGAGATGACTCCATGGACTTGTGATTTTCTTATAACAGCTCTGTTAATTAATCCTGTTCCTGTGACCCTGTGACAATCAACGTTCTGACACCTGACGAAGCCAAAGCAAGCCTAAACATGCAGTCGGCCCCTCATGACAGCATTTAACTGGAAAAGAAGAAAGCTCAGTGCAGAAGGATCCCGATTGTGCAGATCTGACTACCGACAATAATTAATTTCTCAAGACTGAAAGAAGAATGATGTATTTCAAATGTTATGCATTTGTTATTAGTTTGGGGAAAGATGATCTTCAGTCCTCAGCAGCAATCTTTAGTATATTAGTAAGACTATCTAAAGATTTATTTTTTCACTGAGTGTTTATATAAGCCACCTGACTGAGTCGTTCCAGGGTGCTCTCGTACTCGTTTACCCCATCCTTGCTTCTCCTGGCAGAGAATTTGAAAGGCATAATGCTGTAAATCAGAGAATATTCTTTTTTTCTCAGTCTCTAATGCACTTCATCTCTCAGCATCAGCTAAAGCTACAGTGACACAAATGAGATTTAGGAAAAAGTGCTCTGAAACATCTGGTGTTTGTTCCTTCCTGAGTTTTAACAAGTCAAACTCTTACATATTTATTGAAAAAGTGTTAAAATGTGTAATAATTTCCAAAGGCTTAATCCGGGATTCATCATTTGCACGTGTGCACCGAATGACAGGTCTCACATGGCCTGTCATGATTTTTTAATGTGACACGGTTTCATTTAAGACTCTCTTCAGAGATGTGCATCATGGAAGTAAAGCACAGACCGCGAAGCAGAATCACCACTGAATCGGGATCCGGAGCTTAGCAGAGAAATCCTGCTGAGGCTTCAGCGTGTCGCCACTTCACACAAATGAGTGAGTAAGTCTCAGCCCAATTCTCACCAGGAGAATCATGGGAATGGTTTGCAAGGACTTGCTATTTAAAGACAGGCAGCCAACTATCACCATGCCACAATGAGTGGCCTTGGTTTTTGTTTCTCCTGCACACTTCACAATGATGTAAATAGCCATCGCCATTATTCTGTGAAACTGGACCTGGTGTATACAACCTTTACAACGTCATACATGTACACAATTAGCTCTGGGTTTAGAAAAGGTATCGCCGTTTAGTTGTGTTTATGTTGGGGACACTGATGAGGGGGGGATGATTTGGCAACCCGGTTTCACAAAAAAAGTTTGTGAACAGGTCACGTTATTTTGATGGTGACCACAAAATGAGAACGTGACCATTTCACGAACTGCCATGAGACTGGGCTGCAGCAGCCTGCTCTGGGTGACGACAATGGCAGCCGGGACACGATTGATGGTCTCCGAGAGACGCAACAACGTGGAAATGAAACGCCAAATGCCAGGCAACAACAATGGGACAGACTGCCACACGTGGGACGCGCTACAACAATGGGACGGTTGTGGTTAGAAAAAGAACATTGGGTAAAGGAACCGTCACACGAAGGAGATGGAGACAACAACGGGACGGTTGTGGTTAGGAGAAGAAGAACGCAGAAAGGTACTGCAACACGCGGGCCGCGATCCCCGGTCTCCTGTGTGAAAGTCCTGTGTTGTTTGACCCATCCACCACCCCAACCAACCTTATTACGCAGATTTCCGGCTATTTAATACTGCTCGCTACCATAATCGTGCTGTTATCACGAAAGATGGTTCCCATTAAAATACATTAGTTTAAAATCCATGCTCACCACCACAAAAAAGGAAATTGTGCCCCGATACAGGAATTAATAGATTAAACAACGTCACCATTTCACAAACTGCCATGAAACTGGACTGGATTTGGTCACACAGTTACACAGTTACTGCTTGCCAGAAAAAAGTTTTTGACAGTAGGATTTTTTTTAATAAAAAACAACATTTAGACTCATACAGAAATAATCCCTCTACATCACCTATAACCCACTAGAAGTGTGTGGTGGTGTCTGTATCTGCAGAGTCCCTGCCCTCTGCCTGTATATTCTTATATTGCTGTGTTCGGGATGTGTTTGGGTATCAGCCTCTATAAAACGTAACGACCAGGGGCCAGATCGTAAGTACACATCCAAGAGGAAGCTACAAAAATGGTGGTGGGCCAAAAAAAAATGCAACGCTAAGCTGATAAAGCTTATACCAAAATGTGAGTGCATCTGGGGTTGGCTTTCACCCGCTGGGGAACACCATGAATGTTGTTAAGCCCATGAGGAGGGGCCACCTTTGAATGTTGTGTTTACTAACCACAACTGACAAATCTACTCATTCTGCACTTAACATTTGGACGTAAACAAATGCTGTAATTTACCGGGTCAAGGACAGTCTTAAATAATGATTTCCTTAAACTATTCATGGTGAAAATAATATCTTCCTTATTGCTTAGTCAAAAAGACATACAAATATTGATTTGCTGTAAAACTCTTGCCTCTGCCACATAAATTACCTGGTCTTTGTTCCAGGCTATTCAGGCTCTAGAGGCATGGAAAACCACTACCCACAGTATGTTTGCTTTTACAGGTTGGAGGTAGATACAAAGAAAACATCATATCCATTTCCTTCCCTCATCTAGTAAGGTCACAGATACCATGCTGCAGACCCTCGCCATGAGTCCTAAGATGAGGACAACTGGCCAAAAATCAACTGATCATATCTGCAACACTAAAAACAACAAAAAGCAATTCAGGCGGTGTGGGAAAGATAGCTATTCCCGGAGTCATTTTCTCTGTGTATGTCTCTAAATGGCCACTTGCGCAGTATCTCCAAGATGAAGTGGGTGTTGAGAGTTTCAGGCATCGAGCTACAGTGTGACTTTGAGTATGCTTTGAAAGCATATTGTGAGTAATGAAATCAAGGTGTAGAAGGCACCAGACTTAACATCTCATCTGCAACAACACTTGTCCTTAAAAATATTTCCTCGAAAAAAGAAGCCCCAAAAACAATAATCTTCATCTGAATAAGGATGTTTCTGGTTTTTGGATGGGTTGTCTTTCTGCTTGTTCTATTAACACTCTTGTCAAAAACATTCTCCCTTTAGACAAGGTTATTATGTAATGATGGTCACATGGGGACAATGGTGTCTTAAACCACCTGAAACATAGGCTTCAAAATAAGGTTATAAGGTTTATTCTGAACCGCCTCATGAGATCTCATCTTGATACTTCTCATTTTAAGACTACTGGGTGGTTAAAAGTAGGAGACTGAGTCTCTCAGATTCACCTGTGCATGGTACATAGGACTGTGGATGGGCTGTCCTCAAATATTTAATCAATTATTATAACAGAGTGAGAGATATTCACAGCTAAGTCACCAGTGGCAGCATTACTGGTTTTGTACCTACTTGAGTTAATAGTAATTTAGGTAAGTAGTATATTTTGTATGTAGCAACAAGCCTGTGGCGCAGGTTGGCATTAAATCTAAAGATGGTCACAAGTTTAGAAGGTTTGCTGGCACTGAAAAAATGGCTCAGATGCACATCTTAGAATGCTTTTTTATTTCTGTATTTCTGTATTGTCTTAATGGAAATAAGCTCCATAGGCTTTATTGTGTTATCCTGAGTGTTTTTTTTTTGAACGGTGCAAAGCTGTCTGGTAACAAAAGGGCAAAATCAATCACATTCATATGGATTCAATTTGGGTTTAACGACTTCTCCATCATTCATAATGTGACTTTTGTTGTTGCCTGTAGACACATATAGAAATTGGTTGGGGAGATCCAAAAGGAGAACTTTGGATTTACTGTAAAATTTGGTATTCTGTAAAATAAGGTTTGACAGAAGTGCATAAAATAGAGAATAACACTAACGGATACATTTATAAAAAGTGATATTTTGTAATAATTACATTATTGTATTGTATCTGTTTCTACTGTAATATGTATTTCTTTTGAGAGTTGTGACGAATGATGCTTCAGAAAATAGTCAGCATTAACGTGAATTACTGTGCATGCATTATGGTGTAAATATAAAAAAATGTCATGCTTTTGATCAAAGCACTAGAATTAAGAAAGACTGAATCTTAATAAAAAAAAGAATAAAATGGTAAACTAAAAAGCCCTGAAGCAAAGGAGATTTGGGTGAAGGAGGTGTAGATTAACAGAAGGGATTGAAAGTAATGCTTGGGACAGTGAGGAGAGAGCTTGGATGAAGGATGAAGCTACCGTATCTGTGCCGCGACGTGTTCACTCATGACTCCAATCTTATATCTATCCACTAAGCCTTCACCTCACTTTCAGTCCTCTCTAAAGACTCCAAAAGACTTAAAAACAACAATAGAGGGATAGACTTTGTGAGTGGAGTATTTAATAGGACCAGTTGGCACCATTCACCAAACTCACATTTACAGTAATAGATAACCACCAGCACGGTATTGGGAATCAAAGTTTTTTTGAAAAGCACTTCATGGATACTGCTATTCATCATGCTAGAAGGAAGCTTAGCAGTTAGTAATATACAGGTATGGCTAGTCTTAGCGCAGGGGTATGAACTGTAATAGAAAGAGATTCTGTCTCCGTTTGTACTTCAGTGACTGGCTTTAATATATTCATGTTACTCATTGAAGTAAAAACATGTGTCTTAAAAGGTATGTTCTCTGCAGCAGCAATGTTAGTTTAAAAAGCAGAAATAGTTGGAAAATCATGTTACAATAGTATCCGTACGCCGATGTGGATGAAGTGAGTGAAAAAGAGAACGTAGGCCTACATACAAACAAACACATTTGGCACGTGTGAATACAAAGTAAACTGGCTCCCACTGATTTGAGTGGGCTTAAGCTAGCAATGTTGGAAATTGAAACTTGAACATTTCAGTAAGAAACAAAACTTTTTTTTAACGCCAGTCATCCATATAGTATGCTAAAGACAGTCACTGAAGAATGGATAACAACAAACAGCTTACACTGTCCTTAACACACACTAGCTAACTTGAACACAGTAGATCAATACAGCCACACTGTGGAAACCCCAGGAAAACCGTGGTCATCTATGGAATCACATATTGAACTTTAACTCATTCCCTGAAAAGAATTGTGTCCGGACAGCAGCTTTGACTCTGACACATAAAACTACAATCTTCTGTTCTCTCAATGTAGACTTGTTTGTGCCATGTCCCTTGTACAGTTTTTGAGGGAAACACAACTCTATAATCAGTGATGACAGTGTCCAGCACCAAACCTAGTGGGACCTGTTCTTTTGTTTGGAGGAATAAGAAAAAAGGACAGGTTTGCCCCTGAAACCATTCACAGAGCCAATTAGAGGCCACAGCAACCCAATACACCAGAAGTTATTTCACTGCCTCCACATGGAAGATGGTACCCCACAGTGTTTATCAGCAGTTCCTCCTCACATGTACTGTTTCTTCAATAATATATCCTTACAAACTATGTCTTAAATAATACAAAAAACAAACATGCCAAACAAATTATACTATTCATTATTGTATAACTGAGCACACCCATAAGCAGGATTTTAGAAATACTGAGGTCATGGGTCCAAATCTTCTCAGGTTATTTATTACCCCCAAACTTAAAGGGACAACAAAACAGAACCCACCCTCTTCAGAATTTCTTAAGAAGCACAACAAGTGGCAGACTCCTGCAAAGGAAAATTAGGACTACAAGGTATAGCAAGTCAAGTCCTAGGTATCCTGCTCTACCTTTGAGAAAATGAAAGCCCAGACAGGCCGATCTGGAATCTTGAGCCTCATGAGGTCATAAGGGACAAGGTTACATCCCCTTTCTCTGCTTTGCCTGCCCAGAGAATTTGGCCCACTAATGAGAGAAAGAGACATCATGGCTTTTAAACGAGTAAAATGGCAGTTGGTCAAAGCCACACCCCAGCCTCCACCCCAGCCTCCACCCCCCTTCAAAAGCTACAGACTAAGAAATGGCACATAGTAAGGAAAGCTCATTGTGGGACTGGCTGTAATTCTTTCCCAAGGCTGAAAGAGACTCTCCAAAAATTATGGTATTAGGGGACCACTAAGGTCTATATAAAAGCATCCAAAAAAGCATATCATTTATAAATAATAATAAACTCTTTGGCATTTTACACTATGTGCATAATGTATACATCAGCCCTCAACTATTTAATTTATTCATACAGTACATGCTTGTCATGTTTCTTCAATGTTCTTACTGCTTTGTCTGTCTAGCCCTTGTTTTCCTTTCTTTTTATGTTTTGTATTTATGTTTTTAATGTTATGCAGTAGGCTGTGTAACAATGGAGTGTGTAATGGTGACCACATAAATTTCATACTTAATAAAGTTGTAATAATAAAGTTGACCTTGACAAAAAAAAAAGTTTGAACCATACGGTAACTGCCTTATAATAATATTATCACTAAACAAGTTTTTAATTAATATGAGATCAAAATAAAATGAAACCGCAACCAAATAATTAATGTTTCCCTCTTTCACTATTTAGTCTATTAACATGTTTAAATACTCTTTTCATAAGCATTTAGGGCAACAGGATCAAAATCAGATTGCATTCAAACATTATCTCTTAATAAACAATCATCATCATCATTTATAGGCGCTCAATGAAACTGAAAGCATTAATTAACTCACAAATACATCCATACATGGACACACAGACACTCACTATACCCTATGTTTGCCTACTTAATAGCTTGCCAGTAGACGGATTATTGAAGTTTAATTTGACAAAGTTAGTAAGAAGTTTGATTCAAAGCTATGGTGAGCTCAGAAGCGATATTAGCAACGGTGTATTAATTTACTGATAATCCCTCCACACTTTGAAGCAAATAGGCCTGGAAGCTTTTAATTATAATGACCAAAAGTACTGAGTATTGTGGACTTTACAGCCAGCTACTGCAAATAGGCTATTTAGCATCTTAACCGCATGGTCCTTAATTCAATGTGTTATGCAACAGCACAAATATTTATACAGTCCACATGTCCATCATTACTTCTTTCAAGGGAGTTTGTAAAGCAAACACACAAGAAGTACTCAGTTCTGCTGGGGAAACCCTGAAGTTCGGTGCAGCTCCATTCCTATCTTGGATCAGGTTTGCATGCCTAATTGGATCCTGGCAGCCGGTGGTGACTAGCTCCATTACAAGGAGGCTACAACAGTCAGCTGTTGGTGCTTAACATGCAAGTCATGTCGGAGCAAACACACACACTATGCAGGGGCAGACAGCACTGTGTAGAGCCACACTGGGAAGCATACATCGCCAGCGTATACGCTTAGAGAGAAACTATGTGGCCATTTACTGAACAGCAAAAAGAGATGCTGATGAAATATTTTGTATCTGAGCTTCACTTCTCTCTGCTGGGTACAGTAGTTGAATTTGATTCAGAGCTATTGATTGTGAATCTCTGTGGCCTGAGAAAATGTCAAGACATGGGCAATGAGAACAAATACTTGAGCTTGAAGCTATCATTTCTTCCAACCTCCATCAAGCTGTGGAACTCTAAACCTTGCAATAGAGCAATGTACAATAAATACTCAAGCACTTAGCACTTTTGCGATTTGATTCATACAGGTTCTTTTGTAAGTTGCCCTTGTTGTCAAACACCAAATGTATAGTCAAATGTCTCTGATGTTTTTTTTTATGTGAAGTAACAGACTGTAGCACCATGTCTCCCGAGACAGATTTCCCCTCAGGGACAATAAAGTTCATCTCTACTCAACTCTACACACCTGCCACCTAATGTTACCCTCTCAAAGCCTTCCAACAGCAAACCCCTATTCCCAAAGAAGTCTCAATTTTCCATCTCTTACAACATCATGGAGGAGTTAATGAATAAGTGAGATGTGAGACGATTTCAATCTTAAATTGATGCTATTCCACTAAGCATGAATGCCATGGAGCATTTTTGCAATAAACTAAAAGGGAAACAATGTGGGGGGGATTTGGGAAGAAGCCTAACACAAACAAAAAAGATCCAGGACAGAGTTCCCCGACTCCATTTGAAACCTCTTTGACAAGGAGCATATGTGGTACGCCTCATTAAACTGAGTCATAAGGATTTCCGAAACTATGAAAAACTTGCTCTCCAAAATGTGATCTATGCCAGACAATTTGCAGCACACTTCTCTTGACTTACAGGAGAGAGATTATGTTTGCAACCCTTTATCAAATGACTGCAAGTACTGCACAAATACTTGTTTTTTAAGATCTGTGAGCTCCCAGTCTCATGCACATGGAGAGAGAGACACGTTTGGCATATCGAAATGGCATCATTCAATATTGTTTAAAGAAGTCTCGTTTAATCAGAGAGGGATTCATATGAGGCGGTTGTTTCCCATGATGAATATGAGTAGTAAGAGAAAGCCATCCCTGAGACCAGGTAAAAGTAGCTCTGTAAGATCTATATATTTGGAATATATTTGGATTTTCTAATGCAAGTCTTCACCTCACATGCCCTGTAATGAGGGGACACTGATGCACAGCTTGCATTTAAGATAGGACATAGCTGAATCTCTGACTGAATCAAGCCTGACTCCTAATTCTTAATATTGCAACAAAGGAAATAATGGGACACAACTCTTATTCTCATCTAACTTATTCTATTATTTGAGTCTGAGATCGGAGATTGTTCTTGCAGTCGTAACCATCTGACATTTAGAACCTGAAACAGCATTTATGCAGTTTCCTTTACCATTTAAATAGCTTAAATGATCTTGAATACAATTATGCATGTTTTGTGGTAGGTGAAGGTACAAACTATCCTCTGAGCTGTAAGTCAGCCATAGATTCGGGGGAAGCTGATGGCATAGAGCAGACCAATGTGATCCAGAAGTCCATTTCCCTTCATCACACATTTCCACAATCAGATCAGGGATTTTGGTCCTTTTCACAACTGAAAGTCTGCCCTAAGGTTCACATTTTTGTTGCATTATATATATTGTGATCCAGTTAGTTTTGGTTTCACATTGAAATGATGCAAACACCCTGAAGAACTACAGTATACAGGACATACCTATGTTCTTTCAGAATCACGTGAAATGTATCTCCCAATACTTGTCATTGATTGGTTTGTAGACAGGCTCTCCAGTCATCTTCTATATTCTCTCTCTCTCTCTCTTGTCCTCTATGGAAATTATTTTAGTTTTCTCCAACTGGGTTAACCACTTCACTTTACCAAGAAGGTGAAAAGCAAGACATGGGAACTTGAGAAGCTGCATCATTTATTCAAAGACAAACTGAAAGCTACACTGTTCATTTACTACCACTTGACAAATGTACTGCTATTTTCTCCATTTGCCAACAGCTGCCTGCTTTCAGCGCATTTACTGTCACTCTAGTTCCATCTCTCTCGTTCTCTCTCTCTGCACTGAGCTATTTTGTTAAAGGAGCTAAGCTACTTTTATAACATGACCCTGGCATGCCAGAACTTCCTGTAATTGGTCCGAAAGTCCAAAACATCCCAAAAAAATGCTTTCACACAAAAATGAACCAGACCATGGTTCAGTTTGATCCCGACTGAGACCACCTCTTTTCATCAGACCAAGGTTTGGCTGTTTGGTCTGGACTGTGGTCTGGGGGAGGTTTCACATCTGTCGTTTTGGTTCAGATCAAACTGAAAAGTCCAAACGAGGTAGGTGTCAAACTAGCAACCAATCTTTCAAACCTCTAACCACTGCAGTGTTGTTGACCTACAAAAATACTGCATCATTTCATAGAAAATAAAAACACTAACACGTCAGTTATCTTGGCACAATGTCTATTGGCAACTCTGCAGCTGTAAAGGTTCAAAAGACTACAGTACATCGAAAAGTGTCTTTCCCCAATCAAGCGTCAGACATGACCTTACATGAACACAACAAGCTCCCGTGCATTACCTTCTTCTACCATCTCAAAGCTACAGTATGTCAATTAAGTCCAGTTACAGTAGATGGTAGAATGTCTCAATAGACTTTGCAGACCCTACCCCGGTTTAACCCTTGCAGACTTAAAGTGGCTTCTCCACAAACATCACAAGAATTTCTGGAAGGCATTTCCAAAACCTCTACCTTTACGGCACCACATAGACACCAACACATCAATACCATCATGTCTTCATGGTACTGGCTCCCTATACAGCTTTCTAAACCCCTTCTCTTAACTGTCAGTCAATCCACAGAAATACATCACACTTCTCCCAGCAATTCAATAGCCCCATATGGGTATGACCTCTTCTTCTTTATTATTTGTTTTCTGAAAAGACTCTTCTTTTAAAATAAAACCTGTGTGATCTTTCCTGCAGCACTTTAATGTATATGATGCTTCAGTAAGGTGTTGTTCCATCACAAGCATCCATACACAGCTTCAATGCTACTTGTCAGAGATTATCCAAGTCTGTGAAACTCTGCTGGAAGAGGGAACAGCATTCTACCAAAGGTCATGTAGTGTCCCCATTTGGTGTTTTGATGATGGTGTTGTAGAGTGCTGTCTAACATAGCTTCAACATCTCCCATAGGTCTCAAATAGTTTCCATATTTATCAAACATTTGGTGAGCCCTCATGCCACTTGGAGGAAACCACTCCCATCAGGATGAAACCCTTCTAAGAGACCAGAAAAAGTCCCACCAAAGCATAAAAGAGCCAACAAACCCTATCATTGTAGGACTCAAACATTCAGGCCTGTAACATTATGTAGGTGTATGCCACAAATGCACTAGTAAAAGTAATAACATTTGTATTAACAGTACAAAACTAACAGAAGTGTAGTAATTCACATTTCTGCATTTTAAAGAGAAAGGACTTGCAGGTGAACAGTAAATATACTTACTAGCTATTAGCCTCCAAACAAAACTAACTTTTAAAATTGTTTCCAATTAGTTTCAAAGCCAGATAAATTAGCCTTTCAGAAGCACATTCCAAACTGTCTCCACCACTTATCATTAACCTGCGGGTGCTTTGAGACACTGCACAAAGCACTAAGCAGCCGTTTCCATGTGCTGTGTGTGGGTGTCTGACCTTAATCAAATTGACATGGACGAGTGAGCTACTAAGCTCCTACTCTTTGCATCTTTCAGTCATTCACCACCACAGCTTTGTCAGGATTACAGTTGTTGCCATCATTCCACTAACCCACCACCACTTCAGTTGTCATCCAAGTGTATTAGTGGAGAGAGAAGTGGAGAGAAGTGAATCTGGAAGAACACAAATGTGCTTCAACAATTTTTAGTGTCTTTTTCTCACCAACCTACAGTATAAAAAAGTTTGATACTAAGAACAGTATGGTGTGGCATGGGCTATTTCACTTATATTTGCCCTCCACTTTTGATCAAAAATGTGTTGTCTCACTTCATTGCCTCCAAATACACATCTCCCTGACACGTGTCAAATAGCTGCTCCTTTTCTGTCATTATTCATATTTGGATATTAAACAAAGACCAAACAGGGAACTGTCTCTTTTTGTCCCCAACTAATTTGAGCCTCCTCATTCTGACAGCAACTAATTACTAAACCTGGAGAGAATGTGACACAAAAGGCTAAAAGACTAAAAGGGGCTGCAGAAGAGGAAAAAAAAACAAAAACAGCTTAAGTATGAAAGCTGGCTATGAAAATATTTCATGTCAAACCAGTCAGCGTAGAGGGCGGAATGACTAAAGATTATAAAACACAAGGCAAAGATCTAAAGCTCTGTCAGCAGCAGCTGAGCCGCAAGACAATGCTCAGAAAAAGCCATGGCACCCTGCCCAGTACATTAAAAGAAAGTTGACAAAGTTGACATTTTGTCTGGAACGTTGTCCACAGGAAGCGTCATTTCCATGTATGCTTCCACAATGTCTATTGTGGTTGCGACGACTTTCGAGGGGCCGGGCGTTGAGTTGCCTTCTCTTCATTTACACAAAAGGATCCAGGCTACTTTATGCAAATTAGGGAAGCAGCTGATCTAGACAGTAGACAGATTCAGCATCTGCATAGCTTATTTCTGGGGTGAAATGTTTTCAAAAATACATTTTGGTGAAATATTTTTGAAAAATGAGATGAAGTTTCCAAACGAGCTGCTATGTGGGACCGCGCACAAGTAGAAGCGTTCCGCCAACCTTAAGAGAACAAAATGAAAATACTTCATATTCTGATGAGCATAAATGTTAAAACAGGGTCAAATTTGATATCTATAGTGTATGAGTAAACATGTTGGCATGTTATTAGAAACAAGGGCAGAGGTTCAGCAGTTTTAGTAGGGTTCTTCCTCTCAGGACCATGAAAAAAGCCCATCACATTTTATGGATATCCTGCTGTTAATGTCCTATCTAATGGAGCAAAATTTTGATTGAAATGAAATGTTGCTCTGATGTTGGTGCTAATAGAGGAGGGGTCACATGAATTAGTAATCATCCTCTGGGAATACAGTCAATTTTGTTTCAATTTTGGTTGAGTGTCTTGCTCTCCACCAAGCAAGACATCCTCTACATCCTCTGCGCTGCGATCTTCTCTGCTGGGCGTCCTGCTAGCCAGTTTGCAGGCGTCGGACGAGTTGGGTGGCCTCAGTGCATGTGTTGGTTTCCAGCGGGATGTTTGGAGCTGTGGTGTCCTTTCTTGGAGACTTGCCTGGATCTTGGGGTGCCGGTGCCATTCAACGGGGTGACTATGGTTTCATGTGACGGATAAAAAGTGGTTGATTGATTGATGTATTAGACTGTTGGTCTATTTTCAGTGACATGCAAACTGTTAAAAAGTCGGCTCTTCATGGCTTTCAGTTATTGTCACTTTCACAAACCTGACCCGTTGCACTTCTCAGCTAAAGCAGATCATAAAATAAGTATTTACAAGTCCAGGTCTGACCTAAATATGGCTCAGCTCCTACCATTTAACATCCTGCAGGGTCTGTCTCTCACAAGGTCAAATCCCCTGCTACATTATAATTAACAGCAATAAAACTGAGGCCAAGCTATAATTTGGAGAGAGGAAATGGGAGATGTTTTAGATGAAAAGAGAACAGAAATTACAACAGATCTTTCTCAACCAAAACAATGATCACATCAGCTTTATAATAAAAAGCCAACAAATACCCCCCCTTTAAAATAAGTAATGCCTGCATGTTTTAGTTTTGTATCCACTTGCTCATTACTGTTATTTACCTCCAACTTTATACCATATAACCAAAGATATGTACAAGCAAGTTTGCAGGAGTAGGACCCAGCCATGGCTATTCTGGTCTGTGCTGACTCCAACGTTTGCTGAAATAACTCAGCTAAGCTATTCCACGGATAAAACTAAACTCTGCTGTGGTCGCTGCTGGTAACTCTCTCGGTCTTCCTTTAAACCACAAAAAAAATAAACAAATCCTACTTTCAAACATGAAAAATTAAGTGTAAAGTGGAGTGCCTTTTTGTCCCTTTCACTTTAAGCACTTTCTTTCCTGCATCAGGTAGATCAAATCACTTTAAGATAGACATGGTTGCATGCTTAATGCACTTGCCCTAAGTTCAAACAAAGTGCTGGAGCCCAGACATTTACCAAAACAAAAACCCACAAAATCCTGAAATATGTTTGTACCAGGAACATTTATGATGAGGCACACACTTTTGAAGCAGCTGTTTCTGAAGAACAAACTGGATAGAAATCACATAAACAGAGCCAAAGTACCATGCAACTATATAGCTGATGCTTCAGGATAGCAAAGTGCTGTTGATGTAAAAAAACACGATGTTATCATTTGTTAAATGGGTCTTCAAAAAACAGATTTTCTTTCTGTTGGCTATCGTGCCCGTGAGAATTCTAACCCCACTTGCTGTTTATATTAGCAACAGCCAGAGACTACTAGTTATTATTTGAATGTAGCTTATTCTGAAACACTGGGGGCATCGATCAGCTACTCTGTCTGAAATGCTACAGAGGAAAAGCAACCGGTGAACAGCACAGCCATTCCAGTCATGATTGAATGTTATGCGCCGCAGCAAGGGAAATAAGTGGTATGCTCTGGCTTTTGTCTTCTGGATCATGACATGTATGCATCATTTCCTGTGGATCCCTTGCATGCGGGTACACAAGTATCAAGTCCATGAGGACTCCATAAGCAAATGTAATGTCTTTCGTAATTATATATGCATGGCATGATTGGACCAAAGAACGGTTCAATCTCATTACACAGCAGTTTAAACATGTATCTGGACCGAATTATAAAACCACAGTACATATCCACAGCAAATGTCCAACCTGCTGTAGCTTCCATGTACACCACATGAGAGAGTTGTCCACTTCTGTTTTATGGACACTAGCATTAAACATGACTAACATCAGCCAACAAAAGATTTTCTTTTTCTTTTGCCCAAAAACTAACATTATTAAAGGAATTTCTGCAGGAAAAAGGTAGTGTTTGAGTTTGACATCAAGAAGCAAACTCAAGTTTTTATGTAAAATTCACTTGACAGTAAAATGGAAACACATTTAGAGAGGCAGTGGCTGAGAGTCAGTCCCCATTTCCATCTAAGTTTTGTTTTGGTACTCGTGTAAGTCCAGTATTTTTCATGTATTCTCTCTGCATGCTCAAAGGCCATAGGGAGTGAAATTGCTAGTCTGCACCCTAATTAACTAATGAGGCCAAAAGGGCTAAACCGCTGGCCCCATCCTCTCTCTTTGTTTGACCCTGAGGTGGCCCTGCATCCCACCAAGCTGATAATCACTGCAGAGCTACAGAATACTTCCTAGCATACTAATGGTGAAGAAACTACCACGCGCAGCAGCAGTCAGTTTCGATCATCGAAACCATATTAAGGTGTTGTTCCTTTTACAGATTTTGACTTTACAAGAATACTTCGGAGTTAACACCATCAGTAAGATTTCATCCTTTATCACATTCTAATTAGCTTTTATAGAACCACAACCTCACTTAACGTACAGTAGATTTGCTGTATGCATCACTGGAGGGACTTAAATCCAACCCCATGCAGTGCATAGGAAAACTTAAAAGGAACCCTCTGCTTTATCTGCTATTCTGTTTTCATTGTTTAGGGCTCCAAGGTTACAAGGTTTACAACTTCAAGGTTATGTTTTGCCTTGGAGACAACATTTATAAAGGCCAACCCTGTTATAAATAATACACAGGTAAGTGACAAAGATGGACCTTTTATTTGTCACTATTTTGTCTTGTTGCAATTTACAGAATAATCTCATGTTCATTTGTAGTCATTGCCATTCATTGTTTAGGTCATACTCAAAAACAGGGTCAGATTGATTCCTTGACTGTGGGGGCAAACGCACTCCACAAAAGAAAATGAAACAGAGGTGTAGTAAGTTGTCTGTCCGCCTAACAAGTGTAGCTCTGATATTAGCCTATACCCTTCACGTTCCACTTCCAGAATTGCTCCGGTGCTGTAGGAAATTCCGCCAGTTGGATGTATTTTCCATTTCCTTCCGCTTCTGTGTTGGATTTTACATTTGGTGGATTTATGAGGACTATGGTTAACTGCTCCTCAGATCTCTGCAGGGTAAATCCAGACAGCTAGTTAGACTATCTGTCCAATCTGAGTTTTATTTTGCAGCTGCTCGGTGAAGACTTTGGCAACGCCCATGCCGATTATGATTGGTTTAAAGAAATGCCAAGAAACCAGAGCACGTTTTCCTCTCATCCCCAAATGCTATGTGGACTAGCCAGACCCTGCTTAAGGGCGCTTTGGAGGAGGGTCTGGCAAAGTGAGACTCTCCGATATTTACTCTCCTTTGAGCTTTGCACAAGCAAATCAACAACGAGGGCTTAGCACTCCCGAGGGGAACTGCAGAACCAGGTGTCTCAATGAGCTTAAAAGTAGTAACACTTTCACATTGCAGTTCGTCATTTAATCCTTTATATATATATATATATATATATATATATATATATATATATATATATATATATATATATATATATATATATATATATATATATATTCTATTGTGAGCTGTAATAGTGTAACAATCCCTATGATAATCCTTGTGTCCTCCATATATGCATGCGAGATAAATGATGATCCAACACTGATTTTATTTAACACCGGCCCACACAAAGCTTTAGTACACCGAGTGTCTGAGGACCTGCCGTTGTGTTGTCCTTCATGGACCAGCAGCCTCAACTGAATTGTTGACAGTCGCCAAATGACCCGAGAAGCATTTTTGGCAGTGAGTGGTTTAGATAAACCTGCTGAAATGTAGTCAGTCAGAGCTTCAGGCACCTCCAAGCGCCCCTTGGCTCAAGGGTCGATCAGCGTCTATTGCTGTCTGCTGCTATACATGTCAAACTTTACACTATGTTTGGGCAAGAAGTGGACAGATAAAGTGTACATTTTGATTAAATTGCATATAGCAGATAAAAAATAGATATTGGAGATATGACATTATGAATCCATTAATTATGAATTAAGTGGATCTGTCATAAGGACACTTTGGAGAATCCAAGATATCAGTTTCAAAGACAATATTTTATGTAATAAATCAGCTGAACCAAATGAAGCCCGGTAAACACAAAAGGTAGTGACATGTACAGAACCTCATCACAACAGCAACATGAAGTGTGTCACACTGAATGTGGAGGACAGCATATGGTACATATCATGAAAGGTGGAAGGGAGGTGGGGGGTGCAGGGGTGGAATTAATCAGGTTCATCTTGCGTTTTTCAGAGAGGGGGAGCTGACCCGACCTCTGTGAGATTTTACTATTATTAGTCTGCCACATTCATGAAGTGGATGGCTACCTGCTATTAGAGTCTGCTTTTTTGGGTCTATAATTTCCTTTATAATTTGCTATCTTTACTGGGCCATGTAGGGCAAGACATTTGTGTTGGGTGATGACTAGGTCAGTATTAATGGTGGTTTGTGGCATGATGGGGAGAAAGACAAGGACAAAGGGTCTCAGAGAAGAAAACCAACACACTTATGTCTGCATATGCTTGTTTTTCTTGTCTTATAAAGCCCACAAATTATAGTATCTAACTTAATGACCCAGTTTGGTTCAAGACCTCATCTATGATTTGTTCAGCCGTTAGATATGGCATTATGCTCACTGACTACTGTTTCCCCGGTTGGGGAACAATCAGAGTTTTGTAGACAGAATTAAGGATGGGAACATCATCTTCATGCTAAGCTTTACAGCTTGTTGAAAGTTGACTTTGATAAACTCTTAAAACTACATTCTTTTTCGATCGTAATGAAACATTAAATATGAAATATGGCATCATTTACGACAGAAAACAGAAGAAACATGATGTTGTTTTGTAGAAACAGTTCCTGTTTCCTAATTAGAATGCAGGTAGGCCATTTCAGATGTTATCCCTCTCCTTAATCTTAAGAAGAAACAGGCCAAGAGTGAGACCCAACAGGAGGAGGAAAGGAAGTAGTAATGTTTTCTTTGCTACAACAAGCAATGTGGTTCATAGGAAGTGATCTTAATTTAGAAAAACACTAGCCATAGCAGTACCCGTGGTGTTAGAAATAGTCTGAGCCATGTTCTCATTTGTTACGGGTAATTATTCAGAGGTATTGCAATTCATCTGACAGTGACATATGGGTGTTAAATATGCTATACAGCACTTTTAAAGCAGACTAGGGTGTCCTGTATGTTTGTGCACGGAGTAGTTTAACCTATGGTGGGTGCTAATATGTGGCTTGTGTCCAAGGCACAGGTACCCTCAGCACACTCAATCAGACTGAGCCTGCAGTGAGGATTGGATATGGCAGGATCCATGAACAGAGGCTAACCTTAAATCCAATTGAATCTTTACAATCGCTTTTCGGCCAGTTCTGAGCGTATTCCTCGCACCATCCCTCACAGGACCAGATGCACTTCCTTCTCTCAGTAAGCATTTTCAGTATCATCCCCACACATACCAAAGAAAAACTCATTTGCACACCAGTGGATGATACAATAAGGAGCCAGTGTAGATATAAAGAAACAGAAACCGTAACCGCTGGGATGTGGTTCTGGATTTAGAGTTCATGCGGTTTGTACACTGGCTCTTGAGATAGACTTAAACTCTTTTACATAATTGAGAATGGTTTGGTAATACATTCCTCTTGAGCCTTTTTCATTTGTCCAAGCTCTGCTTGCAGTGATGGAAGCTTCAGCTGACAGCTCTTCCACAAACAAAAGGACATTCATCTTAAAGCATTTACACACATCACCACCAGGGTATACTGTATCTAAGAGCCAGCTATGGACCCTTCTTGTAACCTTTCCTGAACCACTTTGCTGTCTATCACACCTGAAAATGACTTGTTCTTGCAACTGAGACAATGTCTATCGCTTACGCACAGCTGCAACTTGGAGATCCTTCAGCTGCAAAAGGGGGACCTTAATCTAGCTCTCAATTTGGGCTGAGCTCCCACCGAGAATAGCCATAGACCGCCTTGTGAGACAGCAGAGAGTGGCTGCTGCTGCTGTATATATATTCAGGAACAAGTTGGGAATAAGGTATTTAGAACACAAGTGAAAAAGAAAATCTAATCTATCTAATAAACTAACGTGTGTGGTCACTCTGATTAAAGAAAACATTAATATTGAAGCAACGATCAATTATATTTAGGAGAAAACCTGACCACACAGTTATATACATACTGATGGAATCACTACAACTCATACTTTCTCATGATGGCGGTCTCGCTAATGTTGATTGAGGATAACGGTCCATGAATCTCTTAAGAAATGACATAAAAAAATGCTACTTACAACTTAAAACATAAAATATGTTCATTGCAAATGGAAACAAAAACCTTGCATCCAGCTGGAAAAAGAGACACCTGTGGAACGCTTCACACTTGAATATTAGTATTATATAGTACTGATTGAACTTTGTCAGTGTTGCTTTAAAGCAATCCTTTTATGACTGAATAAAAATGGAATAACAATTTTTCCAAACAGTGACAAACACCCCAAATCATTAAGTCACACGTTGCTGCAACACTGTATAATATCTCATTGCTTTCACACAAAATGCACAGTTTTGCAAACCTGTAAACAGCCTCTATCATCTTTGCATTCATTTCGCACATGCCCAATGTGTAAATCCTCACAAACAAAAAGCTGAATCCAAGGACAATGTGTTAGAAATTGCAAATGTGATTTGTGAGATTAAATATGATTTTCTCACAGCTGAAAGCACCAAATGACAGACATGTAGTAAAATCTCAAAGGTTTATGATCAGTCCTCGAAAGTACAGCGCGTAACATGTCTAAGAAAAATAGAGCCATCCACCAATGTTGAAGAAAAATTACAAAGTAGCACATGGCCTCAGTATAGTGTTAAAATTGACCATCCACAATAATTGGAATCACTGCTTTGATAAGACCTCATTGAAGCAGTTCCAAGGCTTCGAATTAGCCTTCTGAATACAGTAGTAGGATGAAATTAAGCTTGTTCTGCCATTGAAAACTGAACTGAATGGAACTGTATGAAGAGCACTAACGCCAGGCCAACTTCCATAGCCATGCAACTGTACATAACATGTGTTATGGGTGTGGCTGCAGCACTTATTATTATCCAAAGAGATTCTCCCAGAAAGCCTCTGCCTTAAAATAAACTCTGCTCTCACTGAGGACACAAGAGAGTTGGAAAATGTATTCACCAGAAATATATGCTAACTAATTTATGACAGTGCTTAAAGCGCATTAGGCCCATATTTCCTCCTATATCCCCCCTCCCCAGCCTGAAGTCATTCCACCCTCACTTTCACCCAATAACGTTGTCTGGTTTAAACATGATTATCAACATTGGAAATGGATAACTCCTACAAGCAGCTGTAGAATGTAGTGTCTTAGCTTCAGTGGTTGGCTGATGGGCATTAGGCATAAACAGTTTGGAAGGGAGGACAGAAAGAATAGATGGTTTGTCTGGGTGTCTGGTGAGGAAAATGTGTGATCTGCAAGTTATCTGGCAAGGCTGACATATGGAGGAAGAGGGAGTCGGTCTGAATCCCCATATTCAATCTAAAGAGATTTTGCTCCTGACAGATTCCATTTTAATTGGATTTCTCTGTCCAATTCTTTCTGGAATAAATCTTCCTCAAAAAGACACCTGATGTGACACTTGTCATCATCAACAAAGGCCAGAGAACCATCGATTCAATAGCTGATAGCTTTCGCCTTTGCTTGAAATGCAGTTCCCTGAGGCTTGCTTGTATTCTAATGCAGACAAGAAGAAAGTGGATTATTTTTGTCCTTTTCATTTTGATGATGGTAGCACTTTTTAGTATGTTCTCTAATATAATAAGAGAAAAGTGCTGGCCCCTTGATAAAAACCATGATCATGTTTGAGTTGATCTTCTAGTCTCTGTAATCTGCTTTTTCAAGTCCAACATTATTTCCATAATATATCATCCATGTGCCTTTGAACAAGTTACTAAACTGTGCCCAATGTCCCAGTTTGCCAGATGTCACTCTTTTCATGTCCGATGTCCGTTATCTTCTGAGGACTATGGTTAACTGCTTCTCAGATCTCTGCAGGGTAAATCCAGACAGCTAGCTAGACCATTTGTCCGATCTGAGTTTTCTGTTACACGACTAAAAAAACTTTTGAACATACTGTTGGATTTTATTATATCATTTCTTACGTTCCACCAAAAAAAAAGTTCCTTCCTGAGTCTGTTTTGCAGCGGCACCGTGGGCGCCACTTGGCACTTAGCACATCCCAAGACGATTGTGATTGGCTTAAAGAAATGCCAATAAACCAGAGCATGTTTTTCACCCATCCCAGAAGGCTGTATGGACTAGCCAGACCCAAGTCCGCGGCCGTGTTGAGGAAGGTCTGGCACACTAATTGAGACCTTGACAAAACAACTCTACTGAGTTGCTACCAATGCATATTAAAAAGAATGGGTTCCCAAAGTTATTTTTGTATATGGTTATACGGTTTTTGCAGTTCTTTGTGCCCAACAGCATGTAAGGTTTAAAGTTGTCAGCTAGGTGAGCTGGGTCAGAGGACACTTTATATAAAAATAAAGAATCAGCTGCCTCATCCCTCTTTCTGAATTGAGATCCTTCACACAACTAAAACGAGTATTTCCTCATCTAAGTCAATTAGTATTAATGGCTCCCTTCTACAGCCAGAGGCCACAGCAGTGGCAGTGAAAGTGTAACACCTGCTGCTAATTTGAAGTATTAGTGACAATGAAAGAATAATAAGAGTAATTAATAACACAATTGGAATATCTACACAGTGTGCCCATTGATGACATCAGTTCATCAGATGATTAGTTTGAATCCAGGTTGTTCCGGGCCTTTCTGTGTGGAGCCTGTACGTTCTCCCCATGTTTGCGTGGGTTTCCTCCGGGTGCTCTGGTTTCTTCCCATCATAAAAACAAGCATGCTAGGTAGGACTACAGTTGAAAATAGCCAATTGGCTAACACTGGTGCATTTACAGAAATGTTGATTAATGTGCATTGTCCTAATCAAATCAATAAATAAAATACATCTCAGTAGTAGAACAAGGCAGTGTCACAGGTAATAGCAAATCTTCAGAGACACGTTCGTAAACTCGCGGCAATAAAAAAGGTAGAGCGCTTGCGCACAAAACAGGGTCTTCAATGCACCCCGTTTTGGTAAAAAAGCGTTGCTAGGTTTTGTTCGCACTAATCCAGCAAACATTGTGATGAATGGATGGCCTGTATCAATGGCTCTCAAGAACACACTCAAGCTGCATGCCATCAAGAAGAAGCAGTCATCGGGGGAGCCATATGAGGAACACAACAGCGACAACAGGCTGCCATGCTAAATATGTCGACACAGTCATATGTCACAAGACAAACAGGTGACTGGGGACATGCTCCACTACTAGGTCATATGAAAATACCCTGACACCTGCTGTTCTGACTGTATGTTACAGTGAACATAACGACTCAAGTGAAGACATGAATATCAGTGAATATAGACAACCAAGGCCCAAGCCTTGATTCACTGTCTATAAGCAGCACAATCTAGCTGTTTCGGAGCAGATGATCCAGGGAAAATCTTTGCTAATTTGCTGAAAGGTGCAGAGATAAAGTCATTGTGAGACAGTCTAACAGTGGGTGGTGATAGGAATATCAAAGATAAAGTGAGGTGAAGCAGAGAAGCATGGCATTCGTCTTTATGGATGCTAAAGAACAAATCTAATTAAAAGTAAAAAAATAAAAAAAAAAGTAAGTAAGTAGCAACACCTGAACTCTTATTTCCGAAGAATTCAATAAAAACACACGGGATGTGGAACACACGCTCAACAGTGCGAGTCGGAGTCAAAACAAACAGACAGTGAGGGGGATTAGTAGACAGCAATTTAAATCAGATTCCTTCACTACCTTTCTATCATACATTCATACATACTATCTCATTTGCGCTGCAAGTATCCCACGGTGAAATTTGTCCGAAATCCGCAATCTGTCAGTGGATGGTGTCATCCTAATGACACACTTGGCATACTGATTCCCATCTGCATCCCCCTGCATCAGAGTGGATGTGCCGCTAACACGTACATTATTTAACCTTCTGGATGGGGCGAAAGAAATTGGTAAAAATAACATGTCTCTGTGGTCCAGCTGTATTCTGAGACACTCTATCATAGCATTTTCACTCCTTGGATTGCTAAATAATGTATGCACATAAAGCAGCAGGGAAGGAATACAGAGCCAGTGCCAAGAAAGGAGGAGAACAGAGGGTAAGAGTAACATAGGAAAAGACAGATAGAAGGAAGAGAATTGGTGACTGCAGCACGAATAAAAAAAAAAAAAAGAGATCACCTTGTCCTTGAAAAATGAGCACAAGCTGCCAGAACTAGGCCAACACGAGTTCCCAAGTGAAAAAGTACATATGGTGGTTCTGACTTATATACAGGGATGGCTTGTCATATGATTTCAACCATGTTTTGCTGCCGCTGAGTATTCATTATTATATGCTTTTGTCAAATTGAGACTACGTCAATAACTAACATTCTGGGGAAATACCTTAATTCTATTTCTTGCCATATATATTGTGTATTAAAAACCTTATACACTTGCAGAGGTGGTATACCAGAGAGCCTTGGACACCAATTTTGTTGTAACTGTGTAAAACAAAATAAAAATGCCTAAAAGCCTAGACACAGTCCACAGCCTACATCTTGGGATGCAGCAAGTAAAGCCCTGAAGGAACATTTTAAATAGGAGTGACATTCTTTGCCCCTGAAGCCAACTGTTCTGTTGCCTGCCTCTTCTCGTCTGTCTTCTGTTTGCAGCCAGTGCCAACGCTGGCTGTCTCCCACGACCACTGTTATCAAGAAAGCAGCAAGCAACACACTATCTGGCTGCTCATCCTCACGGGAAGATTCCGATAAATGTAAGTTAGTATGCAGCATGCCTTCAGGGGAGAGCTAGACTTTTCAAAATTCATTCAACTACCATATTCTCTAGGATTTTCAGCAACATGCCCGGGCAGATATTCATTAACGTAGCACATGGTAGTGAAAGGAAAACATATATTCTCATGTGTTTAAACTTTAGTTTGAAGGATGATGTACGTGAATGTAGGAATCCATTACTTATTAATAGCTTTTCGCTGGTAAGCCAGAGCGCTTCCGTGGCCTAAAAGTATTCCTACTTCCTGGTTTGTTAACGTTGTTTTTCAGCTCAGAGAAGTTCTACAGGGGTAAACAGTTTGTCTCCTACTCCAGCTGGCCTAAAAAACACCAACTGCATTTACTGTGAGACACAACTGCTATCATCCTGGCCTGAGAAGTCATGTAGGAGCATTGTAAATGTATATATGTACATATGAATACACAGTACATGTACATTCAACATCGGTCAACATGTCTTGTACTCCATATTTGAATGCCCTTCAGAAGAAGTGGCATGAGAAGAACCCAAGAACTGATTCACACTTTACTGTTCATAGCTTAAAAGCTAAGCACTGCATGCTCAAAGTGAAAAGTTTCGATATATTTAATTTCTTTTCTGACGATATCACCTTATTGCAACTTAAGAATGATAGAACTTGTTTAGGTCACAGCACGTGGTTAAGGCAAAGATGATGGTCTTGGTTAAATATTGATAAAGTTGACAATAACTTAAAGCATGAGACACGGATGCGTTTTTTTGTATTCAAATTGAACCTTAACTACAATCTTTCCCTGACCCTAACTAAAGTGCTTTTGTCGTTGATGAGATGTAAACACTATACTCGGGTGTAATTGGGAAAACAAATTAGTATTATATAAATGCAAAGTATTCTAATATGAAGGTCATTGAATTGGTAGGCAATCACAGAATAAGCATGTAAGAGCAATTTAGAATTTGCTTCTTATTAATACTCTGTAAAGCAAGCTTATCTGAAGTCCCACTGTTCAATTTAATTGGATATCCACTGGGAAAGATCTGCTCCAATCCAATATTAGATCCTTTGCAGAGCGATGGTTAATAGGACTCAACATGGCCACTTTTTTTTTTTTTTTTACAAATACATCACAAATATATAACCTTTGCTATGCAAACATATTATTAACATTGAAAAGAAGTGCACCAACTGATTAACATCCAACGCAATTGGACCGTTTTGAATTGATTTGATTTTGGTTTATCTTTATATCACCAAAGACCACATGACTGCTAAAAGAGGAAATTTGAGATTCCAGGGACCGGATGGTAAAACTACGGAGCCCCCCTGGGGTCAGCTGAGGAAGAAAAAAAACAAAAAAAAACGTGAGCACAGAATAAATCCTTGGTTATATAAACTGTTCTCATGGGTTCATAGTGAGTACGGATTTATAATCTTTGACCCCAGTTTTTATTAATGTTAGCCAAGTTAGAAAGATATTCACAGATTTGAACTTCAACTACTCTATAGTGAAGTAATTTTAAATCACAAACGACACATTTTTAGTAAGGTTACAAGTAAGGTTAACAATGAGCTACAAACTCATTTTCATCAAAACCAGCCGTCCTCCAACCTGGAGAAATAACACAGGTCTCTAGTAGCAGCCGGCGGTGCTATAAACTACAACGCTGACACAAAAATATGTATTAATCTAATGATTATATAAGGTAGTGTCTCCAAACTTACCTTAATTATAACTTGTCTCCTGCTAGTTGTATTAGAGTACTTACATTTAAAAAATATGTTCGGAGACACTACATTATTTAATCATTAGATTAATACATATGTTTGTGTCGGTGTTGTATTTTACAGACGGTCCCAAAGCACTGCCGGCTGCTACTAGAGACCAGTGTTATTTCTCCAGGTTGGAGGACGGCTGGTTTTGATGAAAATGAGTTTGTAACTCATTGTTAACCTTACTTTGTCAGGAAAGATGCGTCGCTTGTGATTTAATATCATTTCACTATAGAGTATAAGAAAGTCTTTTCCGGTTTGACAACTGTTGACTCCCTGACAAAGGCTTGTGTGCCAAAACGCGTCAGAGTTGTTTTTAAAGGTTTAAGATGAGTAAGCCATAATAATTAAGGCTTTTTTTTAAGATTATTTTTTGGGCATTGACAGCCTTTATTTTTGACAGGACAGCTGAAGACATGAAAGGGAAGAAAGAGAGAGGGGGACAACATGCAGCAAAGGACCGCAGGTCGGAGTCAAACCCCGGCCTACCGCGTTGATGAGCAAACCCCCATATATGGACACCCGCTAATGTCAATAAAGGCTTTTTGATTTTTCCAGTGAGAGTGCCTTGGATTTTTCCTGAGTTTTGCTATATATGATTTACCCATCCAAAGACCACCTCAAACAAACAGGACATCTGAGTCCTAGAAGACATCTACAGACATTTTGGTCACTATAGAGCAGTTGATCCCGGAAGTTTGAATCTGTGAAGATCTTTCTAACTGCTCACGTTTATAAAACAGAGGGCAGCGATTTCTATTCTGTACGCAGTTTAGTTTGTTTTTCTCTCAGCTGACCCCAGGGGGGCTCCGTATAAAAAACAGAAGACACTTAAAAAAAGAAAGAAAAGAATACATTTTGTGCTCTTGATTATTTTTCAACCAAAAGGACAAAAATGAACAATTTCAGCGTAAGTATACATTGAGTAAAAGGTGAGGAAAGGACAAGGCAAAAGGCTAGCAACAGCAAGAGACAAGTAAATACTTTGATTGCTTCAATTTTGCATGGCTTGCAAAAGGCTTGCTGAATATGTCATGTGAAGAAGAGCAGACAGAAACAAAAGATAGTGTTTGGAACTCCCCAAAATGCTTCCAATACCTCATCCTGTGTGTTGCATATCTGTGGTCGCCTGTGGGTGGTGTGCTGCAGAACGGGATGTGTGTTTCTTTATTTATTTTTTTAATTTTAGGTTTATATTTGTGTGTATGTTTGTACAAACTGCACACTGTGGATGCAACTTTGTGTTTAGCTGAAGGATTTATATGTTGGCGAGCTGCTTTGCTCGTAGCAATAGTGACCATCGCGTGGCCGTCAGCTTTGTCATGGTGAATAGAAACCTTTGGTAGTGTGCGTTACCCCGAGTATCTATTGTCTTTCTCTGGCCGCAGAAACAAAGGGAGGCGCCAATGGGGCCAGATGTACATAGTAAAAGCAGCCAAGATTTGAAAGGTGGGGGGTTGACATAAGTACAACCTGGAATTCAATTTAGCCAGAGAGCATTTCAACCACATCTTGTGTCTTGTATCATCTGTCAGCCTTTGTCCTCTTTGGTAGGCAACTACCCAGTAATGGCAGTACATTTGTAGATGGTTGTACAGAATGCAGAAGGTTATGAATATGATGTGGTGTCCAAATGTTTTTTTTTTCTTCTTTTTTCCAGCATTCTATTGTTGTCAGGGCAGAGGACATTCCACAAAGTCTTTTAATCACAAGGCAACAAAACCTTAGACTAGAAGATAGATATATTTATATGAAGTTAAGGCAGGTTAACAACTGACAGACCTGGTGATCCAAAACTACTAGTGCTTCAGGAAAAGTTAGTAGGACATCCACGATTGTATACCATTTTTTGCATCATGGTTTAGGGAAAGATCTCCCAAAGAGAGACATGAAGTTTAATGTGATACTTTAATGTGAAAAAAACAGTCACTTTATTCTTTAGTCACCATCAAGCCAAAGTACTTCTCTCTTGTTCTACAAATGGTAAGAACATTCATCAAGTCACCATGTTAAAAAAAAAAAAAAAAAAAATCCTAAATAGGTTGCTTGTCGGTGTCTGTAAAAATGACAGATGTGAGCATGACGGATTGATCTACGGGTTTGGCTTAGGTAACTTAAACTAATAGGCTAATAGGTTAGGGAAAGATTGATTTTGACCAGCACCTTAGTAACCTGCATGTCTGTGTGGTTACTTTTTTTGTTTTGCAGGGTGAAGTATGCACATTTCTGCTAAAACCATCCATCAGATAGAGCATAAAGAACCACTTTGCTGATAACATATCCCATAGTGAAATTGAAGTCTCACATCATCTGAGCTACATAGTTCCTTTCTATCTTACAGGACAAAGCACTTTACAATTTGCCTCTCAGTCACCCATTCACACACTCATGGTGGTGGAGCTGGCGTGTGTTGCTCAAGCCCCACAACAGGCCAATGCACGTTACGCAAGTTATAAATTAAGAATTCTTCCTATGAAGAAACAGGAGTGCTCATTGTTTTCCTGCGTTTTAGCTTCAGTTTGTAACAGCGCTCTCTTTTCTGAGGGCAGCTAAATTTACCCCAGTTCTCTGCTTATGAGAAGCGTGCCCCAAATTCCAAACCCATTTATTGTGACTGCGACCACTGAGAGGAATGAACCTGAGTTACAGAGGTTTCTATGGCAACCTCCTACACCAATTATGTTTGTATGTGTATAAAGACAAAAAGGGACATGTGTTGTTCTATTAAAACTGTACTTACCTCCAGAATGAATATTCTCTGCCATATACACCCTCTTTTGACAGGGTTAACATTTCACAGAGACAAAATTGTAAAACCAACAAAACACACTTTGATAGAGTTAAGTAGTTTGGTTTGTTATTTAGGGGGCTGAGTTTTTTTGTTTTGCGTGGTTTTCTTTGGTCTTGACCCAAAAAACCCTGGTGCCGCGGTCAAAGTTTCCTCTTTGATCAGCGTGAAAAAAAAAAAACATGGGTTCTGTTCATTTGCTTTAAGCTATTCTGGTTTATGATAGCTAGAAGACAAAACATTATGAGGATGGAGACAGAATCCATAAACCATAGCCGCTCTGACTTGTGGCTCTCCTGACAATAAAGCTAATCCATTTAAGGGGTCATAAATTCTCATAAACTCAAAACGAGGACTTGGTGCTAATGTGTTTTATGTTAAAAAGCAGCTACGGTACCTTGTGCATTTCTATGAGACATTACAATGAGGGTTGGATTCTCCAAAGCAGGGGGCAGGAACACAAACAATAAAACAAAACTGATTCTAGACTGAGTACACAGTACAACGGATTATTTTTTTAACCAAGCCAGATCTATGACCAGGACATTAATTCCATTCTGTATGTGTGGTCACAGAAGTATTGCAAAAGACAAATATGTCCATTCCCACTCACTCACTCCCCTTAATTCAGCAAAGTAGATTGGGTAAAGCATAACTTGTGACCTTACACGGGGCAAGAAACAAGATCTGACAAACCCCAGGGTTGACAATTCTCTATCTTGAGGCAGCAGAAAGTGATGGCGCCATTGACCAAGAAAAACCTGGTCTAAAGTCAATAGTGCAGCATATCGTTATTTTAACAGTGCATTAGTAAAATGCGCCTAGGCTCGTGCACAGTGCCCACACACACTGTTCTTCTCACACACACACACACACACACACACACACACACGCACACGCACACACACACACACACACACACACATACAGGGATTTGCAGCAGCACACAAACAAGCTAAAGATTAAAAAGAAAAATTTTACAAGGTCGACTAGAGTTGGGCGGTATCCAAATTTTAAAACCATCAAACCTCCCTGTTTTACCGCAGTATACAGTAATACCGTGACTAATTAAAAATTATGAAGTAAGGCTCAGACGGCATCACCAATCTTTCTCTCTTTCTCTTTTCCTTGTCTCCTATATTCCTATATAAGTGCATTGCATTTTTTTTTAAGTACGGTATTGAAAGTGATACCGTTGCCATGTTTAAGACCCCACGGTATACTGTATTACCGCCTAACCCTAAATGTGAAATAGTATTATGATATTATCCGTTTGCACACTTTCACTTCACGCACCAAGAGATCAGTTTCTTCTTCTCTCCTTCCTGCTTAGCAAATTCACCATCATAATAGCAATGTCCTGAGGTACAAATGCGCCTGGCTTTTAAAGGGAATGGGAGATGACACTCTGATCGGCTTATTGCATGTTACACCCAAAAATCACCTATGATTAATTAAGACACTTAGTATAACCTTGTTGAACCATGCATCTGGCGTACGCACCCTGTTTTCCACTGTTAAACAAGCATGCCACGCGCATAGATCTTTAAATAGGTCCCAAAGTCTCCAAACAGAGGTTGAGGCTTTTTTTACAACCCGTTTTTTAGGGATGTTACCATGTTCCCAGATCACACCAATATGCACAGAATGTGTAAGTAAGCTGCATTTATGTGTAGGTGGCAGTAGTGTAATGAGATAAAAAAATATTTGGCTCAGAAAAAAAACATCAATATTATTGATTACTGTTGGGAAAGATCCCATATGGTGCATCCTTGACAGCTCATGTAAAAGATTGTGGTCTTCATATTAAATTCTCATTGTATTCATGTACATTTAAAACCTACAGGGGGAAATGGATACTGCAATACAGTTATTTTCTAAAGCATCATCCTTCTCTCTTTGGTACACTTACACTGAGTCTTTATTTTATCTTTAGGGGAAAGGAAACATTCTTATTTCTGAGACAGTCATATTCCGTTGAGAACACACAAGAACATCAGTACCGAGTTTTATCAGTCTTCCCTAGCAATCTGAAGTTTGTGTCATGTTTAGAGAGCTTGCCTGTTCCTCAGATTTAAATTCTGCAGGAGTTTCTTAAAAGCAACAGGGAAACACTTGGGTGCAATAAATGAATCACCGTGTAAACGTGTGAAAACATACCAAATAACAGAAGTTACAATTAAATCTATTATTAATGTTATACCATGAATAGAAGAGGGTAAAATGTCTATATTGAGCAAAAGAACTGACTATACAAAAATCAAGAAGAAAATACAAAGAATATAGCGAATATTTATCAAAAATAACCAAAACTGTCACCCACACCCACCTACACTACACAGTGAAAATAAGACACCTCAAAGAATTTCTGAGTAATGAAGTCGTTAATTACTTTTTGCCATTGTTATAAGCAGTCACCAAAATGCAAAATGTGCAGCTAGAAAAATCCAACATCATCCTTCCACAAAGCAACAAGAAGTTCCTTCTTCCCTGCAAATGATGCAGCCCTCATGGACAATAGTTAACACATACGTCTTTAATATATTCTTCCACCTACACCTTCCAATTAGCAAGTCTTCTGAGAGCTGTTGTTAATACAATTAATTATGCTTGATTGTTTCATAAGCTCTTAACTGGACAAATCACACGGGCCCTGAGGGAGCACAAACGGACATGAAAATGCACTTAGCGTGAACTAGGACATGACACATTGTTATACCTTTGCCCTGATTACAAGAGGCTGCATACTGTACATTTGTTCAACATGGCATCAAGGTATTTCTATTATTTAAAACAGTCTAGCACAGCATATGGCTGAAATCTCATAAATACATGTAATGTGTTGATGCCAGAACTCTACAGATTGTAGAGCCTACTGTGATAACGGTTTGGACATGTTAAGGCAAACATTGCAGATGTGACACCCAAATGGCAGTGCACAGACATGCTGGATTCCTGATTACAATAATATTTTCTACCACTGCACTATTATTTGTCTATCTTACACAATCAACCAGAAGCCCTTTAGTGTGTGTGGGCTGAGAGACATGAGATTGAGTGGTAATGACTATGCCATGTGTTTGAGTGTATTAAGCATCTGAAAGGCACCATTATACCATGTGACAACTCCTTCAGCAGTAAGTCAGTGACATTTTCTAAAACTCTTTATCTACGTTATGTTTTAGCTGCAAACCAGCTCCATAGCTCGCTCTGTCAGTTGGTCGCTTGACACACGTTTCAGCCAGCCAGTTTTTCCCCAAGGAGGCTGAAATTGGCATGGAGGTGTGTATGTGTGTTTGTGTTGGGCAGCTGTGACTCAGGTGGTAGAGCTGTCGCCTGCCAATTGGAAGGTTGGTGGTGCCCTGCAGTCCAATGTCAAAGTGTCCTCGGGCAAGACACTGAACCCTGAATTGCTCCCAATGCTGTGCCATAAGTGTGTGAATGTGTATGAATGTTTAGTGGATGACAGCCTCGGCCACAGTGTATGAATGTGTGTCAGTGGTGAATGGATCCTGTACCATGTAAAAGCGCTTTGAGTAGTCGTAAAGACTAGATAAGTGCTATATAAATACAGTCCATTTACCTTCATGCCAATTGGCTAACAGGAGGGAGTGGGGGTGGGAGTGGCCTGTTGAAAAAAGGCACATAACTTCCAAATGGATTTACAGATTTGCGCAAGATTGTGTGTGAAAAAAATCGGTCATGAGCCAAAGTACAGCTGATTTACTGTTCATGCCGATTGGCAAAAAGGGGTGTTGCAGTGGGATGATTGCACGTATGTGTTCACAGCTATCGCAAATTAGCGCTCGTTATAGAAAACAAAAGTTAGGGAGAAAGGTCAGTTTAGATGTTAACCTTTTGTATTAAACTAGTCAGTTCAGATTCAGTTTTATTGCTTGAGAGGTATTTCAATAACTTCAATACATCGATATATTACGCTTCTAAGTCATCAGAAGTTTCACTTAATTTTACATGTATATCCATAACATTAAAACCACTCAAACACCAGCTAGGCTACATATATATTACAATCATTGGCTTTTTTCCTAAAAACAATATAACTTTGCCTTACAATTCTGGCTGGGCATATCTCAATAAGACTCTGACCAGCAGTAGGCCGGCTGACAGTGTTTGATGAAACTTAGCATCACCAATCCAATTCCGTTTGTCACTACACAGCCAACCAGATGTGAGGCATGCTGTATAAGAATATAGCACATCGTGTGTTCAGGTCAACCACAGCTTGCAGTGAGACTGCTATCTTGGAGGCATTGAGATCATTATTATCTTTGCTTTAAAATAGAAGTAGCTTCTATGTTTAGTCTTTTATGCAAATTATAATGAATCCAAAAGGTTCTTTTTTAACAACAGATGTTTTATCAGCTGCCCGGATCGATGCAGCTGCACTCATGGGGTGTTAAGAGGAGTCACCCAGTCCGAGCAAGCTGGTCGCCGGAGAGCTATAAACTGGCGGTGAGTGAACCCCACACACACACACACACACACACACACACCCCTAATGCAAGGTAGTGAGAGGCACCATTATCACAAGCCTGGTTATAGCAGCGTATCACCTGGCAAGATTAACATTTGGAAGAGGTTCTGAGAGAACTGTTAATTAAGGATCGCCACGTCAGGAGCCCTGGTTACAACAGCATTATCAAAAAGGCCAAAAAAGAAAAAAATGTCACTGCCATTTGTATGAGGCTAGCTGCTACACCTCCTCACACCACCTATATATCCCACAGTTCTGAGTAACCATGAAGGAATCAGGGATTCTACAAGTTCAGATCAGAGGATATTTTCAAAGGGGCTTCAGAAAGGAGGATAAGCCATTGAGTCTCTAAGGGAGGCCAGTTTCACTTTTCCCGACTCTCACCTTTGCTATAATTATCCTTAGCACTATTCGCATTGGTGTCGCGCCCTTCACCTATATGTATTAGACATGCTGCAACACCAGTAACTGTGGCTTATGTAGATGAGGCACACTGAGGGAAATGCCTACAAGATGAAAGTACATTACAAATCTTCATCTGGAATGCACTGAGCATTACAGATTGATATCAAGCGGGAGACGGAGGGGCGGGGGGTAATTTTCTTTTTGGTCTATTTTACACTCACTCAAATCACTAAAAGGTTGCTCAGTGGATGCCTGATAAATAAATGCCTCACTAAGCAGCTCTGGACTTCAGACTGCCTTTCATGTACAGTAGCATGCCATTGAGTTAACCCTGATGCCTTAACACGTCGGCCCCATCGCTCTGATGCCAACAGAAACCACATTCCATGGACATTGCGTGTTTAAACAAACTTACATCCTGCTTTTTGCTAAATTCAAGCTGAACAGACACAAATGCAGTATGATGGTTTGGGTCAGTATTAGCATCAGAGAGAAAGAGACCCAGACTACCTGTCTTGAAAGGATTTTTCTTCATTCACCATCCGTTTATTCCCAACTATTCCTAATAAAGAATTTCTTTTTTCATATTACCCCGATGATTTCTTTAATACTGTCTTCATATTCCTACCTCTGCTTTTTCAGAAGTGCTTGATAGAGCCATTAAGGATGAAGCTATTTTCTGATAGCCATTTATACTTATGTAATTTAAAAAGACCTAAGGGTACCTTAATTCAAAATGGGGTATCTTTGTGCAGCAGAAAACCAATTTTAAGATTGTCTCATGCCCTGATTATTGCCACTGGTATTGAATTAAAACCAAAATAAGGCGGTGAAGATGACAGAGTTTTCTAAAAATATAGACAATTTAAGAACAGAATTATTGTTAATCAAAATTATTTATAGGCCAACAATTGCATTCAACTTGTAGAGCGTGTGCCCCATGTACAGAGGCTCAGTCCTCTGCAGCTGCAGATTCAATGCAGCCCTCTGCTGCATGTCATTCCCACTCTCTCCAATTTCATGTCTAAGCTGTCCTATCAAATAAAGGCCTAAAATGACAAAATGGAGGAAGTATTCTTTCATTGCATGGTAAAATGAGACTAAGGGCTTTATTTTTTTTTTAATGGCAGCATGAAGTAGGGTAAAGAGCTCCCCTCTAGTGTATTTTTCTGCACTTGAAATGTACATTGTCCATCTCTTTGGTATATATCCATACCAGCTGCTGAAAAGTGGAAAGGCACAATTTGATGGAAGCTCCATGCAGTCCTTGGACCAAAAATATACATTCAAGGAACAGGTTTGTTTTCAGGAAAGCTAATGGAGTGTCCAAATGATGACCAAAATGAATTGTCCTCAGGAAAATCCACTAGAAATAAAAAATAATAATAATATTGCCAGGAGCTGTTAAGATAAAATGTACACACAGAAAGCCAGTGAGGGATTGTGCCCTCATCGCTCTGTTCTGTGAAATCTTTGTGAAATGCCCATAAAATGAAAGTTTCAACCATGTATTCAGCAAAAGCCTAAATTATGCATTGCAGCAGTTAAAAAACTAGAGCCTTACTTTATTTATCACAGCTTCCTATCTGCTGGTGGGCCATCTAATCTCTCTGCCTCTTTGAGAGCATCCCTGCTGCAAATCCACTGGTGGAGAGAAGATAGCATCTCAATCTGTCAAGAAGAATCCACCTCATACATCTGACTGGGTTAGACAACGTGCCTCACTCATGTCTGCTTTCCTGCTGCTTCCAAATACATATCACATACAGTCACTGCATTTGTTTGATAGTGTAGCCTGAGGAAATTGATACTGAATATGCAGAAACTGGAAGTTATTTGTTACAGCATAACATATACATATAGTATATGCTATATAGTCTGGTTTGGAATTCAGTGGGATATGTCATACCAATTGCATCTATTGTGTCAACATATCCGTGTCTATTCAGGGATTCGTTGTGAGTTATTTCAAACGGATGGTGAACAGGATGATCTTAATCATTTTTATAAATAATGACAATTTACATGAACCACACAAAAGGAGAAGGAGAAAACAAAATATGTTGTATGTAAATATGTTAGCTAGACACAGTTACATAGTGACTGGGCTTCAGTAAAGCCATTTACAGGTACCTATGTAGAAAACAAGAACACGTTCAAAGTGTAGAGTAAATCCCCTTGTTTTCCATCTATCATCTACAGTATGCAGGGGCCATGCCACTTGTCTGGAAAACATAACATGGGTCATTGTAAGAGCACCTTGCCAAAGCTGTTAGGTTAGGTGTTGGTCCCTCACAAGCCACCAGAACGGTTGGCATCGACTCAACTCCAACTGAAGGTATCATTCTTCCAAAAGAAATTCCCTACGTAATGAAATTGACCGGAAGTCTCCTTTAATGGAAGCATCCACATTTGTTGTTCTTCTCCAGCCTTATTTGTCTGCCGTCCATATGTTGTTTGAAGGAATAAAGAAAGAGAAACAAAGAAGATAGGAAATAATGCCTCTTGCTCATTTATACCGTAACCGAGGTGGTATTTACCAGCTGCTTTATAACCATTACAATATAAAGCTGCTGTCCATAATCATGCTGTCACCTTCTGCTAATTCCTTGTATGCTTCGACAGCGTTTTCTGGAAGAGGATTGTCTCCGTGAGTATACCTCTTTCTAGATATACTGTACTGCCTGTTTGCTAAGGTGATTAACACCACATGTTCTTTAGGATAATCCTGGCAAGTAGTAATGTCAGGACAAGTCCCATGGCAGAGAACAACAATTGCAACAGAAAAGAGTTCTGGGCACAAAGTTAACACATTGAATGCAACAGGGACATTTCACCAAACCTTAAAACTTAAGAGTCAGTCCACCACATCCATACCATTAGAGAAAGCTCCCTGTCACTCACCTGTTTGTCTTGCCAACAGTATTGAATTATGGTTGTTGAGTATGTGTGTGAGTGGACAAGCTAAGATCTATAGGCTGTTAACCTGCTTTCAGTTGTACAAATGGAGACAAACAAGTTCTTTTTTTTTCTTCTTTCATTTATTTCCATGTCTTTCTCTGACAAATACTCTCAAACACCCACATACGTTATGCACTCATACTCACACATTACAGCCACCAGGCCCCACCACAGCCCAGTTGCCATTGCCTGCACTGTCGTTGCTATGGAAACACCTGCATCTCTGGTAATCCTATGAATAGGATGCAATGAGCAGTGCTTCAGGGGTGGAAACAGCTGAACTTGGTGGGAGCAGGTGGAGACAGTAAACTGAACTGTGTCGCTGAAAAAGGACACTCCCATTCTACATTTTTTTCTAAATAATTGGTCTTTAAATTGCATTGTGCAACATTTCATGTAAAAATAAGTCTAGATAGATAGATATACAGATAGAATACACAAAAGTCGGCTTTAATCTTCTTACCTAACTGTTGGCAGGAGAGCGAATAAGTGTAGTGTTGTATATATATATATATATATATATAAATATAAAAGCCTTATACAGTTTGGAAATCCTAAAACTTTCAATATATGATGAAGATGACAAAGCCCTCCTCCCTCCCTCGATGTGTCTGCAGAACAGGCTGGGAGTGGAGGGAAAACCTAAATGCTAAGCATTGTCAGCTACTACAACCTCATCCCCAAAGATCAACTAGCTGTCCAAACATTTGTATTCTCATCAGAAAGTGACTAAATCATGTCTGGCACCACAAGACTCAATAGCTGCTAACACCTACACAGTAGGGCACTTAGTTGATAAAAATCACTGTTCCCGATTTTCAGTGTCAGATTACGTTAGTAGCATGACATGTGATAAGACAATATTCTTTGCAGGAACCGAAGCACTCTTGGTTGCTGTAGTTTAAGGCTAGATTTACATTGCTACGTTTTGGTTTAAAAGCTAATATCTAGATATGTTTACACCTCTCATTCCCACTTCTCTGGCGTCTAGTTTACTGGAGATTAGTTCTTCTACTGGAGCTAAAAACTTGTGTGTGCGTGGAGATTGCCTTTGGCTTAAAACCCCACCTAAAATCCAAACCATGGCAATGTAAATGTAGCCTAAATGGACCATTTATTCACTTTATCCTTCCAGACTGCAGGGACCATTTTAAGAATATAAATGATTGAATATGAGTGGATGCTGGTTTTTAACAGGACCATTTTCAGTTACCTTTTTAAATTTCTGCTTTAATTGAGATCCTATATACTCATGCATTACTGCATAGCAGAGGTCACCCTCCCTTTACTTTATGCTTGAATTTTTCTGAAATATATGACAGTGACTGTGCAATCAGCATTGGGTCCAGTGTGGGTTAACTGACTCGAGGCTCAGACTGTTATTATGTATGCATCCCAATCACTTAGACATGCTTTGTATAATTTTCTATTTTGCCTCCAGGGCCCTTAGTCCAACATTCACCATAAATTATGGCTGCCATTTAGAGTTTTGGGGCCCTATTTTAACAATCTAAGCACATGGCATGAAGTGCCTGGTGCAGGTGCATTTAGGGAGTGTATTAATCCACTTTTGATAGTTTTGCAAAAGGGTTGTACTTAGTTTCTTAATTAATCATAGGTGTGTTTTGGGCGTAAAATGCAATAAACCAATCAAAGCGTCATCTCCTATTTCCTTTAGAAGCCAGGCTCAATTGTACCTTGGCACATTGCTATTATGATGGTGGATTTGCTAGGCAGGAAGGAGAGAAATTCAGGAGAAGAAACTGATCTGCTCATGACACTTGTGTCGGGCTTTGCGCTGCGCCAGGTGCAAGATAGAGCCCTTTGAATCCTTTTCTCACTCAGAATGACTACGTTTTTGCTGATGAATATGTGTGGGTTTATTTAGTTCAGGAGTGAACTTCAAATCATCTTCTCATCAATATAATCCCTTTTTAAATGTGGTCAGGAAACTGCTTATCACCACAAAGGTTGAGGAAGTCTCATTTTAGTTTTGATTGACACGGTAACATTATTTTTTTATATTCTGAAAAGTAAGTTGTAAGTAAGTAAACCATCTACAATAATCCAAGAACAGTAACCAATTCATTTTCAGGATGATACTCAATGGACATAAGGGAAAAGCCCATATAAACACATTCACCCATTAAATACAAAAGCTGGGAGCTCTCAGATTGTTGCCATCAGGCCAAAAGTTTATGAAAATAAAAGTTCAATTCTCTTTCTTTTCATCTCTAAAATTATTCGAATGACACCCATAATAATTTGCTCAGTGTACAAGCAGAGACAAACAAAGCTGGGAGGACAGACTTGCAAATTAAAAGCATCCCACTGTAATTTACTGCCGTTGTTTTGCCTCCATCTGCCTTCGGAACAGGTCAATGGGCTTGTCAAAAGAATGAGAAGTGGCTGCTGTTAATGCACTGCTGCAGCTGTACTGTATCTCTGCGTGTCTCTTTGTTGTATTGACGCTGTTTGGCTGGGTTTACTAGCCTTAGTGTAATGTCCACTGTGACACGTCCTTATTTTTCTGCTTCCTGCTCGTGTTAATGAGCAAATCAGTGTGAACACGAAACAATCCACAATTAAAAAGAAAAAAAATTGACAATTTATTTCTTGGATTTAGTGCAAATGAACCTAACTACAGGTGTAAGAGCGACCTTAAAATGTGATTCTTGGAAAGAACGAGTTTGTGAAAGAAGAGGGGGAGAAGGAGAGGACGAGGAGACGGAGGACTGAAAGCCTGAGGAGAAGTAGTGACTGAAAAAGAGAAAAAAAGCACGTAGGAGACAGGAAGACGGGACGGTAAAGACGAGGAAAGAACAGTGATAAGGAAGAGAACATAGCGTGAGGAGGAGACTGAAGTACAGGCAAAGGATGCTCTTAAATCGAACTCTGAAATTTTGCTTACTCCGAGAACTGGTCAGGTATCAGCTGGCGATGACAGGCACTTATCTCTTTTGGGGCTGGGCTGTAAATGACAGTGCTTGCTATCAGCGGCACTCCCTAATGCCCATCATGATCTGTACTCACTGCTTGCTACCATGACACCAATCAACGACCCTGCTGAGCATCTGCTGATGAGTAAAAATGGCTTGAAGAGTCACAGAGGAAATGACGTTTATTCATCAACCTGAAAAAGTGAGTAGGCTCCAGATGCTATGTCCAGTTTTAGTGGGGGATTGCTATCAAACTCAACTGAACATTGTGCTGGGTCACAACAAAGCAGTGACACAGAGTGCTGTTATTTTCAAGGAGAAATTACATAACATCTGGGCCATATAAGTCAATGTGCTTAAGAACAGCATGGGTATATTTTTTTACCTGCGCCCGGCAGCATAAGTCATCACGTCACGCTGTCAGTCGTCAGTAAGCTACCAAAACATTCAAAGAGCTTTCCTACTACAACAACCATGAGCCTGTATTACTGTAAGATTAGCTCATTTAATAAAGCAGATGTGTGCTTTCATCCCAAATTACAATCTCATTTCAGACATTTTGAAACCTGGATTTAGCTTTAGTATTTCTAACTTTTGTAGTTAATGGAACCAAGAAATCTCACTTTGAAAAAAGAATTCAAGGCAACTGAAGAAATTATCATTTCTACCTTAGAATACCTTAAGTACTTTGTGATGATTCCAATATCGTGGGACTACATTGCCACTCAAGTGTCACATTTATAATACAGACACAAACTGCATCCACATTGTTAAAATGTAAGGTCTTTTCAAATGTACACCATATCTCATATGGATTGTGGGTTGGGGATGCTTTAGCTGACTCAACAGAAGAATTGGCCAAAAGAAAAACAACAGAGCATATACCGAAACTGGACTGTGATTTCTAACTTTGGACAGTTTTTAATGCAACAGAGTGCAGCAGCGAGGCACCTCTGATTGATTTCAGGGGAATTGCTCCGTCTGTGCCTGGCGCCTCATGGTGGACGTGGAGCCTGCAGGTTAGGGAGATTAACTTTGCCACAATTCTTTTCAGAACGTTTTTTCGTCCTTAATAAGTAGTCCCTGTACGCCCCTGCTCTGGGCTCTATCCTGGGCTGGTGTTTGAACCAGAGTGCAGCACTGATGCATTGCCTCCAACTGCAGGCTGCTGCCTTCACTGATATCACGCCAGTATAACCTAAAAGCTGACATGAATGACATTGTTACAATTGTGCAAAGGAAGAATACCGCGTCCTGTGCCAGCATTGGTAATAGCTACCACATAGCTAGCCCTTCAGAAAATCAATACAAAGCTTTGTAAAGAGAGGCCCTTGGATATTTCCATGGGCCAAATGGTGTTTTCTCCCTGTTGCCACAACCCTCCCAATTTTAAACAGCCCAAGGTGTTTTTGTGTACATTTCCCTGGATTTGAGATACACTGTTAGAGGAGAAAAGAGTGATGGACACAAGGGAAAAACAATGCCAGCAAGAACAAAGAAGAGATTAGACCCAGGATTGCAATGGCAGGCTCTTGGGAGATAAGGCGCAAAGAAAAGGCATATTCCTTTTTTTGTGGTTTGTGTTTCTGGGTCCTTTTCTTTGAATCTGCCTAATTAAATCAGCTTTGTTTCAGAATAATGTCTGGTCCAACAGGAGTGAAAATGCATATGGAACTGGAATGCACTCTGTGTGTTTACTTTGTGCTATTTCCAAGTGTTTGGGGGGAAAAAAGGGACGACTGTTGTACTTGGCACAGGTAGTTAAGTGCTTGAGTTATAGTGTTTATGGCTTCCTGTCGTCCTCCACTGCAAATTACGCAGTTATGCTGGAGATGTGGTAGGTCGGAACTGGGGATACAGTGTGTTATCTCAACAGCATATCAGACTGATTTCAGCATTCAAATATGTTGCTTCCACTTTAGCATTTCATTTTTGTCTGTTTTAACATTCCCACTTCATTTCACATTCAGCTCCATTCATAGCTAGAAACAAAAGAAGTAGGGGATTTTTTTTTTGTCTCGCTCCGTGATCTGTGACAGATGTAGAGCTCTATGTAGAATGAATAAAGAAAAGAGCAGCAGGGAGACTGTAAGAGTGCACAGAATGAGTCCCCGGAGTCTTCTGACTTCGTACTTTAGAGGACGGTTAATCGTGTTCACTGAGTCTGATGTGGCTGACGCTGTATGTGGTTTCTTTAATTGAATGGTGTACCCATTAAGTCCTTATCTTCAAAAAAGAGCTAATATCAAAAGCCCCAGATGAATAACACCATTCACACATGCATTGAATATCACCCAAACAGCAGCATCAGAAAAATAGCCGAGTCTGATAAATTAATCTCTGCAGTTTTGGAGCTTGAAAAATACCACTGCGACAGCAACACAGGCAGAAGAGCAGCTTTGATTGTTTTCAAAGGCAGCAAGGCTGATGGCTGATTCCTAATGGTTGTGGAGGGGCTTGGGGGGTTAGGGAGATTAACTTCAAACCTTCCCAGAATTTATTTAAGAATGTTTCACTTCTTAATAAGAGGGATGCCTTAAAAACAAGCGCTTTTTCCGCTCTGTCCTGGGGTTTCATGTAGAGTGTAGTAGCTACTCGTCTGAAGTAAAAGGCACATTGCCCACGATTATTGCCCAGGAGTCCTGGCTCTCTGTTTTCTTGTTTTTTTGTAGAAGAGTTAATCTTGTTCTATCACATTTGATGTAGTCTCGCAATTTCAGACCTTGCTCCACAGCGTTGTGGACGGTCTGGCTAGTCCACACAGCATTTCCGGGATGGGAGAGAAGCGTGCTCTGGTTTGGTTTAAACCAATCACAATTGTCTTAAGCATGGCCAAGAGCCGGACGGAGCCACAGTGCCGCTGCAAAATAGCCTTGGGAAGGAACTTGTTTTGGTGGAACATGTTCAAGTTCAAAAGTTGTTTTAGTCGCGCAACAGAACACTTAGATTGGACAGATAGTCTAGCTAGCTGTCTGGATTTACCCTGCAGAAATTTAACCATAGTCCTCAGAAATCCAACAAAAGTTAAGTACATCCAAAGGAATTTCCGGCAGCACCTGCGACTGCCTCTAGCAAATCAATGTGGGTTTCTTCAATGCAGTGTACTTATTTTACTGAGCACTTTCTTTAAAAAATAATCAAAACCAAGGGTATTTTATTCACATCCCTTTAAGATCCCGTATAGCAGCATCACAAGTGCTCATAGAAGACAAAATTCTTACCTTGTAGAGTGACGATGCAACACAAGGATGGTTTAGAAATCACCAGGCAGCAGCAGTGCGGAAGCAGGGACAGGAAGAGAGAGGAAAAAAAGAGAGGGAGACTGTAAATTTATTGCCCGAAAATATTTCATCATTGTATACAGAGCTAACCTAAATCGTTTGGTGTGTCTGCAATTGTTTTTCAGAGATGAATGGGTAACTTGAGGTGCAGTGACAAAGGAAACCCACATACCAAAAAATGAGACAGCACAACACACAATGTGTATTCATTATAGTGAAGCCACAGGAGAGCGAAGGTCCAGACGTCAGCTTGGTGGTTTTATTTAAGATCGTTAAAACAAAGAAAGCCCTCCCCAGTGGTAAGATGGTGAAGCAATATGGTGCCGGGCCTAAAGCAAAGCTGGGAATTGTGAACCTGCTTAAGTCAATCACATTGGGTATTAGGGTTTCTCATATCCGGCTAATCATTTGAATTGGGAAAGTGGGAATAAGAAGCTACAGGGAGAAGATGGCTCAGTTATCAACTGACGGACAGGTACTGACTGACTTGTCTGATGTGGTTATTCATAGGATGGTTAAAAAAAGTATGTGAAAATTGTTTTTTAAACCATCCAATAAAGACTTTTTACTACTGTAATTTTAGACTGATCTCATTAAATGGCATATGTATGACACGCCAATTCGTATGCCATTATTGGCGTGTTATCAAGATGCATACATACTTTTTAGCGTGTATAGCAACGCCGTTTGGCCTCCATTGACTTACATTACTTGCGATTGCGTGTGAATTTACGCCGTAGTGAGTAGTATGAAAAAGCTACAATCCGCATAGGGAGGTTGGGGTGGGTGTGGTGGATGGGTAAAACACATGGCTTTCACACAGGGGTGCGGGGATTGTGTCCCGCGTGTCACGTTTCCTAAACTCAACCGTTGCTTGCTTCTTTTACTACAGCCAACCCGGTTGTTCTTTTCCTAAACCCAACCCCGTCCTTTTCTTAAATTCAACCATAGCTTTCTGGTTGCAAAAACATATTCTTCTCGCGATAAAACGGCAAGGGAAATAAATACAGATTCAGCAACTGCATTGCTTATTTGTCACTTAAAATCAATTGTATTCAGAAACGTATTTCAGCGAACTGTTTTCATAAAAAAAAAAAAAAAGGATTGTTTTCCAAACAAGCTGCCATTATGGTTGGTTCTGAAATCCGGGAGCCCCACATGTAGCGTTCGTCCAATGAGGTGCAGCCATCGAGGTTGTAGGAAGGTGAAGCCTGTTTTCTTTGCTAGTCAGTAGTCACAGTGGAGAGCCAACTAGGGTGCAATGCTGGGAAGCAGGGTGATCCCTGCCTTGGAAAAGGCCTATATGGGCACTGTGTGTATCTTTCCTCCACCAGACAGCAGCAGTAGAGTCTCTCCTTTTCGCCATGTTTATATATGTAGGAAAAGAGAGCACTCTTTCATCCTGTTGGTGAACGGAGACACACATGCTAGACTTTCTGCGTCCCAGACGTTAGATCGCTGATCTTTAATTATCTCACACTACAAGAGGTAAATTCCGACCTTTATTATGTGGAATGACTTTGAACATTTTTTTCTGCGAGGTGTCTTTCGCGTCAAAATCGGGCTGAGTTTGTGTGGTCTGATCCGGGCATTACGTTTTAAAAAGAAAAAAACTATAATGAAAAAGAAAGATTAATAACAATGAACACCATTAGAAAAACAGCATTGCCTTTCACAGATATTTTGATGGAAATTCACATGCAAAAAATAAAAAAACAAAAATCGAGGATTAAGCACCATTGGTGGAGGTCTGCACTCTCGACATAACCTTGCATCATTTTGGCTTCATGGTCTGGCAAAGTCCTGATCTCAAAAAATGGGCCTTTAAATACCTTCCATCTGACTGGGTTTTAATTTAATGCAAATAGAAGCAACAATCCACATTTCTCAGTTTATTTCGAAACACAGCTTTAACATTGCCTCTGAATATACAAAGTCTATCCAAACACAACCAAAGCATCACAAACAAAAAATAAGAAAACCGATAACAGAGAGGGTAATTTATTTGCAGCTGATAAATAGACGTACCAAGCCCACCAGATGTAACGGAAAAGAACAAATGAAGAGAAAAGGTTACTCAAACATTTGGCCCTCTGAGAAACTTTAAATCCAACTTTTTTTCTGTAGGAGTATGTTTTGTGAATCCTGAGGCAACCTCATTTGTTTCTGTAAAAGCAAAGCTATTTTTTTTTTTTCTCTAAAAAAACAATTGTGGAGTAGCACCTGTTTTGGAGCAAATATGAGCACCTAAGATACTGCACACACTTCACACCTCTCTTTTCAGATGAGCAGCGGATCTTGACAGTGAGATTTAGTGCGAGCAGAAACAGCATACTGTGTGTCAAACTATGAGAGTAAACACGCTCAGTGGGGGGGGGGGGAAACAACAGGGTAGTCAAGACAAAGGAAACTTGAAGCCCTGTATAGTGGACGCCTGGAGGTCGGAGAGGAAGGCTGCTGGTTTGAAACCCTGGATGGCCTGGAAGACATTGGCTGGGAAAAAGAATGAGTACCACTCTACTCTCCTTCAAGCAACAGCTACTCATGTTCTTTTTCATCGAGGTTCACTTTTATTACAACATGGGTCTTAGTCTCAATGCTTTCATCATTTAGATCAGATTTGATAACATTGTATACACCAAATGAATTGCTCATATCTGACAAAAAGATAATCGCTACAGTGAAGTCCCACATGGCAAGAAATGATGATCAGACAGGTTGTTAACAAGCCAAGAGTTAATTATCTAGATTACTTTATTTGAAAGTAAAACCGAAAGAGCAACAAGCCCTCCAAACCAAATGAAATATAACAACTCAGGTTAGCATTTTGTCACTTCCCCTTCCTGTTTACCTCTGTAAAATTTTTTTCTCGCACTCATCGATCAATCATCTATTTGCCTAATCTTCAGTGTCCCCAGAGTCTATTCTCAACTTGGCAAAAAAACTACACTTTTGTACTATGCACCCTGGGCTTGGAATACTTTCAAGATAAACGAGGCCTACATTAAGAAATGTATCAGGCATTCATATTAGGCATTCAAATGCCACATTCCAAAAATATTTCTTGAAAAATGTAAATGATTTGAATACTCAGCCTTATCTCTTTCGTGCCTCTCAGGTCTAGTCTACCTTATGCTCTATTCTGGCCAGAAAAAGAAAAACTATTTCAAAAGACTTCAGAGCACTACAGAAATGATTCTTATGACTGAATGTTTTTCTGCTCTGCCATGGCTATAGTTAAGGGTTGGTTAGTTTTAGGCACCAATACTACTTGGTTAAAGCTAGAGAACCATTGCTGTTATCAGAGATGGGAAGTACAAATACTTTGTTACTGTACTCAAGTAGATTTTTCAGATATTTTTTACTTTACTATTTATTTTTGTGGCGACTTTTTACTTTTACTCCTTACATTTTAACACAACTATCGGTACTTTCTACTCCTTACATTTTACAAAATTGGCTCGTTACTTTAGTTTTGTACAGAAGGTCACCTATCAGGTGTGATTGTGGGTGCATGTTGGAGAATAGCACGGACACGCGCCTCACACAGCGAGCGGGCGCGCACGCTACATGGAGAGACTAGCCGACCGGAGGATAATCAGCTGAGATTGTGTGTGTGACTCCTTGAGAACTGTAAGTCGTATAACTTACAGTATGTTGTCAGTTCATTTAAGCCTGTTGTTTTATTGGCAAATTTAAAGTTAGCTAGTGATGTTGTTGTTTGTGTTCTTCACTTGTTAGCTAGGTCACACCTGGCTGTTGATTCATAATGGAGATTGTTGAATGCCCTGTAATTAATAGTGGGTTTATTGTTATTTATTAGCATATGATTCCTTTGCATTGTGTATGCAGCCTTTACAATGTTATTTGTTTTATTACCACAAAAAAACACATAGCCATTGCAGAGCCATGCCCATGTTTGTCCTGTTGCATGATTGTAATAAAGCATCAAAAGAGAGAAGTTGTCTCTTTTTGTCTCTTGGAAACCAGAATCCGCTTTAAATACAGTCCTAATCTAGTCCTCACTAACAAGTTTAATAAAGTTTAATACCGAATTTGGATGGTAATATACAGACTTCTCACAGAATCACAATTGAATTCATATCTTGCTACTCAGAATCTTATTAACCTGGAGTCCCAGTCTCTGTTAAAATAATCATATGTGATGTTTTAGATCTACTGGCAGACTAGCCAATGACATATAAAGAGCCTTTTTTCCATGTCCACTGGAGTTTCTCAGTGTGCTCTCTAGTAACGTGTGTGGTCCAGGTAGCTTTGCCATTTGCAAGGCTACTTTTACTTTTATACTTTAAGTACATTTCCAAGCCTGTATGTTGTTACTTTTACTTGAGTGAAGAAATTAAATCAGTAGTTTTACTTTTGCCAGAGTATTTTTTAACTCAATTATCTGTACTTCAACTTGAGTATGGTAAGTGAGTACTCTTGCCATCTCTGGTGGTTATGGTTAAAATATAATACATCCATCAACTGCAGGTAGTAAACAGTATATACAAAGAGCGTGTATACTGGTGGTAAAGTCACATGCTTTGCTGACCCATCCATCCACCTCAACCATCTCCCAAAGACTCTTTGACCACATCACTATTACTTCACCTCTATCCTGAAAGACAACATGGATGTGAGCAACTTTGTGGTTGTTGCAGGACTAGCACAGTGGATAAATGCCGGATAAAGCTTTATTACACTACATACCTATGTGAAAACAACTTGGATGTCAACTGGGAACTTATGCTAGATGAGATGTGCACTCAATGCATGTCTGGACAATAAAGGTGCATAAGGGATAGGGAAAGATTGTCAGGATTTAAAGACAGAAGACTGGAAAGTGAAGGGAAACACTGAAACAACCACTGCAGGCAGTCTGTCTCTAATACAGCAAATTAGCACTGATGAATAATCCATTGTCAGCAGCTCCTTTGCATGCTCTGGGCTACAGTTATTATGAATGCAGACATCTTAAAACATATTAAGCAGCGTTCTGAAAGACTCAGTATTTCAGTCCTCGAGGTTGACCATGTGTTCAATGTCACCTTCATAAATGCCAATCGGCATTATAAAAAGGAAAATAAATTATGTCCTATGTCACCAGACCTTTTGTCTGCGAGTTTACAGCCCCTTTTACTGTCCAAAGACTTCAGAGCCAGACCAACAGCCAACATTGCATAATAAAATCAGCCTGCTGATATTGTTCTTGCTCTGGTTAATGTAAGTGGTACGCCTCTGGATCATTGTGGCAAGACTTGCTGCTGACAATCAAGAAAAAAAACAATTCACCATGTGACCCCAACATTGCATATTTTGGTTTATTGTCCAGTTTGAGTTTCATCAGCGTTTGTACATTTTGCATTTGGTTTTATTGGTAGAGGTGTTGCATGTTTTAACAGTTATTAATTTAGATTAGATTCAACTTTATTGTCATTACACATGTACAGGTACAAGGCAATGAAATGCAGTTTTGGTCTAACCAGAAGTGCAATAGTAGCAAGTGCAGGATATACAATGGTTCCATAAGTGCAGGACATGGATATGCATGAGTTTTGTGGATTTGCTTGTTTTGTTAATTGCTGCGGACAATAGCTGTGTTCAAAACGTTCCCTATCACGGAAACAGACTATATAGTGCGTTTGTCATTTTGTAGTGCCGCTCGAATTTCATTTCAATCACTATAGTCCACAATACAATACCCACAATACACAGCTAATTTTAATGCACATTCGATGTACCCTACATTTTACTCCCGTATACCACAATGCAAAGTTGAAGAAAGAGTTATCTAGCTGATGTGATCTTACCGAGCTACTGAGCATGTGCAACTCCCAACAAAGATAGTATAAAAATGAGATGTCTCACTCTGTAGCTAAATAAAGTGAGATGCCTCACTCTGTTGTTAAAACAAAGACCCAAACACACAGGGTGAAAAGAGGATCTGCAGCAATGTGCAGTACAACAAAAATATGGTGTTTTTTGAAAATGAAACCATGTAAACCTATTCTGGTACAACCTCAAAATACAATTGATGAATGAACCTGAAAATGAGCATAATATGGGTGTTTTAAGAGTCATTCTGTGGAGCTTCAATTTTCTAACAGCGGGAATACTTTTTTAGTAAAGAAGGACCTCACACTACCGTGTGACACAAACCTGTGCTAGCAGAGAAATATGAAGAGAACCCAGCCAACACGCACAACCCACAGAGCTGGCACAAAGCCTTCCCAGTCAAAGCAGTCAACACAGTGTGTGACTGTCTCTTTAAAGTCAATGAGGCAATTTATAGTGTTACATCTTTGTCCTGTTTGCTATTGACCCATTACATCAGGAAAACAGATGGCACAGTGTGAAAATGTGAAAGATAAGTGAATGTTTCATGTCATACTGTAGGATAAAACAAGCTGATTTTAGATGTTATCACTCCATTTAATTGGTGTTTTCAGTGGTCATCAGCCTCATAGATATAGGTTAAAAGGGGCCTGCAACACCTAGTAGATTCCAAAGGCTATTATCATCTATTCACGTGACTTTGGATAAAGAACAAAAAGCGTTTCCAGTCAACCTAAAATAGAGATGGAAAATTTGGAAATGCTGCTGACCCCGTAGTTTTAAGTTTGAATTCCAGGATTGTGTTGTAGTGTGGACGGGCAGAAACGGAGAGATGTAGAAATGACGATGCAGATACCAATGTCCGTCAGTCTTATTGTTTATTAAGGCTTCCATACCTTTCAGTAACAGTTTACATTTTTCCATCTCCATTTTAGGGTGCTTGGAAATGCCAGAGTAGTGCGTTAACCTAGCAAAAGATACAAGTTTTTAAACAAAAACGTATTAGTTTGGAGGTCGCCTTAGAAGCAGCTGTGCCAGAAATCACTACCTCCATTGACACAGTTTGCCAGAGCATTATAATGAATGAAAATGATAATGCCGTTGAAGCATCAGCCTTTAATCGTGTAAAGAACATTGCAAGTCTTGTTTCCAAACATGGTCTCTAGAAGTAATTCCATGCATTTAGCTTGATAATTATACTATTTTATCATTGGCAACTACAAGTTGTCCAAGCCACTGCTACAGGTTGGCATATCACTTTTCTTTTTTTAGGTTTCAGAGGTATGAACTGAATTCAACTTTTTCTTATCTTTTTGTATTTGCAAATTCTGTTCCATTGTTGTTTTATTCTATGTCACATTGACTTTTTGATCTTTGCCTAACTACATTCATAGAACCTTGCACACTTGATTATGTATCTTTAGGGCATACTGATTCTGCCTTCAATGCTCTGTAAAGCACTTTGGGTCAACTGTTTGTTTAAATGTACAAATAAAATGACTTGACTACTGTGTGAGGACCATATTTCATATAGTATTATGTACATGTATTTTATATCCAATTTGCATTCACTTCAAACTGCCTCTTTGAATGAAATACACAATGAATGACATCACTTTATGCATTTGAGCTTCTTCAGGTTTTTAGTTTAGTTTTGTATCTATGCTATGGAACCGTTTATCTTGGCTACACACCCGAAGCCATGTTTTAAGAGCACTTTTCAAATTATTACTCTCCTGGAACTGTTTTTGTTTTCTGAGACACACAAAAAAAAAAAAAAAAGCAGCTTGGTTTAGCGGTTGTTTTCCCCGTACCAAAATCTTACTGCACTTTAAAATCATGAAACATTATTGTGTTCAAAAGATAATAACAGGAAAAAAAAAACTGTGAGAATATAAATTAAAACCTGGCTGAACATATATATAATGGCGAGCATTAGGTTTCAAAATTCCATAACAGTGACTGAGTTCATATGTCGGTGTCCTTTTGCCATTGCACATTTAGAGGCAGTCACACAACTAAAGCTAAGTACAGTTCTGGCCTTCGGGAATCTGTTTCAAACCAAAATGTCACACTGAATCTGTCAACTTTTAACCACACACTGAGACAATGGAAAAAGGGAGGCCAGTCAGAGCACAGTGGTCAGTTAGCGGAAAATGACCTACATGTGAATCACAAGGAGAAAAAAAAGGCATCATTATGGAAGCTATTCAGTGCCAAAATTACGAACTTTTCAAAAAGACAAAGGAAATACAAAGAAAGAGTGCAAAATTAGTTTTTAATAAAACCAGGAAAGTCAAAAACTTTCACCCATTGACAGACATGTATTTCTTTTCATGAAAAACATGAAAAATAGCCCATTGGATCATCTATCACATACAACATCCATTTTTGTGTACGTTATTGACAATTACTTTACATAACAAACATGTGTCCCTATATCACTTTTAAATCAATTATGTTTATGTAAAAAAGGACACAAACTATGTTATGTTTCTTCTGTTATAATACATATGCATATACAATACACTGAATAATTAGGCTATTATGTTACTCTTTACTAAATTATTTCCTATTCATGCTCTAACACACAAACAGACTCAAGTGATATATGATTAGTAAACATCCTGAGTGAATCACTGAATTATGTAACCAGAATCACCGCCATATTTCACATTTACACACAACAAATGTGTATGCGCACACAGATCTCAACATCTCACACATACATGCAGATGGCAGTTAGTGCAGTGACCTTGGAAACAAGCAGGCGATCCATTTGGAAAAGTGGGAAAGTGCTTTATCACTGCTTGAGCTCTGGACGTGACAAACTCGCTGTCTGCCAGCGGCTGGAGGAGGGCAATTGATTTTGCAAGAGAGTAAACAAAATCTGACAATTTAATTTTTTGTACACGAATGCAACCCTTGCACTCTTACCCTGATATATCAATAAAATGAAGCCGGGGAAAAAGGTTGAATAATTAAATGATAATTAGGAATCAACATTCGGATCATTAAATCTACTGTTTCCATCTCAATATTTTGTTCAGACACCACTTTCAACAAAAGTAACAGCCAATACCTCAACTATGTTAAAAGTTGCAACTTGTTTGGCAACCCCACAGCCAAACACTTTGTTTGTAAATCATACACAATTCATACCATATGTAGCTCTGGTCAGTGTGACCCAAAGCTATCAGCCTTAAGCTATCATCCCACATTCTGTGGGGAAATCACTTAAGGCCCCACGATACAACATTATCACAATATTTATTTCACGATACAATAGTTATTTTAAACATATTTTGATATTCTGTGATATATTGCAATTTTATTAGTATTTTCCAACTTCAAATGATGTCCCCAAAAGAAAACGTCAACATTTATTTTTATCTAAAAAAAAGATACATTTCTCAGTTTGACAAAAACACTTAACTGCACCATCTAGTGGACTTAAAAAACAATTGATTTTATTATTCTAGTACCAAAACGTTACATTCTCACGTGGAATTAACGTTTGAAAAAAATCGATACATGACGCCAGTGTATTGATACAGTATTGCCATGGAAAAATATTGCGATACTATGCTGTATTGATTCCCCCCCCCATCCCTACTGACAATGTGTTAGTTGATGTGCTGACTGAACAGTGAGCATGAACAACATGAGAATCAATGACTCATGGACACACTGCGAGCTAAACACAGAGGGACAGAACAATAATAAGCAGTCATCAGGGAAATTAAGGGTTTATCTGGCATTTAAAGGTGGTGTTAAAGGCCATTTATGACAGCATTTTTAAAATAAATACAGATAGTATGTGTTTTTACTTATTTATTTTTGAGACAATTCAGGTGAAAATGGGTGTAGTCTGCCAGTCATGTCAGCGGGCTCATGTCAGTCCGGGCGGATGGATATCTGCAGTAATTGCTCTAATAGGACGTAGAGGCAAGAGAGACAGTGTAGCCAAAAATGACTTACTGCCAATGTTGGTAATAAGCATACACCTCCAAATGGAACTGCAGCCTTTAACATTTTTGAGTTTTTGAGTTGTATATTTAAGCTTACTCAGTTTGAAGTAAAGTTCCATAAACCCTAAGCTCAACCTGTTCTCCCAGCCAAGAGCTCATGGAATTGAACAAATGATGATGAAAACAGCTGTGTTGCTGATGTAAGACAAAAGTGAGATGTAGATAGATTCATCAGTAAAGGGAATCTAGTGAATTTTTGGAATTTATCTGGCAATGTTTATAATGCAACAATAACTCCATATTTGGGTCACTATTTAGTATGTGAGCATAATATGTGAGGCATATAATGCTTGCTCTACTTAGCAAGTAAAACATTCACTTCCTTTGCTTGTGAACATTTGCATGATGATCAAATCACTATACAGGAAGCAAAAACAAACAGGAAGTATGACGATACATTGGTGGAGTTTTTGGAATCAACTTGGCCGGTTTAATGCAAAGGTATTATATAACTGTCATATTGCAGTACTACAAACAACACACATCATGCTTGACACCATTAGGACATACTATTGTAAGTATTATTTGAAAGGCGATAATTGCATGAATAAGTGTATTTATGAGCAAATTACAGTAGTCTTTGCCACTTCAGTGAGACAGTTAAGTGTTGAAAGCCTTGCTCTAGGACGCTTGAGTCAGTCAGTGGGGAAAAGACAGTAACTGAAGAGAGAGGGTTAGTTATTGACTTTCTCCAGTCAGTATGATGATTGCTGAATCTGTAACCTCCAGGCCACAACTTCATCTCCATAGCCTCTAGATTTATTTCCTCATCAGGTGTACATTTTCCTCAAAGAACTGCTTGAGTGCTTCTTCATATGTAACTTTCCAGAATAGCAGGTCTCTTGCTGAGCAGCCTCTGATGACTATCACATTTTCAAGTCATTATGGGCAGCACACAATATGTGTCTCCTTCAATTATTTCGACTGCTTAACAGCAGACTGCACTCGCTGCGTTGTTCTGTCACCCTCAAAAAGTCAAACTCCTAGACTTGGAGCTCACCAGATTGTTTTCTTCTTGTGCTGGCACACAGCACAGCAAGTGAACTGGCACTGAGCCGAAAATGCAGGAAAGGGCTACAGCTGAAAATAATCCCTCTCTATCCGCCATTCTTTAAGTGGGTAAAGGGTAAGCGAACAGCCACACTGATGTAAACTGACGCTCTGACTGAAGCACTATTAATCCAGATGTTGAATTAATTCCACTCCATTCTGTATGCAGCTGATAGTTCTTTTAAGTCATAATACCCTGAATTATTCACATTTCCCTTCTGAAGAGTAATTTCTCTCTGAATTATTGAATTACACAATTCTACCACAGTCTGCCTGATTGGCCTGATCACACAGCAACTGTGCTTTCAACATCTCACACATTACTTTGTCTTTTATATACAGTATATAATTGGTACAACCACATTTAATTCCCTTTGAATTTCTGCCATCATGAATCATAGAATGTGTCATTATTAAGATCAAGGAAATATGGCACTTTAGTTTTGCCATGTCATTTTTCAATATGTTCACCTACTGTATGTGGCTTTTTACTGTAGCTGTCACCACCAGACATTATACTCAAGTATGTATTACTGCTATTTTGACTTTCTCACTCTTTAAAAGTGAATGCAATGACTAATATTTCCAAGAACAGAAACCACCACTGCAACTGTGGAGTACATTTTCTCAGGAGCACACTGCTCACAGATGTGACACTGCTGGGACATTTCTCAAAACCAAATGTGGCACTTCTGGTATGACTTTGTTCTTTTTTTAAGGTGTACTAGGCTAAGCCTACTGCATTGTGCCCAGGTACAGTATAGTAACTCAAACGCAAAACTATTTTCTTAGAATGATTTTTTTTTTTTATAAATTTGGCATGATTTAACATTTAATGGATGCTAATATTTATGGTAACTCCCGGGGAGTTCCTGTAGAGCCATCATTTCACAAAAATTCTGCACCAGTAATACACACCTTCATACTACACAGAGAATTTTTTCCTCGGGACAATCGCTCAACTTTGCACACAATATACTGTATATTCCAGTTAAAGAGGAACATTTGTATGAAATCTGATAATTTAACTATTATGGTCTTTCCTCTGGCACAATGCTTCACCAAGACAAGCAAAATCCTCGGTGTTTGTTCACTTTCATGTACAGGGATTTGGAGAATAGGTCTGGTTTTTTAAAAGCCACTTGGCCTTATTGTGGCATGATAAACCTCCAACAAGGAAAACTGCCAGAACTAAACTAACCTGAGCAACTTACTCTTACTGGTCTGCGAGCCAAAAACCTAATTCTCTTTCTGGCATTTCATGCCAAATAACCTTGATAAGCATCCACATAAATTGTTTACAAATTGATGTTGCGCATACATCATTATACCTCATTAATACTCAAATACCATGCCCCACCACAGAGGCTCGATGGTGTCCTGCTACTCAGCCTTGTTTCGGATTTCTCATAGGGATGATGGGATGGGTGAATGGGAGTTGGGAAGGGTACTTATGTTAGAACGGTCGCCTGTCAGTCTAAAGGTTAGTGGTTTGATCCCTGGCCCTGCAGATCCATGTCTTGGGCAAGACACTGAACCCTGAGTTGTGCCATTGGTGTGTAAATGTGTGTGAGTGTTTATATGATGAGCAGGTGGCACCTTGTACGGCAGCCTCGGCCACAGTGTATGAATGTGTGTAAATGGTGAATGGTTCCTGTACTATGTAAAAGCGCTGAGTAGTCAGTGAGACTAGAAAGAGACTATAAAAGCGCAATACATATGTACAGTCCATATACATTTCACAAATACATTAAAACCCCTTGTCTGCTAAATTAGATGAATACAAATTAGATAACATTAAAAGGCATGGCTCAAGAGAAACCACTACTAGTAGCTTAAACTTAATTGATAAAAATAAAAAAAATCCAAGGTCCAGACAGAGCTTGCCAGGATGTTTGACTGACAGGTGACCTTTGGGAATTGCAGTAGAGAAACAGCAATGAACATATAGCCCCAAAGATGAATGAAAGGATTATAGTTAACATGTCTGCAATAAGTGCCTCCCTCCTGGAAATATCAGCTAAAGAAAATAAAACTAAGATTGAGGCAGCTCTGAAGTATTGATTTTGCCGTTCTAAAGGTTGGTTGATTAGCTTCATACATTTCAACATGGAGTACGTGGCTTTGTATTGGTTGCATGTCGGTGGGAGAAAAAGACATGACATTCTGTCAGAAAATGTTGAGGAGGAAAGGACTGGGGCTAAAAAAGCCTTGCATTTGTTTCACAGAGTGCTTGGCTTCCAGCAGCTCTCCAACATCGCTGTCATGAATATGAATGCTGCTTAACCCCTGGGAGGAAAGCTGTCATGTCAGACAACTGCAGCATTGGCAAATTTCTCCAGACAGATCCCAGAGCCAGCCTTTACAACAGCGTGTCCAGCACAGGTGACTCAGTCTGTCTGCACTTCACCACGCAAATGCATTTTTTTTTTCTTTCAGTAAACAGTATTTTTATTTTCTCAACCTTGTGAGAAAGTGATAATACAGTCTGGGACAGTAGCCAATAAGGTCTTAAGTGAAAAAAAGTAGCCTGAGCATTACAGATGGATCATTGGAAAGACATGACCGTATAATCCTTCTCTTATCATTTACCACAAAAATAAGACACAAAGCACATTTTAAGGGCATTGCTTGGAAAGACATGAGGGAATGGGAACAAAATGAATGCACATCAGCTGTGGCCAGCACAAACTGAGGCAAAAACATGTTGCCGCGAGTTGGGAATGTGTCAAAAAAATAAATTTAGAATTAAAATGAAACCTTATCGATCTTCATGAAGGGAACAATCGTGTAAAGAAACATCCTTTTAAATATTCTCTTTGTTACTCCATTGTTTAAGTGGTCAATAGATCAGTTGGTCTTTGTTAATATGACAGTCCACTTTTGAGTTACTTCATTTTCATGTTACTTAAGTATTCATAGTTGGGTTTTTTTCCAGTGCAACCTGTCAAAATGCAAATCACTAGCTAAGTTTTTATCAACTTGTCAATCGAATTATCTGAAGTTCAGTTAAAAAAAAAAAACTCATGCGAATAAAGCTAGCGAAAGTGTGTTTCCATCCAACGGCTTTAAAGCGAATAAAAAACGTCATGGCATAATGACGTCACATGCTGTTTTGAAATCAAATTGGTATATCAAACTGATTTTAGACATTTTAAGGTGTTTCCATTCATTTTCGCACTGAATCGACAATGACAACATTTGCAAGTTTTTCTAGACAAAATGGATCGCGCCATCTACCAACACAAACAGAGCGGAAATACTGGGCAGATATGAACTAAAACATTCATTTTGTGGCAGGTTGCAACCATAAAATGACCGAAAACTGAAATCACAATTCATTATTTATTCGGCAAATGACGTTTCCATCAGCGTTTATCCCATAAGCTGTATATCGATCAAGATAAAATCCAAATGTATTTCCTTTGAGTCGTTATTCATGAAATTCCATCAAATTTTACGTTTTCCGTAAGGCATTTTTCATTTCATATCACTTAATTTGGATGAATACGTGTGGATGGAAACAAAGCTATAGACTTTATTGAAGCAAAAAAAAGATGTTCCACTTGTGGCTCTATACTTGGCTGCAGCCTGTCAACTGATGCCAGTTGAGTGATGGTGTAAAACGAATAGTAATACAAGAAAGCTAACATAGATTCAGGTAGAGCTGTACATTTTTATAGAGCTGGAAATTTGTCTTTTTTCTAAAATGGAGCTTCCCTGTCACAAACCATGCCAAAAGCGAGGTCTGGAGGACAGACCTTAATGTCAGGCACAGCGGAAAGAAATGATGTTAGTCAGCAAGCTCAGTCAAGGCACACCTGTGATTCACAGAAAGGTACACCTGCCACAATGCTGGTGCCTCAAAGGGGTTTCTGGGACAGTTTACAGTGACAAGCCTAAAGCAACATGTTCCCTCAGCTGACGCTTTATGCCGACTGGCGAAGACGGCGCTCGTCTCACACAGCATTGAAATACCAAAGGAACAATGTGTGGACAGATTCTCGGGTCTTGAGAGGCAATCATGAGAGGCTCCTTTAGCTGGCAGGCCTTGTGGAGTCAATGCTTTGCTCTGTCGGGGATAATTAGGAACACATGTTGACTGATCACACACAAATCCATGTTGAATATCCTCAAATGTTTGGATGCATTTCATTTTTAATAACTAAGTGTAATGACAGGTGAGATCATTTTTGTGAGGTTGGTTTTGGACTTGAGAGTATAAGATATTACGTAACTAATGCTAAATCACCAGGATAAAGAGAAAGGAACAAAGTGAGAAAGTGAAATCACAAGTGAGCAGCATAATAGCGGACAGAAAAGCTAATACGAGTCTTAAAAAAGTATAATATAGTATGTTAAAATAGCTAGTATATCAAGCTGTGAAATTTTAAACACCACTATAGAGAGTTGTAGAACTTGCTAAGTGTAACATTATTGCAAAGATGAAGGCACAATGAAAATAGTGCGCTTCAGGAACTTAATGCACAGAGATGGTTAAAACAGCTGCAGCAAAGACTTGCGTGTCTTAACAACCTGTGAAATATGGTCACTGTGCTCCGTCTCTCGAGAACGGAAATCTCATTTATGCAGGTCGGGAAAAACATTCCGCACAAGCACATATTGTGCAAATGACATTTTTGGAACTGATAACACCTCGTCCATTTTTACCACTGCTTTCTAAAAAGGACCATAAGAATGGTTTCTGCTTGTTAGGCCATTAACTACAAATCACATATGGTTCATATTATTGCCAACTTCCCTACTTTCAAAGCAGCGTGTTATTTTAGGAAATTGTGAAAATTGAGTTGCAAAAAGGTATAATTAGCTTGACAAAGAAGTGCCCCCATGATATTAAGCCTGGACTCCCCTCTGGCCCCTCCCCCGCAATCTGTGGTAAATATTTTTGATCTCAGCCGACTTTAGCCTGTTGTGTTGAAATCCTTAATGGAAAAGTCTCATTCTGAAATCTCAGAGAGGCGACTTGTTGCCATAAGAAAGTGGTGGAAACAATACGTGAAAGTTGGAGAGGAGTGCCAGGAAGAGTTTTTTGTATTAAAGTACATAAAGAGTATTGCTATCTAAAAGATTAACAACATCATGACTGAAAGGTTAGCTGATTTTAAAAAAGTAACATCTGAAAAGATTTCAGAACAAGGCTTGGTTTGACAATAGCAAACAGACTGGCTCAAGCGTGAGATAAATATTGTTTTATTTGTCTATAGGGTCTGTTCCATAATGTTGTCAGACACTTATAACAATATGAGCTTGTCAGTGGCAAAAACGAGCACTTGTAGTAGACGTACATTGTTGGTGCATAATTGTCCCGAGCAATGAGTCCAATTTGCTGCTGCCAGCTGCAGCGCTTTCTCCCAATACTGTATAAATTAAAAAAGAAATTTTTGTCCCCATTAGTCATTGAGAGACAAAACCATAGGAAGATAGGGTCCAGGGTGAAAAATACCAACATTATCCTTAAAGTCCAGGGGCCAAATAATAACCCAACATGGTCAATATCAAAAGTGTAATGAAAATTAGCAAACTAATTGCATTAATTAAAACCGTGTTCAGCAACCAACTCACAATTCTAGGATTTCAGCATCATTCAGGTTGCCCTTGAATGCATCAGCCAGGACAGGTTTCATACGTTCCCTGTTTGCAACTGCATTACCATGCAGACATAACTTTAATAAAAGATAATGAAAAGTCAATATTCCCAGGTGACACATTACCCATCTGAAGAACATTTCATTTCTACTACATGATAATTTGTGTAGCACTGAAAATAATGGATGGCAGAAAATCAATTTACCGAATATATTGCATACTTTGAAAAATGATATAATACATATGTTTATTTTACACATCAATCTATCCTGTTGCTAAACCTAAATCAGTGTACTGCCAATTAAGATCAGGTAACAGATCTCTTTGCCATGGCTGATACGTCTTTATCTTTGTACTATATGTTTTAATTTTTGTCTGTGTATTTTTATCTTCCTTTTGAGAGGAGCTGTCAAACAAAATGAATTTTAGCGTAAACTGACAAAGTTGTATCGTATGTAAACCCCATGTGCAGACCAACCACCAGAATGAGCTATATACTATATAACATTTTAGCGTAAGCGTGTCAATATACTAATAAAAGGCTTTGTTCTGACATTTGACGTTTTGCAGGTTGCTAATCCTGCTACATGTTGTTGTGGCTCATGTCTATCCTCGTCCTCTCAACATTGGCAGGAAGAGCTTAGGATCAGTTGTGTCTCTATAGGCAGGAGGCAGGGAGAATTTGCTGAGGGAAGGAAGGATATGAAGTGGAGGGGTGTTTGTGCGAGTGAGGGATAAGCAGGGCTGGATACGTGACAAGAAACGGGATCAATGGGAGGAAAGAAAGAGATAGGGAAAAAGAAAATCCCAAACTTAAGAAGAGACAGATGCTTCACAGCCAACAGTGCTCCACCTCCAACACAAACAAGGATGATGGTTAGAGGGGAGGCAGAGAGGGGCGGCGGTTGGTAAAGAGATGGAGTGGGAGAACTGCCCTGACTGAGTTGATGTCCATTATCAGAAAAATTCTAATGCTCTCTTGTTTTTGTTTCTTCCATTTTTGCCTGCCATTCTCTTGCAAAGTGCATAGAACATTGTTAGGTTATTATATAAGCTGCAAAAAAACAACTGCAATTACCTACCGTATGTTTTAGCAATGGGCTAGAAGGGCAGTGGCGAGATAAAAGACAGAACAGTGTCATAATGGTTTAATGAGCACATGGTAGTTTTGTTTGAGTTTTTAATAACTACAGGTTTGTTTATTGAACATTTTACTGCAGCACAGTATAGTGGCAATGATCACAGACAAAGACACAGACAAAAATAATTTTCATGTCCGGCACACAGTGTGCCCTGCTTTGCAAGTGGACAAAATTTTGCACACACACGTTTTATAATGTCAAAAAAGCTTGAATCATAATGCAACGGGAGGATTTCTTTAACATGCGTTAACATTGCAGTCAGTACGGTTGAAATAAAACAATCTTAATTTAGGAATGTACCTTACATAATATCTTTCTGTAAAGGTAAAGAGTACTTTAGAAGTTTGGTGATATTATAATTATAGTTATTGTCAACAAATCCCATAAAATTACCAAAACCCTTAATAAAGTTATCCTACTCAAAAGGTATAGTTTGTTAATTTCCTGCTGCTGTAAATCGTCAATAGAGCAAAAAAAACTGCTGTTGGAAATAGTCTTAAACAAAGGCACCCTTTAATCCTGTTTGCCAAAAACTACAGTGCCCAGATGTTTTTGCGGATGTCAAACATGCACATGAAAACCCAAAATACAACTTGTGTAATTGCTCATTACTCTGTACAGTGCAGGCCACAGTGCCCTAATCGTATATGAATAAATAACAGTCTTGCTGCTCTCTGTTGGCAACTCTTACGATTCTACATACTGTATATACAGATCATCAGCGCTTTGTTGAGTCGGGGAGATCCTGCAAGGTGAAAAATGCTTGAGTACACTGGAAGGAAATGTTTCTGGCAGCAGCAGCAGTGGTTTGGTTGGGCTGAACACAAGCAGAAAAATAGAGGCCCTTAGCATGAGCAACAATAGTCACTAAGGCTGAACAGACGGAGAAAAACAAAGGAAGACAAAAGGATCACCTTTGCTCTGAGGTGCTTAGCAACAACAAACCTTCAGGATGCAGAAGAGCTACAGTCTGTTCTGAAAGCTGCTGTTCCGTTATCAGCACACTGCTTCCTTTAATGTGCTCATGTTATGCTTTTTGGCAATTCCTCTTCCCTTTCTTGTGTCATATTTATTTATTGTGCATGTAATAGCTTTACAAAGTGAAAAGCCTCTCCCCCCCAAAAGGGAATCAACATCTTGGCACGCCCTCATACTTTGCTTCTGACTGGTTAGTAGTCCTTACCTAGGTACTGTGCATGTGCAACTCCCAACAAAGATGGAATAGAAGTATAATGCCTTACTCTGTAGCTAAAACAGAGAGCTCAACACACAGGGTAGAAAGAGGAGCTGCAGCAATATGCAGTGCAACAAAAATGTAATGTGGTTTTTGAAAATTGTGTAAACCTATTCTGATGGAACATCTAAGTACAATTATGAACCTGAAAATGAGGATTATATGAGCACTTGCCAATGGTCAAATCTCAACAGAATCAGCCGCCATCAACCTCCGTTTCTGCTGCATGACCACTTTGATTGAGAAAAGCAGCCAGAGAGTGGAAATAGTAAAATGACACGTGTCTGTCATGCATTCTCTCAGAAAGAAGTCTTCCTACAGTGGGAGCTGAGCAGGGGGACCACCAAGAAAATTTGCCCAACACAATTGTCACTCATCTGGCAATAGCAATGTGCTTTCCTACAATGTGACAATAGTGTGTGTGTGTGGATAAAACATTAAGTTGTTAAATTTTACTAATTTAGAGGCTGGCTAGTATGCTAGCTTGCTTGCTAGGGGGCCAATTATTTAGCGGTGCAGACGGTGCAGAAAGAGGGATGTCTTTATTTTAAATTTCAAGTTATAGGACATTAGTTTATTAATGTTAGTTTGTTTTTGAATGTGTACATAGATCTTCTAAAAGACGTGATTGTTGAAATTTATATACAAAAAAGTAACGTTAGTTATGTATTTGTCGTGAGTTTGCCACACAATGTGCAAAAATTGTTTCTAATCTTTCAAAACTGTTTTTAAGAAGGAACACTTAAACGTCTTTTTTGGCCAGGTTTGAGTGTGCGTTGGATTAATCAGACAAGATCGATGAAAAATGAGATGAGCTAGCAACAATCCACTACACATCCACAGTCAGCCCCCAGCCAGCCTGGTTAGCACTTAGCTAACTCTATTGCTAAGGACGCTAACGGCAGTTTACTGAACCATCGGGAAACAGACCCAGGCACCACAGTCAGAACAGCGGCTATTAACCTTACACCTCTGTTAGCGTTACCTGTACCCGTGCCCCCCCTACGCTTTTAACCGTAAATTTACCAGACATAACGGGGATAAGGCACCAAAAGGACTAATCCTAATTTAAAGATGTGGTAGCATTGGCTCTGGATGGGAAGGTAAGCTCTGGGAGTTGGAAGGGGCTCGTCGCGATTCGGCCTTCTCACTCCTCGACACAGGTTCATGGATCTGAGTGTCGCAATTTTGGTTTCATATTGCATATTGTTACAGCCCTAGTCCTTAGCATGCGCAACAATAGTCACCAAGGCTGAACAGACCGAGAAAGACAAAAGCACTACCTTTGCTATGAGGTCCTTAGCAACAACAAATCTTCAGGATGAAAGAAGAGCTTGACTACAGTCTGTGTTGAAAGCAGCTGTTCTGTTATCAGCACACTGCTTCTCTTACTCTGGTGAAATCTCATCAGAAGCAACAGCCATCACCTTCCGTTTCTGCTGCATGACCACTTCCTTTGCAATTTAACAGATAGCACCTTCTGAGAAAGTCAGCCAGAGAGTGCAAATAGGGAAATGACACACGGCTTCAAGCTTCATGATCCCATTTCGCAGATCGAAAATCTCATTTGTACAACTACGAGATGTCCTGCTGGAGAATTTCTTTTGACCATGTTTTGTACAGCTAACAAGCAATTTCTTCACTCAATTGTGAATTATCAGTGTAATGGGATTTTCATCAGCCTAAGGTGGCAACCAAAGGCACTCAGCAGTGACAGACTTTTTGTTTTAATGTTGATGCTGTCATAAGATATCTCGTTCTCGCAATAACGTGCATTTCAGTGCTGAGATGTGGCTCCCATCAACTAATTACTGTCGTTTGTTTGACAGGCTCTAATCTGTTAGCAGAATATAATGGATTCCTGTTCATAAAAATGAAGCAAACACTGCTTTTACTGGTCTCAGGTGATGACTTATTGAAAAAGTCATTACGTTGTCTTGTATTAGTCAGGCTGTGCATGTTTATGATAAATGACATGATGCCAAATCGAAAGAGTCTATGCATGGCTAAATGATGAATGGCAGGAGTCCTGTCTTGTCCAATGGGTCTGATTGTCTGCTGAATCAACTCACTGACACTGTCAGGTGGCTGTGGTATGCTTCAAACTCATAATTTCATAACTGCACCAACACCACTGTCACAAAGACTCAGCACCTTTGGAAAATATATGGACGCCCTTTCCTGCATTAGTCTATAAACATATAGTTTTTTTTTAAGATTGTTTTTGGGCATTTAGGCCTTTTTTCATAGGACAGCTGAAGACATAAAAGGGAAAGAGCACATTTGGCACATTTGGTGAGCTAGTTTGGAGGGGTACAGTATGATTGAAGTAAACATTTTACAATTCTAGCAGAGAAATCAGGATTTGTATGAGAGAAAGCTAATCCAGAGGGGCAAAGTCTGGGCATAAATAAATTCCACAGAATAAAAATCCCAATGCTCATGATATATGAGTGTATCTGGACTTTTTTTTATTTTTTACACCCACAGAATTTATTGGCCTGAATTTTGAAGGCTGTGCAGAAACAGAACTATACAGTTTAATTATTAGAAATTAACAAACTAACTGTAGTAACGATGGGATGAAAACATGAATTAAAACCCTTGCTACAAAATGAGCTTTATTTCAACTCCACTATGAAGTCAAACATATGGTGTACCATAGAAGTCAGTACTGTTCATGTAGTATTAACACACTCCTACTCAATTTCATCCTGCATTTTATTACTACAGACCTTTTGGGTAAGTATGCATACCATTTCTCCAAAAATAAAAAAAAAAAAAATTTCTTGTTCTACTTTTCCTGATTAAATTGTAAAAAGTTTGGTTTTCATCATTTCAAGGAACTTTGAATTACACTTTTTTAATCTCTCAATGGAATAATTAATGAAATATCTGGTAGAAATAAGCCCAAAAACTGTATCTTAAATGCGGCACTACTCACATATTGGGCGTACAGTACGATGCAAGTCCTCTGAGCCTTGTTAAAGTGGGATCTCTTGGCATTCTAATGAAGACAATATTTCCCAGTATGAAATACGATATGGAGCATCCATCTTAATATTGTTTTATTTTTGCTAAAAGACCAGGGGATTGCTCAGCCCCTTGTTTTCATAGTCCTCCTGGGGAAAGTTTAGTGTTCTTCAATTTCATTTATTTTAACTGCCAGTGATGTTAAATCCATGACATGCTATGAATCTGCCTTAAGAAAAAAAAAAAACACAACACAGTGTTTAATAATGTAGACAAATTCACAACAGAAGGCAGGATCAAATATTAACCATGGGCAACAGATGTAATGCAGCAGCGCTCAATGAGTGCCACAACAATCACAGCATAAAATGCACTGAAGTGCGGATCAGTGTGATCAATGCAGTGCCCTCTATAGCTGCTTGGTTACCAGTAATTAAAAATATGTAGTACTGCAACATGTACCCATCTGCACTGCATGTGCTGATTAAAAAATGAGCCTCACTTTCCAAAGCAGCAAATTATGCAAGCTGTAAACGCTGACTGACTGTGGAAAAGGTCTTGTCTTCAAATAGCCTGATGGGGTAATTAGTGGGTGATTTACGAGTTGCTGAAGGTGTAATATATACAGTCACACTGTCCCGGCATCCTCCTGAACTATTTATGTGGGTGACGACGAGAGCGTATGTCCCCACCCTGCTACATATTTCTGTGGAACAGGATGATGGCATGGGACAGGGCTTGCATGTTTTGATGTGTGGCTTCTATCACTCCTATTTAGCAGCTTCACTGATGAAGATGACAACCAGCAGCGAGCCACAAAGTACTGAGGAAGGAACTGTGTTTATGCAAAAAGCCTCGCTGTCTGAATCCCAACAGTAGTGGCAGCAGTCCAGCCAGAGTGGCAGAGCATGCACCAATGAATGCCATTGATAAGAGTATTTCACTGAAGCCATCAAGTTCCTTCTTCTCTCCCTCTTGCTTCCAAAAGACACTGGAGTTTATGTAATGGGTCACAAACCATCTAGGGATCTTTAAAGCGCTGAAACAGCCGGGCCAATTATACAGTCAGAAATTAGCTTTTTAGGTGGCTAAAAAGAGCAGTGAGTTCTCAAATATGTTTGCTGCATAATTTCAGGGTCAGTCCCATGAACTCTTTATGGGCATAAGTAATAACATTATTGTAAAATGATTTGGAATTGGTGCTTTCAAGCTCAATCTTTAAATTACTTGGGGTTTTTATTTTAATCATTCTTCTTGCACACAAAAAATAGCAGGTTGCAACAAAATCCACACATTTTCTTTGACTGTCTCAGTATGATCTTAAATGCCCAACTACATTAAATAAATTGCTTTTTCAGAGCATCCAACATACAATTACGATGGTCAGCAATGAGCAGTTTCACTTGATGCAATTTTCATGTGTGTCCACTGGATTTCTGGTTAATTTCCTTTCCATGTGAAATGCACGCATACCTTTCCTCATTTCCAAGATTAATTGGTTTGTGGCTAAAGTTGCTGAAGTAGTGAGTTGGCACTTGAATGACCACTCCAGAAAGAATGACACTGTGTCTCTGTAGTTAACCTTCTTCTCAATTCGTAGCAATACTTGTTGCATTTCCAGTATATTGCCACCTTTCATTGTAAAAACGTGACTTCATCCATTGTGCCCTAGTCTCACATTGCCAGACCTTCTTCCAGAGTGCTACGAAGGAGGGTCTAAAACGTGCTTTGGTACATTGGCATTTCTTTAAACCAATCACAATTGTCTTGGGCGGCGCTAACCATAGTCCTCATAAACTGGTCAGAGTTTAAAATGCCAACACTAGCCAGAATGAGGGGACATCCGATGGAATTTCCAGTGGCACCTGAACAATCCTGTGAATGAAAGTCATCGATATATAGACTAATTGCACGGCCATGAAAGGAAAATGCTGACTAAATTAAGAATACTTATGATTTATAGAAGCCTTTTTTTCTACTGATGTGACCATAACACCTCTGATTAGGATCTACAGTACATGGCGGACATCAGATCTCACTTGTTTGTGTTGAACTATCAAAAGATTACAAATGACGCAACAGCCTGGCTGTGGAGGGTGGGTGTGACATGGGTGTCATCTCTACATTCCGGAGGCAAGCACAAGCATCACCCTGGTAAATCTACAGTACATCTCTTCACCACTGCTGGGCCTCTCCTCCATAAAAATGAGACAGCTAACCTCACGACAGACGGGTGGGAAGGAACACAAGTAGCTTCCTGTTGTGATGAGGGCATGTTGTTCACCCTTGGATGCAGTCAAACAAAAGCTAAGTTTAATACTTCCTCCCAGGGTCCTCTTGGGCCATCCTACTCTGTTATACTGATAAATGGGTTTGCCAATTAAATTCTGAAATAAAAGTCTTGGAAAATAAAATATTTTTATGTATCACCATCATATTCAAGTATGAGACAAAGACCCAAGGGCAGTGACAAGGATGAGCACTTCATGAAAATAAAGTCATTAGCAGACCAAATGATAATCTGTGATCACTATGCTCCTGGCTTGGCCTAAAGGCATGCATATTAAGTGATTATCACAGCCAGGAAACCTAAACCTTGGGGAAAACTATTAATATACGTTGTATTGGAACAGTTCCATTCATTGAAATGTCTCATTCACAGGGAGGCAGTACCACTCAGATTCAATAGCCGTTGTGTTATCGATGGGAATCAGCAGTTCTGGAGAGAGAAACCCAAATGCTGTGTGGGGATTAGACTTAAACGAAGACAAATCAATTCTCCTGTGAGGTGTCCTAATTGTACTGCATGTCAGAAGCAGGTCCTCTTGGTCTCTAAATGCTTACAACTAAAATGGTACACATTTAAAAAAAGAATTCTCCCAAGTCCTCATTTTTGAAATTCAGGGCTGACCTGAATCCTATTTTCAGCTCGATTACATCACTTTGAAGTTTGATTCATAATCCCCAGAGGATGACTCATGATGGTTTTGGTGCCACTCTGACCCCTATACAGTAGATTATCAGGCCCATACTGTATGTCCATGCAAATTATATGCATCAAATGGGTATGCTGCTGCATAATGTATTTCGCTCAGAAAAAAATTATTTTATTGAATTCATTTTTAGATTGCCTTTCAATATGCTGACCATATTCATGCTCCCAAGAGGATGCAACTTTTAAATGAATGAGTCCATATGCTATCCTTTAGCAGAGAAGTTCTCCAGCACAAAGTTTTAGCAAAATCATCAGTGTTGTTCATTGCATCCACAGCTGTCATGGTGTGAGATGTCCAGCCTCTAGGTGCTGGTATACCTGTTCAAGTCATGATTCAATTGGATCTTTAACCCGAGTCTTTAAATTGAGTCATAAATCGCGAGTCTCTACTATCATTAACCTGGTTCAGTTGAGTCCTACTACAATCTAAAATGATAACAGTGCCACAAACAAACCTCTTTCAACTTAAGCTATCACTATTTCTAGCCATCTTCACTGCAAAAAGCTTTATAACTTACAATTTCGTAGGCAACAACAACAACTCCACAAGTTACCTCAAGCAGTGAGTGAGCAGAGAGACAGTCCGACCCGCAGACTCAGGGACAGAAGCTCGCAGACCATGGGAGTCAATCGAGAACTCACGAGCCCTCGGCCCGGCGCAACGCCCGACGCAAAGCCCAAAGTGTCTTTGCTATTTTAAGAGCAACGCAGTTGTTAATTTCCTGTCCCGTGCCCACGCTGTTTAAGCAGCAAATGCACCTGCGCCCATGGGCGTGCTGGTCTTACAGGGAGGTGTGATCAGGTGAATTCTTGGCATATTGCTAACTTGCGGCAGCAGAAAGCGATTGCGCCATTGACCAACAAAATGGTACAAACGTGCCTGGCTTTTAAAGGTAATCGGAGATGACACTGATTGGTTTATTGCATGTAAAGCACACCTATGAATTAATGAAGACACTAAGTATAATGCTTTTGAACCATGAGCCCGGCGCACAGACCCTTTATTCCGCCTCAAACTAGCGAAAGTGGATTTGGACATGCCCCAAACGCACCGGCGCCATGCGCTTAGATCGTTAAAATAGGGCCCAAAATGTAGTCTTCTGGCTCTTCCCTGCCCGCAATTGTGTCCCTCCGCATTCCATCCCTTGTTTTACTGGGAGCACCGTTTAATCTTCTCTATATCGTCCAAATTTATCAGCAAAATGGCCCCTATTTTTCCGAAAAGCCATTTCATCCTGTGCCTGCTGAAAAGATTACTCTCCTCAGCTCACATCTTTCTTATTAAAGCAATGCTAAACGAATGAGCTATCACTAAAAGTAAAATGCATGCTTGATGATAAACAAAAGTGACAGGTGAACAACAACTAAATTACAGTTTAAGGAAGGGTGCTGCCATCAAGGACAAAGTAAGGCCTGGGGGGTAACGCATTCAGTCATTGACTGTGTAATATATCTCCTGTATGATGTTGTCAAAGCGATATGCTGGAATTTAAACACAGCAATATCAGCCGACAACACAAGAATCAGAGGAATGATGTACTACAGAGATTGCATTGCAAATGCTGTTCCTTTCTGGGAAAGAAAATAGACTACACAAAAGAAAGATCACAGAAATGTTCCATCTGATTTAAATGATAGGTTGACTATTCTCCACCCTACAGCTTATTATAATCTTGTTTTACATCATTTGTCATTGTGCATTGCAAAGAAGAAATTTGCTGCTTGCATTGGAAGTATGTACCCAGCCTAACTTTACAATCTTTCACTATCCCAATCAATTAGGCTTAAAATGGTAACTTCCCCTTGTGGGATTAATAAAGTATAGATTATTATTATTAAAACAAAACAGCATAGGTTTTGTTTTTTAATGGAAGGAAGCTCACGTACAGTCTTTTTAGTTAGACACTCACTTCTTGTTTGGAAATGTAATTGCTGCTGGCAGAGCCGATACTGCCCCACTTAATGGTGTTATACCGAAGATTGAGGCAGTCCAACTTAAGAGGGCACAAAATATTTCTCTCGCAGCTGAAAGAAAAAGTTAATTCTGAGCTAACCAACCACATACCCACACCCATTGTCATCCATTTACTCACATTTAATTGATTGTATGTACAATTATGATAAACATTTGAATAATGTCTAGGTTGAAAACAGCCAATACTGTATACTCTTCAGTGCATGGCATATAGCTGTAGGTTGTATGCTGGCCTCATTTCATTTATAGTTTGGTTATATAAATACATGTACACACAACCAAAGAAAGCCTCTTGCAATGTACTCTGTGCCAACCCTGTAGTCTTGTCAGGGTAAAATAGATATGGTTTGAATGGGGAGCTGAATGAGGAGCCTGAGCCGGTGATAAGAAAGCAGGAGATGGCAGACGTTGTTGCAGCTATTGCTGCGATGGCATTCATCCAGACTTCTCCCTCATTTGTAACCCATTAGGTTGGTGCATACTCATTATATAAGACTAGGGGTAAATAATTCTGATTAAGATGGATGGCTGGGGATTTTTCTCTAAAGATGCTCTGCCAGGGTTGTAAGAATGGTTGTACATTTTGGCAGACTGGTGGTGACCAAGAACCAGCCTCCATCAGCAAGAAAGATCTCCCAGGGGGGGGGATTTATTGTGGCAGCTGCAAACAGCACTGGATTATGTGTAAGCAAAAGACAAATAGATCTCATGGGAACCGTGTAAAAATCCAACTAAAAACAGTTAAGTCAAGAAAATGTTTACTTTAGTAAATGAATATTTTGTCAGCTATCGTTTGTAGTGTTTTTGGTTTACAGGTGGTATTAATCTTAGATTATTGAATGAATGCCTAGTGGTGGTGCAAAATGGTTAATCTTTATTACCTCCAGAAGATAATTACAGTTGAAAGTGCAAACAAGGTATTTTGGTGTGATGTTTCATTGGTAACGGATTGGTGTAAAAAAAATAATGGGCTTTTATATTTTTTATATTGTCTTATATGTGTGCTCAAGGTCTTCAGTCCTGAGATGCCACAGTCATTCAAAATCTACTGCTAATGCTGATTCAGATGGTTCCTCATACAGGTTTTGCTTATGCAACTGCACATAGCAGAATGATGAGAGCACTAGCTCTGGCTAAAAGGTTTGACCACTTGTGGTAACCACGTGGATGCCTCAGATTTCCAGAAAGCCCTCATTTTTCCTCCATGACTGGAAAAGTCAACACAGCATAAAAGGAGGGCAGGGGAAATTCTGAGTGAGGATGAAGTATTTCAGATGAAATTTCTCCTCTATTTCTTCTATAGCTTCACAAAGTATTGGTTGCCTTTGCTTGAGAGGCTAAATATAAGATTTAGCACTTCACTGCAAGTGCTATACTTCAAATTTCAGAATCTGTGAAAAAGCAAATCTGAATAAGCCCTTCAAAAATCACAATACAATCCTGGCTTGAATGTAAAGCCAGGCTCAGACAACAGGAGTTTCAGGCATATTTATCCCCAATTCACTACTCCAAATTGTTGGAGAAAACTGGTCTGGGACCTTGGTCTGTACCAATGTTAGGCCCAGATGATCTGGTAATGTGAGCAGTTTAGATTAATTCAGATCCAATCTTAAACTTCCCAAACTATTTTTATATATTGATTGATAGGAGTTAAAATCTGGAAGGATTATGTCAGTACTTTCACAGTAGCCAATAGTCTTGCAGCAGCTGACGGTGTTTCCAAGTGTAAATGGACTAAAATGATCAAACTCACCTCCAGTTCTTCTCGCTGAAGAACCACCAACAGACAACCCAAGTTGACCCTGTCTCTCCAACCACTATTTAATCTACGCTCATTTAGCCCCCGTTCCTTTTTTGTCACTGCAAAGCATCATTAACGCTAAGTTGTCGCACCACGTCAGTCTCCGTTTTGCTTACATCTGTTTCCCCATGAGATCACGTGAGAGAAATTGCGTGAAGTGGTGCATTGCTCCCTCTAGCACAATAATCTTAACATCCTGCAGTGTGTGATGCGCCATTATTTTCTAAATCTTTTAGTGTTTGCATTAGAGAAGAGAATATGTTGTGAAAATTGTCTCCATGTGCCTGATGCAACATGAATTCAAGTTTCAAAAACTCCTGCAGTCTGAGCCCGGCTTAACAGATGATAAAAATTTCCTAATTTCCTGAGAACTCAGTCAGATAATATTATGACTGGAACCTACAGAGTTATTTCCAGGCGTGCAAGATTTATTTGTCTTGAAAGATGATCACTATTGTAAAATCTCAATAACCCTAACACTATGCGAGAGAAAATAACAACACACTAATTACAGCAAACCTGTGTCCTTTAAAGTAGAGCATCAGGCTCTGAGACATGGTCATGGGCCATGGTTGCTATGGGGTTACAGAAATAAGGGTTACACTTTACTTAAACAGTGACATGACACTGTCATGAACATGTCATAAAACATTAAGTCATAATCGGTTACGACATAACTTTTTTTAGTAAGTGTCATTTGGTTTTGTCATGACACGTTATGGTTATTGTTAAGGTTAAGGTTCATGCGTCGTGTCATGTGACTGGCATGTGTTCATGACAGTGTCACGTCACTCTTAAGAAAACTTCAATTGTTACCGAAATAAATTTGCAATTGAAAATTGAACTTGTTGAGGAATACAACTGTTTTAGAAGCCTGAATCACACTGTGGGTCTGAACCAGAGAACAGTTTGAGAAATGCTTTAGTCAGCATGGCTTTTTTCCCCCACCCATAATGAATCTGTATAGTGAAGTACAGTGGCTCTTAATCAGTAGTGACTAAGCACTTTGTCCAGAGAGAGCTGGACCGGTCTTTAACCTCTTTTATGCTTTTGGCATTCTTTGATATCTGAATCACCGACTGCCTGTGAGTGTACAGTACCAATAACAGTCCACATTTTTCTGTCTTTTCTCACTGCCGTGGGGGGCCACAAACATCCAAAACTGGCAGATGCAGCTGTTGGTTTCCATCCTGGAATAAGCTTAGAAGAGCATTCATGGAGCAAAAATTGGTAATGCGAGACTTGCTAATGTCATACCCTATTACCTCCAAATTCCTCCATTTCATTCTGTGGATGTCCCTACTGAGCATGTTTCTCACTTTTTACTTGATCCAGTGCTCGTGGGGTTGTTCCACTTTCCCAGACAGCACAGTTTTCATTTATTTTAATTAAAGAGACATCTCAGCCCTTAGGTTATACGTGGCTTGACTTTGGACTGTGAAATGTTGAAAACAACATAGTCGTAGTACTTTGACGAGACACTTGAAAGCCACTAAAATGATCGTAAGGGGCAGCTCCCAGCCAGATGTGACTGTTCACAACTGCAACAGTGGAACAGAAGGCTTTCTGAAAGCAAAGTTTATTAAGACTGACTTGAAACACTGAACCAAGATAAACAGAATCTTGAGGGGGCACTAGATATGGCAAATAAACACACCTCACATGGACTGCCTGTGTTCTTAGCAACAGGAAACAAAGACGATCCAACCCATTTTGAAAAATAAATGGTGCTGGGAAATACACACACACACACACACACACACACACACACACACACACACACAAGCCAATGAAAGCCGTTCCATGTCTTTGAGATTAGGGTCCACTCACATTACAGTCTAAATTTAAGGTGCTTGCCCCCCAGATTTCACAAACCATTTGTTTCTAATTAAGTAGATCTGTTTTTACAATGTGGGCATTTGGGTAACAGACGTCTGCAGTAGAAAACAATCTTGAGAACTGTATTTTAACAGATGGTTGTATTAACTTGGTATTTTCATCTGCTGGAGGAGTGGTTGCCAAAGTGGGGCCAAGGGATCTCCGGTGGTCTTTGAGACAGTTCCAATGAGTACCTAGCAAAATTAGAATGAGTTTAAATATTTACTGAATTCTTTCAAAGCCATCATGTGTGGAATTTCTTTTTCTGGTTAAATAATATTTTTTATAATGGCATATGTTTCTCTTCACAGAAAAGCAATACAATACTCGCTCAAATTGGTGCCAACTATGTGTTGTTGGGGGTGTCACAGTGCTGGATGCCGCAGTGTGTTCTTTGATCCAGCCACTTTGGGCACAATGTTCTAACTTTTCAAAGTCTAGATTCAGGGGCTTGCACAATATCCAAAATGACTACTCCGATTAAAAGTTTCCATTCTTAATTATCTTCTAACCCACTTTTCTGCAATCTGCAGTGGGTATTAGTGGAATAAAACATGTACCAAAGAAAGTTGTGATGTCTTAAGCTTATATCTTCACAGGGTTTTTAATGTGGAACAGTTTTAAGAATACCTGTCTGACCCAGAGCACAAACTGAACCCTCAGAGACAGAACACAGAGCATCCTCTTTTTTCACACTAGGTCACTGAAATGCAGCTTGGTAAAACTGGTGGGCGCCCATTTGTGCTCATTTCAGCGTCAAACTTTAATTGAGGCCTAGGGGGTGGGGGGAGAGATAATCATGCTTTCTCGGAGTAATGAACAGAGTGTGCACAGTCACAGCTTGCACTGGTGAATCCAGTATGCCAGCTCTGCCCTTTTTTCCCAGGACGGCCCATCAAGCCAACATTAGAGAAAGATTTTTCACATTGTCAGCAAATGCCAGCATGCATTTGCATCAACACACTGCCTCTGAAAAGACACACATACTTCTTCTCTGTCACCATGTACCAGCATCCAAAGATTGGAAAATTAAATGCTGCTGCTATAAATGGATCTTCAACCCGCACACACCAACAGCACTAATTAAGAAATCCTTTTGAAAACCTCATTATCATCATATAAAATGTGGAATTGGCACTTGGTGCACATTTGAGTGTAAATTTTTTAAGTCTGTCATCTCACTAATTGAGAATAATATATCTGGGAGGCTGTTCATCAATACCAATAACTTTCTACAACAGTTACTGGGCTGTACTCTAGTTTGGAACAAAACATCCCTGTCCAATGCAGTCTATACAGAGTTAGACAACAGGGGAACAGCCAAGTTCATCAAAAATGAAACCATAGTAGGGCTGGGTATCGTTCATAACGATTCCATACCGGTTCTGATTCTAATACCTTAACTTCTAGGGCTGTAATCAACCAAAGAAAATCTTGGTCGACTGAAGTCCTGAATTTTTGACAAAAAAAAAAAAAGTTTGATTAATTAACTAGATCGTACTTGTCCGCCTAAATTAATTCTAAATAAACAAACTAGTAGGCTATTTGCAGTATATCAAATCGTTTTTGATTTTGAATTATTTTGCACTAAAATGACTCGTCTATCGGCTCTGACAGCGTTGCATCACGTGCACATGCGTCATATCATAGCATATGATTTTCAAAAATAGTACTATGTCAACTTGTGTTATCAGCACAAGAACTGTTGAGGAATATGCAACATAATATAAAGGCAATTGTTTTTGTCATTATATAATAACTGAAAGACACTGTCATTTCAGTTGCTCTGTGCATGCCCTCGCACAGAGCGACTGAACATAGGAGCTCGGCTTTGCGGCTGAGACACAAATACACTATAATAATACAATAATTTAAAGCTTTTACTCTTAAACACAACAGGCACATCCATATATATATATATATAACATACATGTGGTCAAGCTCAGTGCCTCGCTGTGTTACATTAACTCTGATACTTTCTCTTTGAGTCTCTCACATTTTGCGGTTAGTCCATGTTAGCATGATTGTGTGGTGTGCTGGCGCTGTATATCCAGGTTCCAAAACTTTGAAGAAGTACAAGAAGTAAACCTTGGCCCTCCACAACTGCAATGGGCCTCATATCCTGAGCAATAAAGTTGACAATTCCTTCCATAATATTATATTTGCGTTTTGATGATAGGAGGCTTAACATCCAGCGTGGTCTGGGTGTGTCTGGGGAATGCTACTGTCATTGTGGGTGGGGGAGCCTGCAGTTATAAAACAATTATTAGACTATGAAATATGCCAATTCAGATATGTTCATATAGCCTTCTCAAAACAGACAGGGCAACCTAATGCAGACAAGTTAGCTTACCGTTTTTAGGTGATATGCCATGTTTGTAGTCAGCTGCGATATGCAAACTGTTGCTTGCAAACTTTGCATTTGACTTTTTTTCCATTAACTATTTTTGTAAAATGCTGCCACACTGCCGATGTCTTTGACATGGTAGAGGACTGACTGTAAATGAAACGGTCACAATTAAATAAATATTCAGCAAACCACCAAACCAAGGTTTTCTAGTTCTTTCTTCAACCTGTCTCCGGCGGGTTGGGCTAATCCAAAAAAGGTGAAAACAAGGGGGGCGTTCTGAAGACAGACTGTGAACATGTGAAACAGGGGTGCTCTGAAAACACCACCATTGGCAATTAGTGCTTTCCACCCATAGACCATAACGGTCTATGCTTCAACCTGATGAAATTAACAAGGCAAAAAAAGAAGAAAAAAAAAGCCAGAACGTATCGACCAATAAATGGAGTAGTCGACTGGGAGATTACAGCCCTATTGACTTTGATACCAGTTCCTACATTATTCAATACCTGTTTTATAAAAACAAAAAGAAATTACAACTTTAAAACATTATGGCACTAATCTTTAATTATTTTTCAGCTCCTACATGAGTCATCTCTGTATAAGAGTGTTTTCTGCCTGCCTCTGCAACATGGAATCTTAGACAGCTAATCATAAGCATTATTAGACCTTGGTAGAAGCTTGCTGCATGCCTATTGGCTCCCAGACGCTGATACGATTTAGATATTAATTGGGTATTGAATGACAAGGCATTTTTAGATACTTGATACTTTAGAGGCAAGTTGGTCGGTGCCTAACAAGTATTGTATTTGGTACCCAGCCCTATAGGTGCCGTGATCTTAAAATTGAGGAAAGACAGCTGTGATCAGCTTGTTGCTGAATTGCCTTATTGAATTTTTGAACCACAGACTGAGAAACATGGATGTACAACATGTGAAGTCACCCATGGTTATCTGAAGAGAGAGGTTTTCAGACAGCATATTATCTTGCCTTGACATCCTTTCTTTACTGAGAAGTCAAGCAATTTGTAGCATACAAGTAGTGGGGCCTGCTGGTCCTTAACAAGGGAAAAAGGGCAAGGGATCAACTGAGGACAAAATTCAAAGGCCTTGACAAAAGTTATAAGTAAGGGTTGAATAGCAAATGTTTCTTTGAGCAAATGAAAAGCATAGACCCAACTAATTTGGGAAAGTGTTTCAGCAAGTTAATAGGTCAAAAGTATTGAGTGTTTTTATCTGACTTCATATTAAAAAAAGGTCCCGCACAATATATTACAATACTGGCAGTCCCAAAGTTCATAATGGCGTAATGATTGTCAGTGTATCTACCTCGGCTTGTCTTGTAGCTTCTGTCTACTAAATGCTTTTAATAGATACATAGCTACAGAACTAGAGTTGTTCTTGAGTTCTAGGAATCTTTGACATCAAATATTGTGTGAAAAGAATGGGAGGAGCCAGCATACAGTGGTCAGTGAATACACTATTATAATTATAATACAAATGCATAATGATTGATAAGTGTTCCAAAGCTTTGTCACAAGTATACAAATTGGGAAAAACTTCCTCTCATGATATTAAAAGGAGCATAAGATGCACTGCAAAAACAAGAGACAATAGGCGAGACCGATGCTCATTACTTATTATTAGCCAGGTTAACGTAGCATCGACGCAAAATGTCTGCGTGAACAACATTACTGGCTAAAGCGCTTAGACTTTAGCAGCCGGTCTAGGGCACACGTCCTTCCATTAGGCTGGCAGCCCAGCAGCCTGAACCAACATACATCTGTCTTGCCTGTAGCGTAGTCCAGGGGTTATAACAGGCAGCAGAGTAATGCATAAAATTATGCAGAGATCTGCTGACCTTTAATAACTGGTTTAACATGAATACCAATGCCAAAAACAGGTTGATTTGCAGGGAAAGTGTATAAGGGGAGACGATGTTAAAGGGCTTTCATTCATCAACAAAAACAATGAATGTCCTTAATATGCCCTCAACACAATGGCAAACACCATCATAATGATATATTCGCTGAGAATGTGCAGGAGAGAAATACAAAATGACAAGAGCATTCATTAATCGAGTCATTATTTGCTTTGAACATAATTAGAGCCTTTAGGTTTTTATTAGCTTCAGAGGGAAAAGGCTGCAAGAAATACAACTAGCTATATTTATTTGCAGGTAACAAAAAGATCATCATCCAACTATAGACATGGAGGATCCTCCAGAAACTGGTGATTGATAACAGCTGGAAAAAGTGTGATGTTTTAATAAACATATATAAAATATATACTGTATACTGCATATCAGTAAACCAATATTTTGCCAGTAGAAGTGATCCTTTTTTCTTGATTGTTGCACGTGATATCTAACTATACACCCACTTGCACCCTGCCAAGAAAGAACACCCAAACGAACTGGACTTGCAGCTTTCGTGCTGAGCTGATAACATCCATGACAAAGACGATTTACATGCTGTAGGTTTCAGCTACATCCTATTAGTCCCCACTGGGCAGGAATCAAGTGTTGTTGGTCCGTTGGCTTCCTTTGTGGCTGAACAAAGCGGTTTAAAAACCGACTAAATGAATAACGTTTGATATGATGCTATATCCTGCCTGTAGATACAGCTGTCAAATGTTTCCTGGCTGTCTAATATGGCCAAGCAACATCTTTCACTCTACATTGAGGAAAAATCCACCTTAAAAAGTCTTGGTAGACATCAAACTGCCTCAAGTCTTTAAAAGAAAAGGGTTTGTGTATTTTCATGCTTCCTGGAGACGGTGATTACTATAATTTTGGCTTAGTTTACACCAATATAAAACTACAAAAGGTGAGAAGTGGTGTAGTCTGTGGTTACGCCATCTACCAGTTTAATGATAGTTTACTATTTATGTCCCCTTAAATATTTGTGTAGAGATAGAAATAGTTGAAGTGCCAATCCCTGTCAGCCCAGTGGAGTATCCCAGAAATGGAAATTATAAATATCTCTCACACACACACACACACACACACACACACACACACACACACACACACACACACACACACACACATTTATCCCATAATACATCAGTTAGCTACTAAAAATGGTGTGTCCTCCATTTTCCGAGATGTGCACCACTTTCTATCCTCAAAAGGGCTCGCTGCTCCCTCGCTCGCTCGCTCCCTCCCTCCCTCCCTCTGGCAGCGTATCACAATACTAAACAGATTATCTCCACTATTCATGGAACACGTCACCACCCCCTAAACTTCTGCATTGAACAGGTTGGATAACACGGTTCGGCCTTGGCTTCTTTTGTCCCGATGACGAGTACCTTTGCATTATACAAATCTGTTGATGGACTGTGAATGCTCGACTGTCTGAAATCCCTGTTATTAAGCTCTGTATTGTCATTGTGGATGTTAAATCCAGGTGACTCATTAAGAGTCCAATCTGCAATTCATCCCCCGGATGAGAGCTTTTGATTGAGAAAAAAAACAGGACAATGATGGATGAACAGTGACTGATGTAAAGAAAATGTAAATTCAAATTCAAAGCTTTTTTTCTACTGATTTTTCAAATCTAATTAGTATTGATTCTACCAATATTACAGTAGAGGGATTTGGGACAATTTGCTCAATCAAAAAAGGGGCTTAATGTTTTGGACAAATTAAAATCCTACTTTATTCTAGAAGCAAAATGATCAAGTTTATATACAGCTAAAAGTGCCAAGCAGAAACCTTTTTGCACTAAAGTGCAAGCGATTTTGGGGCAAAGCCTCAGATGGGCCATTTGTTTCACTTCCATTGCCTGCTAAATTGTTAATATAGAGACACATCAAAAGTACTGTACCAGGCACTTTGTAGTTGTCAGTGTGAGCATTGGAGCAGCTGCCAGAAATATTGTAAGACACTAGAACAGTGACAAATATTAAAGGATATTAAAAAAAAAGGGTTATTCTGGGCACCCTGATAGCTCAGTTGGTAGAGCCGGCGCCCATATAGAGAGGATTACTCCTCAACATAGTGGGCCTGGGATTAACTCAGACCTGTGGCCCTTTGCTGCATGTCATTCCCCCCACTCTCTATGTCTTCAGCCATCCTGTCATTAAAGACCTAAAATGGCCAAAAAAAAAGGTTGATTCAACAGTTGAAATCATCGCACCAGTGCTCAATAGATAACATTGTGGCCTTGATGTCTCTATGGGATTGCTTTTGGATACATTTTTATTCTTATAATGGGTCTGCTTATTTTGCAGTGCTTGTATCTGTATATTTGGTTACTCCCCTCACTGATAACTCTCTGACTATTGCAGTGCATTTACTGTTCATATGAGTGTTAATCTCAATATGTACTATGCATCCTTCAAGTCAACACAAAAACAGTATTTTGCTGCGTACCATGCCTTTCTAAAACCCATATTGATTTAAAAAGTTAAAAGCAATGAAATGTAACAGAAATTCAACTGAATGATGAGTCAAGTGTAGCTCAAAAAAGTCATATTATTTACAGCCATTTGATGAAAGTGTTTTCTAATAACAAGTGTGCCTTTACGCTTTCTAATCCTGGTACTCTAAAACCATGTAATCAATCATGTGTACTCAATCAAAAAAGGTACTCAAACCTGTTTCTCAACTCTTGAGACAACGCTTACATGCACAAAGGAAACCAGATTATTCTGGGAAATCTGCACCACGGTGCCTTATTATTCTTCCAAGAACTGAAATGCATAACAATGAGGATGGTTGAGGCTATTTTTATGCATGACTTTAATAATTAAAGTTCTGCAAAATTGTTGAGTGGCACCTTTAAACTTCTTTAATATTCTTTGATTTTGTTGATGATTTTCTGAGAAATTGATGTGTACAATCCATTACACCTGGAGGACCGCAAGGGAGTGCAACTGTTTTCAATCTCAGCTATGTGATAAACGAGTTATTAATCTCTTTGTCCAACCACTGTGTCACTAAAGTAAATTCATCTATTTATTTCTCTTTCAATTCCACCCTGGTACTTCACTGATAGGGTATTTGAAAACGTCATCATAAATGAAACATCCTGTTTATATTCCATTGTGTGGGAGATTGTGTGGATTTTATTACAGAGGTTGTTTTTCTTACTGTTTTGTCGTCTTCTAATATCACTGTGTTTTCCTGTGGCTCTCTGGGATCATAATAAAGACAACTACACTGGATAACTGAAACCTAGAGCCTAGAAATTCTTGCTAGAATGTTTAAAAGGTTTTCCAAAGAGGAAGTTTTTCTGTAAGTCAAAGAGATGTCACCACAACCTTCACTGTTTGGTCCTCAGGGGTGAAATAAACAAAATAGCTTGTAATTAACTAAGTGGCTGTAGCCACTGCCCATTGTTCTGCAGCTTGCCCATCTGTGACCAAGCAACCACCCAATCTCCATGCTGTTGCTAATGGAACAATATTGATCCTGACTGTTCCATATTCAGAAAAAAAGAACGCACGAGAGAGTGAGAGGTACAGAGTCAATACAGCACACATTAGCAGCCCTGCTTTTGTTTGCTAGGACAGATGGAGGCATTGATGTGATACAGTACAGTGTGAGTCTATAAGAGGGGAACTAGTTAAGATGTGAAGCCAAAAATATATAGGGGAAATCCATCTTGTGACAGATGCTGTCAGAGGTGAAACAACACGCATTCAAGCACTGAATCTGTTCACTTTACTTTTGTCATGGCAGTTCGTGAAATGTCAAAAATTGTGATCTGTAGACGAAATGAACAACATTAACGTGACCTGTACAATCAATAAATTGAAATAAAGTGACCATTTCACAAACTGGCTTGAGACCAGGTTGGTCATTAAACACAGTGTATTCGAGCCGGGAAGCGGAAGGCAGGGAAAACAAAACACTTTCACCCAGGAAATGTATGTTTGTTCCCCGGGAGTGTTTTCATCCAAAACACATTTTTCTAAACTTCACTAGTCATTTTAGTGCCTGATCTTAACAGTCGTCGCTGCATGCTGCTCACTTTTTCTCGGCTAAACTCAACTGTCAGAGCTCTGAAGCCGGCGTTTCAAAGCTTTTTAGCCTGCATCAAATGACCAGCCGTCGGTTGCCTAATTGGTGGGAATTCACTTGTACTATAATCGCACAAACCCGCTCATGTGTTGCATATTGACCACATAGAGAAACACAATGTGAAAACAAAATCACTCAAGGGCACGTGCATGCCATAAATAACCGTCTCTTACACACTGGAAATGTTAAGATATTTTGCCTTTTACATCTCAGTTCTTCAAGTGAAATCCAACTAGATTGAGGTTCAAAAGTCACAGAAGTCCTTTAAACAGCAAACCACACTGAGCGGGCAGGCATTTTATTGATTGAGAAAGAATTTGTTTAACCTTGACCATTCTTTTAAACTTACTGGCAAACTTCCCCCACAGACCTTGCCACGAGTGTAACATCTACACATATCCTCCACGTCTTGCCATTGCTGTTTCTCAGAGTCACTTTGTCATAAAAGTGACCTTTTCAAGAGTAGCAGAGGCACACACAGACGAGAGGGAGAGGATGGATGTGAAAAAAAAATGTGCGAAAAACATTGTTTACTTGCAGTGTGTGTGTGTGTGTGTGTGTGTGTGTGTGTGTGTGTGTGTGTGTGTGTGTGTGTGTGTGTGTGTGTGTGTGTGTGTACATGGTTATAATTAAATGTAATATCCACAGATGGTGTAATAAGTGAGTGGCAAGGATTCCTCATGTCTCAAAAAATGACCTTTTACCTTCTGTATTTTATTCACTGTATATTCAAAAAATGAAACCAACTGTCCTAAACGTTATTTCTAGCATATAGAAATGCGCAGAAACACTATAGTTGCACTCAGTGTATTAGTGTTGTACCTATGTTGCTTAAACTGTTTTTTTAAGAACAAGATTTAGCAACATAGCTTTCAAATAGTTGACCTAAGAGCAGCTACAAATTCACAATTTCTGTTTTCAGTCTATTGTGAATGTTTTGAATTGGGAAAATCTCGCCTTCAGTTTTCATTAGCAAATTGAAGGTCACTGTACAAGTCCTCTAGGTCTCTGGATGTTTACCGACTAGCACTAGTGGATCCAGGCATTTTCCATTTTAAGCTGTTTTTCCGTTTACTCCATTTTAATGGGAATTTCCTGAAAGAAAGAAATAAAAATATATATATGGAGCTACAAACATGCTACAGCACGTGTTTATACTTTGGTACACTTGGTAGTGCTTTGTCACCCAATGCGGACATTTTGTCACACGCCCTTTGCATACAGTGATGCAATTATGGATAATAAGACACTCATCATGATCTTAGCCTTTGTTTTACTGTCCAACATTTGTCAAATTCACTCTGTCCAACTGAACCTTTGTCTTGAGTTGATGGACCACTAAGTGTCCTAGGTCTCAAGCTATTCTACCAGCCAAACAACAGCCCAGGGAGATAAACAGCTCACTGATTTAAGTCCAGTTCCCTGTGCAACCTTGTATATGCTGGACAAACATGTTTGAGATTGAATTCTAATAATTTTATTAGTACAACCTCTGGGTTTACCTTAGGCCTACTAGTAGACAAATAGGGACAACTATAACACATAGCCTGTCTAAATTAAATAAATAGTGCTTCCCAGTGTTCTATAAATGAGCTTTAGCTGGATGCCATTTATACATTTGTTGCACTTATTTTTTACCTGTGTCAATGTGTATTTGTATTGTTAAATAAAATAAGAAATACATCATGTACTGCTGTAGTGACCTGAACCTGCTGAATGAAGTCTTATCCAATCACGGTTTGGCCCAACTCTCTTTTCCATATTGGAAAGCCATAGTAACAACAAATAAGAGATTGTAATATATGTACCAGAATGATACAACTACTCCTATCAATCTTCTATTGTCACTGCCATTTATTCATTTCAATAGTTTTGTCTAGATAGGATCTCTTTGTCTTTCGGTCTTCATCAATTCAGGTTTGTAAGGAAGTAACGTTATTCAGTAAGTCGCTAGTGTAGAAACATTTATCTGAGAATAATCCTCACCTATATTGGATATGTTAACACATAAAGAGATTGTTAGATTTCTATAAAAGATAGGAACTGAACTCATTAACAATTGGCAGTGAGGTAGCAGGGCAATCAACCCAAACCCAGGTAGCAAGTCCAGGTCAGGAGACCGTAATGCAAATTATAGTGCCAAATTGGGGGGGCAGAATTAGGATAAATGTATCTATACTGGCAAGGGTGGGATAATTTATGGGAAATTTACCACATTGTGCCAACTGTTAAATAACTGACAAGTGTGATAACGTTTAGGCACATATGGTAATTTTAAAAAGAATTGCACCTGGAAAATTTAAGTAGTACTTGCAATTGCTGAGCCAAGATAAGATATGCTGGCAGGCTAGTTTGGGCCAACAAATCAGGCCAGCTCTGGACTAACTCTGGGCACACTCAGAGCGGTCGTCTGTACAGACCAAAATTACATTGGCAATCAAATAAATCAAACCACCTTGAGTCCTAAATTGTATCATTAATACTATAAAAAATATTTCACTTGTGATTCATTTCAGGGAGCTGTTGAAGAACTTCCCATCAAAGTCAAAGAAATTATGGGTAATACAATGGGGGAAATGCAAGTTTGTCACTCCACAGCAAATAGCTTTAAGGTGTATATTTGGTTCACACTGAAGACGACAGAGCAAATTATATACTTGTGATGCTGCAAATGTCCAAATTCATCTATCAGTTTCACACCTGGGATTAGTTAGATCATCAAAGTTCAGACTTTTCACTGGGTGATAAAAAAGATCAGGCATACTGTGCATGAAAAAGACTAATCAAGCTCAAGAGCCCTTCAAGTAATAGCTAGTTTTTTTTAAATTCGTTTTTTCCAGTCATGGGGGAAAAATTTGATCTTTTGTCCTGCTTGTTTCCCTAAAATGACTTAATAGCTTTTGTTACTGATCCTCCATCAAGGCAGTGACATTCAAAATGTCAAGGTTTCTCTTGGAGCTGTGATCAGACAAGGTTTTTAAAGAAGGTGCAGAGTAGCCACACAGAATACCAAAAACGGCCATGATCCACTGCTTGGTTTCACACATGCTGCTGTCCTGGGGGCTAAAACACTAAAAGGGCTGGAAGGTGTGTGTGTGTGTGTGTGTGTGTGTGTGTGTGTGTGTGTGTGTGTGTGTGTGTGTGGCGTGACTTTGTGCTTGTGTGGATGGAAATTGATCAGTGCGGTTTTGCTCTCAAATCGGCAGCTATTGATTCATCTGACAGAGCAGATAAATAAAGCTGGGCCTTTCGTGAGGCGTGTGCAAACCCAGAGAGTGTTTCACAGTAGCTCCAAGCTGCAGTGATCCACTAATGGGCTTGTGCTGCCTTGTTCCTCATTGATCCAGGCATTGGAAAGCTTGCCATTGGCTTATGAGCCATATCTTGCGCCCCAGTTGCCGGCATTTATGCTAGTCCATTAAACCTCCTAACACCCCAAAATGACCCCAAATGGGAAAATCTCAATTACTAGATCGTCAAGATTCTGGTATCGCTTTTATGTTATTTTATTGTTAATCACTTGTCCCATCACCATATCCATTATCATGCTCCTGATCATTTTTATGCAATTATGAAAACATAGGGTTCAATTTGCTGGCATTATTAATCAGAAAACAGAATTATGTAGATTTGACCAGGCCACATGTGTTTCTGCTCAACAGAGCACCGTATTGCATTATGTCTGTGTTGTATGTGAGTCTCAAACCACTGAGCAATGTGTAGCCGAGGTAGAAAACCTTTTTTGGTGACTGATTTAATACATGGAGGGTCATGAGTGGATCAACAAGCGTATTAGAACAGCAATGCATTTGTGTTCACAGGTTGGGAGCTTGATTTACCAGCTCACCTCTAAAATGTCATTGCCTGTTGCATATTTTCATCTTACAACAGTGTGAAATGGAGCAAATACAAAGTTGTTCCAGGCTCCCATCCTGGAAAAGGTAGAGACTGCCCCCACAAGAAAAATGAAAGCATTAGTCATTTGTTCAATTGGCAAGAATGATCTATGATTACTTGACAAGGACCTCAAGTTGCAACATAAATTGTGACTTATCTGTCTGAAACAGGGGCTAAAGTAGCACGATAAGTTTATACCAGCACTTTACGTTTTCAGACGGTTATGTTAAACTATAGTGTTGACATGCTGGGACGTTGGGGCAGCTTTGCTCCACTTGCTTAGCTGGATTGTCAAATAAAAATATTTCTAACCTCCATCAGGACAACAGATCTCACTCATACTTGGGAGGAATATACAAGAACAATATGGCTAAATTGACATAGTCATCTTTCAGTTTCACCATCCCATCTGTGGTGAGATTGGTCTGATATTGCAACTTGGTATTAAAATAAAAAATGTAGAAGGGCCTTTGATCTAATCCATGTTTTACCTTTCTATTAGACCAAAGAAGTGCTGAACAGTCATGCATTATCGTGCAGTAGGGACACACATATTCACATACACTCCGTTCTTCTTTTTGCAGTAGCCTGTTAGGTCTTTGATCTACATTGTGCTCGACAAGCTTACACACAGTACGGTTGTATAAAAAGGTGCAATCCATGATCCAAATGTAAATCAAAAGCGCATCGGAAGCTGCTTGGAAATTAATAGTCAGGACTAACACTAAAAAGGCTGACACATCCGAGTTGTAATCAAATGTGTTGTTGGCACCAGAAAGGTTTTTACACACATGCCATTGCTTTTGTTTTACAGTATATAATATTTAACATCTTAATTTTAGTTTGTCTGTAGCTTGTTCATAGGTTAGGTAAGTGTTGCGATGTGAGTAGGAGAGAACTACTCTAATAAAAGTAAAAAAAGAGTAAAAGTCAGCCTTCACACTCCTCAACCACTGCAATAATCTGACACTCTGATGCAGTCTTTAGCTGCTCTGTCACTACTAAAGGTACACCCACAATATCAAGATGTAAACACAATTATCTTTAATTCAAACATACTGGTACATGTTTGTACCTCAGTTTTGTGATGTTAAAAATCACATTGGCCCTGTAAGTGTTTGATAAAGCTTGGTTTGTTTGTCTTGGTTGGTATCCTCAGATCAGAGTCCAAATGCATTCCATTCTGATTGGTTGTTATCTGCTTAAGCATTACCATGTGCCCATGCTGTGCTGTTACATCAAAGCTGTTTACTTTTAAAAGTTATATTTCAGCCCTTTAGGTTTGTTTGCACCTTTATCAGTGATGTTGCTGCCCAACAACATTTGTATTAACGCCCATCTTTCAAAATTTACATTTTTAAAAGTAACGGTATCTACTCCGCTGGGCCATATTCCCTATCTTTTCAATGCCTTTTCCACAACCTCTCCCTTCTCTAAACCTACATGATTTTAAGGCCGAGGGGAGCAGTAAATGTAAACTGTGATTATCGTTTCAGAAAACAATCTGGGAGATGTGAGCTGTGTCACACAGTCATCAGTCTCAAAACCCACACAGAGTCATGAAGGAAGCCAGGTGAAGAATTCCATCTGGAGGGCAGCAGAACATCACACCTGTTGTATTGCCCTGGGGACAGAAGACATCAACTGTAGTGCTTAAGTGATATTTATATTTCCTTAACCTCCATCCAAAATCTGTTGTCCCTGAGCCACAATTGTTGTGCTTCCAATAGAAATGGTCTTTTTTTGAACTTCAACCCTCAAATGTCAATACGGCCCTATACAATCATAGGTAAGCAAACGTCCCTCCCCGCATCTCTGCTATCTATTTTGCAAAAGCCCCGGTCCTGCATTCGGAGCTTAGTGCCACCTAGGATGGTTGCAACTGGTTTAAAGAAATACAAAACAAGCCAGAGTGTTTTTTCCCCATTTGTCAGAATAGATAAGCAGTGTAGTCAAACCATACTCCAACACTGAGAACACTGTGGAGACAGGTCTGACAATGTGAGACTACAGACCACATCAGACATCTTGCCTCAACAGATTAGTGACATATTTTAACTAGATCCTATGAACAGCATGTTCATTTACATAAAGACAAAACAATGACTAAATGAAATGTGTGTGTATTAAAACTCAATGTAAGCTCTACCTGAACATCATCACTATTACGTAAAGACAGAGTTCCCACTAAAAACACTATGGCCCGATCCATCCTCATTACATTTTTGGTATTGACAAACAGTAACTAAGGATGGGGCAGAATTAGCATTACAAAGTCAACTAAATCCATGGCTACGTTTCGTGTTGCATGGCAACCTTCAAATTTAATGCTGTTGAAGAGATGCTCTTGACCTGTGAACTAAAATGCTATACATTGTGAAAGATAAGTGAAAATCTACTGAAAATCTTTTTTTACCTATATGTGCATAAGAATAAAAGCTATTAATCAAAAACCTTTTTTAAATTTGTTTTGGGGCTTTTTTTTTTTAGGCCTTTAGTTTCACAGGACAGATGAAGACATGAAAGGGGAGAGAGAGGAGGAATGACATGCAGCAAAGGGTCGCATGTCGGAGTCAAACGCGCGGCCGCTGCGTTGAGGAATAAACATCTACAGTGTATATGTGCGCCTGCTCTACCAACTGCGCTAACCCAGCTACAATGAAACGCCTTTTAACTTCAAAATAGTCTTATAATTAATAGTGCTCCAGAGATGTTAAGTTAGTTTAGGTCCTAGAATTCACAGAAAATGCACATTACATGAAAAAGACCCAGGAGATGGGATTAAAATAGGGCCCAATTACTGAATTACTGGCTTTTTCTCTCTGAGCATACATCACTTGGCAGACGCTCTTAAAAGCTACTGCAACACTTTGCTGTAACTACGAATGTATGAATCATAATCTTGACTTTTAGCCAATCATTTTTTATTACTGTTGATGTTTGATAAACATGAGCCCAGATATCTGGTTGGATATTAAGCTGGCAGAAATACTGATGCGCCGGAAGAACCAAACAGGCCTTCACATTTAAAATGCATTACTTCCCAGGGTTGGTGCGGCAGACAAAACAAGTTAAAACGTATACAAAAGTGATCTGTTCCGGCAATGTTTTCTAGATAAGCGGCTGAAATTACGAACCAAGCGCAAACAGTTTGGAATGCAAATTTATGCAAGACATCAAACTCTCCCATGCTGTACTTTTTAGCGATTCAGTTACGAGATCACAGACACATTTCTGCTTCGGGCAAAAGACAAGGGGCTTCTGTACTCCTTCCATGACATCTTCCTTTTCAAGAATTAATGATCCCAATCTAGTCGGTGTGATTTGAATGTTATTGGAAGCCTGAAGAAAAGAGACGTTGCATTGTTGTTATTCAGTGTGTCATCAGCAGTTTGGATGACAAGCCCTCGAGGTCAGTAGCTCTGACAATTAGACATCGGTCTCACCTCGCACACGCACACACACACACACACACACACACAGACACACACGCAATAAACGTCAACAACAGATCTGCTGGTTGCTATGACGACGTCTTCAGCAGCAGAACACACTATGTGAATAATAATACGGCCCGGTGCTGCTGCCCACTTCTGAGAATGACCAAGTCCAGTGGGGCCTTTTTTCAACTACATTCTAATGACAGACTTCTCTTGTTAATAATGTGCTATTGATATTAAACAGATTGTTGTTTTTTGTCTTTTCATGCATACCAAATGATGAACTTCCTCTGTATGTGTTATTCCAGCTAACATGCATCGACATAGTTTCCTAAATGTGATCATACTATTTTTGTTAGAATAAGAACACAAAGTGTCAGGGACAAATCTACAGCAAAGCCAGTAGAGCCAACTGGAAGGTCAACCTAAAACCCAAAAAGTACTTTTGGTGCTGTTTAAAATAATTGAGTAAAGTTTAATAAAAGGGTCTTTTTTTAAATATACACTTCCCGAATCTGTGCATCATGGCAAACAAAAATATTGTTGAAATCTATTTTTTTTCTCCAAGAGCTAACATTAAATTATTTAGCCATTTGCTAAACTGTAGTTTAAGGCACTTCAGCACTCAGCTAATAGTAGTTTATACTATTTTCTTACCAAGTAAAATAAGCATGACAATATATTGTGACATGCTAAAAAATAAATATCAAAGCAATGCAAGAATGCAAAGGACTTACGGAAGAAGTATCATGGAATGGTAAAGGGGGGTGAGGGGGGTGACTTAACTTGCCAACGCAACCCAACAGAGTGATAAGCATGACGTGTAGCACTTTAATATGAAGTCACTCATGTTTGAAAGGCTGTAGTGTAGTTTACCAGACTGAAGAATTGCCTCGGCATGTTCTCACATCACTTTAAACTAACTCAATAACGGGCAATTTTGCAGGTAACTGCCCCGGGTAGTTTTCAAGGTAGCTCCAGGAAAGCTGCTGGAGGCCAATTTAGTGAATTTGTCTACCAACGTGTCCATGTCAAGTCTACACAATTTTCACTAAATAATGTAACTAGGGGAAGGTCATTTTCATAATGCCAAATAAATCCACAACATCAAAAAGAATGCAACCACAGACTGCCGTCTCTGATGATGATGACAGAGTAGTGCGGTAAAAGATAGACTCTTTGCCAACAAAACAAAACATGGCAATAGCTGGAAAATGTTCCTGTGCAGTGCCACTGTGCTCTCAACCATCCTTTTTATTAGCGTGAAGTATTGGCACCAAAATGCCTCTCTGATCCAAAACTCCCCCAGAGAGAAGAAACCAGGGACAAGGAAACGAACAGGGAGAGATGGGAGAGAAAAAAAATAGCAGAAGAAAGAACCAAATAAAGTTGGAGGTAAAGTATAGAGAAAGAAGGTAAGAAAAAAAAAGAGACTGAGGAAAAAACTGAGCAACAGGAGGGAGGAGGTAGGGAATTCAAGGTGAGGCGATACACTGTATAAGAAAAGAGAATGATGATAAAAGAGGGAGAAAGCAGCCTGGGGTTCTCAGATGTAGCTTTCCCAGAAGAAGAAGGATTTCAGAGTAGCCAAATTGGCATTTCTTTCTTCATAGGTAACAGAGGTATGCTGCTGAGACTCTGCAATAAATCCACTGCATGCTGCATTTACATATGCAATTCATTTACAAAAGAAGTCTGTCAAAGGAATAGGAGGAAGACTCCAACTTAAAATATGTCAGAGAGTAGAATGGTGCAATAAATAACATGAAAGGTATGTTTTCAGATGTCATACCCAATCAGCACCCACAACCTGAGAGGTAAAGTTTGTGCCTTAATACTACATGCAGAGCCTAATGGCCATGAGATCCTGGTTTCATGAATTCTCTGGCTGTACTGAAATCTCTCCAAAAGTCTCAAACTCTCCTTAGAAATGCAAAGTTGCTACCTCCCACATTTAAGAATTGTAAGCTGTCAAATGATTAAAATATTTAAATCGCGATTAATCGCATTGTCATATTTAACTCGCAATTAATCGCACATTTTGATGTATTCTAGATTTTTTTTTGTAACATTATTTCTCATTTTAATGCTCTTATTAACATGGAAAAGTGGATCGGCTTGCTTTGTGCAAAGGTGTTTTTTTTTAAATTTAAAAACACCATTGGCATATAGCCTACAGTAGTGTTCAATTTCACACGTAATATTCTCACTTGGAGCAAAGAATCTCTCACTCAGTGTAACACTGTCCATCAATAAAAGGGTGAAAAAGATACTTTGACGGGGGTGTGGTTGGCCATCAAGTGGTATTTCAGACTGGACGTGCTGCGATGATAGCTCAGCTCACAACGCCAAAACACACAGATCACTTTGGTCTTATCAATGGAACCATTTGGCAACTTTTATAAAGTAAACTTTCCATTCAGAATCTTATTGCCGTCCATTTTCGCATCTCGCGCTCGCCATCCACTCAAAACGTAACGTTACTACTCTTTGGCTGGCTTGCAAGCCCAAACAAGTGTTGTTTTGTTTCCGGTCTAGCTAGATCCGGTGTGGTGTTGTAGTCTTTCTAATGTAACTAGTTGTTGCAACAGCATGTGAAATTTGTTTTGCAAAAGTTTGCTAGGCCAAAAAGAATGTTAATGTCACAATAAAAAAACGCCATTAAAATGGATTTGCATTAATGCCATTAAAAACGCATTTAACTGACAGCACGACTCTTTTTACGTGTGTTGACTTGGTAGTATTCCATTAAAGGGAAAACCTGTTGACTTTTTCACAACTGGTCACAACTTTAGAAATGGTTTGATGGATGGGTCTTTATTTGGTTGTACCATAAGCATGAGCACTCATGTTAATATATGAGCATGCGAGTGACGTGAAAGTGCTGGTACACACTTTTCTAACTGCATACAAGCCATCGCGCACAAGTATTGCGTGGAAATATTGAACGGCTAATTTCTTTTAAACTTAAATGGATTTTTATGTTAAAACGTTGCATTTCAAGGATTTATGAGGAAGTTGGCTTAAACAATCTACTTGTTTGAAACAGAGAGCCACTTAATGCATTGTTGAGATTTGGGAGCTGTGCACACATTGTTAAATACTACGAAGTTTAACGCCTATCACACAACTGTAGTGATGGTCATGTGCCTCTTCGAACAAGGCCAATTGTAGGAAAACGTGATCTTGCCAATGGTTACACATTATTTTGTTTTTGACAGCGCACAATACAATTAAAAGTGCAGCACCAACAAATGGCCAAACAAGGACATGAATAATGTATCACAATATTCCAAAAAGCTTTGCAAATTTGAGTTTTTTGAGAAAGCAAATGCATTCGTCGAAATTTTGCCACTTAGTGTTGGCAGGTGTCTCGGTCTATCCCAGTCAGTCATGTAGCTTTTCTATCCTTTGTTCCAATAGGCAAGACACCTACATGCAACTGTCAGGAGGAATATAACAGGCTGTCTCACTTAGCCTGCAGAACAGCCTTCGGCTGACCAAGGACGAACAAAAAAAACAACAAAACCTTCAAAACCTCTCTCAGAAACAGGAGGTAAAGTCACAAATGTGTCTTAAGAAAGTGATGCTGTACTGTAGGTAATGTTAGAAAGGCTTGCCCTGTTTTTCTGTAGAGAATATTTGTGCTATTGTCATGGCCCTTCATGATATGCTAACCAAGACTAGGTTTTCATAATCAATATGTTATTGACGCGTTGTGTTTATACAGGAACACAACCATGTATGGAGCCCTCCTTATTCCCAGGTCTGACCAATCACATGCATTTGGCAGGCAATAGTCAGTATCGAAGACACGTGTGAAGAAAGGTTATCTTTGATTGAAAGCTATGAGCGTTATTAAAGTCAAGATGCAGAAACGTGAGAGTCAGGTTAAACCTTTTTATTAAACACCACCAATACATATTGGTGATGGACAATCGTGATCCCAATATTGAGCAAAAGAAATCTGGATAACCTTTTGTCCACAACTGTGTAGCTCCTCATTTTTTTTCAGGTTGAAGTGCTGTAGAGTTCCTCAGACAGCACCCTGTCATGGTCAGACATTCGCATTGAAATGATATGCTCATGCATATTGCTTTCCTAGACAATCCATCACTATTGCTTGAGGAAAATGTCAGAAGTGCTTGCTTATGCAAGGTAGGGGGGTATTTGTGCACGCTGCTGTCAAACAACATCAAAGCACTCAGTGACCTTTGAAGAGCTCAAGAAGGATTTTCATCTGCATGCAAAATTCAACATTGGAAGAAAAAATCCTCAAAGAGTTTTGCAGAGAACTGTCTGAACCCATGGCAGCTATAAAAACAAAGCGTAAATAGGAGATAGATACATAAACAAAAGTAGCGATCAATTTCTGTTTATGAGAAGAGAAGGCATACCTACTGGGAGCGATTACTTACAATACCTCACATGGGAAGCAATGATAAACACAATATTGCCTTTCCAGCTACATACTGTAAATCAGATACGATGCTGTGTTCCCCATAGAGTTTTATTTATTCTGGTTCCTGGCCAAAAATAATTTACCACAAATACAATAAATCCCCTCATAAAGTGAATTGATCCTGGTGTCATCAATTTTCAAGGACACAAACCTGCATTTTTTTTCTCCAAAATCTAATACTTTCCTGTTCAATAGACAGGGTGAAGGTAACAATGTTTGAATGCCTCTTCTCATTTATTTCACATATTGACTTGCACATATTTTATAACAAAATTCTTCCAAAACAACATATTAAATTGGGGCGTTTCTTCAAGTGGCTAACCCACTAATGGCGATTTAGTTAATGGCGTCAGTCATAAACAGCCTGTTGGATGTTGACCTAATTCAAAGGATTGGTTTGGAGTCTTTATTAGTTACATACTCACATTACTTGACTGAATGCACTGTCCTGGATGAGGGACATAAACATTCTTCCTTTCATGTGCAAATGCATACACATGGCATGTGAGTATTGCATTCAGAAGTTGGTTTGATAGAATGTGAACGTATCTTTGAATATTCTTCACCTCCCTAACCTAAATACAGATCTTTTGCACTCCAGAAACTGGAAAAAATAACCACAGTAAATAAGGCAGGTATCAGGCAGTATGAACAAATGCGGATGTAGTCATTTCAAAACCCATTGTAATTAAATGGACCTTCTGGTGGGTAAGTGACAGCTCTCAGATCAGCAGTACAAGAACTTTCATTAAATATACTGTACAACATTATAAACGCAACACTTTTGTATCAGTATCTGGTGTTATGGTTAGGGTTCATCCGTGAAGGAAACACCTCTCCAAAGTGCCAGACGCCATCGAATGTGTGCATTTGCCCACTCAACTCGGTAATGATGACAAACTGCAGTCAGGACGAGAGAGAGAGAGAAAAAAGAGATGGTTGAACCCTAACACCAGATACTGAACCCCCCATTACCGTAAAACTGCACATTTTAGAGTGGCCTTTTATTGTGGCCATTCTAAGGCACACCTGTGCCATAATCATGCTGTCTAAGCAGCATCTTGATATGCACACCTGTGAGGTGGATGGATTATCTCGGCAAAGGAGAAGTGCTCACTAACACAAATTTAGACAGATTTGTGAAAATTTGAGTAAGTATTTGAGAGAAATAAGCCTTTTGTGTACATATAAAAAAAGTCTTAGATCTTTGAGTTCAGCTCCTGAAAAATGGTTGCAAAAACAAAAGTGTTGCGTTCATAATTTTGTTTAGTATGAAATAGACAATAACCTAATACCTGACAAAATGGTGTTGATATAGTATTTCATTCCCATTTGGTCTGACAGAATATCAAGCAATGGAAAAACACAAGTGCACATACACACCGGAGTGTCCAATTAATGCACTGAACTCAAAGTGCACATGAAGCCTGGTTGCTCTCGGGGATGATCTGTGATTTAATGATTCACACAGCTCCCCCTCTGGTGTGCAACAGGGCAGGGATGGCTGATAACTCAATCCAGTTGAACACAAGCCATGCCCTGAAGCCACACTACCAAAATGAAATGCTCCATTCCTCTATGAGCAAGACAAACTCAAACAACCCGAGCATGTGAGGTGAATGCACAGGCCATTTCTGCAAAACGTGTGGAAATATCCAAAGGATGCTGCCACCACAAAACTACTTCAGGCCTCTAGGGACTGGCCTTTTCTGAGGTGGAATTTATTTTAGCTACTTTGTAAACTATTTCAGCTGAATGGTTTGTCATTATCAAGTGATTGCCTTAAAAACATCTTTGCAATCAGCAGGAGTTTGATGTAACAATTCTTCCGATTAAACCAAGCATTGCCCATGATTGGTATTTTGGAATACTCCTGCAAAAATCTGTAAATTTCACCAACAGGGAAACCAGTCAGCCTGCCCCACATTCCACCTCAGCTCCATAGGAGCCTCCATCCCCCTTTGACCAAATTTGGATTTTCTCTTTTTAAAACTTCACCTCAGAAATCTATGGTACGCACCACATATGTGTTTGTTGAATGCAAATTTAGTTTATTTTTAGATTGATAAAGATAAAGCATTCACTGAAAAGTGAATAGCATTTGTGTCTAGCAAGTGGACCTGGACCCAAGGCAAAAAAGATAAACATTAACCACTGCAGTGGATGTAGACTGTAGTCGGGGTCTATAGTAAAAGATGATCTTTACATGATGTAAAATTATGGCAAATGTGAAATGTCCTTTTGACTGATGATATGATTGTGCTTTGACCTTGCTAATCTGAGTCTTCAGTAAACCCAGCTCCGAAGCCCTGCTGCTCCTACTTCCCACTCAGAATAATGAAACAATTGGATTGGCAGTGGAAGCATCAAAAGAAAAAAGTCCTCCTCATTAAAAAAACCCTTCATTCATTCTTATTGCATTACAGATCTCATTTGTGCTACTCTCTTTCTCCATTTCATCTTCTAATGTATTCACCATCTTCTGACAGGGTGGTGGGAGAGCTGCAGTAATTTGATATGTATTATATACTATTAGATATCGTGATAATCATAAAAGAACACCATAATTTAGACATGTAATTATTCTATTCACTGGGCATGTTTTGAGCTGCATATTTGAATTTGTTTTCCAAGCAAATTGTTGAACTCGGTTGTACTTTAAGGCTACTTTTACATTGCCATGTTTTGGTTTGAAAACAAATATAGTTTGCTCCGTTTACACTTCACATTCATACTGCTCTGGTGCTTCATAGCCGCTAAATTGGAGAAATGTGAAAATACCCGTTTTGGTTTGTAATTTCTGGTGTTGTTGTTGCAGTCTCAACGTTCGCAAACAGAGACCTTTGGCAACACCAACACCGATGCCAGTGTTTCCGCTGCCTAATTGGGTCTTGTTGGTCATGATTGGGTCTTGTTGGTCATGATTGGGTCTTGTTGGTCATGATTGGATCTTGTTGGTCATGATTGGATCTTGTTGATCATAGCTCATTCTCTGAGCTACTAACATAACCATGGCAACTACCAGAAATGGGGGCGGAGGATGCCCAGTATAAGAGAATGTCCATGAGATGTGCAGTTTGGGCATGTTAGTTCAAACAGAGATAAGTTCTACTACTGGAGCTAAAAATACTTGTGTAGTAGATCGTTTTGGGCTCAAAACTTGCTTAAAAATAACGTAGCAACGTAAATGTAGCCTAAGAGAACTGTGGTGCGTTCATTGAGATCACAGTTAAAGATTGTACGTTCAACCCATAAAAATGGAATGTTAAATGAAGATTGAAGAACAATGATTAATTCTACAGTATTGGAGGAAAAAAAAATAGCCAATCCAAATCCCAAAATTAAAAACAAAATACCAATGGAATAGTCAAATATTTGAATAATTGGGCCCAGGCCTAAGAAAATGTAATATCATTTTTAAAAGGTGCCCTGCCACACATATTTTATTACTTTGTGGTAATGTCTGAAGTTCTACCATGGACCTTGTTTCAAGCCATTCTAGCGTGGTAGAGAAAGCCGGCAGGAAGAGACTGCTCAATTTGTGCCAGTTCTCATTAATATTCAATGAGCTAAGCTGCTTGACTCTGATTGATTAACAGCTAGCCAATGAGAGCCGGGCTATCAGTATCCTTTACCCAGCGCAACTGGGAGAGCTCATGAATAGTAATGAGCTCAGGCAATATGACGTCAGAAGGACCAGCTTTTGTAACCAACCTGATTTCTCCTCTTATTTCTTTTCAGTGGCTAGAGCTGACCAATGAGGGAGCAGTTCATCTTCACATTCACAACATAAAACATATGGACCAAACATATAAAACAAAAGAAAAACGTTTTGAGTTGGAGGGCACCTTTAAACATTGTTTTCATAAACAAATCATGTGTGCTTGACCTACATCATAAACTGCAGAAAAACATGTAGCATTTATGATTTTACCCATAAGTCTCTTAAAAGATGTTTTGAAAACCTAGCGGCATTCAACTCCAAGTAACATTAACTTCCAATTAATATGCAGCAAGGGAAATAAATGTCCTCCCTCATTCACTTGTTTTCATCCAGTAAGATTACACAATGTTGGCTTCCATCACAGTTCACCAGGTACAACATGAGGGTCACTCCAGGTGCACTGTGGGAACGATGGTTACACATGTAAGTTAGAGATTAGTAGAGTTTAGCATTTTTTGTTACCATTGTTGCTTCATTTAAAATGTAGAAATGTGGACAAGTTACCAGGTGCAATAAAGAATGGCTCTAAGCATATTGTTTTTAATAAAAGACATAATAATAAGAGATATGAACACATATCTGAGAAAACAAGAGTTGAATAAATATTTTTTTTATAAAAGGTTTAAGTATAATTTATATTGTTTGGCTGATATTGATTGTTCACTGTCCGTCGTTTTAAAGCACTATGCATTTACTTTTGCATTTGCTCATGCTGAGAAAAGTGCTGTCAAACAATACTTCCTTTTATTGATTGTCAGGGGCATTTGATTGCAACTTCAGTTGATTTTTTTATCGTCTTTCCTTGTTGACAACCTGAAGGGCTCTTCTTTTACATACACATTTTCTTTACTGGAGACACTCTGAAGGGAGGACATCAAAAGAAGACAATCTACTGAAGTGCAATCAAAGTTACTGAAAAGTTGCCAGAAAACGTCAATTTGGGCCAAAGGATAGAGCCTGGGTGGACCTGAGGTGGGCCAACCAAGGAACGACCACCACAGTTCTCTTGACGCCTTAATACCCCTTTAATGAAACAATGATTACCAAAATCATTACAAAGATTCTTGTTTAGAAGTCAAATTAGTTACTGAGACCTGAACCAGGACTAGATCAGTCTTTCAAGACAGAAGTTGGCACTTTTAAACATTCAATAGTCTGAGTTTTCTCATCTTGCAGATTTTAGGGAAAGGACGCTCTTCACAACTGTCTTCACTAGTTTTGTTTTATGGGGTGTTAAGAGGAAATGCCTCTCTGACATATCTATGAATACCATCAATGTAACTCGTGGGTCATGTCATGTCAGATTTAGACAGAGGCAGCCATCTGTCTGGCACATGAATGAAGTGAAACACTTGAATGCTGCCAAGTGATAGCCATGAAATGCCATTCTGTTCCACTCCTTCCACTAAGACGTAGATCTTGCATTAATTCCACCCTCCTTCTCCCCTCACTACCAAATCAGCGTTAGTCAGTCTTAGGACTGCATTTCTATTTTGTCCTGTAAGCCTATGTGCTTTACAACAGTTTGGCAGAAAGGACGCTTGTACAGAATGCTAATATTTGCAGTGAGTTCCCTTTAGCCTTCTCAGACAGCGGTGAAATATAATCGGGGGAAGTAAGACAGAGACAGAGAGAAAGAGCGTACTACTCATCCATGTCAAACAGAATCCAGCCTATTGTTTCTGCCGGGAGGAGAGGTTTTGCATTTAACATGTCCTCTAACATGCTCTCCCTGTCCTTACCTTCTCTCACATCTCCTTCCAGATTAACCTGTTCTAACTGCCAACTCGTAAAATACCGACACATGGCTCTCAGCGGCAGATGCTGACGCAAAAATCACCCTTTAGCATCTATCTGGGACGCGCTGGGCAGAGCAGCAGCTCGGTGGGAAAAACATTGTTGTTTCCTGAAATAACAATAAATACGAAAAAAAAAACATAACTAAAACTGTAATGTCTTTTTGCAAAACTAACTCAAATAAAATAATCAAGTAAATGTCCTTCATAGAGCAGTTATATTTTTCAGAGTTGACATTTCCAACCATAGATCTGTTTTATCCAATATATGCCATATACATATAGTTTATGACTGGGAACCCAGAAATTTTGATATGTCAAATTGAACACAACATAGTCCATCCTGTGCCCCTCGCCTGGCATCATGGCGGTATTGATAGTCGGAGGAAAGCGGAAGACACCTATTTGATTATGACTGTGTCAGATTAAAGCAAGTGCCTTGCAGTGGAATATTATAAAACATGTGGACAATTTATTAAAAGGGAAACATCCCAAAGATTTTTAAGTACATTTCAGAAACTAGGCTAGCCTAGCTTACCTTGACAAGGTAAATGATAACGTCAAGCCCCCTTTCCCTGAAACAGAAGCGAACCCTGGTACAGGTCATGGATGTATGGGTACAGGCAGCACAACTGAGACAACCGTAGGACAGAGAACACTACAGGCCTGTCTTTCACTGGTGACCCGATAGCTGCTGATTAGTAAATATTTAGGAACACCAAAAGTGGGAGGAAGCGTGGGTTAGTATGTGGATTAATACTGGGATGTCTACATAACTGTGTTAATTGATTGACTTCAAAAAGTTTGCCACTTTACTTTAACCAAAGTTCAAAACACCTGTTCTTGTATGTCTTCTTTAGGCTATTTAGGTTTTTTCCTGGCACACGTCACTTTTAGCACTTACTGCTTACATATGTGTACTCATATGTATATTTTATTTACTGGTGTTATTGTTGAATACATTGTGAATACATATTTGTTAAATTGTACAAGGTTTTTGTTGAATTATTATTACACAATACTTTTTCTGACCTTTTTTTTAATCTTGCCCCTGCCAAATAATCCATATTACAAGAAAACACCAAAACTAACATTACAACTAATAAAAACCCAACTTAAACTAAGCATTTTCAAAAAAATAAAATCTAAAGTAGCAAATCTGCTTTTAAATCTGCTTGAAAATAAAAAATAAAGTCTAATGAAAAATGCAAAACTATAACAACCTTGGTCCTGACCATGCGCGTCAAAATATGACGACAAAGGGCTAGACACATGTCCCGAGAACGTCGAATAGTGACGCCAATAGCCCCGACCCAGAGCGTCAAAAAGTGACGGTAAGAGTCCTGACCAAGCGTGTCTAAATATGACGCCAAAGGAGACTTTTTTGCATCAATCATAAACATGCCAGGATGGCTCTCTGATACACACAGAAAACACACCACTATCAAATATGACAATCTTAGAAAATTCATGTCATTTGCCTACTGGGGAGATTCATTAAGCCAGAACATTATGTGATTATGGTTATGATAATTCTGAAACACTGAAGACTGCAAAAATAATAGAAGAAAATGTGGGATTTATGTTTCTGAGAATGTGAGGTAGATATTGTAATGCAACACGTTCCAGTTTTGCTGCCCAATCTGTGTTGCAATATCATTAAATCAACAGTGGCCTTGCTCTGCGTGAACCACGAGTGAGACTGGAGACGATGATTCCTCACTTGCCTTTTGCCCAAAAGAAAACCTAACCTGAATTTCAATCCAACCTTCTGAGAATTGGAAAGGAGGACAAACAACTAGGGCATGCAAGGCCATATGTGCACTCACACTTGCACACACACACACTTACACCTCTTTCACTCCAATACACTAACTTAAAGACCTATCATAAAATGAATCTTATGCGGATTCTAATTGTCACCAGAAATGCAGCACAAGTTCTGATCTAAATATTTTAACTGTTACTATAACTTTAACCAAAGTTTCTGTTCATTTTGTCTATCTACAGGTTTACAACGTAGAAAAGAAGGGACTCGGTTTTTCACCCAAATTGTGTCAATCTGGTACAAAACGTTAAATCAGATCCAAACTGATTTTATAGAAATTTTAATATATAAGCAAATGCAGCTTACTTTTGTCAGCTAACATCGTACAAATCCAATCTAAGACATGAGTGACCAAGAACAAGACTGAGAGAAACAGCATTCACCATTCACATTCATGTCAGACGTTCAAGGGCAAACACACATTACTGCCGACACAGAATAAACAGCCTTGTTATTTTTTTTTATAAAAACACCTGCTTTCCACTTTCACAGTCTAATAGTAGCATTGCTCAGAGGATGAGACAAATGGAGTTTGGGGATGCATTTCTCCTTTCAGCTCAAAATGATGCAGAAAAATCTAAACTAGGACTCCTTTGAACATTATGAATTCCCACGGAGCCGGCAGGATGAAGCCGCTCACAGTACAGTGTTCATGTAAGGCTGAGCCCAGCACTGAACCAACAAATGAACTGCTCCTCTCTAAACTTGTGAGCGGGTTCAGAGGCAGATTTGGGAACATAGACAATAACCTTTTTTCCTCAGTCAATACCCTAAAATTGGCAGAACTTACCGCTGCCTGTACGATATGTACAACAGACTGTGTGTGGTTTCAAGGACATCTTGCAGCAATGAATGCTGCAATGTGGGATATGTAGTGCTCTGCTCTTTCATGTGCAACCATTTAGCAGCCCTGTTCTCAGAAAAGCTCCAGGAAATTACAAGAATCTTAGGTACCAAATGATAAAGTACTCTTACCTTGATATGACAGATGAGAAAGGACATTCGGGGTCACCACATGGGAGAAGGGGAGAAAAAAATAAAAAATAAAGGACATTAGTGAAATCACAATCTTTACTTCTCAGATTAAACACCCAAAGAGGGTTCTAATCAGTGACTCAGGTTGAAGTTGGCAATGCTGGGTCTGCCCATTTAAAATGACAGCGTGGGAAATAACTAAATGGTGCGAATGGGTTATTCATTGAGGCCAACACTTTATTTTGATCTTTTATGGTGGATGCTGAATGTCTTTTAACAGACAAATGTCAGAGCCGAAGAAAGGAGTAGTACGCGTAAAAAGGCGTCAAGTGAAAAACTTAAATTCTATGCAGTAGTCAGACAAGCCCTGGGTTAATTGAACAACTGACACCATTAATAAATTCTTCAGACAAGTGTGTGCCAGGAACAATCAATGCAACATTAGACCAATAACATGTGTCAAGAAGGAAGAAAAAAAGAGAATCAGGCTCAAGATTTTTGTTGTTTTATCCTACGTAGTGTCATAGTGGAAGTTAACCGATTCTGTGTCTAAAAAACCCAAAGGAAAGAGTAGCACATCCAAGATAATTTTTTTTGCATTTGTTGTTTAGTTAAATGACTTCAACATGCTACATGATGTTTTCGGAAGTCATGGCCAAGATCTTCCCTACAAGAGAATTCCGGTTGATTTCAACAGGCAGCTCTGTTTGGAAATTTGGAGTGCTGTCATTAGCAAGAAAACACTATGGTGTCAGGTTCCAGCCTGTTTCTACATAGTCATTACCAAGGTCATAACAATGGCAAATTGTTTTTTGTGGAAAAAATATCTTTTGGAATATTGGATTGTATGAGTTTGACAATCGACTATAGTAGACTTCCCCGTAAAACGTGAAATAAACAGAGGTATGGATTAACACAACTTCTATGCCTTTCTCTCACATCTACTGTTGTCAGATTTACTGTATTTCCTCGGAAGGAATCCCCTCACATAGTTAGGCACTTGAAATGACATTTTGAACATGTTAAGAGGCTAAAAACTTGCCCTGTCTAAGCCTGTTGGGTGCTAACTCTAGCAGGAGGATAACTCGGTGTAGACAGCACCGATTATTTTTGTTTTCCTACGCTACTGACAGCACTACAAATTCTTAACAACAGAGCTACATGTTGAAATTGACCGGAATTCTCCTTTAACCTAGAAGTCTCTCTCAAGGCCTGTGTACACATGACCTCTGCACTTCATGCAGGCTGTGGAATACTACATGCCAACACCTCTCATGTCACATAAAAAATGTTAAGGCATCATGATCACCTAATCTCAGAGAGCAACCATCTCAAAATACATAGCCTACATGTTTGCAAAACAAAATACAAGCACATTTACCTCTAAATATGCTAAACACAAGACCAACACAAATATTGTCTGAGACCATGACAGAACTTAAATGGAGGGCTTTTGGTTTAATGAACTGCGGTGCTGCTCTGTTGTGTTTCCTGGCTACTGATTTCCTTTAGCCTTTGGGTGCCATGCTGGCCCGAATCATCCATCACTATTAGCCAAAGCATAAGACCATCTTTCACTATATGAGCTGTAAAGGTGTGCTATGCAAAAATGACCAAATTGGTAATTTTACAGGGTTCATCCCACAAACTGCACATCACATATTCCTTATATTTTTGCTGAGCATTTGAGTTTTTTAAGATTGATTTCTTACTCTCCAGGCAGCTTTTCAGGGTTTCGTTAATTTAAGCTTTAAAAATCGGCTTTAGTGTTATAACCCACGGCACTCATAATGCCATAAAGTAGCTTTGAGCAGGGGCCATTTTGAAAACTCTTTCTCTAATGATGCATTCAAGAACACCAGAGCATTAGAGCTTGCTGCTGACCACCAACGCTATCTTTTTTTTACTGAAAGAAACCTCATTCACTTTATTATTTTCATTATTACATTGCATTGTTGTATTCATTTTTATTAGCTTACTATGTTTTCCTGGCTTGCATTTCAAACATTGTAGCTCATGGATGTAACTACCTTTTTTTTTTTTCTTCTTCAACCTGGACCCTATTTTCCAATGTTTTTTGTCGAAGTGAATAATGGTAACAACAATCTTTGATATTAGTCCAGTATTAAAGATGCAGTAGGTAAGACTTATAAATCATATTTGCTGAAATTGACCCTATTTTCGAGTAGAACTACATGAAGCAGGTCATTTAAAAAAAAAAAAAAAAATCAGGCTCTGTTTCTGGTTAAACAGAAAGGTCTCAAAGAGGTTTTAAAAAAGGTCCATCTCTGAAGGAATCCTTTCCATAATGTTGAGCCTGTTAGTGGGAAAACAAGCACTTTTGTGAACGTAAATGCAAGCTGGACAGTTGCCCTATTAACTTAAATTGTAGCTTGTTTGTCGCCCGCAGTGATCTCACTTAATACTGGACAAATGTTAATTGATTGTTGTTCCTATCATTCACTTAGACATAAAAAACAAAAGGAAAATAGGGTCATGGATATAAAAAAAAACAACAGTTATCCTTTAATGTTTTTTCCAAAAGGTTCTTGCTTGAGATTGTATTACCATTTAACAAAAACAACAAAGGCAATTAATGATTGACTGTGACAGATTACTTTTCAATCAAGTGTCAAATAGTTGTTTTGCAGCATTTTGTGGAAGCCATAGAAAAACGTGGCTTCCTGGAGAAAAAACTAAACAGTCAACTGGAACGTAAATTATAAATATTTAGTTTCCCCAAATTTGCTCCATTCCCTTTTACTAAAACTGGCAAATGCCTTACAATGCATTCAAACAGCTCCACTTGGCTTGCAACAAAACATTGTAAAGCAGTTGTTCATCAATAAATCTTCTAAGCTATTTGCATCTGTGAGCTCTGCTTCTATCCCTGACAGTTGTGCTTTTTATAGTCATCATAAATCAGAAGGGTCTGGCTTAATGAAAAGGACGGACATAATATGCAAATGAGTCATTTAGGCCTTCCAATGCACTATGAAAAAAAGGAAAAAAAAGATGGCGCTCAAAAAATGTGCACATGCACATTTGTGCAAGGGGTTAAATGGATAGATCAGTGACTGGTGGTCAACACTAAACACCAGGTGACACAGCATTCACTTGTACAGAGTTCTATCAAATAAACAGATGAGACTTAACACCAAGACATTTACTTAGGTTTTTCTGCCTTCAACCTCTGATCTTTCCAGATCTTAAGAGAAAAGATGTACTTAGTTGACTATGCAAAGATATAGAGGTTTAAAATTTGTCTACAGCATCAGATTAAAAGGTGCTGTAGGTAGGATAGTGAAGATTCAGAATTTAGCCAAAGAATTTGAACATTAATAACATCTAAGCCCCTCCACCCACAAGGGAGAATGAATGCATGTGCCTGAGCAGTGATAGACTAGCAGTTAGACACCCACCCTGGCCCTGATTGGTTAAAAGGGAGAAGTGGAGTTTTGCTAATCACACTACAGGCTGAAGTTGTTTCCAGAGTTGCAGGAGTAGTTGTTTTTTTTATTGTTTTTTTTTATTGTTTTTTATTAAATTACCTGCTTCATGTACTTCTACTCCAACATAGGGTCAGTTTCAGCAAATATGACACAAAGTTAGTTTTATAAGTCTTACCTAATACATCTTTAATAGAGTATGACTTTCTGATCATTATTGTATGCCAAGGATAAATAGATTTTACAAAATGAGCCTACCTTCCAAAGACAATTCATGTTACGTTTAATGTCACAGATACTGTATTCTGTTACATATCAAGACACTGTGACTTTTGATCATAACAGACGTGAGAGGCACCTTAAGTTAACAATATGGAGTCTATACAGCAAGTACAAGTAACCATGATGATGCAGTACTTTCCCACACATGGTCACAAAGTGCTTTGAAATAAAAAAAAATATCCCATACAATAACACTGCTATAATAAAGACAGGCCTTACTGTGGCGATTGTGCTAGAGCTGCTTAGCAAAAGAGAATTAACATTATTTGCTGGGATTATCATAACAAACATTTACATAAAATAATGAATCAATAAGCTTTATAGTCTTTTTAACAGTTGAGTAACCATAAGCATTATTGAGCATGCAATCAACCTGAAAAAAACCCATTAAGAACCAAATCAACAAAATTAAGAAACCAAACTAGATTCACATTAAACTAGTTAGTCACCACAGTTATATCAATGGAAGTTTTGAACTGTATATAATGTATGGGACATACCCCAGTGTGTAACAAGACTATTAGTCTTAAAACACCGCAGGTGTTATATTTATAACACTCCACAAGATAAAGATGCATGATGGAACACAATGTATTGATAAAAATATTATGGAGATAGGTTTGTACTCGGATTGGAGTTAAATTAAAGGACACAGGGTCATTAAAAGGCTTATTTCCTATGTGTTCAGTAAGTTTGATGATTGATTATCAGACAAGCAAAGTTGAAATAGAGGAAATGGCAGTAGGCCAGCAAAGTCCTAGAGATTCATCCCATGGGGACAATGAATATCAGTTTTTTTTTTGACAATCTGAGAAATGTACCTTTAAGATACATCTTCATCAACCAAAGTGTTGAACATCTTGACCCAATGGAGGCACTAGACAAAACTTAAATCAAGTCACTAAAATCAATAGGGTACTGAATATCCTCTGTGGATAAAAATGATCCTTACCAAATGAAATCTGGTCAGTTTATGTTGCCATATCTATATCTAGAGGCCCGCACCACTAATGGGATAGGGACACTTGAGTTTGAAAGGAGAATCAAATACTTATACCTAAACTAAATTAAAATGTTAGAAAAAAAAATGCTTTACTTCCTCTGAACAAAAGCTTAACAAAAAGTGGCCACAGAATATCAGATTCAAACAGGAACAAAAACAACAGCCACTGTAACTGCAAATAGAGTTGGTGCTGGTATTGCACGAAGCTCCCATGCAAAGCAAAGTTGTCTTTATTCAGGTTGGTTCTAAGGTTATCTGCTTCATCTGTTGTTTTTGCTCTGTGGAATGCACAGACCAAAACCATTTAATATCCTCTGAGTGTACCGAGTGTTACAAATATTATGGTAAACGATGGTTACTTTGAAGTCAGCTATTGATTTTGCCTAATATCTCCAGTGAATGTCAGAGGGGTTATGGGGATTGTGGTGTGTATGGTATTCAGTGGCTGCCACACACACACACACACACACACACACACACACACACACACACACACACACACACACACACACACACACACAAGCAGTCTTGCTGGCTGACTCTACTGTGTGGTCGGTTGTGGAGGGAAACACTCCCCTGCGGATTTTTGGAATTATATTAGGAATGCAGTACGTGGTAGCAGGGTTCAAGGGTTCAGTATCTGCCGTTTAACATCAAAGTTATCCCTGATGCTCAGATTGTAATACTTAAGATATAAACCTGCACATATTAGCTGAGTATGGAACAGATTTGAGGGCTGTCTCAGTGTCCAATGTATGAAAACAACTGCTTGAGTAGATACAACATTGCATTAGGCTCAAAGCATTACTTTCTTTACACGAAGATTGTGTCTTTTTGTAGTTCTGGCCATAATTCCTATGGGTTATGATAACAACGTATTCACACAATTTAATTGCTTAGATCAGGGAACTTTTATAAAAACGTGAGATGGGACAATAAATACGCTGTCTTACAATCAGACAGATTGTACACAGATCTCCATCTTATTTGGAAGAGAAAATGAAGGTGAACAGTAAAATTATTGCTCAAATACAGTGAACAGAAATGCAATACCACCCCAGTAACAGTGACATCACAGAGGGGATTCTGTGTTATGTAATAGCAAGATTATCAACTTGCAATGTATCACAGTATGTGTGATTAGAGGACAAATCACATTCCATTCAAAAGTAACCTATCATAAACTGTATAAGTAATATTATAGTAATAAACATAATTATTCACTGTATTTTTGATCAGCTGCACAACATTTTTCATAGACAAGTTTAGGGTTAAAATGTCTGCAATAACATGGAAACGTCTGCACCTCAAGAGTTAAATCTGTTCAAAACTGTGCACATTCCCCGACATGATCAGGAGGATTATGAAAGAGGTGGCTGTGTATATCTGTTGAGTTGCACGTGTACTTTAATGAGACAATTCTTACGAATTGCATAGTTTGTCATCAGTATCTGTTAAATCCAAAAAGGGACCAGGACTTTTTACTCAATATTATTCATTTTTGATAAACCCCTAGACTAGTACAATTACATCATATGTCATCCATTACATTATCCGTTATAAGGCTAGAGAGGCCAAATAAATCAGAAATGAAAGTTTTTGTTTATGTTGGATTTTTGTAAACCAAAGAATACATTTTAATTCTATATTTGCAAGAAACATCAAGTGATTGTTTCTACCCTACTAATGTATTGAGCACAGGTAAGAATCATTTATGCAGAAATAGCTTTGGAAAATAGAAACAGCCAGTTCCCACTGTAGTTGGCAATTCAGTCATGCAGCCTCATCTGTCATGCGGTCTCCGGTGCCAACTTAATCACCCATTAACTAGGGAGAAGTGAACTGTGGACAAACCGCATCAATTCCACGGGGTGGGCCGAATGATTCCCAACATCATGACTTACCCATCCAGAACTGCCTTGTCAGGGAAGATGGATCAACTGGATTTCAGAAAGAAGTCAACATATTGATAGCTCTGACGTGGCTCAGCATGCTGAAATATTGCAATTGACGAGAAATATTTGTGTTTTCCTGGTGCTCATTCCTGTGCATATTTGTAACCCTCAGGGGAGGCAAGCTAATTCTCAGGCAGATTTTGGTCAAACATGTTAATAGGAATCTCGTGGTTTGTTGAGTGTAGGTGTTGTGATAGATAGCATGGGCTCTCCTGAAAGTACTATCTACAAGTACAGCTGGTTTATAGGTCTATAGTAAGGCTGCAAAATGCAATACACACACCTGCAGCAATATTACTGATTTAAATGCCACAGGCCTACTGATATTTACACAAATTACCATCTGCTGTGTGGATAAACACTTGTGTTAAGTGATGTCTTTCCACAGGGAGTGACACATGGAAATGTACAGGTTGGTAAACACAAATATTTTGTGTGTAATGTGATGGAACAATAGGCTAGCAGTTTACTCCTGCTATGGGGCAAATTGAGTATTTCTTCTCTACCTTTTAGAGGGCTTAAGGCTCAATCAAATAATTTGTACGAGTGAACTTTTAGACTGAAAATAAAATCATTCAAGTGGATTTACTTGCGAAACACAGTCAACTCAACCAATGCTTTTGAGTGGAGTTCAACTGTAATTAACTCTGACCTACAAATGTGTGCTATTAAGCAATTGGGCACATCCAAACTGTACAACGCTTCCAAATTAGCATTGTTATCCCATCTAATTTTATAAAAATTGGCTTTGCCAACTGAAGCACAATTCCAGTAGATCCAGTAGTTGTTTTTTTGTATTTTATATTGCCATAAGTAAAACTAGACACAGCTAACAGCCACTGCAGGACCCACAAGCAGTCACTATTTGTATTTTTTTTTTTGTATTTATAAAAGGACAACACACATTAATCAACATTTCTGTAAATGTGCTAGTGTTAGCCAGTCGGCTAATTTTCAACCATAGTCCTTTGGTCAGATGATCACCAAGAATATCATAACACCTATTTGGTAAAGAAAATGGAATGAATGAGATTTAAATAAAGAACTTACATATCAATTCATTTATTCCTGTCCTGGAATGTTGTATGTATACACATACTGTATTATACTTGAACATGAGACATCACTGCGTATTACTGCATTTGGGCTGAATTTCTACCTGTTGTACCTGAGCGTCAACACGCATACTTGATGGAAAGGTCACTGCATGCCCAATTAGCATTGACATTGACAATTTTGATTGTTGAAGACAGTCAAAAGAGCTCCACTGGGCCAAGGGATCACTTAATCCAGAGTTTGGTATGGGTATTCAGGAATGGGTCATCCATCAAGTGAACAACTCATCCAGTAGCAGGGAGTAACTCAGGAATAGTTATGTCCTTAATCATGTAGGTCAAACGTACAACAGACGCCCAACAGGTTATGAGTAAACACAGCCAAAACCAGCGGTAATCAACCATAAACGGTTTATTTACCTCTTGAGTATAACACAAAAGAAGGAACAAAACAACAAGATGTGATTGCTATTTTAAACATGGCTGTGACAAATTTGATAAAGACTATGCCATCCTTGTGTGAATTCCCTTCACCACCTGCTAAAGCAAGATACATTTTACAACCAATGAACAGCCACTTAGGTTCACAATGTTATGAAGGATAAAAAGCAATGATGGACTTGTACTAAGAGCCACAGAATGAAACCCGTAGTACTGTGAAGCACAGTTCACCCCAGAAGAGATGAATTTGAGGCTCACTGAAAGAAACTATTTTTCTTTGCAACAAAGATATTTTCTTGGCATCGTAGCCTCAGCGCTGGCACACATGTGCACTGGTGTAGCAGCTGGAAGTTCTGGATATTTAATGTTATTCTGTGTTTTCAACATGCCCTGTTGATTTGGGAACAGTGACCCCAAGTCTTTCCTTCATCCCAGCTTAAATGTTCTCTGAATTGAAGTGTTTTCACATCCTGGTTTTTGCTTTGTACTTCACACTACGAAGCATTAGAAATCAGATATGGAATCTTGCGTCTCTGTGTTTTACCTCTTCATTTACCCTACACAGCCAGCAGACAGCACAGAGTGAAGTACTGACCAACACAAATGAATCCACTCCAGCTTTACCTATCAGAAATAAAGCTTTCTGACAGGTTTTCCACAGCTTTGCGTTGGCAGAATTTAAGAATTTAGTCCTTAAACCAAGAACTCAACTGTGGGTTAAGTTACAAGCTGTACGTTACACATATCAGTGGCCCAAAAGTCGACAATCAACAATTAAGGGGAAAAAGAGAATGACAGATTCCCATGGCAAACACATTTACCAATTTATCTAGTGTGGCAGGTGACCACATCAGGACTACTAACGCCCTTTCACCAGTGATAGACAGGGATTTATGTGATATAAGCTGGCCAAGAATTCTGTGTGGGATATAATACATGTTCAGTGATGTGATATGAAGCCACATTGCTGAGTTCTATTAAAAACTAATCAGACAGTTGATTTTGAACACATTAGTGGGTAGTGGCCAAATTTTGAGCATACTGTACTTTAAATGCATTAATAAAGGCTGTTTGCCAAAGACCAGAGTGAGATTATTGATGTTCAGACTAGGTTAGCACAAATACATTTAAAACAACCACAAAAAGTTTAATCTACCTAGTATTTCAGCAAAGGACAAAACGAGCAAAGACTGAAGTAAGGTCTGAAATAATAAGGATTTCGTATTTGGTCAATCATTTCATCATCCTTCAAATTTATCTATGACAAGAGAACGTTTGGTATTTAAGGTTTATTTTCCAAAATTCCAGACACCAAAGTTTGTGGTTATTAAACACAGACAATATGGTACACCAACTTAAACAAGCCCATGAATTTGTCTCCATGGCCACTGTGTGTAAGAAGACATTATCAACATGATTCATTTTTGGGTCAAAATGGTTGCTGCTAAATGTACTAGAGGTCAAAGGTGAGATGACAATTGGGTCCATTGTCCATTGCCTCGGACATGACCAAGGCTCCTATTGTACCAGTTTCCCAGAGATTGTTGGCGCCCTTCAGCTCTGCAGGTTTGCATGCTGACCTCCAAACAACCTCTCATCCTCCAGGCTCACAGGGAGCTTTTACATTGCTTCCTCTTAATTCTATGCCAACTAGACAAAAGTGAATGTGACGAGTTTCAGAGCATGGGAAGCTTTCACATGCTGTTTGACAATGCTTTGTCAGGAAAATTTCTCAGGACAACGAGGTTAAGTACTATTGGCCATGGGAACTTTGTGAGCTTCTTGGGTGTCTTGATTCGTTATTGTTCCATAGTGCCTTCAAGAGGGGGAAGACTTTGAACGCATACTTCGGGACATCTTCAGAATACTCTCTACTCAGAAGTAGACAGTGAGATTATGGTTACATTGCTGAGACTTGGTCTTAAAATCTATTTCATAACTAAACAGTTTAACATAACACACAGCGTAAGGCACAGATTTTTAACATGAATAATTCAACAGGCAGACTCCCATGTGTAGGAAGGCTAAAAATATTACAGTTTCCTAAAAGATTTCCAGATGGAAACTGGTGATCCAGTTCATCAGGAATGAACCACTGTGAAAGCATTTTCTCAAACAAGTGAATGAATCTATAAATATATATTGCAGTATATTAAAATCCTAATTAGGGCCTGTTTGGCAAAGGCGTTTATTCCAGATGACACTGCAGGATTGTTAACTGTCTAGACTGAGGTTAGGAAGTAACCAATAACCTTCCAAATGCTTCCAAAGAGGCAAAAACCGACCCCCTTCCTGTGACTTTTTCCATCCATTTGTGTGATCTCTTCCCTTTTCTTTGCTCTGTCAAACTCCATAAAGCCATTGCTACATAACAGTTACAGTATCTGCCTGGTCTGCATGTGGGCAAATGGAAGGCTTGAGAAATGCTATGCCCCGAATAGTTTATCAGTCAAATCAGGAGAGGTTAAAGAGACAATGCTGCATATGGGAGAATGCGTAGTCTGCCCTAATATATGCAGAGTTTGTTGGTAAAAAAATAAGGTTTCCACTCTTAGTTGACCATGTGAGTTATCAGAAAACCCACTGGTTAGCAAATCTTATTTGGAGGACAATATGTAGAGAAATTGTAAAAATACTTCCCTAAACTTTCTGTTGTAAAGACTTAAACCTATTTTTTTTAATAATAAATGATAATCAACATTTGTGTGAGCTCAAATTCAGTTTTCACTTCTAAAAAGTGGTTTAGATAATCTGTTGGGTTGTTCACAACCTCTCTGATCAACTGGATGTTTGTGCTTCTTGTCCCGTCAGACTTCAAAGAACAATTGTGTGGTAATTAGCATAAAAAAGCTTGCCTGTCTCAATAAAAGACAAGGATAAATGCCATCTGTGCATGGTTGACCAACTGACAGTCGTCTACAACGCTGTAAAGCACATGGAAATTGGCAGCAAGTATTGCTGTATGAAGTTAACCCCATCCCCCATTCTTACCCCAAACTCCCAATCTAGTCTACAGGTCCAGTGAAACAGGTTTCTATTGTGTCATCTGTTTAACTCTTCACATTCTAAATTCTCTCAGGCGTTTCAATCCCTCAGACTCACGTCATGCACAATACAAAAACCATGACTGTTGGGGTCTGGTGAACGAATTACATATTTCAAGATCGTCTTAAGTGTACACAGCTGGAAAGACGTGGAGTCGGGTGAGGAAAATGTAAAATATCTTCGCAAACGGCCCTATGCTTGGATATCAAATGGGAGCAGTTGTGTTTTAATGCCGTCCATGACTGGAGAAGTGTAGGTTCAGCGTGAGCAGACGGTGACTACAGTATGTCCGTGTGTACATCAAAGCCAGGGGGTCGTAATCTTTTCATCAACACAAGCTGGAACTGAGAGTAGTCACAGCTGGTTTCTATATGAGAGCTGTCGAGACCACAATACAGGAGCAGAGAAAAGGCATTTTATTCAGCCTTATGCTCCTTGGTGGATTTTGCATTCCAGTTGGTGTTGCTCTTTCACTATACATGGAAATCATTACAATGCGCATAATAAAAGCTCCTCACAACAACAACAACAATAACAACAGCAACAAAAGACTGGTGAGTAGGGGACTGATATGTAAATAGATGTCTTTTCAGCTAAGGCTAGTTATACAGTTTGGGAAGCTTTTGCACAATAATGAAAGTTTTACAACACATCACACACACACACACTTAGCCTTGTGGGCCAAGAAAAGTAACACCCCTTGGTGCTCTAGTATTTTGTCACTTGTCAATAATGCCAAATTTGACAGTGGAACAAAAAGCACTGAGTGTAATTTTCCACTAGGTCAATGAGATGGTGTATGCAAATAGTTGGATGCTTGGAATCTAATAGATCTAATTTAAAAACCCCTCTGGTAAAGAGGAGGGAAAACCTCTCCAAAATTAGTTCAATACTTAACAGATGTGATTCTGCTGTTTGGCATTTCAGGAAAAGTTCCATCTATGAGCCAAAACCTCACAACAAACAAAAAATAGAAAGAAATATATTCAGCTGGCTGGCAATAGCCTTGTTGTTATTGTTGGACTTAGAGCTTAGATTCTCTGCCCGAGCCCAAACTTGATTTTGGGTATTTTTTTAATACTACTTTATTAGCATAATTGGGTGGGGAGAAAGTTATGTCTCTCCAGCTTCTCCCGTAGCTCTGGGTGGTGCGGCCACGTCGGCATGCAGACCGTGGTCAAGGACAGTATTAATTAGGTGATTGAGACATGAAAGTCTCCTATGTGATTGCAGGGGTTTGCTTATGCTTTGATCTGTTACCCACACTATTCGGCTGGGGGAAGGAGTTGGATCAAATCTTCATTAGGATTCATTTGTGATCCATTCCATTCTGAATAAACAATGCAGTTCACATGCTTAATCCTTGATTGTATTATTCATTAAGACAATTATAAACAGATTTCTGTACTTCATACAACTGGGAATTGTAGTTGAGAACGTCAGTTATAACAGCCCACATAGGCTGTTAAAACATTGTTGGGTTTAAGTCGAGTTCGGGCACATTACATAATGTGTCGGGCTGGCCAGTTTTTTTCTTTTCTTTTTATTTACTGAAATGAGCACATCACGGCTGGGTTATTAAAAGCTTCTCTATGTTGGGATCATAATGTCCATCATTGTAAAACATTATTATTTATTTAATCATTAAAAGGCTATGCATCAGCAGGGGGGAAAGCCCCATGTGCAGGATGTGATCAAATTACCTATCTTTATCCATTGGGCATTACTTTTTTAATTCTAGAGATGAACAGAATCCGCTGAAAGGTTCATGATAACAAAATACATTGATATGGTTTCAATCTTTTAAGGGCTACAATGTCAATGATTTTAACCTCCAATTATACAGTATGCACAACATGTACATTCTCAATTAATACATTTCATAACCTTTTTTTTTAAACACACATTTTTGATGCAATACATTTAGACACAGGACAACCAAAAACAAAATAGGAAGAAGAGAAGTTTTATCTGTGGGTGAAACTTAAAGTGAGACTGTCTTACAGGAGCAAACGCAAAAGTAGCATGTGTTGGATACAAGGCATCAAACAGCATAGTGAAGAGATTGGGGTGGGTGGAAGGATGGGTACATTTAATAACCAATGAGAAACTACTTTAAATAACCTGTTCAAAATAACATTGAAATTGCGAAAGTCTGAAATCCCAATTAATAATTCACTTCAATTGAAGGCTGGAGTACAAAGTTACTGCACATTAAGCAACAGTGATCCAGAAGAAAGCACGAAGCACTATGTATATGTCTGGAAGGAAAAACATTTGAATTTAGAAATAGGATTATCTCTGGTCTTAGTTCTCATTTAGTTTTGACCCATTTTATATATCTGTCCTTGACCTGGGCCAGAATAATGTGCTCTTTCCTGCAGCCATGAGCGAAGAGGGTCATAAATCCATTCGGGAGGGGGGGATTGAACACCCTATCCATCCCATGTGTCTCAGGTTCATATGCTCCTTAAGGGGCCCACGTGGGGAAATAAATTAGAAAGGATGTCTTCAACCATAAAGCAGCCTCTTAGAAGAGAGTGTGGTTGATGCAGCTGGCCTTCTTTGTTAGAAACGACCATACATGGAGCCAGGTTCCTTCGGGTAACAATATACCGAATATAACTAAGCCTCGAGGCTAAAGCTCCATGATGGTGAGGAGTGAAAGCAATGTTCAAGACAGCAAATGAATCGAAGTAAATATAATTTACAGTGATCCTGACAATTCCACCCAACCAGTCGTACCATTATAAATGTTGTATTTAACCCCAAATGGCAGGAAGCATTTTAGAACATTATATAACCTATCAGGGAATTGCTCAGATGGCCTTTTAATTCAGTTATGGCAGCAGCTGAGATAGGTTTCCCTTCCTCCTCGGTGGGTTCAGTTACTAGCAGTAAGAGCAAATGTGTCTAGCAGGTGGTAGCATATGGGGTCTTTCCCCTTCTCCGTCTGTATGGGATAAGAGCACAAAAGACGCCAGCAGTGCACAGCTGTCTAGACAAAAGCAGGCAAGTCTTGGAGGGAAAATGCCGACAAAGTCAATAAAACTAAACTGGACACCGGGACAGAAGGATATATGGTCAATGTTAAAAACGTGTGGCAAAGGTGGCCTTCTTTAGGTCTGACACACTACGAGCTATAGCCATGCTGTCCTGAAGCAAAGTTCAATAAGCACTTCAGAGTTTTCTGGAATAGTGCGGAGGCCTTCAAATGTAACCTTACTCCGCAACACATGTTTCTAGGCTTCCTTCTGTACAGGGGGGCTGAGGGGTTGGATGAGGATGGAGAAGCGTAGCTAGCCTGTGTGAATAACAACACAGCACATAAAAGAGAATAGCAAAACACTGAACCAGCTACTATGTATGTAACCTAAAAACAGCAAACCCTCCAGCAGTGAGCTCAAACTATAGAACAGCATGTTCTTTGCTGACACAAAAACAATAATGAGACGGGAACAAAGGTGAAGCTTTATTTTTGCAGGGTGTTAATGTAGAATATGTTAAGTGGAGGCCTGTAGTGCTTGTTTAAAAAGGTTGTAATTACGATGCGTAATGATCTTAATACACTGTGTGGTCAGGGCTTGTGATCACTAGATGAGATAGGATGAGATTTCTGGCTTTTAAATCTCAGTTGCAGGCGTGAGTACATTTTGATTTAGTGTTCAAACTCAATTATCCACATGTAGTCCATTCTGTAGTCCATTCTGATGCTATTAGTTATGGACTTTGAGTGCCGTTCATTTTGTTCTTCATCACAGGGCAGAGTGAAATGTAAACATCAGTGCACACAGGATGCAGTAGATATGAAAAAAACAAAACACCGAGGTTTATAAAAGAGTTCAGAGATTTAAGTGGCTAGCGCATCTAGCCAATTTATCTCATTAGCACATAAATGCTAAAGATAACAAAACATTCACCTGTATCTGAAACAAAGTATGAAAATAATAGCCCAGAAGCAGGCCTATTTCGAGTTCTTACAATTTTTCTCATTAGGTTTAATTACTTACTTTACCACAGCTGAGGGAAAATGATTACTGAAATCATAACAATCTCAATTTGCGGCCTGTGAAAATGGGTATTGTCAGCTCATTTTGTTTTAGCTGTCCTCTGGGCTTTGGAGCCAGTTTCAGTATTTATCATGTGCCCCATCAGCCCCCAGCCCTGAGAAACTGCACACTAGGAGCCAGCTAAGGTTCCTTTGCTTTGTTCTTGGAGCCAAGTGGCGGAAAGGAAAGACTCTAATCATCTGCTTGTCTTCGTTACTGTGGAAGAGGAGAGATCTTATTCCCTTTTCAAGTGTGATAGCATTAATGCAATCTCACTGACATGTACTAGATGACCACTGAAGAGAAACCGCAGGAACTTAAAAAAAAAAAATAAAAGAGTGTGGGTATTGGTAGAACAGAGTGGAGTCAAATAATCCGGCAGTTCTTTGATGCAGACAGATGATTGAGAGCAGAGGATTGCCAGTTAAATTAATGCAGTTTGTTTAAGCGAGGCTCATTTTTAATATTCTGTAGTGATGAATAGATGATGTTATTGTTGGAAAGGCTGCAAGCCCAGCTTGTTGATTTATGTAACAATCCTTCACTCTATGGTCTCTGAGATTACTTTTCTAAAAAAAACCTTTACTTTAACCTACCAGCCAGCACTAAAAAAAGCTGTCAGCCTCTTGCCTTCCACCTAAGCTCCCAAGACCCTGTTTCAAATCAATTAGCTAAATCTTGCATAATAATCTGCTTATGGCGATATTTTGCCAATCGGTTGCTCAGTGAATGTCTTCATACGCCGGGTTATTTTCTACCGTTGTAGTAGATCTACAAGAGTTCACATTGAGGGGAACACATTCAATGGTCAGTAAACAAGCCCTTGGATTAGTGTTGACAATTCTTCATCTTAACTGCATACGATAGATGAAAAGCATTTACTACAGTCTAATCCCCACAGCTCCACACCAGGCCACAAACAAACATGCACAAACACCCCTTGCACTAGCAATTTCACACAACTAGTACTGAAAGGAAACTAATTCAGGGGAAAGAAAGATGTTTTCTGCTATACTAATTAAAAACGGTAATTTCAACAAGTTCCATTCACAGCATGGTGGTACAGCATGGCGTTGTGTGCTGCTGGAAAGACTGATGGCGTTATGTGCAAAGCTGAGCTGAAATCACGAAGCTCACCACAGATTAAAAGAACGTTATCTGCAAATTTATCAGTTCATCACCGGCTACTTAATATTAACCTACAGCTCCTGCCAGAAATTTAAGGAGAGACACTTGCTCCGTTAGCTTTTCATTAAGGAATTATTGTTGTGTTGAGATTGTAGGAGCATGGTTTTGACAAATGCATGGATTTAAAATGAATGCTGTATTTCCATGGAAAAACTGAAGAATTGTATATTGAAGAATTATATATCATTTTGCAAAGATAAATGCCTATCATGGAAATGTGTTTTCTTTTATATAATCGTAGCGTCTTTTTTTATTTGTATTTATTAAAGTCAAGAAGTGGGACACTTGTAACCACCCAGAAACAAGGTTGTGACAGTGAGCAGTCGGTTAAATAAACACGGCCAAAAACATGCCTCCCGCCAATGTCTTACGCTTTAATATAATTTTTCCCTATCTATTTGATAGAGACAGTGGATACCCAGGAGATGACACGCAGCAAAGGGCCGCAGGTCGGACATGAACCCGAGCCGCTGCAAAGGACTCCGCCTACGTGCGATGCACCGCACGCTCTTACTGGGTGGGCTAGAGTTTGCCCATCCTAAGCTCCTTTTAATGGAAAAATCATTCTAAAAAACAATAATTGTGATAATATTTGGGTCAGCTTTAGATACCATAGTAGCCTAGTAGCTGTCTTCTACTTGATGTTTTTTTGGTTTGTAGATGTTATTATGTCTGCCCAGATGATGAGTATGTGACTACATTGCACACATAAAGCAGACACTTCCAACTGTGTATTGACTGATAGCAACTGATTAGAACTAGTTTTTACCATTACAGATATCATGCCCTCAGCATCCCTCTCCATAATGCTGAACTCTGAAAATGTTTTTTATTTAGTCTGAAACAGGTTTTGTGTCTTAAAGCACTTTCCTAGCTTTGAAATAACTTTTCACCTTTCTACACACAATCACCTCCACATGAGTTCAGGTGCAGTCTGCGTCTGACATGAGCTGCCCTGGGGATTTGCTGTCACTATTGGCATCTAGCATTTATTTCCTCAACTGTCAAGATCAATAAATGTAAAAACTCTTGAAAAGTAAGGAGCTGAGACATCAATGGAGTTCTCGAGCTTGCTTGTATGAGCAGCTAAACCATTTTTAGAACGTTTTCTTTACTTTTTTGGGGGGTATTTCCATATACAGATTTTGTGATTCCTGGTGTTCCTTCTAGGATACACAGATGGGTGACAGAGACATAGCAAAACATAAACTTCATGAAAGTGGTGTGAGTCATTTTGGTCTTCACAGTCATTTGATCTCAACCCAATTTAACATCAATGTGAGATTTCAAAACACCAAAATGAGGGAATTATATTCCAGGTTGCATTGAAGCAAATTGTAATGTACGTATTAGATATTCATTTTCCTTATGCTTTGATTATATATAATACATTTTTTTAATTCAGAAATGGAAATGACTCAACTGAGGATGGTGCAGAAAATCTTTTAAAACTAACAAAGAAGTATTCAGCTACTCTGTGAATCAGAAATTTGTAGAGGAAACAATATGGTCATCATTCCCGTAATAACCCAGACCAGGGTGGCTCCATTTCAACGCCATCTCACTCTCAATTTTCCTTGAGCAAACCGCAGCCTTCTGTGAATTAGGTCAGTAAGTCACAATGCCAATGCCACAGATATTGAATAGAAAGCAGCCGGAGCAGCATCTAGAAAAGCACCAATCAAAAGTAAATATTTTGTTTTCTCCTGAATCTGGAAAATTCAAATATCTAACAGAGGTGTTATCAGGCCAACTGGGACTTTTTTTTCATTCCAAGACAGCCATTTTAAAAAGAGCCTGTCAACGTCTGCCCTTCAAAAGACATTTGCAGCCAGTGAAAGACTGGCGGATACAGTTGAAGACAAATTAAATTTCAGCATGAGGGCAACTGGTTCTTTTTTCCTCGCTCTACTTGACTTCTCTGTATGAGGAGATGATTACCTGCCATCTGTTCTTATGGCAGCATCAACTTGGACTGAACCTAATCATCCTAATTATTTTTAACCATGGCATTATCTGTGGTAAGCTGAAATTCTTGCCATTGGCCTTCTCTTGACAGCTAATTAATAGTCCTACATACATTCCCGAAATTCAAGTCGTGTAGAGACCCAACTTTGCTCTCCAGACTGTCGAGTGCTGATGCTGAAAAGCCCAAAAGTCAGCTGACAGTCAGTTGCAAAATGGGACAAAATTTATGAATGGGAAAAATAAAATTGGCTCCTTTCAATTATTTAAAAGACCCGGAGCCATGTTCACGCTTGCGGAGAGCTTTTTGACTAAAAACCGCTCAAGAACAATTCAGCTGACTGATGCGTGAACAGGAATGTTAATTATGTTAAGTACGATGGTTTCTTGGACACACTTGAATCCACCAGTAAATAAAATTCCTCAATATGGTTCAGCGGAATATTTTTTATAAATATTTACAATACAAAACCTGTAGGTATGTAGATATCCAGTTCAGAACTGGAGAGAAAAACCAAGCTCAAAAGGGGAGATTCTCAGCTTTTCAGGAAATAGGAGTAAACTTGGTAAAAATAAATGGGAAACAGCTTAGCTCTGGGTGTTTGTAAGACAAGAGCTATCCAACAAACTCCCAGCACTCTCCTCATCCACACACCATGTCTGTGTATGGGATGGAAATAGTCCAGTAGTGAAGAAGTTGAGCAAGAGAGGGAGGGGGTAAAGCTTCCTTAATGGCTCAGAGCCAATAAACACATAAATAAACATTATAGCAGCAGATACTTTTACAGGGGCAGGTGGTGAAAGGCTGGTTAAGTGGCACAGAAAGCTAGTAAAACGCCAAGAGTCCAGCCTTTAATCAAGTTTAGGTGGAGCTCTCAGCAGAGATCTGATTAGATGCAGACACTGGCCTCTCTATGATGAATGCGGGTGGGACTGGGTGCTCCAACTTTCCCCCTCACCGCCACCTCCCTCCCCCCATCACTCTTTGAGGTGCAGGCGCAAGATGGCAGCCGAGCAGCCTTCCCAAACACATGGATTTACAACCGTTTGCCTGGATGAACCATATGGTGCAGGCTTTTAGCATGGCTGCCGCCAGCCTTACAGCACATACTCAGAAGTAAAGAAGGCAAGCCGATTGGCTCATTTCACTCCCTAACATCAAGGTATGCGGCCAACCTTTCCCTGTGTTTTTACTAAGAACCTGTGGAACAGAATGTAGAAATCCAGTAACTGAAAGGTTATGAGCTGCTGCCGGGTAGCTTTAAGATAGGAAAGAAACTAGGAGTTCCACAAGCAGATAAGGAGATTTACTGTGCATTACTCATCTCTGGGTTGTGCCAGAACACCACAAAGCTCAGGCCCAAAAAAAGTGCTTACATGATAGTAACCAATACAAGTTATACAAATAAGGCATGTTAGTTTTGGCTTACTGTCACTCACTTGAAATTTGGAACTTTGTTGTCCAGCAGAAAAACTATTTAACTTCACTTACAGTAGAGAAAAACCTATATGGTCAAACTAATCAGTGAGCAGTATGTATGTGATTGTCAGATCTCAACGCAACTGAACAACCAATTCTATGTGAGATTTTGGGGTAACTTGTTGAGTTGGTTTGGGCATCTGGTAAGGATGCCCCCTGGGAGGTGTTGCAGGCACGTCCAGCTGGGAGGAGGCCCCAGGAAAGACCCAGGACTAGGTGGAGGGATTGGATATCGACCCTGGCTTGGAAACGCCTCGGGATCCCCCAGTCGGAGCTGGTTGATGTGGCTCGGGAAGTTTGGGGTCCCCTGCTGGAGCTGCTCCCCCCAGCAACCCGACCCCGGATAAGCGGACGAAGATGGATGGATTGTGTCCACCACCACCACCACCAAACAAAATAAGTGAACATGTTTTAGAGGAACAGTGTTCATCCCTCCAGCAGAGTTCCAGACACTTGGAGAATATTTGCCAGTGAGCACTGAGGCTGTTCTAGAAACTAATGGTGGCCTAATAACTTACTTAGTCAAGTTTTTTTGTACTGAAATGGGTAGCCACAAAAGAAAACATGCACATAGCATTGCCCTGGTTTCCTTTTTTGAGAAAAAAAACCCAAACAATTTCTTTGGCCTTTCTCTTGTTCTTTCTCCTGACCAGATATCGTAAGGTTATTACTGAAATACATCCTAATATTGAGTCTCGAGTCTTTGTCATGATACTGTGCAAAAAACATAAAAAATAATGTTGCACTGCCAGATGCAACTAACACGAGTTGGGGTGGAAGACTTTCCTCTGCTACTACCGGTAATTTTTGCTGCCGTTAACTGGCGCCTCGTGTCACAACATGAGTGTTACAAAAAGAGCAGACAAGATCCCAATGTTCTGTGGCTGCTTCTCACGTTGAAGTTTAGAGTATCTCTGAATAAGCAGCTACCATGTACTAGCTTTCTGTCTGTCAGGCCCCCAGGCAGCTGTTTTTTTTATCAGCTAGATATTAGCCTCCAAGCAATTAAAGTCTACACCCACGCTAAGAGGAAACTGGTGGGATGTGTGCAGAGCTGCTACAACACATCTTGACAGCCATGCTCTCTGCTCTGGTCAGTTCATTCTTGAGTCAACACATCAGGGGGGCAGATGTATTGATGTGCTTCCTTTCTGTGGGGCTACCAATGTTGCTAAACACATTAATCACAGTCAGAAGTGGAACCCTCTTAAAAGCCACATTTTAGCAGGTCATTTACAAAGAAAAACAAGCGTAAATTTGCTTGTGAAGTGTGTTGGTTTCATTCGTTCAAGAATGGTCAAAGCTTAATAGCTTTCAAAGAAAAGGAGGTGGCCCTGTTCGTACATAGTGTGCTCAGATGCAATACTACAGACTGAAAGTACTACCAGTAACTCTAGCTTTGTACAAATACAGCTTCATGTTTTCCTTTCAATCCACGGTCATTATACTCAGGCATGGCAAGTTGCATTAATGTAAATATTGCTGACAATTTAGTCATTATCTTTCTTACTGCAGATTCTCTTCTACCCCCTTTGTGGTACTTGTTTGGAGATAATAGAGCCCAAAAAGTATTCACATAGATTTAAGAGCTTCCATATTTTATGATTATGAAATTGATAGGAACATTCTTTTCAGCCTGCAATGTTAAAAACATAAAATGCTAAAAATATGAAATTGCAGGCATGTTTTGCTTGTGCTATCACATCTTAAGAAAATCTTTTTTGTGCTGAGCAATTTGAGATTGTCTTTGTCCTGTGGGTGAACACTGAATGTACATCAGTGTTCTTGGTGAACTACAGTTAAATCAGGCTCTGAAGTGTAGTACAGAAATGAAACTATGAACACTATCAATCATTATGATGAGAGACAGTAGGGAGATTAGGGTGGAAAATGACTAGAATTATCCACTTACACACCAGACAAATAGACTTCATTTGAGCTGTAACCTATTTAGAAGGAAGGGACACAGTTTAATTTCACTTGTCTGAGGCGTAAACAGCTTTCTGAGTCACACTGAAAAAAGCCCAGAGAGGACAAGCCTGTTACTACTCAGACTCTGCACTGCTGATATATTAGCTTGTAGTAGTTTTAGCACATTACAAGAGCCAGGGGATTATAATGATAGTAAAATAATTAACTCTAAAGCACATTTGACAAAGGCAGTGGGCAGAATGTATAATGCTGTTGTTAACAATATGTAATTTGACACTACATTTTCACCATCTGTGAGGGAGTAGTACAATGTTGGCTGAGATTTTTTGTAACGGTTGATATTATTTTATTCAATTAAGCAATGACATTCTTTTTTGACAATTAATTTAAAAAAGTATGTTATTTGTAATTATATGCATTATGACATGTTAAATTTAAGATGAAAGCCTCTCACAACGCCAGTCAAATCCTTGACTCACCCACATTTCATCTGACCCCTTTCTGTAATAATCTCTCCTCCTCCCTCATGCTGGCAGACTCAGCCATCCTTTAAAAAGGTTGTAATTGAGGCTCCTAAGGGGAAAATTTAGAGGGCAGTAGCCCATGTTCCCTTTTTCAGATGGGGGCAGTGTGAGTGTGGTCATCTTTGGGAAAAAAACTGGCAATATGTTGTTAGAAAATAAGAGGCCTGTTGGAACGTCTACAACATTTAGGCATGTTGTTGTTTTGACTGACAGCTGGGTATGGGGGTGCCAGCCCTGTGGGAGTGACTTGGAAATTGTCTGGATGTCTTTGGGGTAGTGGGAGTCATTAGCGAGCCATGGCTGTGATGAGGTGGGGCAGGCGACTTGGTGGGTGTTGGGGGGGGGGATTTGAGTCAACCGGTTTTGCGACTGGCTCAGTGCATGGGCGACAGATGGAAGGGAATGGCATGTGCCGCGAGTAGCCAACGCAATCCTTCACAGCTGTCCAACAGGGCAAGGGTGTGCAAAAATAGCAGGGCAGGGCCAAAAGAGCTCACGGTTGGTATGTGGAATTAGAAGAAAACACTCATTGCTCACTTTCTGGCAGGGCACACTCGGCGCTGTGACTGTGGCTGATTAGACAGACCTCTGAGCACTTCCACACGGGCAGGGGGTGGGACTGTGGACCCCTTACCTGAGCACCTCAGCTTTCCCTGATTCAAAATGTGCCATCTCTAAGTTCTATTTTGTGCCCAGCAGCATTGCTCCAACAGCCACACCTCCTGCTCACCGACTGAGAGTGATTCACCATCAGAAAAATATAACTTCCTTCTGAGGATAATACCAGAAGGCCATCTCTTCCATTGTACAGAACTACAGAAAAGGAGGATTTAATATTTAGGGAAGGTATACAGCATAACAGTAACTGAATGAATATTGGAGAGAGGACTCACAGATCTCACTATTTATAACATACATGCATTTTTGGAGACAGAAATGACAACAACATCCATGTGTGCATAATGTGTGTCTTTTAAGTTTATACCAACATACAGTAGCTAATCAACCTAATATTGTTTGGTGGCCTGCTCTCAGAACTATAACAAGGCACCACATAAAACATAAATCATTCACTGTAATGGATGACAAGGCATAAGAGAATTTCAACAAGCAGGAATATAGGGATGTGAGGGTGAAAACATGCAAAACACTGGCTTGGTCTTAGATTGGATGATAGGGTCACTTCAGTCAAACTACAGGTTTGATATATCTTTCTCATCACCATGCCACCACCCCAATACAACGGAGGGGAATGGAATTTTATTTATGGTGCTTACAGCTTTGAAAAATGACATTGAAATATTCAACGGAAACTTTTCTTCCTAAAATCTGTGTCCATGTTACACAGGATAATCCAAAGACACCAATGCTTTTTTTGCATTAAGACTATTTCTTTCCTTTGTCTGTCTTGCTGAATATCATATTTACATTTTGTAACATTCTTAATAGCTAGATAGATACATATCATATAATCAAAGTGGCACAATACTTTTGCTTTCCTCTAAAAAATGAAATGAAAAGGTTTTGAGTTTTTGATGCAGTAAAGTATTTTTCATTCCTGTTTAAGTTTGTCCACACATTCTTTAGAGTCTGCTCTCTGCAATTACCCTGTCTGCCAGCCCACCCCGAAAACATGGGCGCATGCTGCCGTGATGTGTAGGTGATACAGTCCTGAAAGGAAGCAGTCAATCCTGCCACAGGATGACAGCATGCAGCCATGCCAGGGGCATGTGATCATTATTCAATTTGAATTGCATTTGTCAGCTTGCTGGTGCGCATCACTCAACAGAAGGTCACCTACCCATGGCAGAAAATGATTATATAGAGAAATATTATTGTGCTCTAATTAAACCAAATCAATTATTTGCTACTCAGGTGTTGGAGCTGATGGTGTAAGCTTAAGATTGTATGTATGTATGTATGTATGTATGTATGTATGTATGTATGTATGTATGTATGTATGTATGTATGCATGCATGTGCTGTATGTATGTATGTATGTATGTATATATGTATGTACGTACTTTATGTAAGTAAAACTAATGGACATCATATGATTCCACACCTAAAAACAGATATGAAAGTGTTTTCTGTGATGGATCACTTATAACATAATAGTTTATTATATATTTAGTCTATTTCTGTTTAATAACTACTTAGAGCTATTCAAACAGGAGTCATATTCCATATATGTGTACACATGATTCTGGTATAGTCATGATTTGTATTTAAAAGTGTGTTTATGCAAATTACATAAAAAATGACAACATAGATCTTGTCCTGAATTTGTGAGATCTGTCTCTGAGATTTTTGCATTTTGGCTATTTGTTTGGTAGAAAAAAAGAATATTATAAAGGCCTTCATGAACTATATTAGTGCTCTATATTTATTTCCTAATAAAACGTGGTGTCTTGATTCAATCATAATAACCAATTCAAAAATGTCACGTTTGGACTTGTTATTTGAATGTGCACAGAATAAGAAACAGAAGTAATTAGGCCACCTAATAAAATGAGATGGAGAATTTTCGTAGATACATTTCTGTCATGAGAGGTACATTAATATTTGTTTGTCCTTCAGGCTGATGGATCTCAGTGGTGAACTAAAATGTCTTAATGATATCAGTATCAGGGAAAATCTGCAGCTCATTACTTCAAACTAAAATAATATAAACACATTTTAAAAGAACTCCAGTGAGGTGCTTTAAAATGCTCATATTTTTTCAAATTTCCAAATACTACGCCGGGGAGTGTTTCTTTCAAGTTTAAAATAGCCTTCATGTGGTCCTGTGAAGGGCTGCATGCAATCCAAGCTGTGAGTGGACCATGATAAATTCGGAGGTGAAACCTTAGCGCTATGAGAAAGGCTCCATCATGGATCACCTCATAGAGCAAGAGGTTGACATTGGATACTCCCCATGGAGAGGACCCTAGACCCTGTGACAGAGGGTTTAGCGGGCTGATGGGGCCCCTTTCTTTTGAATAAATGCACAGTGGCGGACGGCCGGCAGCAGACGGGAGCGTTTATGGAGGGACTCGTGCGGCGAGAGGCTTGGACGGCATCCAGAGGCTCTCACTGAGCAGCTTAATCACAACCAGATTTGGAAATTTAAGATGAAAACAAAACTGGGGAAGCTTGTAAAAAATTATGAGGTCTTTGGAAGGTGAGGCTGCAACTGTTTGAGGGAATGTGTGTGTGTGTGTGTGTGTGTGTGTGTGTGTGTGTGTGTGTGTGTGTGTGTGTGTGTGTGTGTGTGTGTGTGTGTGTGTGTGTGATTGGTAACTACACCTTATTATCTGCAACATTATCACAAGAAAGTCATTACAGTCACGTCCTATATCCTACACTAGCTGTCATGTTCACAACATACCCAGCCATGACAGACATGCTGACAGCTTCATTTCAGCATTATTTACCCCTGTGGCACTGCCATATGTTGGCACATAGCCCATATCCTCAGCCCTGTCTCCTGGAAATGACATTCACAGTATACACTACTAATGTGTATTGCCAAATATGTTATGTAAGAAAACTTGCTTGGAATATACTTCATGGCAACGTCCTTTTAAAGGTGCCATGACATGGTGCTTTTTGGATGCTTTTATATGGACCTTAGTGGTCCCCTAATTCCATATCCGAACGGGGGGGGGGGGGAGAAGGCCCTCATAAGGGGCAAGATTCCAGATCGGCCCATCTAAGCTTTCATTTCTCAAAGACAGAGCAGGATACCCAGGTTCTCGGTTTGTACCTATCGCCATTTCTAGCCACTGGGGGACCATTGTCAGTATTGTGTGTTATGTTTTTGCGCATAAACATACAAACATATAAACACGCTCATTGCTCATTTAGTTGCTACATGTGGGTATAGTAGCCTAGAAAACAAATAATATACAGTATGTTACGGATATATTCAGTAACAAGATCTTTACAATTTCACCGATACTTTAAAGTCATCTCCTGCTTTTCTCAAAACATGTCTGCAGTTAAGTGCTCTGGGGGTCTCACAGTTTTTGTTTTTCTAAAATCCTTATGATTTACATATGTTTTGTTTACAAGTGCAAATGTACCGTGATGTTTGCATTAGAGGAAAGTTCAAACCAAAAGCATGAGGACTCATTTTCTGTGGACCGCAAATATTAACAGCAAAGGTAATTGAAATCTGAGCTCTCAAGATACATTTACGAAGGCTTTGGACCCACATGTTGGATAGACAGATGGCTGGCACGCCGAACATCATCCTCATCTTTAAGAGACACCAGTAAAGTTAGCAACAGCAACATTTAAATAATGGCTTTTATTTCCAGAACACAGTCAACTTGGTTTTTGTTTTGTTTTTATCCTTGTTTTAACACAGTTGTCCCCTAAGGGCTTATTAATTGGTAAAGTAAAACTACCGGATCACTCACCTATTCCAGAAGACATGAGAAGATGTCATCAAGTGATCCAAAGGAACAGAAACAAAAGAGACAGAGAAAAAAACTGAAATTAGTTACATTGTAAACAACTTTCAAACAGTACATAGAGTCCACAAAGTCACACATGAAAAGCCTTCCAGTTGTAAGGTGAATGAAGCCAAGAAGCCTTTAAGCAGAACAGCTTTACAATCAACAGAATCATTTCCTGAAGAGAGAAAAAACAACAGACTTTTCTATTTTCGGCTGACCTTTAAATAAAGTCAAAGTTTATGAGAGAACAGCAGCTCTGTTCCTCATTCTTCAACACATTTACAACGTTGATAGTGTTTTCACATTAATGATGATGACACACCAGCCAGGGCATGGTGGAGTAAAATGAGTGTTAAAATGAAGGTGCCTCCTTTTAAAACTAACTTTGAAGGGTTTGATGTCAGAGTTTCAGTGTTTCTCCAACTGCAAATGTTTGCAGCTCAGCATGGTACTGTTTGCTTCCTTAATTCAAGTAAACTTAAAGGATTAACACCGTCTCAGGTTAAATCACAACCTTTTACTACTGAAGTCAGGCTATAATCATTACATCACATATGTTCTTATATGTTCTTAAGTCTTATTTGAATTGCAACATACTGTACAGGCCACGTAAAGGCCAAACCTGATCACAAAATGCCGGCTGGACTGGGATTTTTCCAGGTGTTCGGTGTTTTAAGCCCCCACCGTCGCCTTCCAGGCAGCGCTGCCTGTGGGTCACTAGGATTAGGCAATAGTCAGGGTTAAGGTTTGATTTTTGAATTCAGTAGTCGCAGCGCTGCCTTGAAGGCAACATTGGGGGCTTAAAAAAAACAACAAAAAAAAACAACCATCGAGCAATTTTCCGTTTCCTCATTCATGGAATGCAATCAGCCAAATACTGTCTGTTTCTCTATACTGTGAAGAGAATATGCTGGGGTGGTCAATAGCTTCCGTTTTCACACAATTTCCTTTTATCAAAATTACCATGAAACACTTCCCCATTCTTGCTTTTTAGTAGCCAGCAAATTATGTCAATTTTGCAAGAGTGAAAAGGCTGTGAAAAGTGAATGCCAAGGTCAACTTATTAATCTACCTGAAGAACAGCCCCTCTGTCCTTTTGCTTTCAAGTGGTAATAATCTCAGCCCTCTCGATTGTTCAAGAAAAGGGGACAGGCTAAGGCCAAATGAGAGGCAACTAATTACTTTGAAGCAATGAGTGTAAGCAAAATGCTGAAAATGGGGTGCTACACAAAGACTGGTAACATCAATCATCCAACTTTTTCCCCATTTTTGTAAAATAATAGTAATGAAGGAACATGTCATCCAAGGCAATAGTGTGGCTCATTGATGTGTTTTTAATAGTTTTTGGACAACACTATGGCACAGGGGAATATGTTACTGTATATCAGGCTTTAGCTTGAGAAACTGATATATGTTTAGAGACTGACTGTCAAATAAAAAAATTATTTTTTTGGAATAGGCCCTATGAAACCTGCAAGTACAGGTGTGTTGTGAGTAACTGTGGTCAGTGTGCGGTCTAAAAAAATGGTGGTGAGTCTCTAAGCAGCCAAAAATGAATGGGTAATGATTAATGCTGCTTAGAAAAGTGCATCAACAGCCACAAACTTCTGTATCCCTTTATTAAGTACCTCAAGTCTTTTGTTGACATGAATGAGTCCTCCCCCAGTAAAATGGCTTTGGCTTTACAAATTCAGCATTTCCTGGCAACGTGTTTAACAGAGTCGACAGGCAGCATGAGCATTTAAGTTATCCTGATGTTCCTGTTCAGCAGGTTTTTTTCTATACTCCAAGATCATGCCCCTGCCAAACCTATAATTCTAGATGAGCTGGTGGGGTTGACCTACCAAGTGGCTGGCTCAGGCTCAGGTGTGTCTGCCACTGAGGGATTTTATTTTAGCTGATATAAGACACCAGGTGGCAGATATTGGACGTTCTTGTTTCTAAGACAACACTGGAATCAACATGGCTTTATTACATTAGACTGGGAACTTATTACCTTGATGTTTTTTACAAACCGTGAATGTGTGTGTTGCATTACCATTTTAGACCCCTGTGGGGTATATGTACGTGTATGGCGGTATATGTAAAATGACATATAGGCAGAAAACATGTCCTGAGTGGCTACTCGTTAGAAATGTAACATAAGAGGAGCAACTGGAGTATCGATTTACAGCACAATAAAGAAGATTATTGAATATCTGTTGCTGAAACGTTATAATAGTATCACAAATGGTGTTTGATATGATGTTAATTAGTGGAGTAAGACTACATCTATCTGGATTGGTATAATGATCAACAATATCATCAATGCAAAGTGAAAATATCAATACATATTTATTTAAATGTCTGGAAGCACTAAGTAATAAAATTGTTGCTTTTAGTGTCGCTATAAACGGAACTGATTGTGTTAAATGGGTATAGCGTAGGATATTGTCTCATATCGATTGCAGGTCCCTGAATAGAATACAATCAAAATCATAGTGTGGCAGACTTTAGGATATCAGCAAATATTCTATCATTATCCAAAGAAATCTTATACAACTTGTGATTTAGATGCCCCAAGTGCATCTTATGGTTACAAATTCAACAATGGACCACCAGATGTGGGTTTAAGTGGAGCAATGATGTACCTGCAAAGCAACTAGTTTTATGTTTGAAAAGGTCATACAACAGCTGAGGCACCTTCGATAAAATTCTGCCACTAATAAGAACAAATTAACAAGCTGGTTGAGCTGTTTATTATGTCTGTACATTCATCAGAGCTCATACGTTGCCATCAGCTTGTTGCTTTGCCAACATAAAGGCTAGGTGCTGCCAGCTCTTGTCATATGAATCAAGTGTGTACAGCAACTAGTCATGAGTCAGCCTGACTTAATTGGAAATTGCCAGCAGATAAATCAAAAGGTGTGAAACAGACTGAGTTGAAAATGCTGCTGCTTCTACAACAACAAAAAGAGCCTTTGGCTGGCTGCTTTTTGATTTGAAGAAGTCACCACCATGTCTGCTCCATACATATCCAACTTACTGTGTGGCTGACTGCTGAAAACAAGCAAAGCAGAGCAGAAAGTGTGCCTGTTGCAAAGCACACAGGCACAGATAACAGGCTTAAGTGCTGGCTGAGTATGAAGTATTAAGACCACAAACTTCTCTCCTCCAGCAAAGCCACTGAAACCGTACCAAACTGCTCCAAGTCAAGGTCTTACTAGACATGGACCACTAAGTACCCCGATTGTCCTAACTTGACCTTACACGCCATGGATGTACTATGTCTCTCTGACTGAGAATTCAAAAAATGCAGATATACAGCATAGAACCACAGGTACACATGTACTTAACACAAACTGGTTGAAACCAGTCCGCAGCTGAGTATGTTTTATCCTGATTGGCTTTAAGAGACATTTGAATAGTTGTATATTACTCACTGCAGCCGTACCTAAAAGTAGCCTGAGTATTTTCACCAATAGACATTCGGGATGTGTTTGTTTGGCACATGTCATGCTTGTCCTGGTGTGAATCACAGGAGTTTGGCGCTGCAGAATGGACTTTTGGTCCTGCATCCAGGTAGTGTTAGTTCACAAACAAGGAAAAGCAAACGGTAAGTGGCAGTATACTGCATCTCTGTTTGCTATAAATACTGTTCTCATACTTAAACCAACTTAAACTTGTGAATATGTGCAAGGCTAGCAAGTCACAATTCAACCTGTAATCAACCTGTACTAGTGGGGCGCTGGAAAGACATTGTAGGGTGTTCAAAACTGACATTATTCAGCCTAAATAGTAGAGGCTTGGAAACTAATAGGACATCAGAGAGAAAAGTCACATCAGTCTCTGGCTTAATAACAGGCCAGACTGCGGTAGAAGCAAGTAAGCAGCCATAAAGTTAGGCTGATTTGTGTCTTCATGTCTCAGCCATTATATGGCCTGAAAAGAAGCCCATAAGTCTGACATCTGAGAGATTGTAGGGAGGGAGAGCAAAAAGATCTTATGAAAGAAGTGCAAAGTAGACAGCACATTGCATATCATTAAATATTGATGTGTCTTGATTGTGAATTGACACATTTTAAATACTGTGTATTAAAGTACCTTCAGTTAGAAGAGCATGCCAGAGTTTTACACAAATCTCCTGCTACTTCCTGTTCCATTTCATTTACATGTCTGAGTGTTTCCACTTACTGTATGTAACATGCTCCACTGCCACTTGCAGTTTATGTTCAGTGTTGGCCAGAAACAAGGTTATTTTGCTTTAATTGTTGACACATGGATAAATGTTCAATTACTAAATACTATTATTATGCCAACACAATACAACTAGTCCTGTTGCTGCGCAGGTTATACAGAACTGTATAATTGCATGGCAGTGTTTGGAAATACATGAAGGAATATATGTATATTAATTTGTTCAGCGTTTCTCTTTCATTAATGTTTCTCGTTCAATCAAATCTAATGCTCAGTTGTAATACTGCGAGAACGATTTTCAATGCTTAAATTAGAGATGTAATTATCTAAACAGTTGCAAAATCAGTCCATCAACTTTTCATCTAATGAGCTTGCTGCTCTAACTCAGGAGGGGACAGTGGAGTCTGTCAAACAACCATGCTGTGTGCTGATCAAACAAGCTAGGGCTGATGCTTCTGGGAAATTAGTGAATTTTTCTTTTTTATAACAAATTATTACATATCTTAGCCCATATAAAAAGTCACTTTGAAATATTGCATCCTCACTGGATCACTAGCATGTCTCTGACACGCACCTATATACTGGGTAGAAATTAGGGCTGTGCAATTACAATTTTCGTCACAATTATGATTCCTAACGATCAAAAAAACAATACTATTGAGAAAAACAATTATTTTGCATATTACATTTTGCAAGAAAACTTTTTGTCTTGTGTGTTCTGAATAGAAGAAAAAAATGTTTACATGGGAAAAGTATTAGGGGAATTTTACTGTTCAAGGTGTTTCACTGTTAATTTGTTTAAAGGCCCCATGACATGGTGCTCTTTGGATGCATTTATATAGACCTTAGTGGTCCCATAATACTGTATATGAAGTCTCTTTCCCAAAATTCAGTCTTGGTGCAGAATTACAGCCATTAGAGCCAGTCCCACAATGAGCTTTCCTTAGTATGTGCCATTTCTGAGTCTGTAGCTTTTGAGGAGGGGAGAGGGAGGGGGGGGCAAGGTAGAGTTGGGGGTGTGGCCTTGACCAACTGTCACTTTGCTCGTTTGAAAGCCATGATGTGTCTCTCTCATGGGTGGGCCAAATTCTCTGGGCGGGCATAGCAGAGGAAGGGACCTCATAAGCGGCAAGATTCCAGATTGGCCCATCTGAGCTTTCATTTTCACAAAGCCAGAGCAGGATACCCAGGGCTCGTTTTATACCTATCGCCCTTTCTAGCAACTGGGGGACCGTAGGCAGGCTGGGGGAACTCATATTAACGTTAAAAAAACCTCATAAAGTGAAATGTTCATGCCATGGGACCGTTAACTGTTTTAATGTTTTTTTTTTAAGTTCAATAAATGCTTAATCTTTTCAAAAGTCATTGAGTAGTCGTGGTAATCGCAAAATCAATTTCAATTCTGACCAAATTAATTGTGATTATGATTGTTTCCATAATTGAGCAGCCCAAGTAGAAGTATAACTGTAATGCAGCACACTCAACACAGTTCAGACCCAAAAATAAAATGATAATCAGACATCACAGATATCAGACACTCAGATATCCTTAAATAACTCGTCAGTGTCTATTTCGGAGTTCTCGTGATGACCGTTTGAGCTAACAAACCTGGCATATGCTGCTCTTTCAGGGGGAATATCCAGTGCAATTCATGTGTATTTGCCTTGTTAAATCACTTTCCAGTCTCAAGACCTCATTGAAATGCAATTATTTGTATCAATACAACGGCATAATCAACTCATACCTAGGCAATATCATTACAACCCAGATTGCCAGATACCTAATTGGAACCTCTATTATAGCTACCTCTGTCTTTTGTCCTGAATGCCAGCAAATTCAATTGTAACATCATTAGTGGCTTTTACAGGGACAATTACCCTTGTGTCTTCCCATAAATGATCTGAAGATCCAACGGGTGAGCTTATCTTTTGCATCAGGACATGCATCAGAATCAAGATACAGATTCAGATATGATGGTTCTCAGAAATGTACTCATGGTAGATTTGTAATTTTTCAAATTAAAACAACCCAACTTAAACCCAACTCCCTACAGACGGAGCTACTGCCACCCCAGATTCTATCCTACTTCAGTTAAAGATGGTGAAGACATCCAAAGTCCTTGCAATGAAGTAGTTATTATATTTCCCATTATCGCTCCACTCCATAGACAGGATAGTATGTCTTTGTGTTGTAACACTTTGAGAACAGCCCACATTTCTCCTGCAATTGGATGTGCTGAGGCCTGAGCATCGCCACTGGGCCATCATTTCAGCAGTATGCCTTCAAAGTCCTGATATGACTAAATCAGGGGAGGCATGCAGTGTATTGAAAGCAATGAATAATGGGACTGCTGGCCAGTGGAAACAAATCTGCTAAAATATTCAGCACCAGAGGAATTACAGTGAAGAGAATACATCTCACTGTATACCAGGACAAACTTGGGAGAAAATTATGCAACATCACGTGTCCACACATGTAAGATGATAGACACAACATGGTCCATTAATCGTTGAGTTGATTGTCAGAGAATTGTGCCAAATGGTCTCTGTGTGGACATCATCTCTAACGTGAGTATGTGGCACTTCTTCCTGTTTTATATGATTGATATATTGAATATCTTTGGGTTTGGGACTATCAAAACAAGTAGTTTTAAAATGTGACTCTGGAAACATGGACATTTTATTATTAAAAAAAAAAAAAAAACCTTATACACACTAATGTGCCATGCTTAAAAAGCTTTAGTTTAAAGTTATCTTTTCTTTAATACATAAAGTACAAACATTGTGTTTGTATCGTGTTACATACATATAAGATATGAGTCAAATCAAGTTCTAAAAAGTTACATACTGCAGCACTTTTCACAAACATTGGTGTAGCAGTACAGAACCCAGAATGTTTTTAATGTTAGCGGACACTCTTGAAATGGCTTTGTTATGGAAGTTTCAGGATGTTCAGGAAATGAACAAAGTTAGAAAATAAACAGCGCTGAATTCAGATGTGGTGAATATTTAGAGTGCAAAAGACACCAATGTTTTTCCTGTTTGATAAAAGTGGCCTTAAACTCAGTGGACTTTCACATGAAAACTAAGAACAACACAAGACAAATAACAAAGTGGAGGTGCTACCTCACCACTTGAGCAAAAAGGAATGCTCTTTGTCAATGCCACCTTCACAATCACTCTGAGCCCTCCAGTCCAAAGAAACATATCCCCATGGGAAGAAGACAGGAAATAGTTGTGATTCTCATCAGTAACCTGTCAGGAACCAGTGAGTGATGGCTTCCAAACCCTGATTTAATATAATTTCCAATACACCCGTCACACTTAATGGCATGTCGCTCTAAAGGTAGACAGTCAGAGTGGGCTTTGTTACAACTGTTTTCACTGTGACAAACAGCTTGCTACAACTTTCAATAATGATCATTTCAGCAGTGCAGTGATGGAAAAACAAGTTTTTTGTTTTAATCCTGTAGTAATCAAAGAGTTCCTTCACTATTTGCCAATATTCGCTTGTGCCTTCTGGTATAAGTTAGGCATAGGTAGACTCATTGGCAAATGCGTTTTAGTCTGGAACCTCTGTTCATTTTCAATTCGGCCTCTGCACGCATTTGAGTAGAACTACAACCAATCAGACCAATGAAACTTGACCTGAAATCAGAGAAACAAAATGACATAGCTCTGAGCAACACATGCAAGTTGGGGCGATGCTTGGTCTTTTTGGAAGCAGGACATTTTTTTTTGTGATTGGCCCAACTGTTTCTCCATGAGCTTTTTGTGACTTGTGATTTTCTCCCACAGGTAGCTCACAACAGGTGTGAAAACGAGCTGGCCCACCTGGTGACAGTGATAAAAACATACGTACAATTTGAGACAATGATACAAACCAACAGGAAGACATTTCACAGATATTTTCCAAGTGAAAATTAAAAATGAATTGCTTGTGAATGCCTCGGTCTTCCACCCTCTGAAACGCTTATTGACAGAAAGATTGGCTCCTATAATCCGTTCATCTTTCCACGCTGCCTAAAGCCTCAATATCTCTATCCATCTGGTACACAACGGCGCTTGGGTCCCTTGGCTTATCATGTCTAAACTATCTTATGCCTTCTACCTCATAGGAAGACTTAATCACAACCGTGCTTTCTTCCTTTCCAGCTGGCCGTTGAACAGATAGAGCTTCCTGCCAGTCTACAGAGCTTTGACAGCTCATGCAAACCTCGAATACTCTTCAGAAACTCAATGCAAAGATGCATATTGGCAATGATTGGAGAGGGACACCACATGTTACTTCTGCCTGTGGTGGGGTTTTGTCTGGGTACATGGGTGTTTTGAAACTTGCTTTAAAGAATACTATTTAATACTACATTTTAATTACTATTTTGGCATTTTTCTGTAGCTAATCTATTTTGTAAAGTTGATACATTGTTCATTTATTAAGCAAAAATAACATTAGATCTAACATTTCCAGCTTCTCAAATGTGAGTATTTGTTGCCTTTGTCTCTCATATGCCTGTAAACAGAAAAAAGGTGCTGACACATTAGGCAGAGTGCGAAGAACTAGTGGCAACAAGGTCCAACTGTGGCTTCACCTCACATCGCCTTTGCTCAATAGTTGCACTTGAACACACCTAGAAGACTACAGTCGACCAGCGTGAACGTTCTGCACTCAGTCTAGCACCAACCACAGTGCAGAGGGGGAAAGGTCTACAGTTTTTCAATTAAGTTTTGTTTAATTAGAAATGTTTAGGTAGATCTTTGTATAACGGTACATTTCAATTTTTATTCATTGCGTTTTGACAGCCTGATTGACCTTACAGACCTTTGCTTTCTCTCCCCACTTCCCTTTTTCTTTGTATGCACCAATTTGCTTAAGCTGAACAACCAATCAGAGTAATTCTTCTCAACAGCTCCAAGGCCGATTAGACATGTTAACAATTGGTGTCGTGGGGGACACATCACAAAAACTAGGGTGACTGACACCCACCGGCAGACGACCTCCCTGGTGTGCCAGTAAGTATTGGAGAGTTAGTCAAAACAGGAACAATGTAGCCTACGTTCCATTATTAGCTTTAGCTTCTTTAGTGTTTGTGACACCTCTGACAGACAACCAACCTACATACAACCCTGGTCTATGACCTGGTAATTTGTCATTGGTAGCAGTCAAAGCTATAATTATTGCTAGCTCTTAGCACACTCATCACAGAAAAAAGTGGGCTAGAGTAGAAAAGCAGCCTGAAATCAAGCACTTGGGTTGAGGTCCTGTCCTCAACCCCCTTTGTCTCAATTGCTCACAGATGTTCCTCGCCTCAGATCCCACAATCCAACATACTGTAAATAAAAGGTCTGTCTGGACATAAACCAGTAAATCTGAAACACACTACTGGGTTGTCAATAGAGCCAGAAGCTCTGAGGCAGGCGGTGCCAACGAAAACACGCACCATTTGATTTAACATTTGCAATGAACTGTCACACTCCGCGGCTTAGAAGCCTCTTGTGCTGCTGAAATGGGTTTGTAGGATGATGTTTTAGAGCTGACGCCCATTTATGACCAGCAGGTTATGATGTTCAATCTGTTATTTGGGTACAGTATCTGTTATTAGCTTACAGAATGTTCCATTACTGTATGTGTTGTTTTTGATTAGATGTTTCAAAGCTCAAAGTAGCTTCTGGTTTCTCTAACCCTATGCTGCCTGAATAATTTGAGTTTGACTTACTTTAAGTGAGGCTATAACAGAAAGTGAGACCCAGACTCACTTCTGTTTCAATGCATTTTACAACAGTAACTCCAACCAAGTTACTGTAGCACAAAGCATAGAAATCCTTAACAAAATGGAGGTAACAATTTACACAAAGCGTACTGGCTGTGTTTTTCATCTTAAATCTCCTCCACACATCCAACAGGCGCTAATGGATTACCAAAATAAACGCTAATAGGTGTGCATTATGACTTGATTGTGCTCCACACCACTGGTCACTAAACAATAATGGAAGTAGGGCATAGCTGACAGCTTGGCCTCTAGCTTAAAACCCAACTAAAAAGAAACAATGGACTATTAACGAGATAAATGGACCCTTGTTAAGTAGCAAATGTAATGGGGCTTTTGATACGGTCTGACAACTGTAGCCCATCCATTGAAAAAAGTAAATCAGAGTAAATCAGAAGTGAGAATAAATTAACTTCTAGTGACGGTTTAACTTACACCAAGTCCTTTTGGAATCACCTGTTTTGGTTTTGGATTGTAGCAGATTTAACAAGCAATCTCTGATGCCGAAATAGGGGGGACAACAAGAGTTTTTTCACTATTAAACAGCGATGCAGCCGGATCAAATATGCCCTGCAAGTGCGTCAGGAGTGTGTTAAACGAACTTTCGGTAATTTCGAGGCCAGGCTTTCATGGAACACTTAGGCACGAGGGTTCAAACCCCTTCCACTTTCTACCCCCTTAATCACAGAGGTGCTCTCCCTGTCAAGATTTCCTCTGAGGGAAAGTTGTTGTCTCGCACTAGATGTTAATTATTTTCAATTAATATTTCAACTTTAGACTGAGATTGAGTATTTTGTTGTTGATAAATCCAATTGAGAAGTTCAATTTGATGAGGTCATCCTCTGCAGACATAATACACGGCAAGCTGCAGCATCTGAGGTGATGTGTTGAAAAAAAAAAGTCCAACTTTTTTCTCGTAAATTGTATAACTTTAATCTCAGAGAACATCCAAGTTTTTCTCTCGTATATTTACGACTTTAATCTCGGCATATTACCCCCCCGTCCTCCAGCTCCGTAATTATTTTTTTTTCTGCTAAGGCCGTAATACGCCATCTTATATATTAAACACCACCACAATGAAAAAATTCACTGCATATTAAAATCCCAGAATCCCACAGTTGCAATATTGTTACTATTTCTGATTTAAGTAATTCACAAGCCTGATGTTATTGTCTTTACAATCTAAAAAGGCTGTTTATTTCCCAGGATTGGGGATATTTCCACAAGTTAAACAGTCCTTTCCCCAGAATGTTTTCATAGAAGACAGGCACAAAGACAATATCAAAATAATGATACAGTTTTATGATTATGGCACTCATTAAATCAATTTAAAAGGCAAACATTGTTATATTGCCTGTGTAACCTCAGTTCTTCACTGGTTGCCTTTTGTTTGCTCAGCATCTCATCAACTTGTGAAAACTTTTCCCATTAAAAGGTCAATATCTGTTGTGGATGGCAACCGAGTTGGTGCCGTTTTTACCTGTTATAGCAAGACAATAGCTGCAAATTGACAAGGGGCCAGTTCAGCCCCTTGGTAGAACCCTTCCCTGACTAACTAGAGCCATGGAAGATGGAAAAAAATATCTGGAGATTAGCACTCCTGTAATCCCTCTCTCCAGAGATCATGTGCTCAGAACTTGACCACACAACATACAATGAATATGACTTGGTAAGGCAGACAGTAAATCGTGTTTGTTTATTCCAATTTTTTCACTGATCTCTGTTACAACATCAATGGAAGAATTACCTGCAGGCAACCCAAGAGAGTTCTGAATGTTATTTTATCTGAGAACATACACAAAGCCACAAGACACCACTGATGTTTCTTGGATAGAAATAAAAAAGGTAAAAAATATAAGATGAAATGGACCTTGAATGTAGTATTTTTGGGCAAACCCCATGAAAGTCTGGCTTTGTTTGGCAATCATACCATTTCTCCCAAACCATCCATCTTTGTCCGCTTATCCGGTGTCGGGTCGCGGGGGCAGCAGCTCCAGCAGGGGACCTCAAACTTCCCTTTCCTAAACCACATTTACCAGCTCCGACTGGGGGATCCCGAGGCGTTCCCGGGCCAGCTTGGAGATATAATCCCTCCACGTAGTCTTGGGTCTTCCAAGGCCTCCCAGCTGGACGTGCTTGGAACACCTCCCTAGAGAGCGCCCAGGAGGCATCCTTACCAGATGCCCAAACCACCTCAACTGACTCCTTTTGATGCGAGCAGCGGGAGCAAGGAGGCGGCTTCTCACTCTCGCCAGCCTCCTCTAAGGAAACCCATTTCTGCCACTTGTACCCTGGATCTCGTTCTTTTGGTCATGATTCAGCCAACCATAGGTGAGGGTAGGAACGGAAATTGACCGGTAGATCGAGACCTTTGCCAGCTCTCTTTTCATCACAACAGTGCAATAAATGTAATGCCGCACCCTCTGCGCCCATTCTCCGACCAATCTCCCACTCCGTTGTCCCCTCAATCGCAAACAAGATCAAGGTATTTCTCCCAAACCGTCTGCCTTTAATAAAAGTAATTATGCAGTGTGTTTTCACCAAGCTTTTTCTTTGTGCTTGGTTACTTTGCAAGAGGAAACAGCATTTAATCAAACCAAGAGGCCATAAAAATGACAATGACATGGCATAAAATAAAGAGAAAACAAAACAATACATTAAAAATGAGGCATTAAGAGAGATGATAATTTTTGTAAGCAATCAGCAATCATGAAGAGAGCTGAAACTATACTTCCAAATACAATTTGGGTCAATTTCTGTAGTTTGGGACATTATTTATGTCATTGATAATAACATTCCATGATCTGGAATGATGACATTGCTTAAAAAGAAGCCAGATGGAGATAACATCAGCAGTAAGGCAATCAAACACATTTCACACAAACCCCTAAGTATATTAAAAAGCGAAAACTAAGGAAAAAGTTAAATATTTATCCAAACTCCCTGTTGTAAACATCCTTCACACTTTACACACTGACTTCCTGATTTCCTGTGCAACGAGGGATTATTGCAAATATTTCTGTGGAGCTCACTTTCAGTTTTAACTCCAAATAAAGTAGTTTAAATAATCTGTCTCAAACAACCAGCCTGTTTTTTTATTGTATTTAGTTTTTTCAATGTTCCTGTGTTCCATGACATCAGCAATTAACTTTAAAGAGTAATCTAACCAATAAAAATGGTCCTGACCCAAATTGTAATCAATCTGAATTATCCCTTTAAGTTACAGGTAAAGTTGGTGACAGCGTTTCTCTACAATGTTTCATACCATTTTAATTTCTTTTTAACCACGCTGTACACAAACAAAGTGATATATCTAATGAAAGAAGAAGTAAGCAATCCTCAATTCAGTTCAAAAATCCAAACTTGCCATTGTTGACACTGATTAGTCAGTACAGTTGGTAAAAAAAAGTGCCATGGTTCTATACCCAGTCAGATTGGTGGGCAATGGTTGGGTGTCTGTCATTTTCCTCCTTTTTGTTCTTCAACAATGAACTCCCCACTAGGACGGCAATAACTATTATAACTACTATTGACTACTGTTTTGTGTCATCTCAGCTGGCTAGAATTACTCCTCAGATCTATACAGAGCGTGACCCTAAAAGGTGTTTTCAATTGCTGCTACTGGTCTTAACCTCTTGTGCTGAGCTTACTGAAATTGAACACCCCAAACTTTAAACAAGGTCAAAAAGGTTACACTGCGCTGCTGCTAACAACATGAAATTACACATTTTTAAAATGCTTAACAGTGCCACGCATGGTAAAATTTAAGAGCAAATTATGTTAAATACAGACGAGGTACTTTGTGTTTACTGCACTATACCGGATCTTGCCCAATATCAGAGTGAAATAGGTGCTGATAAGTTGTAATGGCCCGATTTGTGTTGTGCATTGTGCTCTTAGGTGACCTCGTCCATGGAGGGCAGGGAACATAATGTTCAGGCACCGGTACCACAGGCCGTGCATGTAAAATGTGCCTCCCAGAAAGTTTGTCTGTACTCAAGGTTTGCAGTCAATTCCAGCAGAATGCAACCTTGGAGAATGTTTCAATGGATGCTGGAGTGTGACTTTCAGGAGCTAAACGCAGGTCGCCAAGGCAACGATCATACTGTAGTTAATCCTTGAGAGTATTGACACTATGAAGATTGAATATTATTGTGTCAACACCCAACAGGCAAATGGAGGCCCTTCACTCCCTTGAGTTTGTGATAGATGCAAATTCCAGTAATGGGTTTTCAAACCAGTATGGCTACTGCCATTGCATCATATTCAATTTGGTTATCAACTGCATGAATCAGTATATTTGAGCAAAGAGATGGACAGTAAATAAGTGTTTCAGAAGGGATTGGAGAATGTTCTGACAGATTCTGTTGATTCTTTTGGTCTCACTATTGGAAGCAGTTGTGCTTAAGTGAATTCAAGTTGGGAAACAACAAACCTCTTAGAGCCTCTTTCAAGCCTACAGGGGGTGAGTGTTTGATCCTCACAAGACAGATGGCGGCAGTGGTGGAAGAAGTATTCAGATCCTTTATTTACAGTAATTAAGAGAATCAGTACCTTTATGCAAAAATACTCGTTTACGAGTAAACGTCACGCATTAAAATCGTATTCAAGTGCATAGGTATCAGTATCAAAAGAACTAAAATAGATAATGTTGCTGCATTTTAATGTTGATTTTACAAAGGAAAGATGTTTTGATCATTGAGCTAATGTATGTACAATCTCTTGGTAAAACTTGTACAGGTGTTTTCAATGAGTCTTGCAATTAGACCTCTGCTCAAGTTGTAGATGGGTAGAGTTATGTTGGTTACATGATGCCAGTGGTAGTAGTGGAAATGTCAATAAAGCACGATTTGTAAATGCTTTCAGAGTCCCAAAAAGAAGTGTTATCAACCAAAATTATTGATGACACCTGGGTTTATTCAGCAAAAATGTAGTCATAGTACATATTAAGTGTAAATAAAATAAATGGACTGCAATAAAATGTACAATATGCTCAGTGGAGCATACATTTTATACAAAATATACTAAATTAAAAGTATCTTAACATCTTATTATATCTTATTTAAGTACTTACTTGAATACTTCACACCACTGGATTTGGATGGTGTCTTTATTCTAACCACGTGCCCTGAATGGTTCTGCACATACTAGTTGGTCCAAACACATCCCCACACACATTTAAAAGACAATGTATAAATTCCACTGAATATGAATGAAACTGAAAATACAGCTGTCACTTTAAATTTGAAGTCTTTGTGAACATTACATGACTATAACCTTATGTTAACACCTCTGTTTACTTGGCAGAGGTGTGCTGCCACTATCCCAGTGCCCCTGAGCTATTATAGCCTGGCTGGCATGGCATCATGTTGTCAAGGGTGACGACTTTGCTCTTATATATATATATCTTGTGAAAGTGTAAACTCTGGTCACACTGATTTGCAGTGGCACCAATAAAGTTCAAATCCTCTACCCCCTTCGGCCCCTCTGTTCTTCGCACAGGAGTCCTTGCCCTCGGCTGTATGCCATGACATGGTGCTAGGCCATGCAGGACATACCCATCAATCACACTTAAGGGAATGAAGTGTGGATGAAGTTAGTGATGCTGCAATGGTCGTGATAATGGCCTTGAAAAGTCGGAGCCAGCCAGCTTTCACCACCTCGCTGTATCAGAGTTGGAGTAGACCAAGTTATCTTGGCAGAGAAGGATCCCTGCCAATGGATGACTGGGGAGGTGGGTTGTGGAACATTCCTGAGATAGGTTCCTGTATTCAATATTACCTTAGCTAACCCACATATTTTAAACAAGTTTCATGATTAATTCAAAACAGGTTCTCATTTTTATGACTCAAGAGATGTTGCCCTGATAGCCAGACAGCATGCATACGCTATGACTTCTACCCGTTAAGATCATTTAAAAAGCTATGTAGCCTCTAGCCTGATTCCAGACCTCTGAACGACTGCCAACATATTTTTTTCAGTGGATTAAATAAGTCTGGTGTTGTGCTTATTGATGAGATTGATGCTGCTGTACAAGTTGATAAAAGCAGACCAGCAAAAATAAAAACTTACAGAAATGCAACAAATGTGTTGGATTGATGTGTCTGCTGCTCCTAGCAACCTCTTGCATAACTTTGTGTGGACTGAAAATGACAGAGGGGGAAGTACTTCCTACTGACTGGTTAGGGCAAAATAGGGCGAACAGGAACACAATGTCGGACTGAATAATGAAGTGAAAACAAAATGGCAATTCAGTTTGATATTCAGGCTATGTTGCCTTGCCATTCACGTTTGGGTGGACAAACATAGTACTCTATGCCAAATCCAGGCCTGCAATTCCAGATTAGCCCAACAGCCCAGGCATACCTCCCCTGGATATCTAATAATTCAAAGGTTGGTATCTGTGCCTTTTGTCAAGTTGGATTTGGCAATCTGGAAAAATTTCCATCAACTTAAATAGTCTTATCTCTGGTTTCTATAGTTGCAAAGAAACAGCATCAACCAATGAGGGTCTTATTTTAAAAAAGAATTTTACAGTGATATGCATGCCATGCGTAACTATGGTTACAGATTTCTGCTTGCAAAATTGTATTTATAAAGTCAAATTTTGGATTATGTCATATGCTGGATGGAATGGAAGTCAAATAGTAATTGAAACGTATACTGTAGAACAAATCAAGACTATTGCCTTGCATTTAAAGGCACTCACCGAGTCCTCCGAGTGCCTGCCTGACAAGTGAATGAGAGTCATAATTAAAACAGAACCGACAGGCCCTCTGTATGAATTATTCAAGCATTTACCATGTTCCTTGAGAAAAGAACACTTCTGAAAATAGACGTGTCGATAGTGTTGATGAGCAGATGTGAAAAACATCAATCCTTCATGAAAAAACTTGGTGCAGTGCAGGCTTTTCCAGACCTATCAGCAGGCAACAGGAACAATGACCCTCATTGATCTCTCTGTGTTTTGTTCATGTTCTGTGTTTACATCAATGGAATACCTGCTATTTCCTTGATATACCTTTATATTTCCATATCTATCTATCTATCTATCTATCTATCTATCTATCTATCTATCTATCTATCTATCTATCTATCTATCGATCTATCTATCTATCTAAAAAAACATTAAATTATTTCTTGTTTTGCACACATGTATCTTAACAGGTTTCACTATAGTTCTAATAAAGCCATCATAGCTATAAAACAAAAGAAGCTCTACCAACTGAGCTATCTGGGCGCCCAGAGCGTACATTACTAACGAGGAATTTGAAATAGAAAGAGTTAACTTTCTTGCTAAAGCAACAGTGAAAAATGCTGAGAAAGGAATAGTGAGTTCCAAGACTTGTAACTCACCATTGCATTGGATGGATGTGGGTTTTTAAAAAATAAAAATAAAAACCTGCTGTCTATGTTTATACTCCATGTGTTCCCAGGTAGTTTCCAAGATTATTTTATATTATACTTGATAAATGAGGTTCTTTGAAGGCAACGGCAATTAATGGCTAAAGCACAAATTCACTGGAGGGCAGCATTTCAATTCATTTATGAAAAACGATCATTTACAACCCTAAAATTGGGCAGAATCGAACAGGAGTTATGAAGCGGAGATATATGCTTTGAATTTCTATCCCCCTTTAATGCAGATCTGCAGAAAGTCTATTAAACTCTTCCAACATCCAATTAATTAACGCAGTTTTGATTACAGATTCATTGAAGTTTAAAGATGTAAAAGACCAATTTTTCAACACATTTCAAAACCAAGCTGGACAAAGGGCATAAAAACAGATCTGATATTAGGGCAGGTTCAAGACTACATCTGAACGTGCGCCGAACAAACAGGTCAAGACCAAAGTATACATCATCAGGGTTGGAATTCCAGGCATGGTCTAGTCAGACAATAGACAGCAGCTGCACGGAGACAAGTCCATTTATCTGGACCCACAAGGGGATACTCAGTAGTGCTTTTTTTTCCCAGCAACTGACTTAAACCATTTGTTCTCAACACAACTGTACCGCTGTTCACTAACAGTATAATATAGTTCTCTACTAAAAAGGGGAGCTCTTCAGACGTGAGAGGCAGAACTCACACACACACACACACACACACACACACTTGTTTTATAGCCTTGTAGAATATGTCTCGTTACCATCTTAGATTTCTCTTCTGATAAAAAAAAAAGTACTGGGACAGTACTTTTGTAGTGTTTAAATACAACTGTTGTACCATCCACATGATCTCAAACATAGGATAAGCTCACTGCACACTACTAATCATCACTGAAAAGCAGGCAGTCTGGTTTAGGGCTCTAACATAAGCTCTGAAAAAAAACAGTACTGGTTGTTTTGCCAACACTGTGACACGAGCTGTGGACAGCACTTGGAACTACATAGGGATGCATGGGTAGATTTGTTGGCCCTAACGACAGCATAAACATACCAACAGTGCATTCCACAGTGAAACTGAACTCCTGTCACTACAACTGACATATCTACACTGAGTCCACGCTCCCAGAGCTTACCCTTCATTCCCATATCCTTACGGCAAGGACCACCAACTGACTCATCTCTTGTTACAACTCCTGACAGTTGTGCAAACGGAGCAGGCAAATTTCACAAGTGTTATTTTTTCAATACCAGCTGTGGGTGCTTATTGAGGTCCTACACAAACATACTTTCATGCTGGTACCTCTGCTGCATTGACAGGGTCCAAGGGCGATTTTGGCTTTTCTTAAAGGATCCCTAATGTTTGACTGAGTGCAGTGTCACAGTAGAAGGAACGCAGGATTTGGCTGGGATCCTGTTTGAATTAGTGACCATTTGTATGTTGTTTTTTTTGTATTTGCAGAGGTGCAAAAGTAGTTTTCTCATAAATGAACTCAGCTGTGTGAAACATAAAACTTTTTTTTTTAGAAAGACAGAATCTGTTGGATAGAAGGTGTCAGCAGTTCCATACTTTCACTCAAGTCTTATAAGAAAATGGGCGGCACATCTGCTTGTCTTCACTCTAAATTTAATTTTTAATGGAAACCAGGTACAACTGTTATCCATTTTAGGTGTACTGGACTGTGTCACCAGCTCAGACAGTATGTTCACAGTCTGTTTGTGCAAAAAAAAAAAAAGAGAGGATATGTTAGGAGAACAAACAATTACTGTAAACTAGTGTGATGATACACACAAGGCACTGTCCGAGGCCCCGAAATAGCCATCCTCACTCAGGAAGAAAGAAACAGGGTTGTATTGATGGGTTTGGTAAGTGCTGCTGTGCATTTTGTTTACATGAAGAGCATGACGGGTTAGCCTAAATAATGCCTCTTTTAGCTGTAGATAATGACAACTACTGTGCAAGCACATCTGCCAGGGGACTCCCAAAAACCTGGCAACGCCACATACATCTGGTCATAAAAAAGAAAAAACCATGATGTAAATAGTCATAAGGATACAGAGCTACCAAGGGAAGCAAAGCAGTGTGTCACCGGTGGAGCAAAAGTAGTAATTTCTTTGTCAGAGCTTCAACCAACATGAGGGCTTTAGTATGCAATGAGGAGAGGAAAAAAGAGGGGAAAGTTTTCATGGTTTGCCATTTAAGAGCTTGGAGAGGTGTGGAGTTGTGAGTTCTTCCATAAGTAAAGATGCCTTATCTGGGCCCATAAAACCCTCCACCAGTTTAACATCATGACAAAGAATGTGATTTTCCACCCACAGACACACACACGTTTGAAAACGTGTATTTTTCTTTGTTTTTGCTTTCCTTCCACACTAATCCAGTTTTACACCTCTTATTCTCAAAATGTTTGAAATTATGGGTTTAAAAAAGATTTGACTCATGACTGCTGAGAGCCAGCAACGTGGCAACATTGCTATGAGTATGACAAAGCTGGGTAATATTATTTCACTTCCAAATAAGTTTGGCTAATCTGCGCGGCACTGTCTGTTCATCTGACTGTGCCTCTTGCCCTGCTTGCGTAGCTGACCATTTATTTGTGTAGATGTATTAGACTAGTCTTGTAATCCAAAAAAAACAACAGAACCCATTAAGATGAATCTGTGCAAGCTTAGTCGTGCGACTTGTTGAGTATGATATTTATGGAGTTCACACATCAGCTCTGGTTTCAGATCTCTGTGGAGGTGTGAGAGCTCTTGGGGAATGAGTACCACACCCAGTCTTATCAAGCTTGTTGAGTGGATTAACAGTGGTAGAGCCATCGCAAGAGCAGACTGATAAAATCAATGATGTAACAAGCAGAACATGGATGCAAAAAATCTATCTATCTATCTATCTATCTATCTATCTATCTATCTATCTATCTATCTATCTATCTATCTATCTATCTATCTATCTATCTATCTATCTACCTACCTACCTACCTACCTACCTACCTACCTACCTACCTACCTACCTACCTACCTACCTAATACATAGTACTACTGGCCCTAATTACTATGGTTCTTATGACTTCCGATACATAGAAACAGATTGCAGAAAATACATGTAGAATAAGTGTCTTTTAGCCTTAAATTCAAGTAATAATATTTAGCTGCAAGGTTTTCCTTAGTTTCTTTTTGAGATCCGTCTTGGCGTAATGGAAGCATTGAGAAGGTTTTATTTTAAAGAGGACAGTGTGCGAGATAATGATGGCTTGCACATTCACCATAGGTTAGAAAGATAAGATAAGGCCAGAGATATCCCACAAGACCGATCCAACCTTTCCATGAACTACTGAGGACTCAATCTACTTTTACAAAATTGTGCCAGTGTCTTGAGTGCACTTTACATATATATATTACGTACTTTAAAGAACTACAAGGTAGATGTGTAACTGTTTCTGTAGTCCTGTAGTCATACATTTCAAAATAGCGTTGTGAAATGTATTGTATCTATTAAAGCCTCCTTCAACGGCCTCAGTTTTTAACCAAAACAATAGCTTCATGCTAATTGGCTCAACCTGTCCAGACATGATAGGTAAAACTGTTAACCTCTATGTCCATCAAGAATAATCAGTCAGAATCTGACAGAGATGGATGCCTCATCTTACCAAAGGACACACATAACTGGCCGCTGTGCTTCCATTGCTACCGATACAGATGGATGTCTCACCGTCACAGCAGCTGCTGTCCACAGTATGAAGGTGAATTGTCAGACTTTTCCCAAACTGTCTAGACTGTCCATCCTTCCAGACCAGCATGGGATCCCTGATAGTAGAAATCTATTCTGCAAAACGCTCAGAACCTCTAATGAAGAAATGAAGCATGGAGGAACCATGACGGGCCATGGCCGGAGGGAACCATGAAGAGGGAGAGTGGGATGATTAGAGTGGAGAGGGTAAGAAAGAAAAAAGTAGATCGGATGTTGTTAAACTTTCGTGTCTGACATGACAGTAAAGTCACTACTCATACAGATACTTTTCATTTCAGTGGCAGTAGAAAATTAATTTATTTCATTTGTCATATTGAAGCTTAAATAGGAAAATGTTTGACTAGCTTTCAAGTTTCTCCGTTTGTCGTGGATGGATTTCAAACAAGAACTTCAGTCCTTTGAAACCTTTCAGTGCTGAATACAGAGAGAACATTTGGGTAAAATGTAATTATGAAAGTATCATTATCAGCACAACAGCCTGTATTTTCTAGATTTAATGACTTGCTAGATCCAATTTATGTCACTGGACAAATATTTTGAGCTGTCCTCACCACCAGAAAAAGCCTGTTAAATATAAATGTTAAAAAGTATTCAGCAGTTTTGACACCTTGAAATGTACAATCTGAGTAAAATTAAATCAAATCAATGCATAATGCTGCTTTCGAACATCATGTATATCGGTAAAATGTGGTAGAAAGTGACTTAATGCAGCTCTATTGCACTTGTTAAGCTTCTGTTAGGTAATTGTTTTGTCTTTTGCCATATGGTTGAGTCTAACCAGCTCTCTAAACGCCTTTCAGCTGAAAAGCTCAGACAAACCCACTGTACACTAGGGGTGGAAATTTTTTTATTTTTTTTATTTTTTTTAAATCAATACAGCAAAGTATCGCAATATTTGCAGTGGCAATACTGTATCGAGACACAGACGCCAAGTATCGATCTTTTATTATATACGTGTTGGTCAGTTTGACTGCTTGACAATGCCATTTTGCAGCAATAAAAAGAAATTTTTCTTTTTAGATTTAACAGATGTTGACAAAGTTTCCTTTTTGGGACATAATTTGAAATTGGGAAAAATTACAAGTTGGAAAAAAGGTTATAAGTTGCAATATATTGCAATATGTTTACAATCGCAATAATATTGTATTGTGTCATAAGTATTGCAATGATATTGTATCGGGAGGCGTCTGGTGATTCACCGATTTAGCACAAAACAGACAAAGTTAGTGACTAGCTGGTTGAGAAAAGCAACAATGTGCCAGCTGCAGGGATATTTATGTCAGGGGTTTGACTTTATATGAATGATAACGTTGCTTTGTGTCTGCTGGATGTCTTAGTGGGTTAATGATAACCACTATGTACGTTAGCTTGTTTTGATGTTTTTCTGCTCCCTAGTGACCAAACATCGATGAATGCAGCTTACGAATGCACAATATGTGGAAGATTGACATTGTGGACATCTTGCGTGCAGTGTTTTCAGTCATCTTGGCTCAGTATTACCCTTAGCCCCCGCTTTGGCACTAATCTGCCCGGCTAACTCATTGTCTCAGGTGAAGCCAAGCAGAAGACATGGTGGCCCCAACCCCTTGGAGCCCCGCCTTCGCACGCGCACACACACAAACAATAAAGCCCCACCTCACCACCGCTACCCCTCCACTCCAGGGATTTCTGTTATTTCACCCTGTCTGCTGAGGGACTTCTGGGATCACATCATATATCGGTCTGGCGCCTTGCCTCCTGCCACCACCAGCAGTTATGAGGGAGCAGCAGTCTTTGCTCAGCATGGCTCAGCACGGCTCAGCTCTATTTTCAGGACAAACCAGTTGTTGGTCCTCATTATTTATGACATTTTCTCCATGGTTAATAATTCATCAGAATTAAATTATATTCCAGACGCAGTCCAGACACTGTCACATCTAGTGTCTCCTGAGCCCAGCAGGTCCTATAGGAGTCAGCCCCGCCCACACCATCATTCCCTGCACTCCCCCCCACTCCCCCCTTTTCCATTTCTGTTATTTCACATCTCTAATTGGGATTTCTGTTTATGGGCTCTGATTACCGGAGACAGAATAATCTGTGCAGTTGCCTCCCAAAGTCTAATCATTAATCATTTTGCCATCTAGCAAACAATGCTTTCATTCAAGACATGTAAGCATCTGTAAATATTATAATAATGTCTGTATGATTCTGATGCAGGATCAAAGAAGTGTCTTCTTTTTCATTGCATAAGATTATTCATTCCTGTAACCAACATTAGAAATGCAAGCCTGGTATATTATGTGTCTCTGCTGTTTGTCTTGTGTCTGTTGAGGGTTCAGTGGGCTGACTAGACAAGGGTTAGGGTTACAGTTGTTCACAGAAGCAATCTTTTATGCTCCGCTAATCAATATTTTCTACTGATCAAATGGCTAAAGGGTTGCTTGTGATAAACACAAGTTGTCAGTTGTCGTCACCCCAACAGCGCTGTTAGCCTCATTTTGTTGTTAGGATTTTATGGGCCCAAAAGATTTACTTGTCTCCAGTTACTTTATGGAAGAAAAACTGATAAAACCACTATTCACAACCTGCAACATTTAGATGACTCAAGGAGTCAGTGGAAGAAACAGAGCCATAATGGAACTAATTTGATAAGGTCATAATATGACATATGGCTTACTGGCCATCGCGTGGCCAGAATGCAGCTTTCGATTTTTATTGTAACCCATACAGTAAAGTATTAATCTAGGAAAAGCCTATTGGACTCCATGAACACAATTCAGTTATATTTTCAAATCACATATAAACAATTCCACACATTCACACCAGTCTTCTGACAGTGATTGTAATGGAAGAGAGGGAAGAGTGTTGCTCATTGACTTTGCCCAGCTGGCAGAAACCTATGAGCAATCACTCTCTGAAATCAAAAGCACCGACTTTGACCAAAAACATTCCCCAATGTCAAAGATAGTACAGGTGAAGTGTTGGATCCCTGATCATAGTTTGCCTAATGCTCTCTTGACAGAACTGGTGACAGGCAGCACATGGCCCATCTCAAAGGTGAAATGAAATCTAAAAGAAGTCTCAAATCCCCTTAGAGCACTGTGCAAGCTAGCTATGTTGAAGGATCCTGAAGCCATATGATAATTTGTTCCCCTTGTGCATTTTTTTTTTTTTTTTTTACTTTGCATCGCACCAAATGTAAAAGAAGAGGATATGTTCTACAGACACATTTCGCTGTCTGAATCACAGCATACAGTACATTTAACTTGCAGAACAGCAAGTAAATCACATTATTGAAGCTGAGCTGAAAAATGTTCTGCTACCACAATAGTGGTGTGATTATCAAAATCAACAGATTTTCTCTGTTCATCAAGTATAATCAAAGCTCCCGAAGGCTATTTCAAAGCAGGCACTCACACACACACACACACACACACACACACACACACACACACACACACACACACACACACACACACACAGGAAGATATGGTCTATAATAATGGCCTCAAATTGACCAGCACATAACTACAGGGGGTAAATAGGATTGTTGATCGATAACAATTACCGATTGTTGAGATTGCTGCCATAAAATATTACATACACGGTGCTATTTTCCGAGGGGGATGCGTGGGATTTCCCCTTTTCAGTTCGATATCCCTACCTCTGCTAAATTATTTTCATCCCCGGTGGGGACAAATGTATCCCCCAGTCAAAGCAACTTCACCAATAGACCATATAAGATTAAAAATGATAAATAAATACATAAAAGTATTTTTAAACTAAGTAAAGTGCAGTTTATAGTGCCATAGAACAATTAAATCAGAGTGGCAGCTGCTGGTTGTATTTAGCCGCTGGGACACCTGTTGCTTTTTAGCCGCCAATAGGTAACTGCGATCCTACTACAGGCACCGCCAGATGACGGTCCTTTCAGGAGCCATGTTGTAGAGTTTAGCCAGAAAAAGTAAGCGTCATGCGGTGATGACCGTTATGTTTAGGCACCAAAACGTCCAGTCAAGTTTGGGATAAAGATTGTTGTTTGAATTAAAACACTAATGACGAATGAACAAGCTTTTCCCGGTCAAAAGTATTTTGTTTTTGCAGCCAAGTGAATTCCGCTCTACAGCTTGAAAGCGCTGTGTTTTATGTTGACACCACATTGTGCCATTATTATTTTCCATCGAATATTGAAGTTCATAAATAAGTGTTCTGGCATGGCCAGCCAAGTGGAACTCTATCCACAATAGTGAAAGGGGGATTTAATTCTTGCATGTTTGGTTTTGCATGATCAAAAAAAACAATGCTTTCATTCAAGACATGTGAGCATCTGTAAATATCAGAATAATGTGTTCTCTTTCATTTAAGTTTAAGATTATTCATTCCTGTAACCAATAATTAACCAGTAATTAGAAATGCAAGCCTGGGATATTATCTGTCTCTGCCATTTATCTTGGGTTCAGTGGGCTGAGTAGTCAAGGGTTAGGGTTACAGTTGTTCACAGAAGCCATATTGCGCAAACACACACACACACACACACACACACACACACACACACACACACACACACACACACACACACACACAGAGAACATTTAGCATAAAATAGGCAGATACTTTGACAAATGTCATCAGTCTCAGGCTTGCAAAGTTTCAATATTAAAAAATAGATTTCCCTCATTTACAGCTTTGTGTAGCTCTGGCCCATGAATGTACCAATTTCATCACTGTGGAAATCAATTGTCTTACATGCTTGTGGAGATTTACACTCTGTTGCCAGGACCCTACTGCTCATCGTTGCAGATGATTCTAATAAGCAGATTAGGCTGCCAATAAATCAGCAGTGACATGTGCTTCTTAAGACAGTCAGTATTTTCTGAGGCCATCTACATATAGCTATCCTACGTACTCTGAAAATCTAAGAATTAAGAGCTTCGAAGCCTAGCTGAGAAATTATCTTCATACATCTCTAAACTTTGTGAAGTCTGCAAAGAATCCACATTTCATTTGGTAATACAAATGGTCTGTCTGCTGCAGTTTCTCTCTCTCTCTCATTAAATTTATCTCAAAAAGACAGTGTTGCCTCATGAAATGATAATCAAGTTCTATTCACTACGAAAAAATCTGCTGGAGAAATGATTGGCTGAGAAACTTGTCAGTGGTCTAAATGAACGAGGAACAATGGAAAACAAATCTCTCCACCCTGAAATATAAATCTCTAAGACAATGTGCCTCTCTGTTCAGACAATGGTGAAACACAAAGACGGCAGCAAGTAGTAGTCAGAAAAAGTCCAATCCGTGTAGGTTAATGAAGTTCTAATCTAGACTTTGATGATAATTCATACCGTCAGGCCAAAAATAGAACAAATGTCATGTAGCTTTCTTAGTCAGCCATCTTTCCTGGACACCAACTGGGATGCAGGCAACAACATCTGAGCACTGCATCAAATCCAACACAGAACGCTCCAAACAGACAAAGGACCCCCTACACCCATGGCGTGCCAGAGGACAGAGATTAATGAGGCCACACATTGAAGAGGCTCCGTTATACTCCACCTCCACTCTTGTCTCTGCTTCAGCAGTAAGAGTGCCAAAATGTCCTCTGTTATATACATTTCCTGCAAAAATCACAGTCCTTATCACTTCGTGATGCATTCACATGGTGGTGGTAGGCTAGATGGCTGAAGGCAAACTAGATGTTAATTGTTTTCCATAGGAGATACACTGTACCAGGGCTGCAGTAAAGTGCAGCTAGGTAAAATAGGTTGGATTTTTTTCTGTATTGTACTCGTAGTTGTAGCTATTAAATCTCAATAATCTAAATAAATCTAAATATGAAAAAAATTGAATTAGCCACAAATGTGTTGCTCCGTGTTTATTGTTTCATATTCCAACAAAGGTTAACTTCTAATCCTTCTCCCAGAAATTCTTCTTACTAACTTAGCTATGGGGAGCCTTTTCCCCGGAGTCTTTGTCTTTTTTCGCCCAGCATGTTTCCGTGGATTAGGGTGGCACCTAAATCATGGCTCAGGTATCCTGTTGGACCCGTTTCACACCCTGCAACGTCCTGTAATGCCCTGCACTGCAATGACTTCATCTACTATTTTGGGTCATAGTTCAATTAACTTTATTGTGACCAGTATTGCCACTGTTTATCACACCCCCAACTGGCACCTTCAGAGCCCGGGTCTTCCTAAAAGAAGTTTTTCATCGCCACTGTCGCACTAAATGCTTGCTCTTGGGGCAATTACTGGAATTGTTGGGTCTTTGTAAATTATAAAATGTGGTCTAGACCTCCTCTATCTGTAAAGTGAGTGAGACAACTTGTTATGATTTGATAAACAAAATTGAATTAACTATCGTTTTTTTTCAATCTAAAGTGTATTCCTATGCTTTTGTGTCTAAGTGAACTACAATGTTTGACATTGGTCCAGTATTAAGCAAGCAAGATCGCTGCAGTCGGCAGCCATCTTGCGAAACAAGCTACATTGTTAGCTACAAGTTAAAAGGGCAATCGTCTGAATTTACCTTCACAAAAGTGCTTGTTTTGCGACTGACAGGCTCAAATTAATATTCTAAGTGACTGACAACATTATTTATTATTTTATTATTTATTATACAACAGCACTTTTGTGAAGGTAAATACAAGCTGGACAGTTGCCCTATTAACTTACATTGTAACTTGTTTCGCCGCTGCCGACTGCAGCAATCTTGCTTAATACTGGACCAATGTCAAAGACTATTGTTCCCTTCATTGATTTAGACAAAAAAAAAACATAGGAAAATAGGGTCCAGGTTGAAAAAAAAACCAGTAGTTACCCTTTAAGTTGTGAATAGTGATTTCTCCCTGTGTTACTCCATTTCAAAGTCAAGGATATAACTTTTTTTTTTTTTTTTACATTTTCAGAGTATCCAAATATGCATTTTAAATTAAATGAACTATTGGCAAAGTGCAGAAACACTGCTTTGTATTGTATGAATGCATACTTAATGAGTAAATATCCATTTCTCAAAATTACCATGCCAACCACTTTGGCCTTGCACTGAACAGACATCCCATGATGCCATCCAATGCCGCTTTTGTTTTTTGTTTTTTTGATGCCCCAGTGTAAACGCTACATAAAACTGTCATCCATTCTGCTCTGCTCTTGTGTCCTACAATATTTTAGCCAGTGCCTCCATTTTTTGGGAAAAAAAGTAGATGCCGCGGTAATCTTATAAAGTTCTTTCCCTTCACTCTGTTGGGTGGAGAATCCCTCGAGCCACTGATCGAACTGCAATCTCCCTGTTCAAACACAGCTGCATCAATGGGCTTTTATCACACCGCATCCCCCTCCCTGGATACAAAGATATGCACAGCTGCTGCTCTGTTGCCCAGAAACTGAATGTCATTTCAGGAATACCCCCCATTCCACAAACAGGATAGTGTTACAGGAAGCACTGCAAACAGCCCAAGCCTCCAAACTTGATTTTCCCCATTTCAGTCTGAGCACTCTATAGTGCTCCCATATATCAATTTTCTGGGGCCCGTCTCACTAATGCGAGTTCAGATGTCACTGAAATTGTGAAGATGGGATGAAAAGAATTACATAATTGCACCTTCCCTAAAGGAGGACATCGCTGTTATTGAGTTTTTGTTATCATGTTCCCTTCCCTGAAGACTGACCTAAACCTCTGTTCAATCAATGCATACCGAGTTATGAGCTCTGTAATTTAAAATCACATTATCGGCTTGAGTTCATTTAGTTTGAGTGTCTTACCAAGAATCCTGCTAACAATCATTCTGATGCCAGAAAGCACTCCAGCAAAAGCAGTTTGTTGTTTAGCAAAATGTCATTTTGTTCCTTCGTGGCCATCCATTTGAAAAATCTATTATTAGGTTGCTAACATCAATTTTTGTGACTCAAGAACAATACATTTAAACATTTAAATATTAAGAAATATTCTATTAGAGAAAAACATGAAAGGCATGCCATTAAAAATAAAATACAAGTTCAGTTCAGTAACTTTATTGTATTTCTCAGTGTATTTCATTAAACTACCTTTACTTACCACTGAACCTCATTTTTTCAACCCCACGCTCTATTAGTAGTGCCTTTACTTTTTGAGCAAATTATGAACACAATAGGGATTTTAAAAAGATTGATGATTGGGGCATTCATAAGTCAGCCATTTTCCTCTTTCTTCTGCTAAGAGACTGCCACTCCGAGTCCTTCAAAGCAGGTGCAAATTGTATAAATGAATGCAGGAGGGTTTCTGGGGTTCTCCCTTATTGACCTTACAGGTATTTTAAATTCTGTACAGTTTGAGGCGTTTATTTGCAAGACGGAGTTGGCATTTAAGGCCCTCTCCGGAGGCACTAAAGCCATTGGGCTAGTAACAAGAGCCATTTCCGTGAATGATCTAATTAAGCTCCTCAATGTCCTCAGCAAAATGGTGCCCTGAGATTGTTCTCTGCAATAGCAGTAATGAGAAAGAGAGAGACAGAAGGGTAAAAACATGGGAGAATAAAGCAGTGTGATGGGGATAGAGGTGCTGTATCTCATCCGCAAATGCAAAAGGAGCATGCACTGTTCAGAAAAGAAAAATTAGCGAGGATGCAGGATGTTAAGCCCTTTCTGTTCCTGTCCTATAGGCGAGGGGACCTGTTACATTTCTGAATGCAAGCTCCGTATTTTCTCATCTTTGTTTTTTTTTTTTTCCCCCGTGGTTGCGGAAAAGCTCATTAAAAAATCTATAAACAATGCGAGATGTGCTCTCTAATGAGCAAATGCTTCGGTAAAAAGGGCTCTTTCCTTGGGAAGCTGGCCATGTCCGCTAACACAGTGTCCAAACCCAGTGTCATGCCCCTCATGACTAACAACCAGGCCATTCTCGCCAGGCTCATTTGTTTCCTCTATCGCCTCATTTTCATTGTTCCCTCATTTTGTATACTCTACTTCCCAGAGAAATTACTGTTCGCTTTACCTACTGACAGGGAGCACAGAGTCATCTCAGCAAGACTTTGCCCTGAAACTCTGACACAGCGATTAATGAAGATTTGAGACTTCCCCATATGCTCCGCTCCTTTAGGTTTGCGTCAAAGGAAGTGGGAGTCAACAAAAACCCAGGAGGTGTCTATGGCACAGGGTGGCTAACTAAGTGATCTGCTTGGCCGGCTCCAAAGCGCAGTGGAGCTGAATGAAACCGCAGTCAAAAACAACAGCGGGCTTTCACTGTGATAGCAGGCTATAACAGAGTATGCTTTCTTTGAGATGGAGAGAAAAGGATTTCTGGAACAGTGGAAAATGGGAACATGTTGTGGCATTTTAAGTTGCTCTTTCACGCCGACAGTGGGTCAGACACTGATAGGTGATCTACCTATGGCTCAATAGGCAGCAGCAACTGAGATAAAGCTCAGATCATTATTCCAAAATAAAACTAACAATTTACACAAATAAGTGTACAGATAAGTTATGAAGGCAGTACGGGTGTCTTATTCAAAGAAAAATTCGATATTTATCTAAAAAGAATTATGATATGAAACCAAAGGTTAGAGGCTAGAGCGAAAAATTTGATGATAATTAAAGTGCCCATATTATGTGAAGAAAAAAAAAACTTCTTTTAAATCATATTTTGCGTCTCTGGTGCTTCTACAAGTATAAAAACTTGGGGAAAAAAAACTATCCATGCCGTTTTGAGTGACATACAGATTTCTGAATGTGTCCTGCCTTCAGTCTCTAGGTGAGCTGTTCAAAATCTGCACGGCTTTCAACGTCACTAGCCGAGACAAGGTGGCTAACTGTTGCATGCTAGCATGCTTGCTCGTTCTCAATGGCAAAACACTTCAACACACACTAATTCACTATAATCTACAAAAGAAGTACTTCATGTCCCTGTTCTGCAGGTATTCCACAAGTGCTCTTCATTTAGAAGAAGTCTCACAGCTAATCCTGCCTTGTACTAACCAAAGTTGGAGAAAGAGTTATTGAGCTGATGGGATATTACCTAGCTACTGAACATGTGCAACTCCCAACAAAGAGTTTAGTATAGAAGGAGGGAGATGTCTCACTCTGTAGCTAAAACAGAGACCCAAACACACACGGTGAAAACAGGATCTGCAGCAATGTGCAGTACAACACAAATATGGTGTTTTTTGAAAATGAACTCATGGAAACCTATTCTGGTACAACCTCAAAATACAATTATGAACCTGAAAATGAGCATAATATGGGCACTTTAATGTCCAACGTTTTCTGTCACTGACACATTGAACTCTAATGTAATTTCATGGCAAAAATGTATTAGATAAAGCTGTCTCAATATCTCTATAGTATTTTTAGTGCAAATACCATTGAGCAAAGCAGTTCAAAATTTAAATGGTTCATCCTGTGTAATAATATACCCACTAAATGGTGTGGTAAGTCATTTTGTACTAGTATGAAGTTTGACCCAATATGGGTGATAGAAAAAAGATAAGCTCAACAAAAACTTGAAAAACAACATCATTCTTACCTAAATTGGAATTCATGGCACTCTGCAGTACACTTGGTATCTTTGTCGACATCAAAGAGTTGGTCAGACAGAAAAAACATTACCATCTTTAAAAGCATAGCTTTTGCTTTCATACTGGCCCAGAAAGATGACTTCATATAGAAATAAAGACTTTTTTATGAGGCTTGCTCTTTGTCTGAGCTAAGCAGTAACTCAGTGAACACAGTTACTGCATTGCTTTAAAAAAAAAAAATGCAGTCAATCTTGATGCCACCAACTTGGCCGAGATACACATGCTCCAAACCCATTATAAACACTAGCAAGCAAACATCTGGTCCACTAAATATTAGCATGTAGACAAGCACATGTTGTCTGAATATATTACTAGCAACAAAACAGAGAAGATATGCCTTTTCCGTAGCAATATTCTAGGTATGTCTCACAATGGAGACATTTCCAAGTAGTGAACCTCATAAGAGATATTTTTCTTTTTCCTGCTTTGCTGTTAATGCTACCTCTTGAGACGTCACATCGTACTTCACACACACACGCACACACGCACACACACACACACACACACACACACACACACACGAAACATAGTAAAGAAATGTGGCAATAATCGGGAAGAAAATTAATGAAAAAAAACATTACTACAGTCTTAAAATCTTACTTTCTTGAAGCAAGTAATGAAAAACAGCCATTAGAGTGTGATTATATTCAATTCAATTCAATTTTATTTATAGTATCAATTCATAACAAGAGTTATCTCGAGACACTTTACAGATAGAATAGGTCTTGACCAGATAGAGTAGGTCTAGACTACACTCCAGAATTTACAAGGACCCAACAGTTCTAGTAGTTTCCTCCAGAGCAAGCAACAGTGCGACAGTGGCGAGGAAAAACTTCCCTTTAGGCAGAAGTATAGTATATTATATCAACCATTCCTGAATTTAAAATAATCTAAGTCCAACAGTGAGTGAAAGATCAAAATTCCTGAGACAGGACCTGGATTGGGTCTTCAATGTCTAAGTCAGGTCCATGCCATTACCTACAACCTCACTTCATCCTGCATTGGTACTGAACAATGCTGGTCCAGCACTGACAGCCCACTCACGCTGACATCTCTCCAGTTATGCATGAATTGGTCCTGAGCATGTGTGTGTGCATTTCAAGCTTATGTGTAGTTATTTCTAACATATTGTACATTGTGATTTCCCTAAAGGGGATCAATAAAAAGTATAAATTAAATTACAAGTAAACAACAGTGAGTAATGCCCTAAGACACTTTACTTTGTCTGAGTAGGTTGTCAAAAGACAACTGTCAAGACATTAATAGTTTATAAAAAACAAGTGGAATTCTTTCTCCCCAGTTGCAGATGGTTTGCTTTTTCTCCTTCGAAAATTCCTTGGATCAATGATTTTTATTTTTTATTTTTTTACAATCTGTGCATTGGATAAAAATGTCACACTGCTACTCAAGACTGTATATATATTCAATAGACTGTTGCTGCACACATCAAGTGCAGCGCCATTGAGGTGAGAGTGCCACTGAGGCATGCCAAGCACATTACAAGTCTTTGAGCCTTTGGGGCAGCACAGTCCTAAGGCCCGGGTAAAAAGAATGAGTCCTCGACCCCTCGTGTTGAATCGTCTGAGCTCGGCCCATCTGTCTGCCTGCACCGCGAGCCAGGAGCCAGTATCAGTCATATGCTGCAATACAAGCTTCCTTGGTTTTTGCAATGTAAACATATTTTATCCTTCTGGTGTTCAGACTGAGCAATGATCGTCATTTGACCTTTACTGGCCAATCTGTCATAAAAGATAGATGGAGTTAAACGGCCTCATTTAATGGCAGAACGTCTAACATGTACATGTGAAGGCACCAAACATTTTCATTACGCATTGATCTAATTATATTTTAGACTTAATCAAATTATAGAAAAGGCATGAAACCTGCTTTGGTTGGTCTTCTCATTTCACCTATGGAGGAAAAAGGAAAGGCAGTAAAGGAAATGTCTCTATTTGGTCATGTCACTTCTCAGTGGGTGAAAGAATACACTGCTGGCATTAAATAAAAAAAAAAAAATTAAATAAGTAAAAGACTTCCAAGAGCTTTGTTTGGAGTTTATTGATTGGGTATGGCCTTTTAAAAGAGGGCGATATAGTGCAACGAGTGAAGGCTTTAGATTTGCAGTATTTCTAATTCACCCATTCATAAGCCAGGGATTTTTAATTTACATTTTGAGCATTTTACTGTAAATCATGCAGCAAAACACTGCAAGCTGCCAAATAATATGGAAGACAAACAACGGTGCCAAGAGTATTTCTTTATCACCTGTCAACATTCATGTATCATCAACAGAACAAATTATATCCTCCAACCAGGACAAAAAAAGTCTTATGGTATCTATTCGCATGTGCAGGCATAATTTCTGAACTGTCTGTAGGGCTAAATAATTACACTGCTTCAGAACTTTGTTGTTACGGTGGCGTATTAAAGCAGCAGAGCAGCATATTATGCAGAAACGCTTCACAGATAAAATGAGACAGCTGTCAGTCAGGAATGTGGCTATCCATTCTAGAGACATAATCAGGCCACCATTCACAAGCTCAAATTTTGCTTTCACAGCAGTCCGTTTACCAGCAGAACGTCAGAGCCTTGTCTTATTTTTAGACATTTTGTAAGGGAAAACAAGATAAATGCACATCACATGGGCTTGTTGTCTGTTTTCCTATCTTTTGAGGTTTCATTCAACTCATGTAGATGCATTTAATTCTAGGAAAAGGAATTTTACCAAACTTCCTAGTTTTACGTGATGACTGGCCTGCATCTATAGTTAGGACTGGGTACCAAATTCAATAAGTTCTGGCAACCAAACAAATTGCCTCCTGAGTATCGAAAAAGGCCTCGTCATTCAATACCCAATTTTAATACCTAAAGAGTAAATCTCATCAGCATCAGTGAGCCAATAAACATGTTTCTACGAAGATCTAATAAGGTTTGTGATTGGCTGTCTTACATTACACATTGTAGAGACATGCAGGAAAAAAACTGTTACAGAGAAGTAGTGGCAGCTTAAAAATAAGATTTGTGCCATAATGTTGGATTTTGTTTTTGTTAAATTGGTTTAAAAAAAAAAAAAAAAAAAGTATAGTTTAAGAACCGGTATCAAAGTCACGGTATTGGTACCGAAAATTAGACTGAATAATGTGAAAGTCATACTGAACATCACTATCATTCTTAAAGTGCTCATATTATGTTCATTTTCAGGTTCATAATTGTATTTAAAGCTTGTACCAGAATAGGTTAATTTGGTTTCATTTTCATAAAACACCATATATTTGTTGTATTGCACATTGCTGCAGCTCCTCTTTTCACCCTGTGTGTTGAGCTCTCTATTTTAGCTACATTGTGACGCATCACCCTTCAGTATCATCTTTGTTGGGAGTTGCACACTTGCACTACGTACTGCTAGCTATTGAGTTGCAGAGCATGAGGGAGTGCCATGCTAGCAGCTAGGCGAGCATCATAACGTGGCCCAGAAGTTAAGCCTGGACTACAATAGAGCCGTTTGGAACAGTTTGTGAACAGTGTTTTCTGTTGGAGATGGTAAGTCCCTTTGGGGTGGACTTTGGGCTTTTTCACTTCTGTAAACCTACAGCGTGCACAGAAAATAAATATAACACAATAAAAAGGAAAAGCATAATATGAGCATTTTAAATTAAATCACAGGATGCATGTAAAAAAAACAAACATCTGTCCATATTGAACGTGACTGGTCTCAGTGAGCTTTATTACAAGAAATGCAGCTCCAGTGACAGAAAGGGAAACAATGGATACAGAGGTTGAAGTGACCTGCCGCCCCAGTGGTTCCTCCTTGACGACACTTTGCTTTGTGTCCCGCCTCCCTCTCATTCTCCGCCCCTTCTGCCACTCTCGACCTTTGTCTGCCTCCCTGGCTCACAGTGAGCCACTCCTGGGTCTTTTATCCAGGAGCGGCTCTTCGACAATGCCGTCAGTGTGAAAGCCTAATAAACTACCGGCTGCTCCTGATCCCTTCAAAACGTAGCAGCCTGACCATAAACGCATAATGGAAAAGCCCCGTAGAGCGGTTTGTGTTGGGTCAAGTCGTGGTGATTGTCTTCAAATGTTTAGATGAACGGCATTCAAATGACAAATATGTCAAATCCTTCAAATCTTTTTTTTGTCCGTTACATTTGTATTTGTCATGTTATAAAAGAAGCTTTTGCCGTGTATCCAAATGGTATAAAATATACAGAGCCCACTGAGGGTCATACAAATATTAGCATCGATCCTAGCATACAGTTTGGTTAAAAAATACCATTATATTCTACATGTTGTACTTACACTAAAAACAAGCTAGTCACAGTATGTTTGTCATTGTACGATTCCACTTTTAATAAATTCTGCATCTTTTAGGTAGTAAATTATGCCACATTTATATACATTATACGTATTTAATAACATTATTCCAGCACCCTTTGCTCCATAATTAAAATAACAACTATCATAATTTACTCCCGTCTATGTTGTTTATGTTTATAGTGTGTATATATTGTTTGTTTTGTATGAGTAAGCATACATAGTTTTGTATGAGCAATACGATCCAATGCAATTTTTGTTTAATAATAGGTATACATACCAAATTGCATTAGCTTGACACCATCTAACCCCTCACCCCTTTTGTTCTTAAAGGTCAGAGGTCCATATCGAAAGTATTATCCTTCCCATGAATGCCTCTTGCCTGGGCGCTCCTCCAAATGTTTTTTTCTTACGCTTTATTTTTCTGAGTAAATGGATTTCCAAACTGAGTGCACAGCATATAAATCTGTGCACACAAATTAATAATTAATCTATGATAACATGCTTGGTATATAATCCTTTCGTTTGGTTTATCAATCCGTTCACACAGATCTCTACATTAATATTCCTTCCTACCATTTGACACCCAAGAGCCCCAGTACAATACACTCAATTAAGAAGTGGCTTATGATGTGGATTAGATTTTAATGTGTGAGTGTTGAATTCTGACAACCTAATGCAGTCCCAAGTTTTACATTAGGAACATTTTTCATTTTATATCCTAGGACATCATTTAAAAAAGGTAAAAATATTATATACACAACATAGTTTATGTTTACCTTAGTTCAGAGAATTACATTGTTAAACCTTTTCTTCAATATTCCTCTCTCTACCTCCCACAATTCAATTATCCTGTCGATTTAATATCAAGATGCATCACAATGCTTCACCTCCTCAAATGTACGTACACACACACACACAGCAGAGTCTTAACACCACAGACAAAAGGAAAAACTTAAAAAAAAAGCTGAAAAACAACAAGTAACATCAGTAGGCAATAATCAAGTATGGTCTGTCACCACTGCATCGATGTAGAATTATCCACATCCGCTTTGCGATGCAATGATTGATTTCAACAACCCCGCCGCTACAATATATTAGACTCTTCTTTGTAAACAAGCCTAAGAATCTGACCAAGCATGGGATGTAAACTTTAAATCTTTGACATTTTTCAATACTCTCTGCTACAGACACATTTCAGTTGTTACTGAAAAAAAGTATTGAAATGTAAATCTATACAGGTGTTAAATGTATTCAAGTTCACTTTGTTTGAGTTATGGCAACAGCCTCCGCCTCTCAGCACCTAGATGGTGTTACCCTGCAACCACCTGCTACCTACACAACACAACAACACACATCTATTTTGATCAGTCTGACCTCACCAATGTTCACATGTGATTTCCATATGGGCGGCAGCAGCTAGGCTCCCATATTAGATTGTGAGCAGGATATTACCAGTTAATTAGATGATATTTGACATACCAGTTTGATCAAACAGTCCACAGAGCCTTTACTGCATTGGCTGTCACATCAACAGCTCTTAGATGCGTCCGTTTCCTCTTGTTTCCATAGCATTACCATTTCACAGCAATACACACAGAGAAAACTGAATACAGTGCATTTTAAAACACACAGTTATATTTTTAAAGACTGCACCTTTGCCTTCTTTAAAACACCAAACCAAATTGTATAATCTGTAAGAAGTTGTTAAAAGCTGTTTCTTCATTTCAGAAAATAATAGTTCTTTGTCAAAAGACCATTACTCAGAAGCAGAATCTCATAATTTTATTTTACCACAAATGAAAAATCTCACAAATACTATGTTTTCTTTCCAGCTGAATTCACTAGTTGGTCTTGAGTCTGCAGTTTCTGCACACACAGCTATTTGAATGCACAGCAAGGGTGCCTTAAAAAGGACTCCACAAGACTTGAATAAGAATTATAACCTCAGCTTCCACATTACTTATACTGTAGTGGTGACATTTTCATCAAGATTAGAGGAAAAATAGAGAGGGGATACAAAATATCTATGACTATACATCTTGGGAACACAGTTAGGCGTAAAGTGTGTGACACCTGAGGTTTTCAACCATGTGCAGTGAAATAAGTCATTCTGGACTTTTGCTGGAATGGTCTGAAAGCACCATGGCGCCACAGAGGATGCTCGCTTCCAGAATGTGCTCACTGACAACTGTGCCAATTTAGAGAGTAAACAAGTCCACAGAATACTGCCCATGCTGCACATCTCGCCTTGGTCCCATCTCCCAGAAGACACACTTGTTTTTTTTTTTGTTCTTCACACAAAAGGCTGAGGCGGCTTGGCACCTGAGGAAGTCAGCCAATCACAGCAGTCCCTGGGATGAGCTAACTGCTATTGCTAGGCATTACATCATAATGGTGAGTCACTCCCTGGGATTAAGAGACAGAAAAAAGAACACATGCCCAAATACACCATGGCCCTGCCTTTCCATGACAGCTCAGCAAAAGGTAAAGTGGAACAATGAGTTCCGATTGAAACGCATAGGAAGCCTGGTGTGTCTTTGTGCTCATAACTTGAAATTACATGTCATTTAGCTGACGCTTTTATCCAAAGTGACTTACAATTGCCATATATCAAAGGTTGCACGGCTATCGAGTGTCTTGCTTAGGGACACATTGGTTGATGCATCGCTGTGGGAATTGAACCCAGGTCTCCCACACCAAATGTATGTGTCATATCCTATGTCATATCCTCAAATGCAAGTAAACTATGTAAGTGTCAAGAACTCACAGCAAGTGATACTGAAAGGATGCCGAGTAAATAAGCTGGAGCACTAAAAATACTGAATGTGCTAACAAAATACCAATGCTGTGTGAGGCCACCTACACATCCCCAAACATTAGTGCTTGGCAAGCAAATGGAGAGCACACATGTGGTATCTCCAAGCTAGTATTAGAGTCAACAAGCTTGTTGACTGTTTGTATATTTGTACACATTTTGATGTGAATTAGTATAATTATACTATCCTAATTATATACTAAGTATAGTGTTGCTACAGTATAAAATGTAGTGGAAAATAAGACACATTGTACGATTCACCGGTCCTTATGGGCATTATCCCAGCTTTGCATTACACATTGGCTGCAGTCCATGGGGCGGCAAGGGCAGGAAAACACATTTTAATGGAGAGCATGCTAGAGTCTAGCTGACATGTTACTAGCTTATCATCCATATATTGTGTATATATATTGGCATTTACTTGTTTTAGAGTGCACTTCATTGCTTCTCTTTACCCCACTTATTTTGCAAGCAGAACAAAAACAGAGATAAAAGAGATTAACTGAGCAACCAATCAAAGGCAAGGCAAGGCAGCTTTATTTGTATAGCACATTTCAGCAACAGGGCAATTCAAAGTGCTTTACACAAAATCAGTTAAAAAAAGTTAAAAATAAAAATAAAATAAAAAATAAAAAACGATAAAAATAAAAACATTAAGATACATAAAACACAAGATAAAACGTTACAGTGCAGCATAAGAAATTAATTTTAAAAAATTAATTTAAAGAAAGGCAACATCAAAAAGAAAGGTCTTCAGCATTGATTTAAAAGAACTGAGAGTAGCAGTGGATCTGCAGGTTTCTGTGAGTTTGTTACAGATATGTGGAGCATAGAAACTGAACGCTGCTTCCCCCTGTTTGGTTCTGACTCTGGGTACAGAAAGTAGACCTGTCCCAGATGACCTGAGAGGTCTGGGGGGGGGTCATAGTGTACTAGCAGATCAGAAATGTATCTTGACCCTAAACCGTTTAGTGATTTATAAACTAGCAAAAGTACTTTGAAATAAATTCTTTGAGGCACAGGAAGCCAGTGTAAAGACTTCAGAAATGGAGTGATGTGATCCAGTCTCTTGGTCTTAGTGAGGACCCGAGCAGCAGCGTTCTGAATCAGCTGCAGCTGTCTGATTGATTTTTTAGGGAGACCTGTAAAGACCCCGTTACAGTAGTCAAGTCTACTGAAGATGAAAGCATGGACAAGTTTTTCCAAATCCTGTTGACACATTAATCCTTTGACCCTTGATATATTCTTAAGGTGATAATAGGCTAACTTTGTAATTGTCTTAATGTGGCTGTTAAAATTCAGGTCAGAGTTCATGACTACAGACTTTTAATCGTTCCTCTTTTGCTCCAAAAACAACCACCTCAGTTTTTCCTTCATTTAATTTCAGAAAGTTCTGGCACATCCAGCTGTTAATTTGTTCGATGCACTTATTTAGTTTTTGTATTGACTATAGTCCCCTGGCGATAAGGTTATGTAAATTTGTGTGTCGTAACTTTGGTAACTTATTTTGTTGTTTTCCTGAGCCAGTGGAAGCATGTAGATGTTAAACAGAAGAGGCCCCAGAATGGAGCCTTGGGGAACTCGGCACGTCATATTTGTAAGTTCAGATGTGTAATTACCTATTGACACAAAGTAATCCCTATTCTGTAAATTGGATTCAAACCAGTTTCGTACTGAGCCAGAAAGGCCAACCCAGTTTTCCAATCGGTCTAGTAATATGTTGTGGTCGACCGTGTCAAATGCAGCACTGAGATCAAGTAATACTAAGACTGAAATTTTGCCATCATCTGTGTTAAGGTGGATGTCATTAAAGACCTTAACAAGAGCCGTCTCAGTGCTGTGGTGTGGCCGGAAACCCGACTGAAAGGTATCAAAACTGTTGTTTAGTGACAAGAAATGGTTGAGTTGTTGAAAAACCGCTTTTTCAATGATTTTACTTAAAAACGGAAGGTTTGATATTGGCCTATAGTTGTTAATTAGTGATGTGTCTAGGTTGTTCTTTAAGAGTGGCTTGATGACTGCAGTTTTCAGGGCCTGTGGAAAGATACCTGAAAGAAGAGATGTGTTCACAATCTGTAGAAGATCAGAAGGCAAACAATTCAAGACATTTTTGAAAACACCCGTTGGTAGAATATCAAGGCAACAGGAGGAGGTTTTCAGATGTTGTATAATGTCATCCAGTTTTTTTTTCAAACAAATCAATCAAAGGCTAACATAAAAAAAAAAGGTCTGGGCTAGTGTAGTGGCATTATGGAACAGGCTGGAAATAAGTCAATATTTCAAGTACGAGCATCAAGCAACAAAGAAAAAGAGGAAAATATCCCAAAAAGTAATACACAATCACAATACATTGTGTGAAAAAACACCACTGCATGCAATCATTAATGCAACAATTATCCCTGTAGACACCAGGTGTACAACAAAATGAGCTGCCTCTCCAGGTGGTTTGAAAAGCAGGATTTCAGAGAAGAAAATTATCCTCCTTGAAGACAAATAAAGCAGGTGTGATATCAGCTTGGATGCTGAAATCCTGGAACAAACTGTCTTAAACCACAATCAAAATGAGCACATTTGCAGGGTTGCAAAACACAAGGTGCACTGAATTCTTGGGGATCAGAGCAGTTGTGTTTGTTATTCTTGCTACACAGCCACTGAATTTCCCCCGTCCTCTGCCAACTGCTATTTTGCTCTTAAATTAAATGACATCAGGCGGGGTTTTTTTTCCCCAAGTTGAAGTTTTCAACTCTAGGTATTCAGGGCATTACAGCATAAAAACACAGCGTGCTCAGCAACGCAATAGCAGCGAGCAAAATGTTTCACTCTCATTGAAAATAAATTACAAAAAGCAGCCTAGACTGCTAAAACTCAATATGTCTTGTCAACCTGTCTTGTCGTGATAATTGCGTTATGCAGCCTGTCAATGGAACTGATGCACACCAAAGACTGATAATGAAGTCCAAATAAAGTCACATATACAGTACATCAATAACTAAAGTCAATGGTTTTCATGCAGCCCTGCAGAATAATGAACATCTTAAATCTGACACCAGTAGCATAAGTGACAATATTACTTTGAGTTACATCTACTCATTTTTCAGTTAAATTATGTGATAAGCAGTGAAAGGGATTACAATGAATGTTTCAGTTAAACTATGGGATAAGCAGTGACAGGGATTACAATGCAAAGAAATACGCAATTTTACTTTCAAGGTGATATTGAACCCATTGTTTTAATGGGTTCAATTTCACGCCTTAATAGAAAAAACATCAGCTGATGTACCCTTTTATATCAGGGATGACACACACACACACACACACACACCAAGTGCAGACTATATAATTGTAGACATACCTTGTCATGGGCCAAAATGCTTATCAGAAGGGTCTCTGACCTGGCGTTAGCGCTACAAGAAAAGCCTGTATGGCATGACACTTGTAGCACACACCGGATGTGCAATTCAGAAAGATGTAGCAAAGGCAAAGTAGCCAGGATGTGCCACCCGTGTGCAGACTTACATTTGAAACCTTAAGTGCCTTGCTGTGTGTAAAACGCAGCTGGTATGTAGTTTAGTCTTGTTATGGTATATTACATTTCTTGCTAATTGACAGTTTTTGTTTACAAAACTACAAAACTAAGCCACTTACCAGTTTACATTTAGCTTTGCAGGATAAACCCCGCAGCAGACCGTTGAATGCAAGAAGTGTAGAAGCATTATAAGTGTTGAAACATCAGCATCAAATATCTACCAGGGACACATGCATGATACAGTGTTGCCGTCTTGTCTCGTCATCACTAAAAGGCTTGGTTGAACAAAGGACAATCAAGCAAAACCTCCAACTTTTGTAAATAATGATGTGCTGTCCTGCATATGTGATCCCTGATATAAAAAGGGTACTTCAGCTGATTTTTTTTATATTAAGGCGTTATACTTGCTATCAAAGCCTGTCTTGTATTGTATTTGAAACTGGTGCAGTAAAGGAATGTAAAACAAATTTCAATTTTCTGACTAGAGTATTAATACAAGACAACTCAGAAGCATTTCACTTTCCCAGAAAGGAATTCCATCTGCTAACCAATGCCAGTCCTGTGGGAAGTAAATTAGAGTAGTGACAGGCTATAAATAATACCGGGCACCATGCTAACAACACAGAAAACTGGAAAATCGATGCAAACAGTGTCTATTCCAAATAAAACTGGTGCTTGTAGCTCTCCAGGCAGTTCAAGGAGGACAGGGACATCATGCTGGGATTCTGTTACGCAGTCAAGTATTACTTTGTCACCTTGGGCACCGTCACCAGACTCGGCAGCCTGCATGACAAAGTAGCACAGATTCTCAGTGCTGATGTAGAGCACATGGTGAGTTTATGATACAGGACTCTGCTGAAGATGCTGCACAGCAGACACCTGTCCATCCACCATCACCTACCATATTCTCCATGAGCAGCAGTGTGGCTCTTACGCCTGAAGGCACCATCAGCTTCAACGTCTGTTTCGAGTCAGAACCACTCCCAGAGATGTTTCACCTTGCTGAATGTGATATTGGGACACATTGACAAGCAAGGTTTTTTTTTTTTCATTTTCTGAATCCATTAGAAGCTGATTCAGTTCACTCTGCTGGGACTTCTTTGTGGACAACTGAAGAGTTATTAAGTATAAGAGTCCAGTTCAAGCCAGGGGATGTGAGCAGAACATGTAGGGTCTGAGACAAGCTGTCAATACATTTTTATATGTTTTGCAAATTTGAACAAACAGACCAGCAGATACCTTAGAGACCGCACGTCTATTGTGCTTCTTGTCAATTACAAACACTCAATAGCCTACTAAAGTCATACTTGCTTTGACCATGACATGATACTCGTTACTAATTACTTTAACTATCACCAAAAAGTAAATTATGAATGAGCCCTTGTTTGGGCCATGTAACAGTTAATGAGCAATTCTTTCTTTTTTTTGTCTTTAGGTTAAATGACCTAGCGGATTGTATCACATTGTTTTCAGACAGGTCATTAGCAACGAGCTTGGTATTTGTCTAGTCTCGGCTGAGTAACTTGAAAGCAAATCATAAAATAGAGAAATTATGTTGTAGACCACGAATACAGGCCAGAAGTAGGGCTTGGCAATATAGCCATATTTTATCAATACACCAGACTAGATATTGTCTTAGAATTGTTGTCTTTTCCTTGTTTTACAGGCTGGTTTACAGAAAATTCATGTGATTTTCTGAACTTACTGTAATAGACTTACTAGCTGTGTTATTATTTGCCTTTACCCACAGTCATTGTATCCACATTGTTGATTATCTATAATCTCAATGTGAAAATAGTTTATGAATTAGTGAGCCCTAAAATATCATTGCAATAAGGACATTGCTGTACTTGATCAAGAATGTTGTGCAATTTGATTTTGCTACATACCACCCAGCCCTAGCCGGAAATCTTAAATTGTTGCAACACTGCATTGGGATGCACTTGACATTCCCATGGAAAATGATACTTTTCAGTTTTACTTTAATTGAATGTAATGTTCAAGGAACACAAGCTTAATGCTAACCGACAAAGGTTGTGTTGGTTAGCGATTTTGCAGCTACATACACACTGTATATGTTGTTCCGAGTTTTGCAAAGTAATGCTGTGCTGAGAGAGAAAAAAAAAAAAAGAAAACATTCAAGGGTGGGAGGGTCGCAGGAGGGGGGCAGCCCCCATTCTGAACAGCAAGCCCATCTCCTTCTGTTTTGTTTTTTCCTTTTTTCCCCCCTACATTCAATTCTCTATAGGGTTCCTTCATTGCTCACACAATGCAAATCACTCACGGCCTCTATTCATGCACTGATTAATATGCAAAGACAGCCCATCCTCATCTAACAGTCAGCAGAGAAGAAATTTAACAGCCAGCCGAGTCATTTTGAACTTCTGTTTGTACTACTGTCAGCATAAAAGAACACTGAGATAACATTTGTTCATAGGTAATGTATCAAAATCCACCGTCTAATGTGTTATTCTCATGTTTTGATCATTTATTTTTACAAATATCCACTAATGACATTGTCAAAGTATAAAAGTAAAAAAAAAAATTGTTAGTATTAAACTTTTATAAAATGCAATGTAATTTTAAACATTCTAAATAGAGAAAAATGACTGAGTAGAATAAATAGCAAAGTATATAGAAAAAAGTAACGAATGCACAGGAGAACAACTCCAATCTGGGAAATCAATTACGACTCAATAAGTCACTTGTTGATGCAGTTTTTTTTGCTTTTTGAATAATTACACAGTAGTAATAGTAGTGCTATGCAGTATATGGATAAATATGTGCTGAGCCAAAAGGGGGTCCAGCTGTAAACGGAGTAGCACAAAGTGTGTCCATGTCACTTACATGTACACAGTAAGCAGCATGGATCTTACTGCAAATACACAGCAAAGTTCTGAAGATCCAGAATCTAGTTTTATTCAGAGAGCTGACTAAAAACGCCTTATAATTTTCCCTTGTTTGGCTGCTTTTTCCAGTTCCCCCAAGTCAAAAATAGCCTGTATTATTTTCATAGTGGCTTTGAACTCACCACAGCAGTTAAAGTCCCATATGTTAGCCATTTAGGAATTGTGTGTTTTCTCTCCCTCTAAATGTGCTCCTTTTTTTTTTTTTTTTTGAAGTTCAGCTCTATGCACGAAAACATTGTTTTAGATCTACAGGATCATGAAATGAACGTCACGGTTCTATTCATGTTGTCTTGAGATTCAAAAGCACATGGTTAGCTTCACACTTGAACACTGTTATCTTAAGTTTCACAAAACTATATAAATGGAATGGCAGGTGCACAGCAGTAACTGGGCATTTCAGACCAAAAGCAGCATTTGAAAAACACAGGGGGCTGCATTGGCGGTGGGTCTGTTTCATTCACTGAGGAAATGAAGAAATTCATTTGAGGAAGTCCAGTTTGAGTAACAGATGCATGACTATAAGTGTCTCTGAGACACTGACACACTGCAGAGTGCTTTAGAATACTATGAGCAAGAATTTTAAAACTCTGGAAAGTATCACAATGACACATGTGTCCATCTCAACATCTAGATCAACCTCTCAACGCCTAGCAACAACAAATCACTAACTCAGGCCAAGATCTGAAATCATGTTGTCAAAATCGCATTCAGGCATTAGCAGTCGCCATGTTTATCACCTCTGAGAACCTTAAACGGAAAAACTTCACTTCCCTCAAGGAAGGCACCGTCATTTTCACTCTCCAACAGATGTGACATATAGTTGGGTCTCTGATTAGCCTCCATCACCTTACACTCTTCCAGGTTGAATAATGATGACCATGGATACAGTAGATCACTCCAATAACACAAGGTCACAACTGGTAATACACACTAGACTCAATCAATCTGGCTACAGACAGACCAAGACAAGAAAGGCCACTGTCTGTCTCCCCTTCTACAATCATACTCTATTTAATCTGGCCAATATTCAATACATTTCTTGGAAGGTGGTGTGGCTCCTCATTCTATAAGGTTTGTGACTAGACTCCAAATTTAATTAGCGCTGAACTGAAACAGGAAATCAATAAATGTAATTAAATTCCTCAGCCTTCAAACTGTGTGATACTGTCATTACCCTTTTAATATACCCTGGGCCTATCAAATAATATGATCAATTTCTTTGAATTTCTTCCCCTATTGCAAAAGAGCAGAGCTGAGCCACAGTTGTCTAATTATCTCCCTCTTGGTTCCTTTCACTTTCCCTCCCATATGAGGTGCAGTGAATTGCGGGGGTGTCAGAATATTTTGGCAGGATCATGAATCACATAGAAAAAAAAATGAACACATCCCAAGTGGTCTTGGTACCATACCGCCCTCTATACAACCAACAGTGACAGGTTGACACAGTGTTTGGGTGTGAAAGGTGCCAAGAAACCGTTCATTTGAAAATACCAGAAACATATTCTAGAAATTTAAATGAAGCCAGTTTATTGAATGTGTACTAAGGTACAAGGTTTAGTTGTGTGTATAGCAAAAGGTATCCAAATACAGTCAAGTCACAGATCTGCAGCTTATGCACAAATAAATTAGATCCTTACCAATATATTGAGCAGGCCAAAAATATTGGTAAATTTTAGCTCACAGATATATTCAATAGTCCACCAGAGGGTACACGTTTATTTTTAAATCTCAAGCTCAGTAGACATCTTAATCACACAGCCTTAATAACTACCGGGCCATATATCTAATGAATATCAGTCATTGTCACAATTTTTTTTTTTTTGAACTTGAATATTGAAATAAGTCCAAAAAAAAAAAACGAAAGACAAAATTGGGAAATTAGCAAAGAACACTGCAAACCTTTAGAATATGGAGGAAGACTCTGGTGCTGAACTCTAAAGTTGAAGTTAGAATAATCATCGTTCTCCATTCTAATTTGGACAACGTCTAATAAATGAAATTATTATTAAACTATTGTTCCTCTCTCCAAGGACCCCTGGGGGTCCTCAAACTCCACTTGGAGCACACAGTTGCAGTCTATAGAAAGAGGGGGCAGATCAGGGAGGGAAGGAGGACGTAAGAAGCGGGAGAGTGGGGGTTTAGGGGGGAAATGGCTCCCCCTCCCGCCCTATATAACCAAGGGAGCTCCGGGATTGGATTATATTGTATACATTGAATGACTATTCAGTCCTCCTCAATGGATGACGAATTCCCTCCCAACCAACCAAATAAAAATAAATAAAAAACTACGATCAAATCAGCCTGGCCTGAATGTCAACATCATTTTGCGCCTAAAAACGCACTGCGCTATGAAGTTGGAAACTCCAAGAATGTCCTATTTGGCAAGATAGAAAAACAAAAGAAACAATGGTTATGTCACATAAATGAGGCCAAAGGCTGTTAACCTACACGGGCAGACTGATGTTAAACTCTGAAACCCCACATTGTTAAATATCCGCGCAGAATACTGTTTTCGTGCCAAATCCGATAGAGTCGGAATTGTAGACACATGTAATCCATACGAATACAGTCTGAGCGCGTGTGTATTTGAAACATAATTTTTATCTCGATAAACATGTCCCTAAACCTGGTTTTAGTTGACTGAAACAAAGCAACCCCGCTATAAGAGCGCTCCGGACATCTTCGGTGCGTCACGGCTGACCCAGCAGAAGTGAGAAAGCCGAGGTGGACTTTTGGATGAGACCATATGCGGTTTCGTTGGTTACAAAACGGGAAGGGAAAACGCCAGCGATAGAGTACATAAGCAATATCTGCTGGCATGAGGGACCACAAAAGCGTCCCTGCTGTCCTGATCTCAGCCAGCATCCATAACCTTTACCCGCACAAATGAACTCACTATAACTCGCAGAAAAACGCAGCATGTGTGGGTCATTTTCTTCAAAATGAAGCAAAACTACAATATGCCTAACTAGGAAAAAGTAAGCCAACGGGACCTGAGATGGCATACTCCTGTATTGCGCGTAGGTATTAAAAAAAATGCAAATGCAAGCGTCTCCTGATACGAAACTAGGAATAAAAAGCGTCCCGGTTGGGATGTAACGCTTTATTCGGTTTAAAGAGATAGAACACTCACTTCTTACATAAAAACTTTGTACAATCGTGGTTATATGAGCAGAGCACCAGCTCTGACCTAGAGCCACTGTCCGGAGTCAGAGAGAAGGATGCCGCGGGACCAGAGGATGCTGCTCCGGCATCAAAACAGCTCTTCCGTCACTCCACAGATTTCGCTTTCCTCACAGGCTTGGAATAATCTAATATGAATAATAAACAACTCAGCTTCTTACCTGCACAGCCAATGAATAGCAATCCCCAGATGAGGTCCCTTATTTGAAGCATTGCAATGTGTCAGATATTCTCCTTGAAGAGCAGACGCACTTTCAAACAAGCCAGGGGTCTCTACTGAGGAGGTGGGAAACAGTATCAGCCTTTTCCAGGAGACAACAACAGCTACCGGACGGAATTTTGGTCCTTGTCGCTACCCGTGTTCACGGCACAATGAGTGACAAGCAGCAGCCGCAGCACGCACTCACACACACGCACGCAATAGATACCAACACGAATTACTCCGCCCGGTAGGCGCACGAGAGCGAGAGAGAGAGAGAGAGAGAGAGAGAGAGAGAGAGAGAGCGCGCGCACGCGCACACACACACACACACACACACACACACACACACACACACACACACACAGGGGCGGGCTGAGGTGAATGCAGTAACAAAGTAGTGCGCGTAGCCGCCAGTGTAGACAGCAGATGGTCACTAGAGGCTTTAATTCGGATTACTGAGCTTACAAACTAGCTAACTGAGGTTTGGAAACACATGGAACAAGACACTTATTCTAAACCGAGGACTAATTAAAAGTGTCAGATAAAACCATTAATGATAAATAATTTATTTCTGACACTGCCAAATCGGCATTCAAATGCCTTGTTCTAAGCTGTAGCCTATATTGTATTTAGTTTTTTTTTACGTTTAATTTCATATTTTGGCGAATAAAAACAAAAACATATACAGCACAGTTAATCATTAGTTACTAAAGCATGTTCCCCTCTCAAAGGCATGAGCGCCTTCTTGGGAAATTATTCTAGTCAAAATACAACAAAGGAAAACTTTAAAGAAACAATGATAGTTAAACTAGCCTACATTGATTTTATTTTATTTAAATCCCTGATCACATTTGCAAAATGTCTAGGCACATGTAAATGAATGTAATATTTTGGTTTATGGGTCCAGTTTTTCCCAAAACATTTCATTAAAATAACTCATTAAGTTAGTTTAGTTAGTGAGTTCATAAGCAGCATTTCCAGAGGAGAAACTGCTTCATTAAAGGCAGCAGAACAGGTGTAATAACATTGATATAGTATCACCTTATAAAGTTAGTATGGTATCAAAAATGTACACATACAGCCAAGCAATATTAACATTATTTCAAAGTTGTGTTTGTCCACCTGATGAATGGTGAGTCCACATACTCTTTATAACTTTTTTAACATTATTGTGTGTTTCCCCAGCCTGCCTATAGTCCCCTAGTGGCTAGAAATGGTGATAGGTGTAAACCGAGCCCTGGGTATCCTGCTCTGCCTTTGAGAAAATGAAAGCTCAGATGGGCCAATCTGGAATCTTGCCGCTTATGAGGTCATAAGGAGCATGGTTTACTCCCGTTTCTCTGCTTTGCCCGCCCATGAGAAAGAGAAAGACATCATAGCTTTCAAACAAGCAAAGTGGCCGTTGGTCAAGGCCACACCCCCAGCCTCCACCTTCCCTCTCCTCCTCAATAGCTACAGACTCAGAAATGACACATCCTAAGGAAACCTCATTGTGGGACTGGCGCTAGTGGCTGTAATTTTAAACCAAGGCTGACATTTTGGGAAATACTTCAGATACGGTATTAGGGGACCACTAAGGTCTATATAAAACAATCCAAAAGCAGCATGTCCTGGCACTTTTAAAAATGTGCCACGGTATCATACAATATGTCAGTGGCACCACAAAACTTGCCACCAATCAAAGGTGAAGTGTGCTGCCACCGGTGTTACCAGCTTAATATATATATATATATATATATTATAAATATACTAAAATACACTGGATCATACTCCTCTCAGTATGTGACCACTTGATGTGACCAAAGCTACGTCTCAAAGGCCTTAAAATACATCCATGTGTCCTCAGGAAATCAGAGGAGCGAGGCAACGTACACATTTTTTTTTAGAGGGATGAGACGTCCTTAACTCTGATGTGTTACATAAATATGTAAGCTGATTTTCGTGTGTCTTCACCCATAGCTCCTCGATGATCCCTCCTTGGGGACGGAATAAGAGCTTTGAGAAGGCTTTCGCTGAGGACGGACAGAACAATATCCGGTTGAGCCGAGGAGTCAAGGAGCTATCAAATAAGGGGGATGAGATTGAGCCTTAAAGCCGTTTTACAGTAGCCGCAGCCGAGCTGGCGTGCGCAAATTTGACGTCACAAGAGCGCCGTAACGGTTTATACTCGCGCCTGGTGGTCATGACACTAGTTGCAGTTCTAGTCTACAGACCAGAAGAAAAAGGTAAACAACGGCAGAACTGGCAGCAGTATTGACGTCAATGCTTCAATTTGAATCAATGACCTACTTCATCGGATCAAAATAGAGTGGTGCACGCCAGCAAGATCGACGTCATTTTAACGTCACATTGGCCCTTTCACACCTATCCTTTGGTTCGGACTTTCCAGTTTCATCCGAACCAAAACGACAGGTGTGAAACCTCCCCCCAGACCACAGTCCAGACCAAACAGCTGAACCTTCGTTCAGTTTATCTCTGAATAAATACTGCAGCTCCTCAAGAGCCAAGTAAAGTTCCTGTATCTTGCATTTCAACTGGTTGGGCAACATTAAACTGGTTAGCCAAATTGGAGAAACCTAAAAAAAATTGTATGAGAGAGGGAGAGAGAGCGAAAGAGAGTGAGTGAGTGAGTGAGTGAGTGAGTGAGTCAAACAAAAGCAAAGATGGAGAGACTCAATTCACGTAGGTGATGACAACAGAACATAGGTGTGTCATGTATATTTAGTGTCCTTGCATAATTGCAATGTGAAACCAAAACTAACAGGATCAAATGTATAACACAACAAAAATGAAATATGAACTTTGGTTCAGACTTTCAGGTGGGAAAAGTAACTCGTAACTCTGATCAAGCCTTGTATTAGCTTCAGCTGGCCTTCGAGCTACCACTACACATCTACCACTACACATCCAGTATGGTGAGGAGGAATTATTACATTGAACCAACTCTTTAAAACACACAGGCTGCATTTGACAGTTGTAGAAAGATGGAAAAATAGAACCCAAACCGACCCTATGAAGTATCAGTTGGTCGCTTTATTGACCTCTTACAATTAACTTCACTTGCAAGCAGAAGTGTAGAAGCATTACTTTTTTTATAAATTGGTCTTTTGCTACATTAAATAGAAAAAAAGATATTTGCATTTGCCAACCTGGATCGCTGCTCTGCTGTTTGCTGTCCACGGTTTGCTGTCGGCCACTTGGTCCAGAGAATCCTCAGGCTAGGCTGTTGCTAGGGGAATGGCATCTACAACAAATTGTAAGTCTGTTTCAAACTTTCAGGGACTATGGTTTCCCTCCCCACATGAATATCTTTCCATTTTGTATGAAAACTCTAACCCACTAGTATCACCTACTTAAAAGTAAGCTAGAATCAAATTCCCATCCAAGTAGTAGGCTATGTCTTGTGGAAAAGTCATACATATTGGTGTTGTTTCTCAGTAGTAGCCATTCCTCACCAGATGCCCTCTGTGTTGCCCTGCATTCCCTCATTAGCCCTCTGCTGCCTGCCTCAACATCTGTACCTCGTTGAACTACTAAAGCTATTAGATTAAACAGCTAGAGAAAGTGCCATGTTCCCCTTAACATAATTTGCTCCATCATCACAAGTTAGTCCTACATTTGATTGATAGATATTGGAATTGAATTATATTTAAAGCACTGTTTATGGGTACCAATTTGATTCAAGTTTGTCAATCCCCAGACCAAATCTTTACCACATTTTAAAGTTAAGTTCTTGAAGCACTTCAGACGTTGTTACTCTTCAGCTTAGCTATACCACGGCAAGACCTGCCAGTTGGTTGGGGTTAGGCATTTGATCTTGAGTAGTTAAGGTTAGGATAGCCGATTGGTCAGGGGATTGGACCTGTACAAATGGGGTTACGTTACGGGGAATTTGGGACACTAAACTGCGCTTAAAAGGTAATTGTATTTGAAGGTAGCTTCTTTTATTGGGGGGGTGTAGTTAGCTTAATCCATGTCAGCTACAATGGCCTCCAGTTTTCACAACCAAAACATTCATACAGTGTTGTTGTTAAAGTATGTCTAAATATAGCTTATTGTTTCCACTTCAACCATCTCCACTCACAAGCAAGCATGTTTATGGGTTAGCATGAGAGCACCTAGCTTCTGCTCCTCCGCTAGTAAGGGGAACTGCTCTGCCATGAGGTGCAGGGAACAGTTTAAATCTATTTTTGTGTCCTTTTAGCAAACAGGTCCTGTTTCTGGCTACCTGACCGATGTAAAACCAATATTCAATTCCCTTTTACATCTGTTTTGGTTACCATCAACTCTTGAGAAACAATATCTGGGTCTTTAGTTAAATGCTTAGTTGCTTACCTTGTCTGTCTGCTGTTTGGTGCCCATAGCCAGATGGTGTGCAGCGGGTTTATCAGAGCTTTTTGGTTGAAAAAAGCAGGCTGCTGCTGTGTAAAACGTGGCTTAATAAAAGACACTTTTTTTTTAAAAAGAGATGGTTAAAAAAAAAATCCATCCAGATATGTTAAGACATACAAAAACACTATAGCTTACCTTAAATAATCATTTGTTACTGTGTTATTTTCCATAAACAGTTTAATTACCTTATTTTAAAAGTTGCACACCAACTGTCTATCTAGTAAAAATACATTTATTTTGACATTCAGGCAAATGGTTTGTCACAATGAGAAGCCATCTTAAATAGGGAGTGGCTGTAGGACAGCAACCAATCACGTGCAATAGGACATTATGCATACAAAACATCAATTAACTATATGACAATCTCCAATACTATACATGGAGCCAGAAAAATAACACTGTATAGTAACAATCCTAAATGTGCCCCAGAATTCTTACATTAAATGGGTAGATCCCTATGAAATTAATGCTAACCTTTAATGCCATGGCATTGACTGCTCATGATATTATATATGATACTTGTAGCATTTAAAAATCACCATATAAACATGTTAACAAGGTTAAAAACTTGATTTTCACTGGAGGGGGTCTTTATTATAAACTCAAATTTAATTTTAACATGGAAAATATTTCCCCCTTTAACACATGACATTGAAAGCAGCACATACATCATTCTGCATGGTGAAGGTCAAAAATCCAAGTGAAGTGTGGCTGGGTTAGGACAGTTGATAGAGCAGGCGCACATAAAACGAGGCGTATGTCTTGGTGCAGAAAGTCTAGGGTTTGAGTCAGACCTGTGACAATTTCCTGCATGTCTTCTCCCTCTCTCATTCCCCTTTCATATCTAGCTGTTCTTCCCATTAAAGGCTGAAATGCCCCAAAATAATCCAAGTGAAGGGGGAATTTAACAGTGTTGGGTTAGGGCAGTAGAACCACAACTAACCTATAACTTCAACATTAAACTATACCATCTTGAATTATATTATATTCTTTGAAGTTGTTTAAAGCTGATATTTTCTTTCTTTCTTGTATATGTGACCTTCTATTGAAACAAGTTCTTGACTCCATTCAGTCTGGGGTACAAACCTGAGCCAGAGCCTTGACAAAATCAGTCTCATCATATGGGCTAGAAGAAATACTTAAATCCACAGCCTAATTAGCACACTTCCTCTGAAAATAGGGCATCCTCTGCAGTGTGATATCAATATATCCTTGAACTGTTTATCTCTACTTTAAAAATCCCCCAAATGAAACCAGCTGCAAATTCTTAATATCATTATTTGCATAAAGTATGTTAACATCAAAGATGACGCCAGGAAGCAATCATTTAAACAGTTAAAACATACAGTATTCAATACAATGGGACAGTATATGATGGGCATGGGGTTGGCTGGGTAAGGTATGTCATTCCCAAACTCATGATTCTTTGTCATTGAATTGACAGATGAATTGTGAACTGAAGCAGGAGAATTAAATGTGCAGGTTTCCAGGCCAAGCTGCAGGGTAAAATCAAATCTCCGGGCAGAGTGGGCGGGCTTTACTCCAGTCTAATGCCAGCAATGATTTCATAGAAATGTATAGTTTGATGTTTGGCAATAACTCTGGCTTGGAAGAAACATGACTGATTTGACTTGTGGTTCAAAACCCGGGTCTCAGTTGAAAAGTAACACCAAGATCTTTGGCAGCAGGGATCCCATGATCCCTGCAACTCTTATAAAGTTTAATAAGTTGAACAACAACATTTTATCATGCTGAATAAGACAGGGTTGTGCCATACAGCAAATATAATAGAATTCTCTTCTTTAAACTGCAATTTAGTAAGTAAAGGTAAAAGCAACATACATGACAACCTACATTTACATAAGCAAATTAGCAATTTATCATATTAGTTAGGGGGCCAAATATTCTCCAGAATAGGACTACTTGTCAGTTTGCAAGACCTGAGCCAATTTATTGAAGGGAACTTCATTTAGGATCACATTGTATAAACCATATGTTTGGTCCACACGCAATTAACAAACAGAACCGGAAATATAAAATAACAAAGTTTTACCAAACAAGAAACCCCATGGAAAGTTTCTTCGCAATTAACACTGAGACATATTAATACTTCTAGGAATGAGACCAGCTTATGGGTCACATCCACCTAAACCTTAACGTTACCCGTCTGCCCCAATCAAAGTAAAATAAGTGTATGTCAGTCGTACAAATTTACATTTTGAATTATAAAACACTTTGCAGAACTTTAACAAAAATCACATTGCACAAAATATTGTTTTTTATTGTCACTTATAATAAGGCCCTTGGAACTTTTATGGTCAAAAATCCAGCCAAATTTCACAATTCATCTGCTCCACACTTCACAGAAGTCACTCTCTCAACACCAGTTATCCTAATGAGTGTCAATCACTCATTCAAAGTGATGCATAGGTAGAGCAGTGTTCCATACCTGGGCTTTTTTTTGGCCTGTGTACTTGAATCACTGCCCAACTGTTTAAAAAAAACTGCATCTGAACCAAGTACTAAATATTTTTGGTTTTCCTCCACCTCATACACTCATTTTTAATTTTTCTAACATCCTCTATGTTGGCAAACACATGTGATACAGACCCTTTATTTGAAGGGTTTTTACTAAAGTGTGTTGGTTGGTGGTTGATGTTGCATGTATTTAGTTAAATTGGCTCAGTTGTGCATTAACAGCGTTATAGAGTGTCTAGAATTGTGATTGCACACAATTGTGAGAGTATGAAAAATTAACTGTAATTAAAACCAGGATGACACTTCATAAATAACTATACAAATCAGTGTGTACCACTGTATGTATATGGCTCTGACAAAGATTTCTCTTGGTTTTGGTGCATAGATAGAAGGGAAGACTTGGCAACCTAAAGGGCTGCAGTAGAATCAGGTCATCTAAGGGATTTAGCACCAGTTCTCAGAGGCTCTCAGTGAGACATTTGGTGGCTGTGCTTGGGTGAGGAGTCAATGATGCAAAGCGTCCATCTGTGGGATTATGGCCTGCATTATAAACTAATTGTAGCAATATTTAGTAGTGGTCTGGCACACAGCTCTGTACGTTTATTTCTCATTATGCGTCATTTTAACAGGTTGTGAAACTCTCTCACACACATGCACATGTGCTGAATAAGTGTGGGTGGGCTGAGTTTCTTGGCCAGGGATGATGGTGGAGACTCAGACCATGTTCACACTAAGCGGGTTAGATGTGAAAACGCATGTTCTCCTCTCTGTTTTGTCATTCAATCTGCACCAAAAAGATAAATAGAGCTTTTTTTTATTTTTATGCATCTTATGATTAAGTTGATTGAATTATCAGAAATCTTACAATATAGAAAAAACATTGACTTTTTAGGCTGGGTTGTTTTATGAAACTCACCAGGAGATTTTCAAAAGTTTCTCTCTCTGGGTGCTTCAGCCTTTCCTAGCATTTCTGAAGATGTGTCATTTAAAAGTATATGTATAAGTGTTTTCTTTTTATCACAGTTCACCATAAAAACAAATATCAATAGCAGGGGATCTAAAAAAGCAGCAAAGGTCCTACAGTAGGTCAATGCACATAAAAATGACTTTCCCAGCATTCCTAACATTCATATGGGTGCGTCATATATTCTAAACGGCAGGCATTAAAACAGATAAAACTAACTATTTTCTGTTGTCATTTAAATAAGTTCATGTGAATTGCAACAGTTCAAACTAATTGTAGGTTGTTTTGTGTCACTACTACTGCACTGGTGTGGTATACCAATAATGGAATAAAAAAACACAATGTTGTTAGAAATGTAATACTAGCAGCAAGAGACCACTGTATCATTGATTGACGCAGAAAAAAAAGAGGCTAATCCACAGGAGGTGAGAGGAAAGGTTTTCTTCAAGCAGCCTGATTTGGTTTGAGGTGATTAATACATGCAAAAAATAAAATGGATTAAGAGAGCTGTCAAGCTAAAAAAAAAAAAAAAAAAAAAAAAGGCAAGCTTGGGACAGAGACAAGAACAAATCAAAGTCTTAAATGCTATAAACTGCTACACTGCAGTGGGGCAGAAGGACCTCATTTACATAGTACATGAATTAAATCTGGGCCACTAGTTTTAGTGATTCAAGTATAGTGTGCTTACTAAGCAGAAAATTACAGTAAAAAGGCGTCTGACAGATGCCCCCCTGGTGTTTATAGGGAGAAGATGAAGTTTAAATCAGAAGATGAAGTGGGATGTTTGCTCCTCTTTATACCACAGTTGAATGCCTAGTCAATATGTGTGAGGCGCATTATTGACTTGTTTGCTATTGTTTAAACTTTAAAGTGCCTGCCAAAAGAAATAAGCGATCATGTGTATCAGGTTGGTCGTTAAACAAAACAAGCACTCAAAGATATTGTACTGACACAGTAAGCCTTGTGTACTCAGAGGGGAATGACGGCCTTGTGTAAAGAGCTCCATCACTATATGCATGGGTATAGTTCACCTGGACAGGAAGACACACAGATTGCTAGTGTTGAGAGGTTGTCATAGTGAGTCCTAGTGCACGTGTGTAACTCATCCATGTAGAGACACCCAATGTGGTACATGCAGAACTGCGTGTGCATCCACTTGTGTCCTCATGCACATCCATTTTGTAGTTAGTCTGCTGTATATCCACAGTGATCCACTTCCGGGATTGCTCTAATGCCGCCGGAAATTCAACCGGATGCATGTCTTTTCAGCCAATGTCCGTTACCTTTTTTACACTTTTTTTGTGTTGTAATTCTAAAATCTTTATGAGGACCATGGTTAACTGCTCCTCAGATCTCTGCAGGGTAAATCCAGACAGCTAGCTAGACTATCTGTCCAATCTGAGTTTTTTCTTGCACGACTAAAACAACTTTTGAACGTACACAGTTCACCAGAGCTCTGTGACAGCCATGTCAACTCTGTGAGTGGATTAATGGTGCGTTCCGCTTTTGCTCGGAGGTTGGAATTTCCGAGTTCAAAGTCGTAAACACCTCCCTTAACCCATATTTCTGAGCTGGGAAGTGGGACAACCTTGCCTTGCCCTAAACTCAAAATACAACATGTCTGCCATGTGCGTCACATTTGTGAAAACTGTAGAAACATACAGTTACTAACACTTCTGTCTTACTTGTGTTTTATTAAATCAGACACACACACAGTGTTGTCCAACTTCTAACTGTGGACATGTTGGTACGAAAAATCCGACTTGTAAATGGAACACATTCAACTTGGTGTGACTTCATTCCCAGCTCCAGCTTCTGAATTCCGAGGTAAATGGACCGCACTATAAGGTTTCTGACCCAGCCTTCAACTGTCCACCAGTTATTCTCAGTGCCTTTCTCTGCCTCAGCACTCATCTGTCCTCCATGCAGCCTCCCTCAGCTGCTGCTCCACAATACCTCATTAGTGTCTTTGCATATATAAAAGGATTTCCTGTGTCACTTTGATTGGTTGTTTCTCTCAATATGTAATATGTGAAGATGGTCTTGTGTATTATCTTCTCTCATCCCACGAAGAAGAAATATCCTTAATGATGACAGATCTGACAAGGGGATACTAAATAAATCTCCCATCTGAAAACACACCAGGGGAAGTAACCTCCTTAAATGTGTATATTCCCAGGCCACCCCTGCCCCAAATGCAGATTCTGGCCAATATTTATATACAGTACAGTATGCCCACTACAATACATTGAACTACACCACTGCTGCTAGCCAGTGACACAAGTTTGCATGTCAAATATACCAAACAGTAGCTTAACTCTGTGAAATGACAATGCTAATAGACAATTTTACTCGGGTGGCTTGTGGACCAAAGGTAGACTGGTCCCATCGGAACAACAATGTTGGTTCAATCCCAGGCTCATCCTGCAACATGTCAAAGTGTCCCTGAGCAAGACACTGAACCTCAAGTAGCTCCTTGGATGCTGTAGGTAAAAAACTGTCTAATGCTCCTTATACTTAGGATGGGTTAAAATGCATTAATAGAATTCAATTACATTGTGCTGTGCTTATGTGGCATATATAAAGTTTGGTTTTTGTTTAGTTTTAATTAAGTTGATTTTACATTCACTGATGCATGACATGCTGACAATGGCTTTTTGTTAATATTCACTTCAAAAATGTGGTAAGACAAGGGAAATTTCCACACAAACCTGATATGCAGGACTTGAAGAAGCACCATACAAACTAAACTGTGCATCATGGCAGGCAGGAAGTGATGACATTGCATGGTGTTGATTCCAGCCATGCTCAGCCAGCAGCTTCCCCCGGAGCAGCAGGGGGAATCTCGGCCCGCAGCTGAAGCTTGTCAAACGGCTGTCATGGAGGCTGAATGTGAGTCAGTAACTCACTCTGCCCACAATTCAAAAAATACCCCCTCTCCTTCACTCCATCTCTGCCTCCTCCTATTTTCTTTCCACTTCACTGAATGGCTGGGTCCCCTGGTCTGCTGTGCCCTCTATTATGTAGGCATCATGCCAACATGCAGACACATTGTGAGACGTCTCTCAAGGTGCTGATCTGAGTCAAGCTGACAAGGATGTGTCCGGGTTGTTTACAAGAAAAGATATTGCTTTTCCGTTCCCTGGCGTCAATCTCCACGGGACATTTATAGGTTTTCCTTGACTGTGTTGACTTTCTCTTCAGGAGTTTATGGCAGCCCAGACGGAAGGTTAAAGTATTTGTTTCTGTCTGCATGTCAGTGTGTCTTAAGTGGTTAACTCGTTCCCTCTCAGTCAGGTTATGGCAGTGGTGGAAGAAGTATTCAGACCCTTTATTATGTAAAAGTGCTAAAAACACACTATGAATACTATGTTATAAGTTGAAGTCCTGCAGTTAGTAAGTAAAAGTATATAAGTATCATCAGGAAAACGTACTTCAAAGTAATAAAAGAAAAAATACTCAATGCAGAAAAGCCCTCACATTTTAGAAACTGAAAACGATCAAAAACGTTCTGTCAATCAATTTATTTGGCTAATAATTTCATCTGTACTTGCCTGAGTATTGTCGGGTAGTTTAATTATAATAAAACAATGTTACATGTGTTTTGTGAGCAAAAATCTTAATGTCTAAAGTAACTTGTAACTACGAATGTCAAATTTATGTAGTGGAGTAAAAAGTCCAGTATTTCCCTCTGAAATGTAGTGGAGTAGAAGTAGGAAGTGGCATAAGTAAAGTACAAGTACCTTAAATTTGTACCGTGTGATAGATTTAAATGCCTTTCTCTCTCTGTCAACTTGCATAAGACATGCTTGCCTGTTGGATTCTGCCCCATGGCCCAACACATTCAAGTCAGGTGGACTAGAGGTGCTGACTTGCAACAGGGAAAACTGTTAATGATGTGATCTGACTTAACCTGGCTTGTTTACAACCTGATTATATCACTGCTAATATATATCCACCACGTGTCACTTCCGGCATTGTTCCGTTGTGGCCAGAAATTCTGTTGATTGTCACTTTTAACTTGTAACTCCGGTGGATTGATGAGGACTAGGGCTAACTGCTCCTCAGATCTCTGCAGGGTAAATCCAGACAGCTAGCTAGAATGTCTGTCCAATCAGAGTTTTCTATTGAATGACTAAAACAACTTAAACATGTTCCACAAAAAAAGTTCCTTCCCAAGGCTATTTTGAGGCTGCACGGCGGCCCTGCCTGAAGCTTACTGCCGCCCATGACGATTGTGATTGGTTTAAAAACATGCCAATAAACCAGAGCATGTTTTTCTCCCACCCCGGAATGCCATGCGGACTAGCCAGACCCTCCTCCACAGCGCTCTGGCAAAGCGAGACTACATGATTGCTAATGTTCCTTGTGCAGTCTGACTTGTTTGTACTGTATATGTTTTTTTTGTGTTCCCAAATCTCAACAATTAATTTAATCACAATGTTAGCATAACAAATAGAATTAATCGACACAGTCATAAAAAATAAATATTAACTGAAATTATCCTATAGGTTCGTGGGAATTTGATTATTTTGTATTGGTCGTTGTTGAGCAATACATAATTTCTTTCTCGGAATTAATCAGAATAGTTCACCCTACGTGAAGCTGAGTATAACTTGACATTTTTGACTTTCGCTTGATCATAGAATTAAGATTTACAATGCCTTCATAGCCAGATTTTTAAAGGACATTTCTCAAATCAGGCCATAATGACTGTGTTCTCTAGGGACTGTTCCGTGGTGCCCTGTAGATGGCAATGGTCAAAGGCATCATTACAGTTTTTAATGACAGTCCTCAGGAAACCATTATCATTTGGGGAGCAATTCATTAAAAATGTATCTCTTCCTTCAACCCCTTACTATCACTACCCAGGTTCATTATGGGATTGGGTAGCACTGGGAGCTGGCCCAAAACTCTGACCTTACTGGAAGGAAAGGGACTGACCGAATGAGATATGGAATGAGGCCTTACAAACACTGTAGGGAAGCTGGGAAAAATGAAAGATAGTGTCTTAAATGTCTAAACAGTTGTGGGAAAAGCTACTTCTTTCCATCATTATATAATCTTTTTGCAGTGTCTTAACTGGCTACAAATAACAACAGTCAACACATATGTTTATGTCATAACAGTAACATGAAATTATTTGGTCAGTCATGAAATAACGTCTGTATTAGAGATGTTTTGAGCCTGGTTTGAGCCTTAAATGCCGGTATCACAGATCCATCCAGACACACATTTCTCATGACTTATTGTAAAAATAAAGCAATGCAAGTTATTAATATTCCCATCTTCATGCTGGAGTCACACACACTTGGTTTACACTTTGTTCTGTTTGAATGTTCATCTATTTACCAAGCTCAGAACACCGCTGGACTCTGTTTGCATTACCCCAGCAAGACACAGGGCTAAGGTAGACAACAGCGGAGTGCTGTCATCCTTGGAAAAAGTATGGAAATATTGGCTGGGATTGTTACGATACAATTCTTGCTTTCAACATGCAGCAAAAATATAATAAGCAATAGCATGCAATACATGAATTTCAAAGCACAAAAATCTCAACCCTCTTTTACCTACTTCAATTAATGACATGACAACTGTATCAGTCATGGACTAATAAATCTTTCTGTACTGTGTGATGTAATTAAGTCTCACAGTATCCCGCCTACTCTTCTGCTGGATCTCTTTGACAGGCAGTGATACAAACAAGAAATGACAACACTCCATATTTCCAGAAGGAGAGGTCAGACCCATCCTTTCTCTCAAATCAGTTAGACGCTGGAGACTCCCCATGGTACAGGGCAAAGTTTAATCAGATTGCGGAGGAGGGATAAATATGACAGGAAATGCATCTAACCTCCTATTGAAATGAATAGGCAATTCATTTCAGTGTGACTGCAGTCTTTTAGGATTATTCGAGACACCCTTTAGCTTGGTTTTATTTCAACTAGCTCAAACTCTACAGACTCTGAAAACCCCTGCTATAAAGGGATGTGGCAAAGAAAAGAGGTTGGGTTAATCAGAACGGCAGTAGAAGGGGGACCTGAGGTGCACTCACTGGGTTACATGTGCAAAAATAAAACTTTTAAGTGCAAGCAAAGTCCTGGGCTTCTAAATATTAAGCCATGTACCAACATGCACTCAAAGGATTATTAATTAATAACTTAATTTATTTGATTTAGTACCTAACATGACTCGTAATTTGCAGTAAGCAAAATAAGCAACCAAAAAAAAAACGTACCTCCGGCAGTTTTATGGGCTAGATTGGTTAAAATATCATTTTCATTTTAAAGTGTATTTTATTTTTATTTAGTGAAAGAAAAAAAAAAAAAACATAGGTATAAGGTCTTTATAATGTCAAGGAAATGCTTTGCCACTTCAAAACTATTTCAAAATGAGTCCATGCTCTGCTAAAATGGCAACGATCAAACGTCTTTATGAACACCATGAAGCAATAATATCAGGAAGCAATAACATCTTTCATTTGACCCTTATTTCTTGGAGTTGACTGTTGTATTACCAATTTTGGGATGGAATTAAAAAGTCAGAAGATATGCGCAAATTCACTAGAAAATGAAAGTGGATAGAGCAGAAGAAGGGGAGCAGAAAGTAATAAAGTAAAGAAATGCATCCAGACTTCTCATTGTAGCTGTGTTCTTGCATGAAACTATGATACGCAACACTCGGAGCTGCATGTTGCCTGTTTTCTTAATTGATTTGTTCTGTCATTATTACTCTTTATCATGTAAAGGTTGATTATGCTCTAGCCACAAAATACATGCATTTAGATGTCAGCTCAAAATTACTGGCTGCAGTTTGGTAAGACTTCCTCTAGGTGGTGGTACAGGATAGGAATTCGCTTTTATTTCCATCTGTCTGTATACAGTTTATTCTTTTGAAAAAGGCAGGTGAGGAATGGAAAATTCTGTCCCGCATCCGTACTAAGTTGTCACAAAAAATATGACTGCTTCAAGTCAAAACTCATTCCAAAACCATGGTAATTAATCTGCCACTATAACATCCTCCTCTCTTCTGGGAAGGCCTTCCCAGATCCAAGATTTTGGAACCCGGCTGCAGAGATTTGAGAAAAGCATTTCTTTATGGAAACTGGGGCATATATCCATGTTGAAAGAACACATAATTAGGACCTATCCATGCACTAATGGAGAGATGTCAGAGTGAGTGGGAAGCCAGTGCTGGAACAGCACCCTGAGCAGTTGGGGGGGGGGGTGTCCGTTCCTTGCTCAGGAGGTGTGCTGGTATCTCTCCAGCTACCCATCCACACTCTGGTCCTTACAAGGACTTGAACAATGTCCAATGACCAATAGTTCCCAGATTGTATTTCAGGCAATGTGTTCTGCTTCTTTTGCTCTGTTTACCTGTATGCAACCATAGCCCGCTCAAACGTGATTGGTCAAAAACTACAACTGGAACCCAGAATGTTTCCGATACCTAAATCTTGTCCCGCTACAGATTCTGCATTCAATCATGCAGATATCGGTTTACAAAGACTAAGTTCAACACATTGAAGTACGACCATATAGTTGAAAGCTTTTAACCGTGTCACACAGTTATCATCAGTACATGGAGCTCATTCGTCATGGGACTGGAGATAGAATGGAACCCATTAAATTAATTTGAGCATGTTTAAGTTGTTTCGTCACACAACTGTTAAAATAATGAGGTTTTAAGCTTAACTTTTATGCCATCAAGGAGAGTTGGTCAGGAAAATCCAAAGTTTAAACTACTGTATGCAAATTCACTGATGCAGTATAGTTAAATGGACCTTGATGGTGATGTTTGTTTAACATTTTATAGTTATAATTTCCAGAATATGCTTATTGACTTAAATTTGACAATTATGGCACAGATGTCATATGTCATCTATCTATGTCATCTATTAGTAAAAAAAAAAAGAACACGAAATGAAAGATGCAAAAATGGTTGCCTAATGTGTCATCTATAGACCAAAATTGTGTAAATTGTAATTATTCATTGCAGTAACCTTGATGTCACACTAGGGAGTGCTGCAGTATAATGTCTGTGTTACAGCTTCAAAGCCACTCTACTGACTACTAAATTAACCAGAAACGATCAGCTTTGTGAGAGTTAGTCTTTTAAAAAGTACAGAGAAAGAGTGGGTGGTGTGTTTTCTTGATCCTGAGGACTTAATTTCCCAGTTAATGAGTTAATTATGTTTGCAGTAGATGTTGCATCGCCAGGATTGTGCACAATGTGAAGCAGTGAATCCTAAAAGAGACACATGGTAATTGGGAAGAGTCCATTTAGCACAATTAGGTTCCCAATTATATGTATAACATCCATTATGCACTTCACCTGGCCTCAGGTTTCAGTGTAATGTAACAATGTTTGTTACAAACAAAACAGAACTAGTAATGTAATGTAATGCTGTGATCTTGTAAGCCGTCAGACATTCACACAGGGTGTAAACAAACCTGCAGGTTAGGCAATTGGTAAATGTATTACCAATGTAACCATCAATCACAGTTTAGCTAGATAGGTACTTTATTTGGCATTCTCACAACACGGGAGGATGAGGAGAACAAAATAAGAACTCAGGACTCGGTGCAGACCAACTACTATAGAGATTAATAAATAGATAAAAACATTTCTCCATAAGCCCTATCCAACTAAAACAATTACATAGATAAATAAAATAATCGACAAAGACAGTGTCACAATATCAGCAAGTAAGTTATGTACAGTGCTATTTCTTAAGAAGGCATGACCAACTTTGTTGAACTACTAGACCTTTGCCATTGGTTTCTCCCTCAGAGTTTAACCCAGAAATACCCTTAGAGCATTGCTTGTTATGCACAGCATTGTGTTGAAAAATGAACACTGTAAGCGAAATAACAAAACACAGTCCACCAATTGGAGAGGAAACTCATGTAATCATGCAAATGAGAGATGCTCTGCTATAAGATCAAGAGAACAAAAGACAGACAGCCTCTTCCTTGGAGATGCAGACTGGAAGGCGAGATAAAATGTTTGTTCATAACACACTGACTTGACTCGCTGTGATGTCAAGCTGACATGAGCAGCGATGAGCTGGTGACAGGAGGCAGTTGCAGTTTTCAAAGCCACATTCCCCAGTTGCTCTCCACCAAGTGCACAAGTGCAATGCTTGCTGGGAAACGATTTGATGACGATTGAGCATAGCACTCCGTGGCTGAGAACCAAAGGGGGTAAGACTCTCGTCTCTAAGCGTAGCTCATATGGCGCCATTTTAATGCTGCGAAGCCCTCACCCGCCGTTAGCATCCAATTGACTGCTATTCATTTTGCTGTCACTTTGACAGTGAATAACTTTACATCTGAAGCGTTTCATGACTCTATCCATTGTTTATTTCTAAAGAAACACAACAATGTATAAAAGGCTCCATTACCTTGTACCTCACATTATGGCTCCGCAGCAGACGTTTTTGTAAAAATAGGCTAACGATTGCGTCATAACCACGTGAATTACCTTCACATAGTCGACAAATCACCGTATTGTCAGTTGAAACACGCAGACGGTTTGGACTTCCATTAGCTGTTTAGGTTTAATTACTAACGTGAACTAGCATGTTAGTTAGCAATAATTAGCCCGTGATCTCCTAAGATATTTCTACATTCTGCTGATTGGGAATGATTGAGATTTCTCTTGGCACAGCTACCAGAAGACTTACAACTTTCAGACACGTTGCTCACGTCACAACTACATTGTCAAGCTCAGTTGGAGGCTGCCAGTAACGCCTACTCATCACCGGAAAACAGTTTCTATTTTCATTCACTGGGCTCCGTCCAGAACTGGTCCATTTCTTCAACAGTCTATGCTGAGAATACTTAGACCTTTCAAACACAGCTTGTTGTAGAATTGACCATTTTTTCTTATCATTACAGTATTAAAAGAAAAGGGCGTAGCCACCGTGACGACACCCATTGGTTTGTGGACTACTGTTTTCAAGCCTCGAGTTTGACATTTTGGCCATTGCCATCTTGGCTTTTTGAAACTGGAAGTGAGCATATTTGGACAAAAGGGGTTGTGCTAAGAAAGGACGCTAAGATAGACGCAAAGTTACCAGCTAAAGCTAGCTCTAACTCGCTAGCTTGGTTAGCAAGGTGAACGCGTAGGTCCTGTTAACATGTTGGGATACTAATTTTGGTTGGGGAAAAAGGTGGCTTAAAACAAAATGCTTACCGAAAAATAATTAACAGACGACTTCTTAGAATGTGTTTTAGTACAACCAAATGCTGCAAAAGATATTGGGCGACCAAAATGTTACAATTTTCATGAACTGAAAAAGCACTGTCTAAAGGTCATTGTTAAGCATCTATCCTGATTGTCAGTTTGATGTTTTAGTAACCATGGTAGCGACTTGTCAAACAAGTGTGAGTGAAAAATGTTTATGAGGTAATAAAGAAGTGAGTAATTTTTACATAGATTATTATACAATCACACTTCTTTTGGCATCAATGGAGTCGCCCTCTGCTGGCCATGAGATTGAATGCAGGTTTTTAGGCACTTCGACATTGGCTTCACTTTTTTTCCACATAAATAGCCTATATCATGACTATTTATGTTAGTAGACATTTTCATGTTTGTTCATTTATTTATAATTTGGTGTATCAGAGATGGACATTTGAGTTTCAAGTTTATTTCAATGTGCTAACCGTGGACAAACATGCAAGACATGTGCATGTTGTAGGAATCAAACCAAATAAAAACTATTTCAGAGCACTTCACTTTTAATGCAGTGTGGTCACACAACCCAGTCTCACGGCAGTTTGTGAAATGGTTACGCTATTTTATCTATATGGAATAATGTAGAATGACACGTTTTTCTAATGTTGGTGAGGACAATTTTTAAAGTTATGTATTTAAATGGGAAGAATGTTTCGTGCTCATAGCCCAACTACGGTAATGAGTATTATTAAATGGCAAAAATCCACGTAGGGAGGTTGGTTGGGGTGGGTTGGTCGTTTCGTGTTGTTTCCCCGGCATGTGGCGTGACATTTCCCTGTTCTTCCCCAACCGGTGTGTCCTCCAGAGATTGCGGCTCGTGTCTCGGCGTGTGGCGTGTCCTTTCACCGTTCTCGTTTCCCGGCGTCGTTTTTCCTGTTCTTCTTTTCCTAAACCCAACTGTTGCGGTGATTTCAATGACTGTTTTAACTATTTAACTCTCAATATCTAAATGAAATTTAGCCAGGGCTACATGGATCTAAGAGTAGCAGCTGTTTTAAAGATGCTGGATGGGACGAAGCATGATGGGATAAAGGGGAATTCTAATCGATCGTAGCATTTAGTTTGCAATATATAGAAAGACAGAGAAACAATCAAGTTTACGATGATGAAGTCCCTTTCTGTCTAAAACCTTTATGTCTCTGCAAGCTTTAGGTGTTCCAGAGGAGTAGAAAATGAATCTATTGGAGGTATAAGTATAGTTCTTGCTCATTATGTACAATATCCCTGTCAAACAGTTGAGTGTTGACTCAAGTGCACTGGGTCAGTTGCAATAGCTTCAAAAGGCATTGTGCGAATGAGACAGCCCTACATATTTGAAAGGGCAATAAGTTAACAGAGCAGACAAAGACAGGATTCTGTCAAAACTTATTTTAATGTTGTGACTGTAGGCAGTTTGCAATATGGGAAAATGCATATGGCTTTGTCTTCTAACACCGTCTTCATCTTCTTGCATTGCAAAACAAACCATGAACAGAACAGACTACCTCAGGTTTGCTATTGAAGTGTGGTGGCTTTTTGTTGGACTCTGCCTTTTAAACAACACCAGGGTGCTGTACTGTACATTGGGTTTCTCAGTATTTTCAATCTTGGAACTGAACCAAACACAACAAAATAATTTAAATCAGCACAGTTTGGGAGCAGATGTAATATGTTTAGTACACCATTCTGCAGTGGTGTAGTCTATGTGAGTATACCCACTAAGAAAGCTCCAGGATTTCCATAAATCCACTTACAAATACCCAATGACACTCAACAACATACTTTCTATTATATCTTTTTAATATATTTTGAATTGTCATCTGTGTTTATCTTCTTCACATAAGCTTTATAAAGGTATTTCCATTTTCCACCGTACATTGGTGCAAACAAGTGTTTCAAAATACAGGAAACTGAGTTGTTGATGCCCAAAACATCCAATACACCCAACTTCCCCCAAAAGGCAGATTCTATACATACACTATATACAGTATGGTATACCCACTACAATACATTAGACTACACCACTGTCTTTCTGTCTGTATCAATGAACCTCTGTCATCTTTTCATCTTAGTTTAAAGTTACCTGCTGGTCTATTTGTTAGAGCATGACTGTCTGGCTACTTCACACAGGAATGATTGGATATCACTATCTTCTTTAATCCTAATATTCACACAGTGCAAATTAAAATGTGTTACACAATAAAAGGTGATTTAATCACCGATGTAACCACAGAGATCAAGCACATACGCACACATGCAGGCCTACTGACTCCCTCACCCTGCAAGCTGCCAGGCCTGAGATCAGGGGCTGAGGCTCTTGCCTCCCGTCCTGCTCCCTTGAGGTTAATTATGTTCACTTTACCAGCCATGACTCACTTTCTATCTGCCTGAAAAGCTCACAGACTACTACAAGCCCCACCATGGCTGCTGTTATCACTAACAACTAGCACCTCCAAGCAGTCTCTTCTGTTCACATGTGACATATCGCAACCATGCCAAGGATGGCTAATTAAAATGACTGACTGGGCACAACTGTGGATGTGCCATAAGGATGTTGCTGTGCAGATGTTCAACTCAAACTGACACTATCAGGTTGTATGTTGTCTATCTTTTGGTATCCAGTTAAAGTGTCTGAGTGAATTTGAAATTGCGCGCTCACTGCCAATCTCTTATCTATGTTTATTAAAATGGGAGATTCCATGTTCACTTTTGTTTCTCTTTCTCTGCTCTGTTACCCCTCATTCCTGTCAGTATTCTCTCTTCCCTCATGACTGAGATTGGGGAGAAGTAAATGTTAAACCAAATAAATAATACAGTACATGCACAGGAAGTTTTGCTCCACAACAGAAGCCATAGACAGATATTGTTGTTTCTTTTTTGAAATAAATTCCTCCTTCATTGAACCTGCCCCATGTATCTTTTAACATTATAACCATCAATTGTCTTCAAAAGTCCTTAATTACTTCATTGTAGTGCTTGACGTACTTTCAGTTTGCTTGAAGCACTGCTGTCAAATACACACCCAAAGGACAACTCAGAAAGTAATGGAAACACATACTTTTAGCACTCACACTGTATTGGAACATGTAAGGAATTTGAAATCTTTCATAAATAATATATAGCTGAACACCACAAAACCTCTATGAGGCTATATCCTGTTGCAATGTGAAATGTTCATACTTAACGTGGCTGAAGCTTTTAATAACACGGGAAACATATGTATGTACATACGTAAAAGTGAGAAAAAAAACCTCTGAAAACTGCTTCCAACAGTGTTTTATACTACAGTGTTTTATATATATAATACAGCTCAAGTTTATGTCAAACAATGTTATATTTATTTTTATGGTCATCTGCTGCAGCTACATGCTAACGATGTTGTTAATTCCTCTCCAACTTGGATTACATTCCTGCTTGAACAAGTTTATTAGAAGTATTTATTGAGGATTTGTCACACTAGAAAATGCTGCTATACTGTGTAACAGTCATTCCACTGCTACATGTAGTTACATGCTGGATAATGTAAACCTTTAATCTTGGTTGCAGCTATACTCCATTACAGTCAATGGCTAGCTGCAATGATGGACAGTTAGTAAAGCAAATGTGAAACTACAGATGCAAAAGACCCAAAATTACTGACCAATCAGAGCAGACTGGTGTTTATCGGGAGGGGGGGCTTAAAGAGACAGGCGCTACAACAGAGCGTTTCGGACAGAGGGTGAATACAGGTGCAGCAGCCAAGTATGAACCTGAAAATGGGCATAATAGGTATCCTTTAATACATTTAAAACAACACGGAAGCAAACCTGGATGACAAAGAACTCTTTTGATTAATGCACTGGGTGAGCATTTTGTATTTGACTTAATGTGCCATCTTTGAGTTCCACAGCTTACTGATTTAAGACTGTGAGATATTTTATTAACAGTATTATTTTTTGTAAAATGTCTGCTATGTCCTCCGAAAACCTCATAAACCAATAACAAAAAATACCTTCCCCAGAATGTGATTGTAAATGCAGCAGCACTGCTTTTGCCTATACTGACAGTGGCACTGGTAAGAATGATTGAGATTGGGCTTCCATAAACTCTGAGATAGCTGTCAGTAGACAGACCATAATTATCCATTCAACTGCTTCAGCAACACAATAGCTGCTGCTGGTAACCATGGCAGTGACAGAGCGGTCCTAAAATTGATCTGACATCAAATACATTGACATGGCCACACATTAATAATCATATGGTCAATCTTGTTACATGTGTTACGCCCCCGTCTAGGAGAACGCAACACAAAAATACAAACGGGAGAGTAGAAATCACATAATAACAAAGCAATGTGTTGCTTTAACAATTAAACAAGGTTATTTCTCAAACAAACAATTTATCTTAATAATAAACACAATCTTACCTTCAGGGTGAATCAATGGCAATACAATGAACAGAAAACCCTTTTCTACCTACCAGTGTTCTGTCTAAACCCAAATCAAAAATAACCAAAAAAATACAAATTTTACAACTCCCTAAACTCAAGAAAAACAGGAGAAAACATGGTCAAACAGAAATGGCGTTTCACCCCTACCATTTCGTGATGAACAAAAAGAAATACAGTTTTTAAATATAAACAAAATCTAGAGTAGGCTAGTTAACAGCTAACCTTAGCAGCTGCTAAGCTAACAGGCTTACACAGAAGTAAATAAAAAATACAGTTAGCATTCTAGTGATTAAATTCACTACAGAATGTCACTAATACAATAAACACAAAGACAAAGTTAATGGAATTGAGAGAATGAGCAGGAACTGCTGCCAACATCAAAGATCCTCTATACTAAAGATTAGCATTTCAAGCTGCGTCAATGGTATGAAAGGCTACACACTTCATGTCTGTTAAACGGGTGTGGCCTCGTTTGACCGTGTAGTAGGCCTAAACGTTGTGTGTATGGATGAAAAGTTATATTTAAATAATTTATTATGTCATTTTGCTAATGTTAGATATTTACATAGCTAAAAGACATATGTAGCATCAGGGAGATCAGTTTTTTTAGGGAGTTCACATACGTTAACTGATGTTAGCTTCTCTGTCTTGCCAGATCTTGCGAAAGTTTGGTCCTGAGAAACTTTTCTCCTGATGTATCCGTTTGAAAAATACCATTTTGTTGACTATGAGGCAAAAAAATTTCTCATAATCTGTGTTTACGTTCACTTCTCCCTGCTAATTTCCTAAAAAAAGGCTTGGCCGTGGCAGAGCCCACGTGACACAAATACTGGAAACTACTCTTGAGTTGGGGCTGGTGTCACTCCCCAATGTAAGTCGAGTGCATATTTGAGACGGTTTACGACATAACGTGTCATACTGACATTTGTGAAATCTATGAAATAATTAACTTTTCTCATTACAAACAATAACAGAAGATGGAAATCATTTCAAAAATGTTTTAGCTATCTATGATTGTTTGATTGCTAACATTAGCTCAAAACGCCATTTCAGTGACAGCTTTTGTTGTGTTTGAATGCTAGCTTGTAGCTAAGCTAGCAGTCATTTCAAAAACGTTTTAGCTATCTATGATTGTTTGATTGTCAACGTTAGCTCAAAACGCCATTCAACTGATAACCTTTGCTGTGTTTGATTGCTAACTTGTAGCCAGCAGTAAACGAACTTCGTTAAGTAGGTCCATTTTTACTGTATTGACATGTCAGAAGTCTCTCGTTTCATCTTGTAGGCTACTTGTCGCTAAGTGACGCATGCACAACTCAAATCTGCACTTGACTTACATCAGGGAGTGACATTGGTTCTAGACCGTCTCTGCCAACATCAAGCCCCGGGGTGGACTCTGAATACATGAAGTAATATAGCCAGCCTCCCAATCGGCCAATCTGCATCAGGTTGCGTTTATTGGAACAAACATCTTGAAAAGAACAAGGGAGTGCTCACTCTCACATTATTCAAGCACACAGAATTCTATGACAGCTAACACAGAACATGGCGAGGACTGTAACAAACTGTTCAGCCATCTTGTTTTCTTATTTGACACAAGATGGTGGAGGTTCATGTGTGGTTTAAGTACCAGGATTTGAAGATGAGGTGGAAATACTCCACAGTGTAGGCCTTTTCATCTTTGACAAATTAATTTTGTGGAACAGCCGTACTGTTATTATGACATCTCAGTATTTCTGTATGCAATACATTTAGGTTAGGCCATCCTTAGGCCCAAAACTGCATTGGTAGTCAACCCACATGGCAGATAGAACATTGATAGGCTACTGAACGATTCAGCAAAACCCGCATGCTTTCACTAATGATGTGGTAGGCTACCACTTTTCATTCCAGCTCAGTAATACCAAAGTAACAAAATAATAGTATCTTGAGAGCCACAGGAGGATACGGATCAATGTGGCATAAAAATTTTTTTTGCCTGCCTTAACCCATATTGTAAACTACTCTATGGCATTTATTTGGGTAATAAAAAAGAGTGGTTCAGGTAATTAATCAATACTTCTTGTTTAACATATCAGGCTGAAAAAAATAAACAATTATTAGTTCTTCTGTGTGCAGGCTGTCCCACTGAGGATTGAGTATTGCTATTTTCCATCTTCAGTCCAACCAAATACATTGTCTAAAAATATGCAAACACACATGTAAGTTGCATTTCACCTCTTAGCGTTACATACAGCCGATATAGTACATTGAAAATGTCCATAGAAACGTCTCCTGCAGAATAATCCATTTCTCCGCTGCCTATTTGTATGTTCCAAAAACTTATATTTTTGCAAGCATACATTTATATTGTAAGCACAACATTTAACAGAAAATGTTTATTCTGTAGAAAAACTATTATCCTTGTATTGCTGGTGGTTGACAAACAACAGAAAGACCAGCTGGACACTTCTATAGTACATGGCAATGATGTCCATTACAATAAATATTGTGAAGAATATGTTATATACATTTTACAGAGCCATCAAACTTGTCATGGATATGTTTCAGTGTTCCTTCCTGTCTCAAGGCAACAACATTGTTGTTTGACAAGGCTTCATTCCCAGGTGCCTGCCAAGGCCTTTTTATTTTTAGATATACAGTACGTTTGAGAATTTTGTTTGTCAAACTTTATCTTTACTTGTGGCTCTGTATGCTAAGGCACATATCTCATATCCGATTTATCGGGGGTAGTTCTAGACTGTAGGGACTTGGGAACCGGAGGGTTGGGGGTTCAAGTCCAGGTATAGTCCATGTCCAGGCCTATGTGTAACATATCATATCCCCTTGTGGGATAAATAAAGTATTGTTGTTGTTCTTATTCTTCTTCTATTGCATGAGTGTGGGTCATGTCATTCAATGCATGTCACAACCACTGACAGTTCTTATTTGAAATTCCAGCTGGTCTTAATGTTGGGGGAATCAAAAATGTAAATAAAGTATGAATTGAAGCCAGGTATTTACTCTTTCAGACTCAACTACACATACAGTTTATTAACCAAAGGTTCTCATAGACATACTTATTCATGGCTTTAAAAAAAGAGTTTTCCATTTTTCAGAAATCAGCTTACAGTATTTGCTTTCTTTCCTAGATGAGAAGATCACTACTGTTCTTGTGTTGAGATGGGATTTTCCAGTGTTTCTCCTCCCTCCGTTATTTATACTAAGCTAAGCTAAATCCTGAATCTGGCTAACACACAGTCACAAGATTTATGTCAGTATTCTTTTCTCACTCTCAGATATGCGTATTTTCCCTAAATGTATTCCAAACATTTTGGTTCTTTGTTTTTGACTCAATTTCTTATGAAAAAGGATAGCTGGATCTTAATACATTATGGCTGACAGTATGTCAGTAAATGACAATGGATTCTTGCATAAGGACATTGCTTAGCTGCCCATGTTTAGCTTTGACGCCTCATTATTCCTTTACATCCTGTAATATAGCACAATGTGATCAAAGGTCATATATTTACCACAGATATACCAATCTTTTATCCTATCCTATTAAGTCTGAAAAGGTTTGGTAATCCAGTATGACAGTTCTACATACAGCTCTGACAAGGACTGGGCTAAAACCAACCAAAGAGATCCATTGAATGATTACTGATTCAAGATGCAGTCATGATTACATAAATTACAGCGGCAATTATATGATAATAATTTGACCTGAAGGTGTCCTATTAAAGATTGTTATGTCCTTTGCACGGTGGACAGTTTGTATTAATGGTGGTGCTAAAAGAAAGGACAACTGGTAAAAGTTAAGGGGTCATATGCACTTAAATATTGAGATACGTAGGCAAAGGGGCTTGGGTATACTCAATCAGACTAGTTTGTATGATGTGCTGTCCCACAACGTCGGAAATCCAAACTGTTAAGTATAGTTCTGAACAGTTACAGCTTGAGTCAAAAAGCTAGCCATCATAGACGGGGAGACATGCTATCATTAAAACATAGGATTAACCACGCTCATTCTTTTTTAGGCAGTCTCACCTGGAAGACATTCATAGTTCGGTTCTTGGTTGTACACACAAGCTCCAGAAATAATCACAATGTGATAAATCTGTGATAAAAATGTCAGTCTGTTTGCCGGAACTGATAAAGACCATGGCAGCCAGCGCTGAACATAAAATCCCCTCAAAGACCAATAGGTCACATTACCTGCAGTATATTGTTTCTCTGTATGGGGTAGGCCTGCTACTCAGTCAAAAGTGCACTTTCTTAACATGTAAATATAGAGAAATAAAATCCCAGGACACCCTTGTGGGAAAATTTAAAGTCAATACCTACACAAGATGTGATAAAGCTGATAATATACAAATCCCTTGTTGCAGGACAAATATGGTTTAGAGTAGGTTAATTTAAATTATGCCCACGATGCCTCTGACTGTCAGATCATAAAATAACTGTATGTCTTCAGCTGTGAAGACTACCTCTGGTGGGACTATAAATTATTTGCCTACGTCTACTTGCATTTGCTATTCCCTAGTATCCAATACCAGCTCTTTTATTGTGCCTACTCACTAATAAATCTTTATGACTTGTTAACCATAGCATAGGGAGCCTGTTTGATGCACACAGCTCATCTGCTCTGCTGATCTGCTGCTAAGATCATTGTACTTGAGCAAGGCTACCTTTAGCAGGGTATGTATGAAACTACTTTGCTGAAAACAGAGGCTATGTGGTGTCTGGATCTTGGTTGAGGTTTTAGGGGGACGGGACGGCAATGCAACATTGGCTGCTCTAAAATCCTACAATAATTGCAGCCGTTCTCGTTGTTGGACAGAGTTCTTTTCCTGTGAGGCTGCCTTTGCTCCCTTTTTGGTTTGAGCCCTTTCTTGCCATAACCTCAAATGATCTCATATTTAGAAATTCATGCTGATGTTTTTTTTTTTTTTTCTTCAAATCAGTGTTGATCCCCAATCCCTCCCTTCACTAGCCTAAAGCAATGTCACAAGGTCCCTGCCTACAGATCTTTTTTTCTTTTGCCCTTTAGACCCTGTTTGTCAGTTATTTTCTTTATCTCACCAACAGGATATTCGTACATGGTGCAAATGGTGGTTTGCTTACTCCTTGGTGGACTTCATCCAACTGACCTGACTGACCTCTGAAGAAGTATTGATTAACTCGGTCTTTGCATCCCTTCATCAACTATCTCTTCTTATAACCTGAGGCCAGGTCAAGTGCTGGGCTGGAGGTGGAGAGAGGTGAGGGCATGCCTGGATTATTATTATTATAACGGGGCATGTTGGGCCCTCTGATTTTGAAGAGTAATTCGCGAGTATTCAAATAAATACTTATTCAAATGGTTAAATGTTCCTTTTGAGATTGACTTGTCTGATGGGATAGAAACTTTGTAGATGTACATAACTGGTGGCAGTGAGAGGAGATGTCCAGGAGCTTAACAGAAATTTCAAAGTGTAGGAGTCATTTTTAATGCTTGGTAGGCAGTGCTGGAAGCTTGGTGACGTAGTGATTACTTGAACTCTTGGTAGCAAACAAGATAATAAATTAATCCGGTTAACTCAAGAGAACATATTTTTACCACCTACTCTTGTCTCACGGCTGACTGGATCCATGCTGCCAATCTTATGTGAATTAGTTTATTCCCCAGCAAAACAGGGTGAGTCTCGACCCAGACGTTCCAACCACACCATTAATTAATTTGACCCTGTTCTTCACCCGGACATCATCCCCCTTTTCCATCCCTCTCCTTGACTCTTTCCATCTCTCTCCTCAACCCTTTCAATTCCTCTCCTCGACCCTTCCCGGGCAAAGCAACAACTCAGCCGTGGCGCTGGAGGATGTGGTGGTGGATGGGTCAAACAACACTGGACTTTCACCAAAGAGACTGGGGTTCATGTCCCGTTCTTGTTCCGCGTGTCACAGAAACGTACAAATTTGACGTCAAAGGGCTAGACATGAGTCCTGAGACCATTGAATAGTGGCGCCAAGAGTCCCGACCAAGCATGTCTAAATATGACGCTAACGGAGACTTTTGCAATACAAACAGGTCCGTATTTTAAACAATAAAGAAAGTGAGACCTCTTTCTCTTATGGTATCTCATAGTTACATACTATTCTTTCTGGCATAACGTATTATTATGGTTAATTATTTCTTGAATTTTGTATAACCATAGTCCCTATACATCTATGTAGTAATTGGATTCAAATGGGAAAATGTTTTTGGCGGGACAACCATATACCCACTCTTTTGTGCACCCCCCACACACACTTCTCAACCCAAAGTTACACCTTTGCTTCTCATTGACCAATTTCCATCCCTTTAATCGACCATAATAATCCCATCAAACAAGGCCCTTACCCTATCCTTCCTGCATTCTCAAGCTATTCCAAATAAAACCTACTATCATATTGTTTAATGGTGTGGTCTTGTTAGTGAACCTTCAAATAAAGTGGTTTACATAGTCTGGCTAAGGTGTTTGATGAATTACAACCTGTTTGATTATCTCATTCCACCATTTTCCTTAATAGTAGTGACGTCGGCGTGTTCCTAGATCTCAGAAATTAGATGTGATCATGTGGAAATTAGTTAAACTTAAGTCAAAATGAAAGATTGAAAGAAGGAATTGGTTGATTAACAGGTGTTTATATTTCATTGGTTGTAGCCTTAGTGTTTGATATTTTCTCCAGCCAGTACTTTAAAGTTTCAATTATGTCAATAGAGGACATTCATTGTTTTTATCCTCAGCTGTGTGCTCTGCCAGCACACCACGGTCTACAAGTGTGTCACTTTGTTTCACGCTTTGAGAGGCTCTTTCATTTCTGTTTTGTATTGCATTGTGAAACAATAGTAAGCATCAACAACACATTCATACAAGGGATTTGTATTATCTGTTGTAAGTGTACTTCATTGTGTCATGTTCTAGTGCAAACTCACAACATATTCAGTACTAGCACTAACTATGTTAAAAAAGGGGAGTTTGTGCCAGGTTTACAATCACAGTTGTTTATCATGTGATAATGACTAGCCAAAACAAATAGGAATATGAAGAAGTTAATACTCATTGGGACTTATTGGTGCCATTGTTTGCTTTTGTAGTAAAGCTCTTTGTATAGCTGTATAGCCTGTACGTTTCTTTTTTAATAAAAGGCCTACAGTATATAAATAGACCATGATGACAGGGATGATGAGGATTCTGATTATATAATCTTCAGTCCTCCTTGTTCTAAAATATTGCATAATGAATCATATGCAGTGGATATTTGGCCCTGCAAAAACAAGAGCCATCAGCACAAGATAAAACTGATAGATTTCTACATCCACAAACATTCAGTAATGTTTCACGCTTGTTGTTCAGGAGGCCACATTTGGTCCTATGTTGCTGTTAAACCAGTAGCATGGGAACATTACATGGATATAATATTTGCACCCCAGGGAGCACCAGGTTGCATTTGCAGATTTTTAAAGCTTCTCTGTAATCGAATGGGAACATAGGTAAAATACCTTTGTTAAAGTGGTGCCTTGTGGTACTAAACCCAACCAGTGAGGCTTCATACAGTATGTCCCATAGCAGGGAAAGGGCATTTCCTAGGAATACACACAACAAAATTAAAAAATATTAATTTATAAAAGGAAAATTAATCTATCTGACAATTTAATTTAGCAACATGAAGGGGTAAATGTGTTGACTGGAATTAATACCTAAACTTGGATTAGCCCTGTAATGGAAGCTTGGGTGCAACAAAGCTAGGCCATATTTCTCTTAAGAGCAGGAGGGCTTAACAAGGACCAATTGTACTTTTGAGATTATACTCAAAAGAGTGATGGAGAGAATTATAGTGGATTGGGGTCCAATTGGAAAATTATTGGCTTTTCATTACATTGACAAACCAGTAGAGGTGCCTCATCAGTATTATTTTAGTAGTCATGGGTCTTAAGGGTCTACAATGCGCAAGGCTATTATTGGGTTTGCTTATGGCCATGAGAAAGATGAATATATCTGAAAAAAACATTGTATGCCATCAATAATTAATATAGGAAGCTACCAAAAACACTAAATCAATTTAAAGTTATATTTGGAAAATATATATGATTACATAGTTTTATGCAGGGGCATAAACACGGGGTCTGTATCACAAAACAGACTCTGATTCAGGGTGTAACCAGCTATCTTTGGGTAACTTTTAGTAGAGATCAACATGGCAACCTAACAGAACAGCTCAGTTTAGAGCCCCATCTGACCTATTTTCAGTGTTCCCAGATTTCCAAGATAAGATTCCAGTATACAAACCAGAGTTTTCCTTCATGCGAGCCAGATGAAACACAGTTTTGTTATACATGTTATCCAGGACCAGCAATGTTAGGCCCAGTGAAGCCCAAAGACTGTGTTAAACTAACTTCCGTGCACAGACCCTCGGTATAGCCTTCTAGCATCTAGTAGGACAGAATGAACCCCCACTGCCTTTCTCTTTTCCTATCGTCACACTGCAGTGAAGAGGTGAAATAGAGTCACAGCCAGACAATGTAAAAAAAAAAGCTATAAGGGCTCGATTAAATGACATCTTTATTTCCTCAATGTGATGCATTTCCTATTGATTCAGGGTAATGGAGAAGGTCATAACAACGCAAGGCATTGTATAGGATAACAATTAAAGCACAAAGACAGAGGGACAGGATCACAGATTTCCGAGGGCTTTACTTTAACATTAATGTCTACAAGTGTAATGTGACGTAGATTACTGTGAACTATTCAAGTCCCCATTTGACTTGATAAAAAAGCTTGCCAGTTAGTGTAAATCTGACTTCAACAAAACTTTCCTGTCAAATTTATTTTTCTTTATTTATGTCTTGTTAATTCTGTGTCCCCAGGTCTAAACATTTTGCAGAACTTCCTCTCTTGTACAATGCACTGGATATATCGGTACATTAGATTGTGCAGCAACATCTTCATAAAGAGCCACTTTGTGTTACACTTGGTGTTATTTTTCCAGAACAAACAGGTGCCAGATGCAATCCTTGAATCATATTCCTTTCCGTTAAGCTAGAAAATGAAAGGAAAAATCACACCATTCTTATAAAGTAATTTTGAAAACCTTGGAGTGTCTGAAATATATAATACATCTCTATCAGGGGAAAAAGGCAACACAGGAAAGAAAAAAAAAAGGTATTATGGAAAAGAAAGGATTCATCATGGAATTGAGGAAGGCAGCCTGCCAGGCGGTTAAAAACAAGTAATCCCAGAACATCCTATTCACAAAAATCCTAGAAAGCCTGCTAAGTTCCACATACTTGCAATGCTGTGTCTTTACCATAAAGTCATAACAGGGACAATCAGCAACTGATGGAGTAATTAAGAAAAGCAAGATACGTAATGAAGGGATGAACAAATAATGCAAATCACAACCCCATTATTCATAAACAAGTAAGCAACTATTCTTACAACTTTACAAGGAAAATAATGAATTTAAAGCTACAATATAAGGATATCTAATAAGAGGCTGACAGTTACATGTGTTTGCTGAGCTTCTCCAAATGCAATTGGAGAGGTGTACACATGGAGATTCACATGAGGGGACTTGTGAACAGGCAACACTACCACCAGACAAGAACGTCAATATTAGATGCTTCTACTAAACCCCAGATTTAGTTCAATGCACATGTTTTTCATTCACTTTCTGCAATATCTGCACAGCACATGGCAACCAAAGAAGGGTTAGCATTTGAAATAGTCTCTAATCACAATATTACACATATATTGCTTGACCCACCCTCCCTTTCCCTCTCCTTCATTCATCCATCTTCCCCCTCATCCCTTCCTGTTGCACATCTCTCTCATGACTCATCTAGGTACCGTCTGGGGGTCTGTAAACCATTTGGGCAAAAACTGCTTCCGAGACGGAACCCCTACTCTGAGTCTCCTCCACCCGGTCATCATACATCCTCTCAGACCAGCCATCAGACGACATCCACAGCTATTCATCTATCTGCACATTCATAATGTTCATTAAATCTTTAACTAACGCATTGTTGTGGCGTGGTAGAGCACGTTTTTCTCCCATCACGGAATGCTGTTTGGACTAGCCAGACCCTCCTTCGCGGTGCTGTGGAGGACGGTCTGACAAAGCGAGACTAGAGGTTTGAAAAAACTTGGTGGTTAATAAAATAGGGCTAACATTGATTTTCAGGGTTGTTCACATTACAATCTGGACGGAACTACTGAGATGCAAAAGGAGGACAGTTGAAGTTGTTTAGCACATTCATTTCTGTTTTAATGTTAATAATCATATATTTGTAAATAATAACCTTTTTTAACAAGACTGGAAGAAAATTGAATTTGCAGAGTTCTAAAGTGGATAAACTTCCTTCAAGAGTCCTTTTGAAAAATGTTGCATCTGGAAATATAGAATCAATATCCCATTATGAAGAATATTATTTGAACAAGCAACAAATGGCTTCATGCTTGTCAAATCTATCATTAATTAAACAGGCAAATGTTTTTTTGCGCACCTTTCCCCATTAACATTTTATAGAAATTGATTCACTGAAGGACAAAACAAATTGAATTCATTAAACATAACTTTTTTTTTTCTATTTTTGTTTTTTTTACACAGCATACACCTCTGTTTATTGATGTGACAAAATAATGATGAACACACTCATTGATTTTGACACATCAGTGCTGTACTACTGACGCGACACTCCGGGTCAACAGTTAGAAGGAGTGGATGATGTAAATACATTGGGACCGACAGCAGCATCCCAGCGGCCTCCTTTACACGGTTGGGCTGGAGCCTTGAAGTCAAAAGAAGTCAGCATTTACAACCTTAATATCTTCTCTGCTTCACTCGTAAAAGAGGAACGTGATAAAATAACATACTGTATATAACAGAATATGGTCTTTGAAAATGCTCTTGAACTCTAAGAACATTTGTTATCAGGAAAAATAATCCGAAGTTCAGGCTCATTGCAGATCAACCAACCTTGTATATTTGTATGACTTTTCAATTGCAAATACCTATTGAGAGAAAAGTAATATCTCTCAATATATGTTTTATCAACATAATGAGGACTCTTGAAAGTCACAAAACGTTCCCTGACAAGATACAGTACATGTCATGTTTTTTTGTAATATCTGCCACACAAAACAATTAATGTAAGAATGTGCGGCAAGCTGTGATGCACAATCTAGACTCAATAAGTGTTTAATTTCAGGTCAAGTCTGAATTTATGAGCAGCTGCTCCAAGCTGCTGATCTCTAAAAAGTGTTCCAGTGAAATCCAACCTGTCTGGTTCAAAGAGAGCCGGAAACATTTGAAAGGCCACCTTCTATAATCGTTGAGGATCATTATGAATAAACGTCACAAAAAACACAAGTTGAAGGTATTCCACGCAAAGCTTTCCACCTTCAGTGCTCGATGACAAGAGGTGTCTTCATTGAAGGTGAATGCACATGTCTTACAGTTTATTATAGGATGTGTGTATTAAATGCAGAGCTAGAGATCCTGCTGCTGTTGGTGTAAACACATTGCAAAGACAGGTGTATGTCAGGGAGAACAAAGAAAAAAAGTGTTAGGATCTTCATAAAAGGTAAAATTTAGCTTCATGTGGGAAGAAAACTTTTTTGGTTGTGTCTTGCATTTGCCGCATGCAGTCACATTTTAAAAAGCCGCATGAATAAGTATTTTCTGAGGGGAACTTGACTCTACTTATATACCAGTTTCAAAGGTAATCCATCCACTATACATATCCTGTATATAGGAACTGTGAAATCAAATCACACTTGCTGTAATTATACTTATGCCCTTGCATACATAATAATTAATTACTCCAGGTACATTATACGTTGCAAACACCTATTCCCCATTCTGTGAGAAATGATAACAAAAACTCTTGATTGTACTAAGAGATGTGCAAAGCCAGCAAAAAATACTTTTGCACTAACTGCCATGTCTTTAAATAATTGATGCTGATTCCGTGTGTGTGTGAGAATAAAAGTTAACAACTGCCTTGGAGCAAGCCGAAGCTTCTCTCTTCGAGGTAGGAGCCAGATAATGAAGGAAACAGCAGTGTACTGCGGTGAAAACACTGCTGTGCTTCCTCAGGAAAGCACCTCAATGAGATAATGAACTCTGGGTGTGTGTGAATAAGAACTACTCGTCATTTCTTGGGTCCAGCCGTGCTGAACATCTTTAATCCCTTTCCACCACACAGTAAATCTGTTAGTGTGCACATTAACATTTCAGCCTCTTTATGTTTTGATATTTTAGAGCATCAGTGAAGAGGGATGGCTATAAACAGTTTGGGCTAATCCCAATACCCAGGACAACAAAAAATAATTAATTGTGCCTAATTTGCTGCTGTCTAAACAGACATTGGATTTCGTTTAATGCTAAACAGGCCAGTCCAGGAAATAAACACATTCCTAATTTAAAATGCTCCCCAAAGTGTTTCTTGCTTTTCTCTCCGCACAAAATATATGCAAATGACAGCATTTAAGTTTCATTCCCTGCACTGAGAGGAAATGGTGGAAGAACCCCGAGAGGGTTTCAAGTCTTAAGTGAGCCTACTTCATTCTTTCTTCAAAGACCCTTCCTTGAGCTACTGCACCCGCTGCTTCCGTAGTGAACTTGTTTGGAGGGCAGAGATGTTTGAGCAACTTATGAACTCTGTCACGGATCAGGATGGATGGTGGCCTGAGCCCCGCATAAGGCTTTCTGATATATTTTTTTCTGCCCATGTTCAATCAAATGAGAAGTTTGAGAGTGAAGCTGGGTGGATGCTGAGTGGCTGCTGCTGCTGCTTGTCTGATAAGCTCCCATGAAGTCGAGAGCTTATCTTGAAACCTTCTGATCAGTTTGGAGCAAAGACAGACACATGACTGACAGAAATAGAACATGGATGTGTGACACGACCCAGTTTATTTGCATCATCTCTTACATTTTCACAAAGGTATGTGATGTGATTTTTCATAACCCGTTATGATGCAATACCTTGCCAAGAACGGTGTGAACGTGTGCCACAATAAACCATTAGGATGCAAATTTACTATGTGTCTTACATTTAGAGGGGTTCTCCACATTACATTAAGTTCAGTTAACTTGTTGTAAGAAGTCATTTTCAGCCAGTGAAAACACGTGTATGATGTATTCTGTGACAATTTTCTTCTCAGAGATCCCCTCTACGAAAATAAATTTAAAAAAAACTCATCAATTAACCACACTGCACTGTTTGTGCACTCCTTTTTTCTTAAATCAAAAATACAACACACAACTAGTTGGCCTGCTTATTTTATATTCCAGACATATTCAGCATGCTCAGCGACTTGGATGTGGCTTTGTAGATATTCTTTTCATGTACAGGTGAGGTCACAATTGTGTAGCTACGTAAGCATGTAGTTTCCCTTGAAGAGGTGGGCCCTGAAACAGTACTTTAACTACAATGTGTTACAAAAGAATTTCCTAAAAGCAAAATGGGGAAATCATCAGAATCTATGTTCACATGACAGGGCATTAAGGCTTTCCAAAGCAAAGAGTTTTACCTCTTGTTTGTGAAATGGACCATGGAGCCATGAAATAGGTGCCTGTGTGTGGCAAGTATAGTTATTAATAGTAGTTATTTTAACACAAACCATGATTTCTCCCCAAATATATCCTTCTAAGTCTTCTTGGTGCATAAACTCAAGCAAACCTTGTGTAAGAATTTCTCCAATCTAGCGTTGAGCTCATATATCGCAATCAACTCTCTCTCGCCACGCAGTTCAAAGCAGCTACAGTAGCCATCATGCTTCAAAAAGCGAAAGTGTCCAAAAGGCCGTCTATTAGCCGTTATTGTTGGAGTGCACGTCGGGGAGTGGCGCAGATGTGCCATCCGACAGAAAGGAGAAAGAGAAAGAAAAAGAGACTGCAGCGTATGTGTGTCCAAGGCAGATCCAGTGTTCTCTTTTTTCTGATGACGCATGTGTGGTGTAAATTTCAACCCAATAGGAATACTTCAAATTGATGGTGGTGGTCAATATTCATGAAAAAGGAAAATTTTGTGAACGAGCAACACAGATTTTGATAATGAACAACTACAGACGTTACACAATGTAGCTTTAACATAATGCAGGGGTGTCAGCTCATGTAATGGCTTCATTTTATTTCAACAGTTTTGGAAAACACTAATAAATTACCTAATCCTGCCAACAGGGGCGTCAGATCAGCAATGGCTCTATATGTTGTTATGGAAGGCAGTTACAAACAGATTTAGTCATTTCTAATTTAGATAACTTGTAGATTTGAACACGTTGCATTGATCAAGCATCATCAGTAACCCTGACACATAAAAATGTGTTGTTTGCTTGATTTTAATTACTTGCATAGTGAAATGTTACAAGTAAATAGGCTGATTTTTGGAATGTCATTTGATCATTTTGACTTGTGTTGATGTCTCACAGTGTGTGGGAGGTATTCTATCCATTTTTCATGAATATTTTCTCTCCCATGCCCCTCAAGCTTTGTGAAGATTTGTTTGCTCCTGATGACATTTTGGAGTTACGCTCTTTGAATAGAGAGGGATATGGAAACACTATAGTCTGTGTGATCCTCTTCAAGCTCTGCAGGTACCAACACCAATTGACTAGGATTGAGGTGCTTCTTTATTTGACAAGAAAATATGGCAATAATCACGCTGTTTGATGAAAAATGTGCCAAAAGTAAAGGATTTAAAAGACTGGAAAGGATTTAAGGAACTTTTAATCATTAGGAGTGGTGACACACAAAGAGTGTTTGGGGGAAGGAGTCAAGGGTGGCTAACAAAACAGTGTTGAGAGAAAATGAAGTTATGTTCCATGGGGATTAAGCTGACAGATAGGAAGGGTAAAGACTGCCTTCTTTTCCAATCTTTCTGTGAAATCAGGTTTGATCAGGAATAAGGTAGCAGAAGCCAAGTGAAAAAAACAGGACAGAGTCAAATGCCGGACTGCCACTCAAGATTGGAGAGATTTTTAGAGACTGCGGTAAAAAAATAAAACATTTAAGAAAGAGGAGCTGAAAACGGTCTATATTGTTGCTAACCTATGGGAGAACTGGCAGAGCACAACTATTAAAATGCATTACATATGTCTAAAAAATGTCATTGTGATTTGCAGATTGAAAGATGCAAAAAGGGGGACATGGTAAGGTTGAGGTAGAGGGGAAATGATAGCATGGTCATAGTAGGCTGGATTCTTATTCAGCTGAGAAGTGGGAAGGAACTGGTGAAAAGTGGCAGTGGCAGTAATTAGGGGAGCACATCATGCAATGGATGTTAAAAGAGCTGGCCGTTAACATTGGATATGGAATAAAGATAGCACAAAGATCAGGGAAGAAGATACAGGTAGACCTATGAGTTTTATTACTGAGCCTCATGTCACTGAGGACTTAAATGTTATGGGATAACAGGGTTAGAAATTATGGTTGCATTTCAGATCATAAGGAGTGTCCAATTAAGATATTAAGGCTCGTCACCTAACTGTAATAACAGACAATATACTTTATTGAAGCAGAGGGTATGAAGCTAAATCAGCTCAGTAGTTTAGAACTGAGCTGGAATTACATAATGACTGACCATTTTATGCATCGTCCAAATGGTGGCAGTAATGTAACATTATCAAAGCAATGAGAAACAGTTAGGCTGCACTGGCTGAGTTCTGAGCTGTGTCGCCAGCTTTAGTGTTGCTCTGGCAGCATCTGCACATTAAATGTTCATAGTGAGTGGAGTAAGTGATAGTATTCATACAGACAGTGGATCCATATGGCTAGTAAAGTGTGACAATTCAGCTGGATGAAGCATTTTCATATGCACATTCTGAACTGTCTTTGCCAACTGTAAAATCAAAACGAACATCATCCTGCTAAAGGGCATACATGAGCTGCATGGCCCATGCTAATATAAATTCCCATCTTTGCGCACGGTGGTGTTGCCCTGATTCACTGTGTAGTCATTTGAAAAAAAACACAAATTCTTTTCAGAATATGCACCCAACACAATATGAGCTCAATTAATGAAGGTCTTGATGTAGGACCTCTATTCAAAACAGGACGTGCTTGATTCCCTGAAAATAAAGGAGGACCAACCTAAAGGCTTGCATCATGTCAGTTGATACTTTGCTTTAGTGATGCATATTCCTATTCACCCAACAGAGTCAGAAATTAAACAATTACCACAACCCAACTGCCACATGTTAAACCTGGGTCTTTTGGGGCACCCGGTTGGTCTTGGACCACGGGGCAGTTGCTCACTGTGCCAAGTTGATAATCCAGCCTTGCTCACAAGGCCATGTTTATTTGTTATTGTCTTCAGTACTCTATTCACTGCAGTGGATAAGAGAGGGAGAAAGACAGATCTCCTGCATGCTACTAGCTTTTTCTTGAACTTTCAACCACATCTCATGGTCTGCCTTAGCCCAAGGTGTTTTGTTAATTGAATAAATAATGATTTATTTATTATTGTTTGTTCTCAAACCAATGGTTAGGTTATGATTTACCTTTTGTAAATGTTACGATTACTTCATGACTTCTTAACTTCATGCACAATGATAAAGAAAATGAGGAAAAAAATATTCTAGCCCAGGGCATAGGTTTGAGTTTTGTTTGTGTGTGTGTGTGTGTGTGTGAGTGAGTGTGTTTGTGGCTGTGTGTGTTTGTGTGTGAGTGTGGGTTTGTGTGTGTGAAACAGTAGTCTTAGAAATGCAAATGCCATGTAAATTGTTGCATTGGTAATTCACCAACCCGTCTTATATATACATCAAGTTTCATCGATAAACATCAGATATTAAGGGAATAAGTGATAGATAAAATAGGATTTTGAAAATCCCAGTGGAAATGATGATTTTTACCCTAGTACAACTTTGCATAATATTGGTGAGCACTGATGCATACTCCTGCAAATACCCAGCAGGTGGCTGAATGAAGCTCATATGGCTGCACATTACACACATATTCTATACCACTTACAGCCCGTCACTAAAATACACATAATGGACAATCTACTTCTATTTAACTCTCTATAGTGGCAGCAACCTGAAAAAACACCTGACAAGTGGTGAAAAGTGGTCTTGCCTCTTAGTTAGATGGGGTTATAAAAATGCAGTTGAAGGAGACCAGTTTCATAGCACACTAACTAAAAGGAACGACAAAATAAAAGCAGCCATCACACGCTCATATAACCATGTGGTCTGCCTTCTAAACCTGCCCCTGTGGCCTCCAATGTGTCAGCAAAAGCAATTGTTGATACAGACAAATCAACACAATGACAAAGAGAGTATGCTTTCTAGTCAGTTGTCAGACATTTGAAGGAAATCAATCATACGACAAGTAGAGTAGACATCTCGCAGGGCACATAAAACCTCCTCAGGTGTGAAGCTGAATGGATTAAACATCAAGCAACATTTTGAGGTACAGTAAGGAACTAAAAGAGGAGTACATATGCATTTGGACTATAACTGTTATCAGGACTTTATCAGTCAATTATTATTTTTGTGCAAGTTAAAGTTATGTATTAAATTATATTGTATATGGTGCATGTCTATATGCTCCTACAACATTTCTGTTATTCTTGTATGTGCTGCTCTGCCAAACCTTTTAATAACCTTTCACTTGAAGGGACATTCTAGAGCTCACACAGTGAGCAGGGGGCAGGGTAGTGGTAGAGTGGTTGTCTGCCAATTGGAAGGTTGGTGGTTCAATCCCTGCAGTCCCATGTCGAAGTGTCCTTGGGCAAGACACTGAACCCAGAGTTGCTCCCGATGCTGCGCCATTGGAATGTGTGTGGGTGTTTATCTGATGAGCAGGTGGCACCTTGTACGGCAGCCTCGGCCGCAGTGTATGAATGTGTGTGAATGGGTATGATGTAAAAAGTGCTTTGAGTAGTCCATAAGACTAGAAAAGTGCTGTATAAATACAGCACATTTACAGTCTATCTTTTGACATCTCTTAGCCTTCATCAGCCTCCAAAAGCTGATTGTTGGCTTCTCCAAATGTTTGGAAGAGCTCCATCTATTGATAATGTATCCACTGATCACATTTAAAGACTGGACTGAACAGGTTTTCCTTTGTGCAGGGAGCCCATGTTTGCATTTTTAAATATACATATATTTTATTTGTTATAACAATTAGGGACTTTGACACAGTAGTCACTACATGTGTTTCACAGTTTTAATCTCCTACACTTATTAATCACATTTCATTTGATTAACTATGGTTTTCAGTGTCAATTTTTATCCAACTCACTGTTATATTGCATTGAGTCCAAAGCATTTGGATTGGACATATAATGCTGCGGATACATGTTTGGGCAAGAGGATCAGATTGATCAAACTGCTGTTTGAAGAACTAGTGGAGGAGAGATTCCCTGATAGGCCAGCATAGTTCAATACCAATAGCTGCTCTTCAAACATGCTCTGCCTGACTGGATGTGTTAAAATCACTGTGCTGTAGTTATGTGGTTTGACAGATTGCTTTCTTTTCCACAGTGCAATTGATTTTCCTAAGTCTCTATCTGGTCTTCATTCCTACTTCTCTTTTGAACTGAATGTTGAACTAGACAGTATTCGATCTTTGTACAAGTTTGTTGATGACTGTAGCTATAAATATGTTGAACTAACACTGTATGGTGTGTAGCTGGATGTGTTACTGGAATGTAAAGTTAAGGACGAGTGAGTCTGATGGATTGGATGCAGACAGAAGCAACGAGTGGAAAGTACTGAATACATTGTGCACAATGGAATGAAATTGTAATTATGAATGAATTAGAAAATTGCGTAATAGCATAGCAGTCCTATACCTTTTACCAATGTACACTTACTCGTTTTCAGAGCTTTCAGCTGTGTCTCACTTAGTGTTTGGAGCTGGGTCTGGTGGTAAACATAGGTTGTTCTAAACATTTGATAACAATAGCAACAAGCAGAACCACGGCAACAGGCGCAACCACTACCCAAGCACAACTGTGATCCATGGCAACCTGCCAGACGAGAAAGCACAAAAACTCCAGGGAAGATGCCAAGTTAGTAACATGCACTATTGGGACGACGACGAAGAGGGAAGAGGAGTTCAGTGTATCATGTGAAGTTCCCTGGCAGCCTAAGCCTACAGCAGCCTAACAAAGGTGGCCACTTTGGTCACTCTGTGGCAATATGTTTGCTTCTGGATGAAAGACACTGGGCCTGAGCATGTCCTTTGCTTTGTATACCCCTTTGTATATTATATAAAAACATCCTATACTCCCAATAGTAATCAGTGATGGGAATAACGGCATTATAAATAACGGCGTTAGTAACGGCGTTATTTTTTCCATGACGAGTAATCTAATTGATTACTCTTCCAATCTTAACAACGCTGTTACCGTTACCGCCAAAAATGTTTTTTTGATCAGACCAACTAGATCTCTGAGCTGAGAGGCTAAGACAATTTTTTACTGTTCTTCCTTGGTTAGTGGGCAGTGCACGAGATAAGCACATAAATGCTGACGATTGGCTGAGGTTGTGTAAAATTTCATGGTAAGCCAATCAGAGGCAGAGTTGGGCGGGTGTTCGAAAGCCAAAAGTCGGACACACAACAAACAACACAAGCGAGACAGTCAACAAGAAAATAATCCAAAAGTAGCCTTTTCAAAATAGTAGTATAGCCATTACTTTTTTTTTAAAGAGGGGTGGAGGTGTGGTCACATAAAAGCATTTAAAAATGTACTTGAAAGTAACTAGTTACTCTGAAAATTTGTAACTGAGTAACTAATTTAGTTACTTTAGGAAAAAGTAACAAGTAACTGTAACTAATTACTTTTTTAAAGTAACTTGGCCAACTTGATAGTAATACAATATTATATTTCATTACAGTACTTGTTTTAACCTCCCAGCAGATCCTTCCTTGAAGTAATAGGGCAAAAAACATAGCATTTTAAAATGTCCACAACCACATTATTCCCAAGCTGCAGCTATTATGAAGAAACAATAAATCATATTTTTATACAACTGTGGACAAAGTAGTCTCATTTGCCTTTCACAACAGCAGCAGTTGGGCAAACCTGTTCAAAAGACAGCATCAAAATCCCATTCATTTTCAGAGACTCGTATTATATTTGCCGTTGCTGTTGGCTGACTCATCTCTAACATCCCACATTGGATGGCAGACATGCAACTGTGAAGTGCTTGGCTATTTGGAGGCAGCAGATAAACCAAGAGCCATAATTCAAACAGCAGTTTGTGTAAGTGGATATGCAAAGCTTTTTCACAACCAAAGAAAGTAAAAGAAAGTTCAATTAGATGGGGAATCCACACCTAGTTTGAATGAATTATTTTTCTGTAGCACTTTTTTCTTCTGTGTGTTTCCCCATATTTTCGCCTCAGGGTTTTATTTTCATAAATTAGTATTTGCCAGTTTCGTGGTAAAGGCATTAAGTGAACTGGAACGCAAGGGTATTAATTAAACATTAAAGCCTTTACTTGAAGTTGGTGAGGAGCAGTTCCTCTGCCTGCCATACAAGTATCATGGACAACTGTACTGTAGACAGTCTGGCTGCCACCACCAACTATTCCACTGATTAATTTAATTGGTCAAGTGATTATCATCACCTCATGAACACTTTGGTTAGTATAATGATGGGTGTTTCAGCCGTGGCACTTGACTCTAAATTACTGTCTGTTAGTATTTCCATTACTTTATTCACCGGCTACTTTAATAGATATACCTTACTGGTACCAGTTTGCCTTTAAAATGGCCTTAACTCTTTTCAGCATAGACTCAACAATAAAGCATTCCTTCGAGATTTTGGTCCATATTGACATGATAGCATCACATTGTTGCTGCAGATCTGTCATGATGCAAATCTCCTGTTCCCTCACATCCTAAAAGTGCTCTATTGGATTGACATCTAGTGACTGTGAAAGCCATTTGAGTACAGTGAACTCAGTGTCATGTTCAAGATTTGAGCTTTGTGACATTATTGTGCATTATCCTGCTGGAAGTAGCTATTAGAAGGAGGGTATACTGGGGTCACAAAGGGATGGATGGTCAGCAACAATTGGCTTTTCAACAATGCTCAATTGGTACAAAAGTGCCCAGATCTTGAGAGTATTTGAAAAGAAGAGCAAATAACTGATCTGAAGTTTTTCCCTCTTTCCCCCGACTGGCTTTGGCAAGAGTTTGATAGTCATCATGCCCTCATGAAATATGTAAGTCACCTTTATATATAAATCATGTGCTCACAAACATGAGCATACATTATGAGTGATAAATATAAACAATAGACAGTGCCTTTACTCATAATGATTTATAGCATCCTTGCCACTGCAGGCAAAATCTGCAAGATGGACTGCTGATGGTCGATCTGATTAGACTATATCTATACCATTGAGTTTGGCTTTCAAATATTGAAACACACTCTCTATTTCTGTGAGGGACTGTTTTTTTATCCAATTTTTTCTCCTTCCCCCAATGTCCGTCAGGGCAAACCAAAGTTATTTGTTCAAGCTTTGCCTTTGTTTACCTGGTTCTTTGTTCTGGGCTGTCACATTATCTCTGTAAGTGACGATGTATAGCCTCCCTGTGGGCTCATAATGAGAAAATAGTGGTGGCACACGTCCTTGTTTCTCTACATTGAGGGTATCGCTGCATGTTAGGGCATGCCAATGTTTAAGTATGGACTTATTTGACAGTTGACGGATTTATTCTAGCCTCTATGATAACGGATCGGTATTTATTTAAAAAGGGAGAATGTCTTTGTTTTCTCTGAAGAAGAACCATGCCCAGAACCAACATTAATTGATTTCTAGCCCGACTTTCCCAGACAGATTTCAATCCAGCTATTGCATACGTTGGTTAATATTATAAGTTAAATATTATAAAGTGAAAAAAATAATATCCATCTAACCAATGAAACGCCGTCTAGACCAAAGATGAACTTGCATAACTCTCTCTGCATGGTGCAAGATCAAATTGAATGCAAACCCTTGCAGAATTATTGACTTCTACCATGCAGTGCTTTCACAGTATTCCCATCTTTCATACAAGTTCACATACGGACTCCTGTGATGTTAAAATCTAAATTTGTGAACATCACAAGATCTCTCAAAGGAAACAAGGCAGGATGGAATCTGAAATCTCTGAAAAAATCAAGATGTTTATACCAGAATGAAATTATGTGATATACAGTATATACTGCATCTATTTGAAATATTATTTCCAAATTTGGTGTAAAACAGATATGAATAAGTATATTTACCTCCTGTCTGTCTGAGAATACCCTCCACAGACAAATTCTGTCAATTTGGATGATGTCATTGAGTTTTTACCTGCTAACTCAAAGGTCTCACAATTTGATTATCACCTTATGCAATTGAATGTTTGGCCCATGAAATCCTTTTTAGAAATGTAGCTATCCAACTTACTTGTTTATCACTTGTTTGTTACACTCATGCCCCTGCTCTTGAGACAGATTGGCTCACATTTCTTATGTAATTAGCTAATATGAGGACAGTTTAGATATCATGTTCAACAGGACAACCAATTCTCATGGAGACAGGCACACCTATTGATGTGCATTGTTGTAGCAATATGAGATGATTATAAATGCATTCTCTTTTTTTATCAGGATGATTCACCTGCCTGTTTAGCAAAACCTAGAAGAATATGTCAGGTTCAGCTCCTGCTTTTATTCTATGTTTAATTTTTTTTATTGTGCTTCCTGTTTTACTTTATAGTAATCATCCACTCTCATTCCAGGTCACTTGCCTTCCTTAATTTGTCAGCTTTCCCGCCTGTATGATTACCATCCCCGCCCCTAATTTGTTTCATCTGTTTGATTTCAGCTTCTCCAGTCCCCATGCTTAAATACTCACCATTCCCACTTACCTGTGCCAGATTTAGCATTTCATTCCAGCATTTATTCCTACTGTTTGTTTTCTGTGTTTATCCGACTATTGCTTTGTTCCTGACTATTATTATTTCCTGCCACTTGTGTACCTTAGCCTGCATTATTCTTAGCTTGCATTGTTCTTTGAACAATAAATTACTTACCTGGGATTCCCTGTGATAAAATATAGTGTCAACATGCAATGACTACACTTGCACTCAAGGCTTCTTATAAGTAAACCAGTTCTGGTTTTCACTTCAATCATGTTAAGACCTCCTTCATTCGATATTCTTCTTTTTGATTAACACATTTTGGAGATGTGACTAAATACAGAAAACTAAATACATCTGTGATGTCGTATTATGTATTAAGATAATTCTCCCATTGTCCGTGGTGTTGTAAAGGAGACATAAATGATTTTGGAGGTTGTCTTTTGGTAAAGTGACTGGATACTCTCACTATTTCACTTCCTGCCCGGCTGTCCGAATGCCCCACGGCTCGCCTGAAAATAGACCTGCCATGTATTTTTTTGTGGGGCGGCGAGCCGCTTCACGCACACTTCTGGGAAGCGTGCTGCATCTGATGCAATATCAAGCATTGACTTGAATGGCTGTGATTGCTTGCAGGGGTCAAAAGCAGATGTGCCCGGCAGAAAATAGGGGTTACACTTTTATAACTACTTATCCTGTCTACAGAGGCGGACGTACCATTAGGCAAAGGTAGGCAATTGCCTCAGGCCCCAAGCTAACAAGGGCCCCGTAAAACACCTCATAAACTTATGGTTACGATTTGTTGTCTTACTTTTTACCAATTAATTATACCTCTTAACATTGATACGCTAAAGAGCTATCCGATTGTTTAATTCATGATGAGAAACTCCCCCCCAGTCCCCACTACATTGGACTATTCCATTATCCTACTGCGCATCTGCGTGTGTGTTTGGAAACAAACGGCTGAGCATGCTGTTAGCTGGAGGCTACAGACGGTTGGAAAATGAAGCGAAGCCACCAAAGTGGTTCTGAAAAAAGAAGAAAAGAAAAAAGAAAGTTTTTAGCAAAACTTCCAAAGGTAACAACCTTTTTCACGACGGCTACTGACAACACTAACATTAACGTTACTAAAGAGCAGCAAGAAGCCGGTGCTTGCGCTAGCAATGCTAACTCTGATGAAGAGTAGTGTCAGCCCTAATGCTAACACTGATGAAGAGTAGTGTCAGCCCAGGTTGCTCTAGCGATGCTAACACTGATGAAGAGTAGTGTCAGCCCAGGTTGCGCTAGCAATGCTAACTCTGATGAAGAGTAGTGTCAGCCCAGGTTGCTCTAGCGATGCGGGGGCTACATACAAGACAACCTTACAGGATCCTTCGAATGGAGATGGTTACAGAACTGCTGCTTTCACTGTCCATGATGATGACTATGGCAATGACGAAGATGGTGACACACATAATACTCAGCAACTAGACCCCGTGAGTAGCAGTCATCCTAATCAATGTGTTATGATTGAAGATGATCCAGCACTCTGGCCAAAACAGCTGTCAGACAGAGAGCACATCTTTCTCAGATAAATAAGGACTGAAAAGGGGGAGAACAAGGGTTGTGGAGGGCCCCATGCCTGTGTTTGCCTTAGGCCTCAAAATGACTAAATCCACCCCTGCCTGTCTACCATCACCATCCCCAGTTAAATACCAATATAACGTTTTGGCTTGAGTCAGCAAAATGCTTCACCTAGAAATAGAAGAAATTTCAAAATTGAATAATTAAAAGGAATAATTTTTTTTTTTCATATTGGGTTTATATAGCTTGGGGCATGGTTCTAAGAACAAGGTAGCACCAGGTCAACAAACTTGTCCTCACAGTTGCTACAAAACACTTATAGATCTGTGAAAACTGTCCTGTGCTGCTTCCTTTGAGGCTCCAGGGACATTGCCACCATTATGCTTCTAGTTTCTGATACGTGCAGGATTTTGCCATTGTGCTTCTATCACATTGTCTTTCACTAATAGCTCTACCCTATTAACTCTACTTTCATAGCATCCACTTTCCCTTGTAGTGTGTGAAACCTTGTTGACAGCATGGCAATAGACCATTTAAATCCCTGTAATTAACATTATGTGCTGCCATTGAAAATAAACTCTAATAATAAGTTAGCTAATTGGATTGATGGACTGAGGTCCACTAATCCACCATCTACTTAGGGGTAACTGTGGCTCAGTGGTAGAGCAGTCGCCTGCCAATCGGAATGTTGGTTCGATTCCTGACCCTGCAGTCCCATGTCGAAGTGTCCTTGGGCAAGACACTGGTGTGTAAATGTGTGTGAGTGTTTATCTGATGAGCAGGTGGCACCCTGTACGGCAGCTTTGGCCACCATGTATGAATGTGTTTGAATGGTGACTGGTTGCTGTACTATGTAAAAGCGCTTTGAGTAGTCATTGAGACTAGAAAAGCATCATTTTACATCTTACTTAGAAAATGCATATTCATGTAAAACATTGACTTTCCTTGACAGATCCAGACTTTGAGTTAAATAAATGATGTTGTCGTCACACCAAATTTCACTCACCATTAATTTCAGAGAAGAACAAGATCCGATTGAACTTTGACTTATGAAGTAGCAAGAATAATGTCAAGTGGTTTCAAGTTGAAGATTTAACATTTTAGTGGGCTGACAAGACAGCTCTTTTTTATCCAACAATGCCCTTTGCCGACCACTGACATATGTGCAAGGGAACATAACAAGTAGCATACATTCTAGTGTACTGGGTTGCATTGTGCCAATGCTCACAAGTCAAAATAGAAGAGAACATTCCTGCTGTGATCATTTTCAGAGTTGTACAATCCTACCAGAAACAAGTAGACAATAAACCACTGTGCACCATCTTGGCATCTGATGAGCTTTTCAAACTGGACTGGTTCATATTTCATCTTCACACCAGTACCCTGTAGTAAAGCGCCCACACCAATGTTACCCCTTGCTGTGGATTGCTGGAGTGTTATTGTTGGTTTGAACATCAAGATTCAAGATACCATAGTTACATTGTCTATCTGAATTGTTTACTGCTTTTTTTATTTTTTATATGCGTTCTGTAGTTTTTCATTTCCATCTGACTAATTGTAGAGCTTATGTATTTAAAACATACATGTTATGGTACTATGGTACACATATTTTTAAAATCTAATGAATGGCAGTGTCTAAACTGTAGTTTGACAGAAAACACAGAGTTAATGGCTAAAATGTCCCCTGTTGCATGCCTGCTCATTCTCTCAGAATTGGAACATTGTGCATACATGACTAAGACCCGTGTTACCTGTCAGAAACCACAGCTATTTACATTAACAACTTTAACGTCTACATCCAGATAACAACTTGCAATTAGCCTTGAATGCTGTTAAAACACATTTGCCTAGTCAGCACAATTCCCAATTCTTGTACATATTAGTTACTACCAGGGACGGATTGGGGCTAAAAAACAGCCCTGGATTTTGTCCCAAATAGGCCTGCCATCCGGCCATTCGCCCCTAGCCATGCGCAACAGAAACTAGCAAGGATGTCCTGATAATGACGGACAAGGTATTCACAGCAAGTAACATCTCAAAACCAGTGACATGAGGATTCCACAAAAGTAAACTCAAATATCATAAACATTTTGTGAATTATTTAGCCCCTGTACCATAGTCTTCATCCTTGCAGCAAAAGTGAGCTCACTACAACCTCTCATATACAGCAAAGTGAAATCACGGTCAGCCCGCGATTCATTTCTAATGCTTTTAGTGTTTCAAATTAAACAGAAATTACTAAACACGTTAAGTTTGACAGCACTAAACAGCAACATAATTTTCATAATCATGATGCACACCAATTTTGACAGCTGACTATGCAATTCGCTAAGATATAGGCAGCCTATTATAATGTGTCCTACTCCTGGCATTTACCAGTAAGCTACCTCTTGCTGATGTGAAATTAATTCTGCTGTCTGTCCCTCATCATGACCAGGCTGTGGATGCTCAGGCTCAGCTTGCACTTGGTCCTCTACACTCTGGCTAAGTAATGCAGTGCTGCCTTGGTTGTCAAGGACTACAACATTACTGCTGCTGCTGGCAATTTCACTGAAACCAAAAAGCTGTTTTGCAGATTGTCAGTCCGTCCCTGGTTGCTACATTCATTCAGATGTGGCAGCCTGGCTACCCCCTAGTCTCGCATTGCCAGACCTTCCTTCACAGTGCTGCAGGGGAAGGTCAGGCTAGTCCACACAACATTCCAACATTGGAGAAAAACGTGCTCAGGTTCATTGGTATGTCTTTAAACCAATCACAAGCTATAACTGTCAGGAGCAGGGACGGTGTTTCTGCAAAATAGCCTCGAGAAGGAATTTGTTTTGGTGGAACATGTGCATGTAGGGAGGAGACCTCTGGAATTAAAATGGCTGTTGAGTGTGTGATGAGAACATTTCTCAAAAAGGATGACTGTTTCCCGAATTGGCTGGAGTTTAGGATGCCAACACAAAGTAAAAGACAACACAAAAAACATGAGGGACATCCAATGGAACCTCCGGCGGCACTGGACCATCATTGGTATAGACTAGCAACATGCCATGACTTATACCAAGCCAATTCCAAACTTCCTGGTATATAACTGTGGCTGATTAGACTCTTCACTGGACTGTGTGTGACAAAAGTGCTATTTCAGGTCTAAGGAGGGTGATGAAACACTCCTCTACTCTCTAACTTCCTCTTTACTTGAAGAAGTTGTGACTTCACTTGCTCCTCAACTGGAACAAAAGGATTAGATGTGGTGTCTTAATGCTGAGAAATAGCACTAAAAAGCCAAATATTTCTATACTTTCTCCATTTTGTCACTACTAATAAAATAGTGTCATAGATTTATCTGATATTTAAATGTCTAACAAAACTCCATGTATTGGCCAGAACTGTTCAAGTGAGCATTTGATTAAAGCAATCCCATATTTCATTTTTTTCTTCCATTTTTTAGTCTCTTCAGTTTGAATTGGTTAGAAGATGCATCATTTTTTACAAGACATCTATCTTTGAAACTTGAGGGAAGTTAGTGCAGATGCTTCAGTGAGGAACACCATCACCAAACAGCTCCTAACTTTTACTGCCAGCTTCTTTCTGGCACTCCTTTGTATTCCATTACAACTTTTCCTACATTCGGCTGCTGTTTGAGATGGGCCAGAACAACAATTAACCAAATTTGTGACCTCCTCCCCAGCTAATTTACCATCATCTGTCTTCAGCGGCTCATTGCTCTTTGCAATTCTCCTGCACCACGCTACACGTTGGTGATTCACTTATCAAAGAAGAGCGTTAATACTGACAAACACAGAAACTATACTACTATTCAATCAAAATGTCTGCACATCATGCACATGTCCATTCAGCATCCACACCATTTTCTACAAAAAGCGGAGTAGTCTGACAGAGGTGTGAACAGAAATAAGGTGAGAAACAGAATTTAACAGGCAAGATTATTATTTTTGGATGTTAGCCATGTTTTACTGTGTGCATGACTGTTTGCAGCATGAACATCTGATGTATCTTTAATATACCAATCAGATACATTTTAAAATACATTTAAGACATTATTTGTTTGTGGGCAATCTACTACGCTTTGCTTTTCAACTGTCCATTTTATTTCCCTGTGTTTGTTTGGTTAATACATATTCTTGCCTATGTGCATACAGAGTTTTATTCTTGAACCTACAGTTTATACAGATGTTTAGGGGCTGCTGGCCCTTGGAGGATGGCTGTGTGAATATGTTACACTGTTAAATGCAGGGTAGATGCCATTGATGTTGAGGCAACCATCTCTTGTGTTTATGGTTGGTCAGGTCAAAAAATTAATGTCGGGATGATTTACTGAGGTTAGCACCTTAACAATGGCTGTGTGTAATGGCTGTGTGTAATGGCTGTGTGTAATGCAATTATGTGTAAACACATAATTGTCAAAATCTTCTCTTTGGATTTGAATGTCATCAATTCCATTAGTGTTTTTTTTCTTTAAAAAAAGTAATGTTGATGTCAATACCTATTTTTAAAATCAACGATTGTCATAGTACAATCTGTTAAAATCATCAATGCAAATAACATGGCAGTCACTTGAAGACTCTGCTTTACAAATAAAACTGGAATAACCCTGGTATTCCAAAGTCCTGGTTCCCTTCTCTTTATGTTTTTGTTGGGATGAATCCCTTGGGAGAGTGAAGTCAGAGCAGTATGACAGAGAACTCTGCCCTTCTTCGGAAGAAAAAAACAAACACATAGTGCTTCAGTTCAGTAATGAATCAAACTCAAATGGATACACTTCCTTTCCCAGGCTACAGGCACACTAACTGGCTGCCTGGCTATTTGGAAGCAGCACAGCTGTCTGCATGAGGAAAGGCATATCCCTAACGCTTTGCATGCATCCATTACTCCACTTATGGGAAAACAGCATGCATCCTTTTGGGGAAATTGTTCCCTTAGTTCTAGTCCTTGCGGAGGCATCAACAGAAGACTGATGTAGTTGCCTTTGAAGTAGCAAATGGAGCTGTGCTGTCATCTCTCTGTTATAACAAAATAAAGCACAGAATTTGAAAAGACTGAAGACAGACTTTAATGCTGCACTAAAAAAAAAAAAACACTGTGCCATATGGCTAACTCTGTAGACTGGCCAAAGTATACTCACTTTCTATATTTTTTGTAGATAGTAATAATAGAATGATTGACCAAAGCACTGGAGGACACATTGCTCAGCATAACAGGTAATCTACATTTGTTGAGTGTGACTACATTACGCTACATGATAAAAGGAAGAAGTTTTTATTTTGTCTTTCCACTTTAGCTTTTATTCGCACCACTGCTGTCTATGCAGGGAGACATGATTATCACTTACCCTGCCTGGACATAAGTATCTTCATATTTTTGTTTCCAGCACAAAAGGATTTCAATCAAAATTGATCAAAATCTCAAAACCACCCTGAGGCTTGTGGTATACTTTTTTAACCACTGTGTAGACATGACCAAGAGGCTATTAAGCTTACATATTTGAGCATGCACTTAGTGTGTGAGCCTGGAGGATTAAAGAGTATATTCACTCGGGGGAATATCAAGGCTAAATCATTCTTGGTTGACACCATATAATCCTTGAGAATTTAGGAATTTGCCAAATGTAAACACAACTAAACACGGCAACACTTAATGAGGTTAATATGTTGTTTAAATCAGGATACGATCACAGCAGCCTTATCATCTCGCAAACCTCATAGTTTTAGTTTTGGTGTTGACTAAATCAATAGTGAATTCCATAGAAATCCTTTGTTTTGAGATACAGTATAATAGAATCATGTGTTGAAATTATGACCTGCACTAGACTACAGGCCTAATCGTCTTCTGGAAACCATAAATAGGTGTTGGACTGTTGACCGATGGACCGAAAGATCTAATCTTGACCCACATCCCCATGCTAGTTTTTTCAGGCCGGGCCAACCTGTTTAAATAAATATCCAACTCTTCTCCTATAGCCTGACCAGTGAGAGGGTGAGGTATAGGTAACATATAAACTGCAGGTCATTTTTCACTTGCCATTTGCTGAAAAGAACCCCTCCTCAAAGTCTCACACTGATATCAAAACTAACTATTGCCATAGTATGTAATCAAGGTTAATTGCATATATTACAAATGCATTTTCAGCTCTTCAGAATTTCCAACTGCTGCTACTGGCTGCTTGCTAAATGATGTAATAATGATTCATCTGGCCCTGGCAGTTTATACAGAAAACTATTTTCAGTAGTTTTCCTCATTGCCAGGCACATGTAATCGCTTGAAAAGCTCAATGATGAGGCTCACCATAAAATCTAACCTTCACAGAAGTATTTCTTAGGAGATTTTTACTGCCACTGGGAGTGGTTTGCAAAGAGACACATGGATAGCTGTGAAGATATTTTTAATTTCAGTTGTTGAACTGAGTGCCCATAAAATGACATGAACAAGTCAGCCCTCTTTGTTATGAGCACGGCAGACTATAACACCAGTTTGATATGCATTAGTTTGATAAAATAAGCATTTATATGTATGAATGTTTCTCATTCCGCAGCCTCATATATAAGGAAATTACTTCAAAGTGGCTTTGAATTCACAGGATGTTGTCCATGTGCTGTGTAGTCAAGGAGCTACTGATGTAGCGGCAATGAAAAATGTTCCTTTCGGCAATGCTGTTTTCAGTGGCTGTGTTCATATTTTCAGTCATCTCTGTAATAAATCATGAGGTCATCATGCCATGCAACGCAGAGAGCTTACAGTAACAATAAAGCAGTTCCAGTCCACACTGGACACAAGATGGTTTTAATGAGATGGAATATGGTCGTTGCATGTGGTGTCTTTTCTTTTTCTTAAGGCTTTGTCTTCCTTTATCAGCAATAACAATTGTTCAATGGTTAAATGTCAACTTTTGTCTACAGTTTTAAGCATGTTAAGATGTAACAAGTCTATTTTTTATTTATCTTTGTATGTATTAATTTATATTGTTATTTTAATGAAACAACACATTGCACGTAAAGTTGGATAAATCGATTTTTTTTGGGCCATTTAGGGGCAACAGAACAAGCTGAATGCACTCTGAGTTTGGTGTATCCTATGCTGGAATACGATTCGTTGTGTAGTTTGATTAAACACAAATTAATTGAGAAATAAGCACCCTGTAATTTAAATACACATGACACCGTGACCTTCTTCAAGACAAGACTTTAAGATCAAGTATTAAAGCAATCCATCTTAAGGCCATAATCACATCAATTGATATTGTGCTTCAGAAGAGCATTCCCATTTTCCTAAACAAAGTAATTAAATGACCACAAAGCAATTGCCACATAGTGAACCTCGGGCTTGTGGGGTTTCTGTGGAACTTGGCCCCTTGGGGCAGTTGAGCACTTTGCCTGTTTGATAGACTAGCCTTGTTCAGCAGACATAAAGTAACATCAACATTTAATTAAAGTTGCGTAAAATATACAAATATATATCAAATATTCACACTACTTTTGGCTATGGTTTGGTCTCCACCAACTCTGTCTCTTACATGTTGAACTCCTGTCAATCTACCACTTTCGTGCTGGGCAGTTAATGGGTTTATGAGAGATTTTTGCTGCCTGCTGCATCTGGAAACAAGGTAGATTAAAGTGAAAAGGCTCTGTAGAGCCAAGGGGAAATGCAGCATGATTCTTTTTTTTGTGGGTTTGTTGCTTTTGAAGAACCTCTTTTACTTTACACATAGTAATTTGATTCACTGTTAATATAAAACTACTAATATGTACCTCACATTTAATTGCTTGACTTCATTGGTGTAGGCTGATTCTACGTTCACTTTAGTAGCAATACGTATAGATATACAGATGGAAATTACATGTAAAAAAGTGAGGAAGGAACATTCATAAAGATGCTATATTTCTAATTTCATTGCCATCACCTTCTTGCCAGCCTTTGATGCTTTTTTTCTTCTTCAAAAATGTCATCTATCAATAACAACTTGCTTGCTTTAGGCCTTGTACCTTTGATAAGCAGTCAGTGCCTGCAGGCAAAAAGAAACTTATATTACCAGGTACTTGGATTTTATGTTTACTTTTATTGAGAGCCTCTCAATGGACTTAAAAGCTTTAAGTTGAACAAGACATCTGCCCTGTGCAAACCTTGGATCAACTTGTCTTTCAAAGTTTGACATGTCTGAAACAAAGTTCCATTTCCAACTTCATTGCAAGGCTGATTTGTTTGCAAAGATCTGCAATCTGGAGTCGCACTGAAGACAACATTCTTTGTACTGAAAATAATTGAGACTGTCCCTTTGAGACTATGGTTTCTTGTGTTGATTGGCTCATTGTTTACAATAATTACCACACTATTAAACTTCATTTAACAATATCACAGTGATGTGAAAATACAGCATTCAACACATTTTGCTGAGAAATGAGTTTTAATGACATAAAAAGCTAATAAAATAAATGATTGTTGCAGTTGCAGACGTTCTGCTTGCCTTTTCATTTTGGGCAATCTGGGTAATTTCCATATCCTGCCAAACCCTTTGTCTTAGACTTAAACTCACAGGGCCAATTAAAGTAATATGAAGTGCTTATCTTAATTAATTCGACACTATATGCACCCCTAGGTGTCTAATATTCTTACAACTCCCTTGACTACTGTTACATTGGTGTACATAAACATTTACTTATTGTTGTGGTGTTCAATGCATTCCAGACTGGCATTCACTCTTTAGTGAGGTATTTATTTTTTACTTAAACCACATTTTTATATCTGCCTTGTTTGCTCTAATTAAGTAAAGTCCTGTAACGTGAACAGTCTATAGTGGCATGGAACGATAAAATCCGAGCAGCAATTATTGGCTGGATTTAGCCGCTGCAGAGCTCCGGGACGCCGGCCACCAGCGGCAGTTGTTTAGCTGACTGTGAGCCAGCTACAGGTGCCCCCAGGTGACGGTCCTTTCAGGGGCCATGGTAGTTGAGTTTAGCCAGAAAAAAAGCGAGTCTCATGCGATGATGACATTTAAGTTAACGCACCCAAACAGCTAGTAAAGTTTAGGAAAAGGATCATGGTGTAAGGGTTTCAGCGGATGTAGGACCCAAATGCAGAGATGGACCGGCAGCGTGAGCTTAATACAATTTAATAAACAAATAATAAAGTCCATACCAACAAAAGGAGTCCCAAGAACAGAAGGAAAATCCCAAAACAAGTACAAGCAGAATCCTAAAAACAGGTCAGCAAAGTTAAAGCCCCTCAGGCGGCCGAGCAGGACGTAGAGGGCTCTCGGAGAAGGCGAAACCTCTCTGGAAGCAGGCTGGCGAAGGCAGATCTCCTCTGAGGCCCGGGCAGGCGAAGGGGCAGCTGGACTGAAGCCAGACAAAGGGGCAGCTGGACTGAAGCCAGGCGAAGGGTTAGCAAGGGTTAACAAGTATTTGATACACTGCTGATTTTGCAGGTTTTCCTACTTACAAAGCATGTTGAGGTCTGTATTTTTTATCATAGGTACACTTCAACTGTGAGAGACGGAATCTAAAATCAAAGTCCAGAAAAATCACATTGTATGATTTTTCATTTATTTTTATTTATTTTTTAAATAATTAATTTGCATTTTATTGCATGACATAACTATTTGATATATCAGAAAAGCAGAACTTTGTAGCAGAATATTTGGTAGAGAAACATTTGCTTGCAATTTCAGAGATCATACGTTTCCCGTAGTTCTTGACCACTCCTCCATACAGACCTTCTCCAGATCCTGCAGGTTTCTGGCTAGGCCGCTCCAGGACCTTGAGATGCTTCTTACGGAGCCACTCCTTAGTTGCCCTGGCTGTGTGTTTCGGGTCGTTGTCGTGCTGGAAGACCAAGCCACGATCCATCTTCAATGCACTTACTGAGGGAATGAGGTTGTTGGCCAAGATTTCACAATACATGGCCCCATCCATCCTCCCCTCAGTACGGTGCAGTCCTCCTGTCACCTTTGCAGAAAAGCATCCCCAAAGAAGGATGTTTCCACCTCTCTGGTCTTGGTCATTGTGGAGAGGTTGGAGTCTGTTTGATTAAGTGCGTGGACACGTGTCTTTTATACAGATAACGAGTTCAAACAGGTGCAGTTCATACAGGTAATGAGTGGAGAAAATGCAAATTATTTATTTAAAAATCATACAATGTTTCAGATTCCGTCTCACAGTTGAAGTGTACCTATAATAAAAATCTCTCTCTATAATTAAAGACCTCAACATGCTTTGTAAGTAGGAAAACCTGCAAAATCAGCAGTGTATCAAATACTTTTTCTCCTCACTGTGTGTGTGTGTATATATATATATATATATATATATATATATATATAATTGCAGCTTCAGCAAACGTTTTAGAGTCTTGTTACTTTGTCAGTCTTCTCTGCAGCATCAATAAAGTCTCATTTATTGTCAGAGCTTAGGGACTTCAGAGAAATCCCACCACTGAACAGCTCCTACTGAGCTCTCGTCCACTCACAGACTGTGCTGCTAGGCAGTCCCAGGTGCTGAACGTGTGGTGAGCTGCTTCCTTGATTCAAGCGCTAATTACACGCAGATTGCAGCCACAAATTCAATGAAAGGCATAGTGCAAATTTGCCTTGCACTTTCACATATGCAAATCTGGCCTCATGTGTTATGGAGGTGGCACACTGCTGTTTTTTTACCCACATGTCTGTCTTGCATCTCCAGGTCAACAGAACTGCAGTGCACAGGGACAGGCATGCCAAATTGAGAAGAAAAAAAAACTGTGGTGGAGAACAAATTTAAATAAACATATGGGCAGATTCTGTCAAGCAGGTTGCACTGCAGGACACACCCCAAGTGGTGATGTCACAGGCGTTTGATGATTGACAGCATGGAAGCCATCTGCTTTGAACTCACTGATTGCATTTATTAGTGGCACAGTGAGCATCCACAGGACCACCAGGAAGTTCTCAAGACATAGTACACCAACTTCAAACTTGTGTTTTTGGGAGTTTAAACTGGTTTTACACTCTGACGTCTAAGTTGTATATCCTATAACGCTACAGACATATCAGTGCCACTGAAGGAAGAGGCATGCTGAGGTAAGACTTGTCTCACCAGGGATGATGTTGTCTAGGGAACTGGCTTGTCTCCAACAGGCCTCCACCGCTCAGAAAAGCTTACACAAATCAAAATGTCCATGATAAAAATCGGTTGGTCAAGTAACTTCTGGTCATGTAAGGTCCATGTTTGCTGCGTCACAACTTATTCTGCAAAGCGGTTTCCATCTTCTATTTTGTGCATTAACTTTTTCGAAAAAGGCAAAAAACCACCTCAAGAAACTTCCTCACATTTTTGCAAATGTGAGGAAGTTTTTTTTTATGTTGCCATTTCCATCATAATTTTTTAATACGATACTTCAAAATGAGCGTAAAAATGTGTTGATGGAGACACAACTACTGCTGCTCTTTTCAACCATGCACTGCTCATCAGCAATACATCATGCCGACGTTGGTGTTCTCTCTCTATTTGAGTTTGTTTAGGTTGAATGCATTTTGGATCATATATTATGTGGTCTATTCTCTCACTGTCCTTGGGTCTCTTTACTTTGAAATTTAATTAATGAACATCCGGTTGGCGTAGGTCCATTTCAAATGGACTTGTGAAGACCTGTAGTACACAGAAACAAGCAATCTATTTGCTCTCACTTAATAGGCAATTTTATGTTCTGCAAAAAATTTAACACAATTTACATATTCAGCTGCCATTAGTCATTTGTTTTGTTATGTGGTTAGGAATCATTGTTAACTGGAACTTGACAAAACAGACAAGGGGGAAGGGGGGTGCACATCAAAACAAAACATGCAAGAATTAAATCCCCCTTTCAAAAGCATATATAGTGCCACTCGGCCAGCCATGCCAAAACACTCATTTATGAACTTCATGAAAAATAATCTCAAAATGAAGTAGCACAATGTGGTGTCAACATAAAACACACTGCTTTCAAGCCAGAGAGCAGAGTTCACTTGCCAGCACAAACAAAGTACTTTCACCCAGCAAACACTCCTTTATTCCTCGGGAGTGTTTTAATACAAACCACATTCTTTATCCAAAAACTGTCAGCGCCGCATGATGCTCACTTTTTCTGGCTAAACTTCACAACATGGCCCATTAAAGGTCATCTGGCGGTGCCTGTAGTTGGCTCACAGTCACCTATTGGCTAAATACAGCCAGCAATTGCAGCATGGATTGTATGTGTTCACCTTACAGCGCCTCTTAGTGTGAAAACTTCTATTTTAGGTATACAATGGTCTATTGGTGAAGTAGCATCGATCAATTTGAGCAGAGGCAGGGATATATAGACCAGACAGGGAGAAATCCCACGCATTCCCACCTGCAAATCACATCCCTGTATGTATGCATGCATATTACATCAGATCCACGTGCCATGTTGTGCTGTTGGTAGTTGCTCTGGCCCACCGTCTTTTCAAAAGTCTGCATTTGTATCAGTCTTCAACTGGCAATGGCTAGCATCCTGCCTTTTTAAAATCTCTTTATCGGGAGGCACTGAACTGTGTGTAATACTGTGCACAATAAGATCAATGTCTTTTGGAGCAGCAAACCCATACAAAGAACATGCCATCTTCACACAAAAAAGCCCAGTCAGCCATGTACACTGAACACAACTATAAACGCAACACTTTTGTTTTTGCCCCCAAGACTTTTTCTATGTAAACAAAAGGCTAATTTATCTCAAATATTGTTCACAAATCTGTCTAAAGCTGTTAGTGAGCACTTCTTTATTTTTTTTTTACTGACTGGTTTCTGACCCCCCATCCAGGAACTTCCCCTTTTTTTTTATTTTCTCCTGACTGACCAAAACTCTAAAACTGCACATTTTTAGAGTGGCCTTTTATAGTGGCCAGCCTAAGGCACACCTGTGCCATAATCATGCTGTCTAATTAATATCTTGATATGTCACACCTGTGAGGTAGATGGATTATCTCTGCAAAGGAACATGCTCAACAACACAGATTTAGACAGATTTGTGAACAATATTTGAGAGAAATAAGCCTTTTATGTACATAGAAAAAGTCTTAGATCTCAGCTCATGAAAAATGGGGGCAAAAACAAGTGTTGTGTTTATAATTTTGCTGTCCTGCTGTGTGAGACAGCATTGCTCACCCCTGAGCCGTCATGCTAACGAGTACAGCAGAAGTAACCTGTGTAATACACAGGTGATTTACATTTAAAGTCAGAGGACTCTGAAATACTTCTAATTTCTGAGAGCTTCTGAGGGTCAAACAACCACCGTACCCAACACAAACCAACCACTGTGGCAAATCATTAATTTTTCTTAATCTCACTTCATATTCAAACACTGTAATCTCAATGTGTAAGAATAGCAGAAATGAGGGACCCCATGGTGGTGTGGCAGTGCAGCAACTCTTTCATCAAAAATGACTGTGGTCATTATGACTGCCTATTACACTAAAAAGCAATTGTTCTTTGCTGAATGTCTATTAGACAATAATTGCATTGAATGTATTACTAGGGTCATTATTTGAAATAATTTGTGTATGAAATTATGTCAAACCTGCCACCTTTAAAATGATCAGATATGCAAATTGAGAGTACGTTTAGAAAGTCTTCAGGCAGTCTAGTAGCTCAATAAATCTAATATCAAACCTCTAATATTCTAATGTAAAACCCTATTTGAATGGGACCTCAGGACATCTCATAACTTTTAATGACTGCAGAGATTGAGGGTGATTTTAATGCAATTTGAATTTTCCATAACTGTACCAAGTTAGAATTAAATGGACATTTTGTGTTCAATCTGAATACCTTTCTACTAATGCGAGAGAACATGAAACTCTAAATCATAGTGAATTCACTATGACTTGTACATTCAAAGCCTTCAGCCATCCCCTCTCTCACCCGACTGGATGGTGCTTTTCACATCAGACATCACAGATTTGTAAACTGCAGCGTGTATTTCCTTATTTTCATTGACCTGCCTCCATGCGCTAAAATTCCTGGAGCTGATTTTTTCTTGTGACTTTATCATGAGAGAGATGCTAATTTCAGTGTTATTACCAGCACACATGATATCTTTGTATCAGCGGAAAGTCTGCTCCAACATTTAGCGGAGCACCCCCCTGAAATAAATGACCCCAGCCGCGTATGGTACATCACATACTTAATCCAAGAAGCAATTTTTAGCAAGAACAGTCTTTAGGCTTTAAAAAATAGTGAACAACCTTGAGAGCATTTTTCATTTTCTTAGCGACAAAGTATAATATACTACCCTTAAAACAGTTGAACAAGTTATGGTATGTTTGGTATTTGATGTATTCCCATGGGAACAGCACATACGTCAGTCCCGAGACTAAAGAAGTGAAAGACCATTATCCTTTCGGAGACATTCCTTAGATATTTCTGGTAGACTACATCATTCCTCAAATGAGTGCTGAGGAAGAACACCACCATAACTCCAAAGTACTGTAGCAAAGTCACTTATTAAACAATGGTAAGAACTATTTCGGAGGAGATTAAGGAGAGAAATGACAAGGTACCACAGTGAGAGACAGGATTAAAATAAGGGATAAACTTGGAAAAATTAGCTATGCTGGCTAGCACTGGATGTGCAAAGCTTATTCAAAAACCCTTTTTCCCCATGTTTCTATGCCATGTTGGGTTGGGTTAAAGCACTTTAATCTGTTTTGTTCTAGGTCCCTTCTGGCCTGGAATAAATTGGAAAGACAGTAGACAAAAGTTTTGCTTTGTAGTGTGAGGCTGTCTCTTGGAATTCATAACTCGTTACTCTTGAAGTCTTATTTCCAGGCTGTCTTTCCAGGGTTTTTGCATTTCAGTCTACCCCATCAAGTAGTACCCCTGTACATCTTCACTTGCATGGAGGTTGCACATTGCAGCGCACGTGGCAACTCTGTTCATAAAGGTCAGAGTTACTGCTGCAGACTTACAGCATAAAGATACAATGTTGTTTTTTTTGTTTTAAAACTTTAGCAATTTAACCATTGTTAAAAAGGTATAGGGCATTTCAAATCAAATCAATCAAATCAGAAGACAACATAAAATCACATCTTACAATGAATACGCAGTGTTATTAGTGCTCCAGTGGAGCCGTGTGGGGATGCCAAACCAAACGCACTCTGTAATGTTGGTGCCAAGAATTGGTGCTGCGCATCAAGACTATATCAACTATTGACTGATGACGTTCAGGAGGATTACCCCATTCCAACGACCAGGCTTGACTCCAGTTTTTGTAATTCAAGTCTATTTCATTTGTTTTTCACTACTCAGTGTGGATAACATTGCTGGGATATAATTTTCAAATGACTCTGACAAACAGTCTGTGGAAACCTACTGCCATATGCTACTGCCATCTTACTTGCAGCTCGCAAGAAAGATGGTAACAAGGAAAAAAGTCATAAGTTTCTATGTTTGAAAATGGAAAGCAAGTCCTCCTGAGGTATAGTTGTGCCCAGTCCCGACTCTAGTGTACTGTATAATGACCTTAGATAGGTTAGCCAGTGCAGTCAGCAGGGTCTAGCAAGCATGATGAAACCGAAGCAATGCCCTGCTTCCAGCGTACAGTATGATCAATGACAAGAAAGTATCAGTATGTCAGCGAAGGACTGCACAGCATGCCAAAGGAGGACACATGCTCCCAGAGGACCTTGCACAGGCCTCTGCGATTCAATCGAGGCAGAAGAGGTTAACTTGCCCCGTTCCACATAAGGAGACAACTTGTGGTGTCATTTGTCAAATTCATGTCCTCCTTCACTTCTCAGACAGTTATCCCCCTTAGTAATCTAACAATCTGGATGTTATAGGGCTATATTTCCATGGCGTGGGTGGGGGTGACATAACCACTTGCGGTGTTGAGACAGTCACAGATATTTAGTATCAAATAAATGCATTTCATTGTTATTGGATAGCAAAAATGCAATTATCAGGATTGCATTCTAGCTTTAAAAAAAAAAAAAAAAAAATCTGTGTTCTACATAGACTTTATAGCTGCAGCTAATTTCCAAATCTTGTCCATTGTTGGCCTTTCAAATGGATTTCACAATCTGAAATGCATCCTCAGTTATAAAGATACAAATAAACTATATGCCATGAATATTCACCACTTTTACGATGGTAGTCAAATTGGAACTTCTGATATAAAATGTCTATTTATTAACATTCTAATTAACTAAAATATGGAAATGCAATCCTTTTTGGGGGTTTTATGAATCAACATGTCCCTACATGGTGCCTTCTTCAGGAGAAAGACTGAAAGGAAAGAAGTGCCTATCATCACCTTTTTCAAAGGAGGCAATTTGTGCAAAAAACATTGATACATAAAATATTGCATCAGAGTTATGACTATGTAGCTTCTCTTTGCTTGCCATGACATCCATGAGCCACCAACTCACGTAGGTGTGCATTTTACTTCCCAGGATTACTCTTTGACATTTTAACATTGATTATTATTATCATATTTATAGGGAGAACCTTCACAAAGGATATTACCTCAGAACCAATTAAGCCTTATTTTATTATGAATTTAACTGTACATCCAGGATGACAAAAAAATGCATCCCATCATTAATAAACACTGGAGGTTCAATGTAGTTATACGAATTCTACCCTTCTCAAAATAATTTGGACAAGGTCACACTAAATAAGAAAACAACTAACTTTTTGCTAATAGTAAATCCGGAAATTATTCTCGGATAAACAAATGAATTAATGAGCCATAATTCCAAGGACACACTCTTAATGCCGTCACCAGGAGAGGCCAGAGCGAACCCAGCTAATTGGCACCAGTGTTCAAAGTTGCACAATAAAAGCAAGGCATGGTAACATATGCTACAGTTAATAGGGTTTAGCATGTGAAATAACAGCAGTGGTGAGCTCATGAGGGGGGCAATTATGACAAAGCTGTGCACTTCCTAGATAACCGTCCGCCTGACTCAATCTGGCTAAGCCCCAAGGGAGGCAGCTCGCAGCAGCTCCGGAGTCTGCAGAAACTAACAAGAGGAGGAGGGTGGAGAGGAGAGAACGCATCCACATAAACAAGCGTCTAACAAGCTCTGCACACACTAATATTGAGCATGTGTAATGTAATGCCATCTGGATTACAGCAGACATACACAACGGGCAGACACACACACACACACACACACACAAAGAAGATGGTAACATTTCATTTAAACCCTGAGCCCAGTAAACTCAGATTGTGATAATCCTGATGACATCATCAGAAGTAGTTTTTTTTTTTCAAACTTGACAAAGTTCCTCTAAAGCTGCAGGAGACAATGACAGGAAGGGTTCCTAGTAAATGTAGCCTGGCACCTGCTGGACTAATTAACAAATGCGTATTAGTCTGCAACCTCTCAGTTCATTTACAATTTCCAAGGGCTTTATCAGTAGGCGCAGAGCTCTGGTTTATTGGCATTTTTTCAACCAATCACAATCGTCTTGGGCGATGCTAAGCGCCGGATGGAGCAATGGTGCCGCTGCAAAATAGCCTCAGGAAGGAACTTGTTTTGGTGAAACATGTGTACGTTCAAAGGTTGTTTTAGTCGCCAACAGAAAACTCAGATTGGACAGATAGTCTAGCTAGCTGTCTGGATTTACCCTGCAGAGATCTGAGGAGCAGTTAACCACAGTCAATAAAATTCCATCACAAAGAAAACGGAAAATGATGGACATCGGGCTGAAATGAGGGACATCCTGAAAGCACCTGAACAATCCCAAAATTTTGCAACATTGCAAAAAAAAAAACATTTGGGTGATAACACCCAGGTTATCCAAACTTTTTTGAAAGAGAAAACAAAGTACATTTTTAAATAGTACAATCATTACTCAAACCGTCTTCTGTGAGCATCTATCCCGGTTTATAAAATAAAAAATTATTCTTATTTGTAAACATAAATGTCCATGTTGTTGCTTTTTGAACCACAGTGACTATGTTTACATGCACACCAATATTCCACTATTAATCCGAATACAACAATATTCCTGAATTTGATACAGGTCATGTAAATAGCATATTCCGGATAGCTATTTAGAACAAGCCCTTTTTTAAACAAATATAGCAATTTCAGATTAAGATGTGGAAAATTATTCAGGTTTTAGAAGCGTTCTTTGGACATGTATACAGAGCAATCAGAATATGCGTCTCAATCAGGGTTTTTACAGCAGTATACGCCCAGTTTTCGGTCAGTTCTGTGCCAAGGCTGTAGTCATCCTAGTCGAGTCCAAGACAAGTCCAAGACCAGGACTAGTCGAGACAGAGTCGAGACCGAGTCCAAAGAGGTTCAAGTCCAAGTCAAGACCGAGTCCCAATGAGAAAAGTCTGAGTCCAAATACTAACCAGTCCAAGACGAGTCCGAGACAACAGAAAAGCATCTCAAGTACAACAGCCCTGCTCTGTGCGTTGCTATGGTTGCTATACACAAACCAACCAGTCAACAGTGTGCACAGAGAAACAATTCAATTAAACTTTACTTCAATTATTTATAACATGAAATCATAACAAGAGTTATCTCAAGTCACTTTACAGATGGAGTAGGTCTAGACCACATGCTATAATTTACAAAGTCACAACAATTTCAGTAAGTCCCCCAAGAGCAAGCATTTAGTGAGACAGTGGCGAGGAAAAACTTCCTGAGAAACCTCCTGGGAATCCGCTCCCCAGAGCTAAGTTTGTAATAAGCATTTAAACATAGCTACTTTTTAAAAAAATTCATAGACTTGGCTATCAACAGATCTTAGGATATGACAAAACGTAGCTACGCCGACCTTTTCAAGAAGCTGGTTGAAGGAATGAAAAAGGGACGCTGTATTTACATAGTCCAACAAGTCCACCGGCTACATGTAAACGGGAATATTCACTTTCCTTAGCCATGTAAACTTAGTCAGGATATTGTGTTTTTCAGAATAAGGGCAAAAACTGGAATATCATGTGCATGCAAACGTAGTCAGTGATTTATCCACTTATTCTTATTCAATATGATTTTATGTAATAACAGTATCTTTGTAATTATCTGTGTTCTAGATGACTCCACACCAAACTTTTCTGGTGGACAGGCAATGTCAAGATTTGTAGTTTTGGTTTTTGTTGAAGACCTGAGTTAGTCAAAGTAGTGCAACAAAATTGCGTGACTGACAGATAACACGGATACCTGTGAAGTTAAGTGCAGACACATCTCAGTATGTTTGTCACCAACGATGGAAGCAAAACATTAGGTGAGAAACGTGAGATTCTTATTTGCAAACCATAGTTGAAATACAAAACATTAATTAAAAAAATAGCACTGAGCCAGAAGTGTCAAAATGCCTCTAAAGCTAGCTCCAGCTGTTACTCATGAACATCCCATTGCAAGATAATCACAACAGGGTTTTCACACTAAATATCTACAATATAGCTACTTCTATTTTTGCCAAAACAGGTTTCTTTTGGTTAATGGTGTTGACTACACGGATTTGCAATTAATGTAAAAATACATTAAGGCTGACTTATTGTTCCCAATGTAAAGGTATGTTTGCAACACTGACATATCTAGGCTTTAAAGAGCTTCAAAGATGTAATGTAACAACTGGAAAAACGTAATGCCACATCCCACAATGATGCTGACAACTTTACGACTGGTTATGCTTGATTTTTTAGTGACCTTGCAGACTACATGGGAACTTTATCTCTCCAACGCCAATCAAAGAGAAATGTTAACTTCTGTCCAAACGCATGGTCAACCTTTGCCTTAGCCTTTGTCATTTCAACTGATATTTGGTTTTAAATGGTAAACAGTGTCAAATAAATGAGCTTTTTACCAAATTACCAAAACCTATTTGAATCAATAAGCTGAGGCCTTTTGGGGCTTCTGACAGTCTGATGCCGCAGAGCACTTACCTGGTTGCTCCATCCTAACAGCTGGAACCCACTGGGCACATACGTGTCGCGTAGCGTAGATACGTGCCTGATCGTGCGCCTGGCCGTTCATACCGAAGACGTATTTCTACGCGCCGGTCACAAAGTGATCCTCTCGCTCTCTTTGATAGAAAGAGACACATTGAATGGGGAATCTGTGGTAATTGTAGCCAATATGTGTGTGTGTGTGTGTGTGTGTGTGTGTGGATTATGCAACATGGCAGTCTTGCTTCGTTCTTTCGGGGAATGATTGTAAAGTCTTACAAAGAATATGTTTATGGCATTTATTATATAACTAGGACATTGTGGGACCAATTGGTGGGGATTGCTATAGACAGAATACACCCAGTGATACACTTGTAAGAACAAATTATGTTTGACTATGTTTCCAGCAAATTCAAATAGTTAATGTATCATGTAAACAGTTAACATCATTTCAAATTCTAAGCCTAGTTTTCTTGTGCGGTGTGAAGGTGTTCAACCAAAACAAGTTCCTACCCGAGACCATGTTACAGATCCCCAGTTGCTGTATCCAAAGCTTAGCAGCGACCAATACGATTGTGATTGGTTTAAAGAAATGCAAACTACCCAGAGCGTTTCTTTCTCCTATCCCAGAATCAGGGCCTGAAATTAACACCCAACCACCCGACAAATGCGGGTGAATTTAGCAATTGGCGGGTAACACTGTCAATCTACCTGTCACATTGGCACATTGGCATTGAGAATTAAGTGAGTTGAACTTTTATTCTTTTACATTTCAAAGAAGTCCGCTATTTCGTTGGATTTTAGCTAAAAATGGTGGCACATTACTGGAGTAAAGAGGCCGGCTGAAATGAACAACCAAAAGAAAGGTGAGCAAAAGTCAAAGAAAAGTAAAAGAAGACATTTTAATACAAAGTGGACAATTGGCGGCAATGACATGGTTCGTGAGGAGCTGATAAATAACAGGAGTAAAGGACAAATGTACTGCAGTGACTGTCATGTGTATGGCTCAGAGAAAGTAAAGTCAAATCCATTTGTAATCAAGACTAAAAACTTAAAGTTAGAAGCAATTAAGGACCAGGAGTCATCAAAAAGCCACCTACACACGATAAGTTGTAAACTATCAAAGACTGCTGAGGTCAAGGCACTGACGTCCATGAAAGCAGTGCCGTTGGAGAGGATGCGTTCAGGTGATTCCTGTTTTTTATCTTTATGAGGCAAAAACTGGCTGTTAAAAAGTCACCCGGCACAGTGGCTAGTCGTCAAAAAAGTTAACTTCAGGCCCTGCCCAGAATGTATGTGTGGTCTATCCAGACATCACTCCACAGCGATGTGGCGATACGTCTGGCAATGCAACACTACTCCAGCCTTGATGTTCTGACCCTGGAGGACAACTGTAACAGAACAATTTGCAAGGACTCTGATTGTCTCCTTGTGTAATCTATAGTGTGCTAAAGGTCACACAGCCTCATGCTTTATGTGTTGCCACTTCCTCTCCAAAGTGCATGGGGCACTAGCAAAGATACTGATATGCAAATCAGCATTTGATGTCCTTTAGTAACTTCTACTACCTTTTTTGAGCCGCCAATATGTACTTTTGTGGGAAGAGGTGAATCAACACCGAGAGTATGCTAATGAAAATAGTGGCCTGGCAGCTTTTTTATCTCTTGTCTGAAATGCTGCAAGTAATACATTCAACCTGTTTCGCCCCTGGCACACCTCATTTATTATCATTTTGATCACAAAGTCAGCTCAGGCGACACATGTGAAAAACAGGGCACATTCACTGGAGCCCCCTCCAAAGGTAACAACCAGCTTCTCAAAACCACAGCTGCCAACTGTCAGGCTCCCATGTCTGTGTCACAATTTTTCCACAACCATTAGATGTGTGAAAAGAGGGAATTATTTCCATAGTTTCAGCAGGCACCTTACCATTTTTTTGCAGTAGTAACTAACAAAGATTGTGTCCTGTGTGTTTAATCAGTACATAAACATAAAATGATTCAAAACAGTTTGTGCTTTCAGGGAGAATTACATGCTGGGACTATTTTTTTGAAGAGTAACAGTTTATCCATTTGCCTAGCACTGACATGTCTCCGGTCATAGGGTGGGTTGCCAGATATGGTCGGTGAGTAGAGGTGTTGGTATCTTTCTCTAAACAGGCACACTGGTGTCAAACGTGGCAACCTGAGTATGAAGACAAGACTTGGTGATGCTGTGAATCGTCCCTGCAACTGTTTGTTGGCCGCTTAAGTATGTGAGTATATGTCCAATTGTCCTTCGAATATCTTGAAATGTTTTGATCCGATCTACTTCACCCTTTGCAGGTGGTCATGGTGTATTGCTAGGTACCCAATGACTTTGGCGTTTTGAATTTGGGGCAGTTTGGACAGCGTTTAATATAATAGCCTCTTAACACCCACACAGGTAATTTCAATTATTATGGCTGATTGGATCGCTACGTAGGTTTGAGGTTGGCTGGAGCTTTGATGGAAATTTATTAGGTCACAAATCTTTGCGAATAAGAATAATAAAGTTGTCTTAACACGTCTAACAGAGTTAGCAAGAGACTCAGGTAGATGTCAATCAATACAGTACACACCCACACAGTCCTGGGAAGAGGTAAAATCAGCCAAAATAACTGAAAACATCTGTGTGGGTATCCATAGCCTTAAAAAAAACGGAATTAAACTAGCAAACGCACATTAAAAAGGTAAAAAAAACCATCTAATACTACCTTGAGGTGTGAAGTCTACACGACACGCCAAATCTGTAGATGTATTTCAAAAATAAATAAAAACCAAATCCCAAGGCCCTTTGGTGAATGAGGCCCCAGACAATTGCTTACCTATTACATTCCATTCCATGGTTATTATCAGAACAATGTATTTCAATTTTCTTGATGTCTGTGCAAGATAGAGCTTTCAACTCTAATTTAATGCTTGATAGTTTCATGACAAATAATGCATCATATTTCAATTGTGATATTTTGTCAAGTTAAATTTGTATCTCCTATATAACAAGTATCATTTCTTCTTTTAGGAAAATGTAGTTGAACAATTCCTCTGGAATAGAAGTACACAGTAAGTTGCATATTCAGTGATATGAGGGCCTTCTGTAAGTTATTTTGGGGTATAATGGTTCTGGAGAAAGCTGCAAGCAGCAATACAGGAGGCCGACGGGCACGGGTAATAATTAATTCTGCAATGTTTGTGATCAAACTGGATCATAACAATACAGAAATGACCATTGACTGGAAAATAACGCATGCTGTTTTAGTTCAGTATATGGGTGAAACTGTAGTCTTAAACATTTTTTGTGTCTCAATCATGATCTCAAAAATGACAAAGATTAGATGAGATTTTCTCCACAGAAACAACATCACTGTCAGTCTAATTTAAGCAAACATCTTTTTTCGCCAGCAGCTCTGTGTGCACGGACAACGCTGAGGACTAAAGGGCAAAATCAAACAACAAGCACACCAAAGTTCCCAGTAAGGTAATAAATAGGAATAAAGTAGTCAGGGGAATAAATAAAAAAAGATCATGGGTTTTAAAACATCAGACACTTTCAATGCAGCCCTACTCGCATGCGTCAATGAAATAACATAAAAATCTGCGATTTAACACAAGCGTTTTGTCGACTAAACATGAGCAAAATCCAATTCAGAGCATTAGCGATCTATGTCCTGGAATGATCCCATTCTGCAGATAAAAGCTTGGCCTTATTGATAAATTCTTCACATTCTATGCTGCATTCATGTGGTTTTGGAATTATTGAAAAACCGAGTTCCTGACTGGAAACATTCACGTAACCGCCTCATCTAGTCAAAATAACTCTGAAAGTCAGCAAAAACCTTGGTACACAACTTATTGTGTTGATGTTATACTATGTAGAAATATGCAGGGGTGGAAGAAGTACTGAGATCCTTAACTTAAGTAAAAGTACTAATACCACACTCTAAAAATACTCTGTTAGAGACACACTGTTAGAAGTAAAAGTCATGCATTGAACATGTTACTTAAGTAAAACTATTGAAGTATCATCAGGAAAATGTACTTACAGTATTAAAAGTAAAAGTATTCAATGCAGAAACACCGATCAAAAGTAAGTGTTTAATGGTCTATTCATTTCAACTGGACGTGGAGGCCGTTATATTGTTGGGTAGTTTAATTTATAATAAAACATCATCTTTTATAAACTACATGTGTTTTGTGTGCAGAAATCTTAATTTGTAAAGTAATTAGTAACTAAAGCTGTCAGATTAATGTAGAAGAGTAAAAAGTACAATATTTCTCTCTGAAAATGTAGCGGAGTAGAAGTAGAAAGTGGTATGAAAAGAAAAGACTCAAGCAAAGTACCTCACATTTGTACTTAGCTGTACTGTAATAAAAGTACTTTGTTACATTCCACCATTGGAAACATGACAGATGAAAAATAATGTTGGGTTAATGGTAAAAACCTTTGAAAAGTTATGTAATGCATATGATTTTTTGCTTAATGTAATTTGTGATATGATATGTTGTAGCCGTCAGTTGCTGTCCACGTAGAGCGATCGAGATTAGTTAAAAAAGTTATTAATTAGCATTTACCGTAATATCAAGTGTGCTGTTTAAGCACTCTGAGCAATGACACACAACACTTCTTAGTTAGTGCGCATACACCAACGTGTATGCAGCCTGTTGCAGTTGCTCCGTCTTTCATCTTATTTATACTTTACTTGATTATTATACTATTTGTGCAACTGCAACACAGAATTTCCCTTCGGGGATCAATAAAGTATTTCTGATTCTGATTCTATGTCCATGTTGTTTCCACATTACAACTTAAAGTTCAAGAACACACAAAGTAAAAAGGAATGACTTCCGAACTCGGGATATGGGATCATCAGAGGAGCCCATGAATGCACCACCAACACACTTCTATTGTAACTTTTCATTTATATCTGTGCAAGGTAACACTTGAACGTTATAGAAAGTGCAATGTGAAGGAACGAACACCAATGCGCCACATTTTTTTTTTTACAATGTGTTTACAACAAAATAAAATAAGCCCTGTTTTGCACACAACTACAAAGTACCTAAGGCAAATCAATAAAAAAAGCTGAGAGATTTTTATTAGGGGAAGAGCCCTTGTGGTGACTCACTAGGAGAGCTAAACTGATCCAACAACCTGTCAGGGCTTTGTAGTCGATTACAGCAGGGATTCCAGAACATTATTATGGGTTCAGGGGTCAAATTGTACACCCTGATCCCATCTGTGGGGACTTGCTTTAATTTGAAAGCACTTTTGAGCTGATTGCGTTCCTCCTCATTTCTTTTGCACACCACACAAGGCTCGGAGGCTCATGATCTATACAAAGCACAGGGTAGTGTCTTTTAACACCCAGAGCTATTTGTCAAAGAGGTTTACAAGGTATAAATGGACTATGGTTAACTGGTCCTCAGATGTCTACAGGGTAAACCCAGACAGCTAAGTAGACTATCTGTCCAATCTGAGTTTTATGTTGGATGACTAAAAAGAATTGTGTTGTGATTGGTTTAAAGAAATGCCAATAAACCAGAGGGATATTGCACAAAACCACGATGACGGATTCATTCGGGATATTCCAGTCATCCTGAATGAAAACCTTGACTTGATTGTACAAAAGCAGAGGCACCTAAATTATTATGGGGATTTATTGTGTGCAGCTAGCCTGCTCTTGACTAGGCTAACAACCAGGATTTATTAATCCGGAAGCCTTTTCTTGCATTAAAATACAACCGGTACATGTTGCTATTCAGTTAAGCACTGTTATTATTTAAAGTTGTGACTATTATTTTTAAATGGAGTCACTTATGAAGGACAATATATAAAATGCTATGCACGTGTTAATGGGTCTAACAATGGCGGACTGGTCAAGGACAAATACACCTTTAATTGTTTTAGTTGATTTATTTATTTTAGTATTCTTTAACAAAGGATCATGTGTGTTCCTTTTCCATGTGCATTTCATTTGGCATTCTTAGCACACAATGTGTGTTCTCTCCAGTGAACTGGGAGTATAATATGGGAGGATTGAACAATTATTATAGATTTTTATAATTGCACAATCCTCCCTAATTATGGTCTTAGTTCACTGGACCCGTAACTAGATAGTTGAGGCTACAGTGCATCCATGTAACAACAGGTAGAGGACGTCTTAATGGTTTTTGACCTTATGTTTTGTGGTGGGGGAAGAATAACCGATAAATACTCTGTTACAGTCCAAATTCTTTGGTGTCTCTTTTCTATGTCCATATATAATGTCCATGAGTAAGCAAAGAATATAATATGTAAAGAAATAAACTAAGAAAAAACGTGACAGAAGCAGACGCATTGAATGATATATTTAAGCATATACATTTACATACATAACACACTGAAATCAAAAGTATTACACAATTATCAAAACCTTACACTCAAGGAGCAAAACATTGGCCCAGATATGCACCACTATAAGCACTATGTCGGCCTCACACTTTTTGCAATACAATACACACAGTGATTTGCAAAACAAACAGAAGTATATCATGAAGCCCCTTCCTTGCGATTACAAAGCACTCACTGTCAAATTACCACAACTATGACACCATCTGTGAAATACAGCCATCAGGTGCATAATCACATGATTGTTTAGTTGTAGATACAATATAGGTACTATACAAATGCAGCAGGTAAGTCTAGGATTTTCTGTACTGGAATTTATTTTTTTATTTTTTGCTTTAATTGTAACCTGTTTTGGTATTCTCCATGTCCACATGTTGACTGATTTGGATATACAGTATGTAGAGAAATACATTATATTTTCCTCAGTATGCAGCACTGGTCTTGTGTAGTGTTTGGTGAATTTATTGTATATTTGCACTTTCTCCGTGTACTTTACATTTAACAGTACTCTAATCACTGAGAAGTAGAATTGTTGAATTGTTTTAGGTTAGCAACAAGTGTGGAACGTACGCAAACAGAATTAAGTCATATGAAACGTGTGTTTCACATGGGAACAAAATATGTTTTTTATAAATTACTGTATAGTTTTTGCAAGAGTGTTTCATTTTGCAAAGGGTCTGAGGTGTTCTGCCAATTGTGTGCAGTGTTTTGAAAAACAAAATGAAAACCATTCAAGGAGTTAGGCTAATTATGTAACTGTTTGCCTGAAAAGCGAGCAGTGGAAGTTAATGTTCCTCATGTAATGTATATTTTAGCACATACAAGAGAGAGAAAAACAGAGAGAGAGAGATGTGTACGCATCACAATCTAGCATTGTAGATTAGTGGTTGTAATTTATCTTCATGGTAAACTTCTCACTTTTGAGGGAAAGAGCACGTTAGCAAATTAGCTTAACCCCTTGAATGGTAGAATTTTTTCTACCATACTTTTTTTTTTTTTTTACAAATAATGCGTTTCACCTTGTCATAATTCCACAAGAAGCTGCAGCTCACTCTGTAAAGAATACACAATGTGTATTCTCCATTTTAGCATCAGTAAATATGTGATTGACCTTGCGCTCTGTTAAAGAAAGCCGTTAACGGGCATCAATCCGAATAAATCATGGCTCAACCTAAACGCACTAAGCCAGGATGCAAAGATTGGACTAGGTAAAGCCTCGCTTTATCGGTTCTCCTGGATTAATAGATTGATGGATGTAAATACATTTATGCAATACGTCCCTGAGCATGTTTTTCTCCCATCCCAGAACGCTGTGTTGACACAGTTTCCAGTTGTTTTTATTAGAACAGAAGAGCTGTCTAAATTCTCTAACTGCTATCTGTTGCTGATGTCAAATGTGATCCTTGAACGAATTAAGCCTCAGATTTCTTAACGTCACTATCAGCCACACGTGTTCTGTATAGAATAAGCCTTTAAATCAGACAAATGGCAGTTAAAATTCCTCAGATTACAAACCAATAAAAAGGTTAAACAAAACATAATTGGGTGTCAATTCTGAACTAATCAGCTGTTAAATCAGCTGAGGGGCCGGCGTTTCCCAGCATGCTCTGGGTCCGCCTGGGTCTTGTAGTCGGTGAAAAGCAACTGCGCTGCCTGCGTCTCAAACCTGTGGCTGCCTTGATCCCATGAGATTATCGTTGCCCACGTGTTTATGATGTCAGAGCAAGTCGGGATGCAGTCGGACACAAATCTAACCAGCATGCAACGGGGCGGCGATCGCCAGTGATCAATTCTGCTCTTCTCAAATCGAGCCTAATGTGAGACTACTCTTCCTAAGCAGCAAAATACTACTACTACCTTTAAGGGCTCTCAATCAGTACTGGACTCCACCAATATCTTTCAGCAGTGAGTCTATTTCTAACTTACACAAATCTGGAGAAAGCTAGACACAGTTTGCACTCATTTACACAATAAATAAAACTTTATGAGGGGCTTAATTCATATCAAGTACCCCTCAAATGCCTTAACAAAACACATACAAATTATGTACACACAGAAAACCCCCATGGCTTGTCTAATGATGTCACTGATGGCATCATCATTACCATAAATACGCCATGCTACTGGGCTCCTTTCTGCATTTCTGCACAGTGGACCAAACAAAAGAACACCGGTGAGTATGAAGAACAAACTATTAAATGAATAAAATATAAAAGAGCAATGTGTAAAATAAGTATTGACAATAAGGCACATAAGCACAAGGGACATGTGGTGAGTGCATCACCCACTTTGTCACATCTACCATGACATGTCAGCATTTTGCATGAATTAGCTGAAATCAGCATTTGCTATATTCCAACAGCTGCTAAAAATACTTAGGTAAATTGACTGGTTTGTAAAAAGAACACAAAAAGAACAATTTTAGTGTTTTCTATGTTTGATTCTTTTTATTGTATGATATGTGTTTTATGCTTGGTTTCTGATGTGAAACCCTTTGGATACCTGCTGGTTGCTGTAAAATGCTAAACAAATAAATGTTTGATTTATTTATTTGACCTTTTCCCTGTTGTTTTTCAATCACAACAAATTATGTGTAATTAACATTTTCAATGAATTTGCAAAACACTAATCAATGTACACTGACAAGTGCTTTAAAACACATTATTAAAAGACATTAAAGGCATTATGTAATGAATTAAATCAAGTATGAGGAGCTAAAGTGGTAGTGTTTAGGTTTCTTAATAACAACTGTGGCTCCAGTATCTGTTCATTGCTGTCAAAGGAAACCAAACACAGGAGTTGTGCATCAAGATACTTCCAGTGCAGCTTCAGGTTGATTGTGACAAACATCAAAGGCATAGGTCATAACCAAGTGTCAGGCCCTCAGTATCAAACAGTTATAACTTCTTTTTAGATTAAAAATGTTGCACTAACAGGATCTGAAGGTGGATTTCTCTTTAGGTTCTTCAGTTCAGTTGGCAGCAAGTGTGTCATCTCCAGTTACAGAGTTCGGAGGGAAGCAGCGCACCACCAAAAGACAGAAAGAGGCAGAAAACCACTCCATGGCACTATTTCACCCATACTCTGTTCCTTGTTTGATTTTGACATAAAAAGCTTACAAGTGTTTCAATTGTACATCTTCGGCAGAGTTACCTTCTCTTTAAAATTACATAACATACTAATTGTGAGGTAACGCATTCTCAGGTCGCGTGACATGACACTTGGTCATGTGCCTTTGGCATTTGGTACTCACACTAGAAGTCTACTTTATGGTGTATTTCCATTGTCAGCATCATTTCCCCGCGTTGAGCTGCCCACTTCTCATTTGCATAGTTGAATTCAGCCAACTTTATGACGTTCGTCCAATCAGCTGCAGCTGTGGGAGGGTGTAGACTGTTTTCTTTGCTTGTCAATGGTCAGTGAAACAGACGGCAGGCTCACTAGCATGCAATGCTAGGAACACGCGTTTATGGACTTGACATCACTTTTGACGCTCTGGGTCAGGACGTACTGACTGACATGCGGTACAAGAACAGACACGATTAGGGAAATATCGGGTATGGGGTTATAAATTTACGTTTCAGTTACACAGAGGACACAAACCACGCTCTCCTGGGTGAAATTCCTGTGTTGTTTGACCCACCACCCCAACCAACCTCCTAATGCAGCATTTTGGTCTATACTTCTCGCTACGTTTGTCACTTTTAATACTATGTCATCTTAAAGCGCCATGGTCACGCTTGCTGCTCTGCCCATTGCATTTCACATATTCACTGAAGGGTGTTTTTGTGTCGTATCGGATGCTGAGAGCCAATGCCCAAGCATCCATATTTTAGGAATTCGGAGTGAGAACGGGTTGGAGGTATTGACATTTAATGAGGAATCATCTACCGCCAACGTACAATGTATGCGTCTGTCATTTTCTACGGGTCTCTCAATAAAAAAAGAAATTAAAAAAAAAACAATAACGGAAGGTGGAGCAATGCTTGAGCTGATTCTGCCTGATAGTATATTCTTAAGTTAACCCAGTCTTGGTGTATCATGTCATGTCATTATTGATAAACTCACTTTTTCTTTTCAGGAAATAACTGTCACATCTGGGGATTAGCAGACTTGGACCCAAAAGTGCAGAGTGGAAGCGAGGAGGCAGTGAGCCAGTTTAGAAGGTTTAATAAAAAAAAAAAGGCTTACAACAAAAATGTGTCCTGAGGCAGGCAGGTAAATCCAAAAACAAGATCAATGAATGATTCAAACAAAATTCAAAGCACACAGGGAAACTCAAAACCACCTGGAAGCAATGAGACACAGGACTAAATACACCAGGTAAGGAGGGTTTACTAACGAGGGACCGGTCACTTGAGGGCGGAGGAACAGGTGGAACACATCAGGCCAATCATAGAGGCGGTAAAAAACAAGGCAGGAAGTAAAACAAGGTTGACAGGAAAAACAGGAAACTGAAGCATAAAACATACACACAGAAAAATATGAACATGGGTAACATAAAACACAAAACATAAAACAAAATAACATAAAACCATGAAACAACACAAGGAATGAATAACCAAAATGGCCCTCATTTATGAAACGTGCATAAGACCTAAAACAGGCGTAGGACGGGCATACGCCGATTCCTACGCAAAGCTCGGCATTTTGAACGTGAGATTAGGCTGTGAATAAATCTCACGTCTGGTCTGAACTCGTGTTCACGAGTTTTCGAGTCAGTGTGGGTTTGCGGTGCAGCATGCAACAGGAGAAGGAGAAGTCATCAGTTGATCACTTATCAATAATGGTAGATTTTTAGAAGACCTCAATGAGCCGAGCAAGTGCACACATAGCCTACACATAGGCCACGGTGAAGCTCTCTATCCGATTGATTAAGGGCAGCTCAGTGGGGGGGGCGACCCTACTATACACGCCAGAAAAAATCTGCAACATTGTTCTAGCCTGTGGGGTTCTGCACAACATCACACAGGAAAACAGGGCGCCATAAATGTAGTGACGGAGCCAGATGACCCGATGCCCAGAGAACAGTTTCCAGCACAGCCCCAAAAGGGGCTATACAAAGGAGATATTAGGATATTACTCCTCACTTTTAAAAGCTATATTGTTATGTTTGGCAATGATATTCAATACAGGAAACATGACAATGCACAACATTTTAATTTATTCTTATTTAGATGTTTGTTTGTCTTTTATAGTGTTGTAGTGAATGATTTATTTTCATTGACCAACATATTTCGGCTTGTTTTTCCAGCCCCTCTGCTGTCAGGAGACAGGGTCGGCGTTGTGGTCCATCATGGGGGGGAGGGGGGCGGAGGACACGCTCTCCCTCACAACTTACGGTCTGCCTGGCCGTAAGCTGTGAGTCAGCTTTTCTGACTCATGAAAAAAACACGAGGAAAATAAAAGACACTGCATAAACTCTGCTACTATGTGTTTATTTAAATATAGGTACACCTACAGGTAGGCCTAAGACATTTCAATATAAGCCTATATTTTACTATTAGGAGTATAGCATACATATGTCAAGGATGTCTACATTTAATAAACATTAGCTGGAGTCCGATATACTACAGCAACACTGTTGACCGCATCAGTGATCTCTTTCCATTACGCATTCTTTCTACAGCCTTCAATACCAGTTTTTAGGCTGCAAAATAGTACACACGTTGAATGCAAATGCACCTTAGAGATCAGGGTTTCAATTTCCACCTCAAAAAAGTGCCGCTTCTTAGCTGCATTATGTCTCGCCATGCCGTAAATTGTAAGGGGCGAGGCCTCAAAACCAAGAATATATTGGGGCGTGATATTTAAATTAAGAGCGTTTCCAGCCGCTGCATTTATCAACGTACGACCATTCTCACGCTCTGCCTGGTGTGATAGGAACGTTTCATGAATCACACGTGAAGCCTGTCATTGGATGATTTCTGTGCTCAAATATGAGCTGGTTTCTATGCTAGGTTGATAAATGATGGCCATGAAAAACTACAACTGAAAAACACAATCGTGACAATACCAGTATCATCATAAAACTACAACAACAATACAATCTTGAGATATTCTTTTATTTGCTCATTGTGTGTTCGGGCAGCAGATGGCACGGTGAGCCAAAACAGAATGATTCTCCTCATAGTTACTGACCCATGTTTTAATTAGGATTGGAGCAATATTTGATGTTACAAAAACAAAAAGAGCTGGAATTGGCTTACAATAATTAGTAAATGCTGTCAACTTGCTACCACACAGGTGGCAATCAGCATGGAGCAAGTTACCAAAATGAAAGTACAGACGTTTTCTGTGACAACAGGCACCTAACTGTGTCTTTGACGGCTCTAACAGACTAACAGACTATTTTTGAAACTTTCCCGTTGCTCCAGTTTTGCTCCATTTTAATCCTGAATTCCTATTTTCTGCATTTCACACTTAAGGTGTACGCAGAAATGCTCTTATATAAAACCAGCAATCAATTGTTTCTGCCACTAAAAACAGTGCAGGCAGGAAAGGTAAAGGCCAATAATGTTTTTATTAAAATCAATAAAGCAATACAAAAAAAAAACTCAACCTACCTGTTCCTAGCTATTATAAATGTGATACAAATACAACTAAATGTTGAATAAATAAGACCTGAAATAGACACATTCTTGCTTTTTCACCTCAGCTGGGGACATATCCCATCTGTTTCCCAACACAACACTTTCCTGGCTAATTAGTGAATGATTGACTGAAAAATTGGGAAAAGGTGCAAATTTAGAGCTCATATCCATTCAGAGTTCAGCGTATCTGTAGTGGTTTAAAAAAGGAATCCTTATTTTAAAAGTAGATTTTAAAAGCAATTTTTCAAAGACATGTACCTCCAAACCTTTCTGGCAATTTGCGGGGAATAGTGTCCTTTTTTACCCTGTTCCCAAGCGTACATACATGCAATTACTTGAAATACTGCGAAATATCCATGAAACACACACACACACACACACACACACACACACACACACACACACACACACACACACACACACCACCGTGGATGAAACAAAGCCAAAGGATAAATTGCACAAGAAAGCCCACGGTGCCTTAAGGGGTTCAACTCACATTTGTTTGACTGGTATGAATATTTATCATGTGCAGAATACAGGACTTGTGTATATTTGCTTTTAAATAATATCCCCCAAAATCTGAGCTCAATTTAATTTCAATAAAAAAACATCGGGAAATGTATATGGCTCTATATTACCTTAATAATGCAACATAAAGCCACTTTAAGGAATATAGTTTTGTATAAAAAGACTTCATTACCAGTGAAGATATATTTTCATTCATATAGGCCAGCTGGCATCATCCCAGATAATGATGACGGAGGAGAGTGGTGCTCGGAACCTCACACTACCCCTGGCTCTTTTCAGGGGGAGGTGACTATTGCTTGGCATGTCAGCCTGCAATCCTGCCAAGCTCTTGACAGACCAAAGGTATGGACGGTTCACAAACAGAATGGTTAAATCCGGCCCGCATCAAAGGCCTGAATAGGAAATCACAATCAAGTGGAGAGAATGTCAATGAACTGCACAATCTACAGCGATTGGAAAAAAAAGTTTGTTACTTTTAATTTGTCACAACAAAAAAAAAAAAAAAAACTTCATCTCATCAGGTATTGCAGTTTCTTGAATCTTTTCATCCATTTGATTTCCATTGCCATTATTATACTGTATGCGCTGTGTGGTTCTGTCAGTACTCTTCAGTACGTGATGTCCAAACAGCCTGATTGAAGTAGCAAAACTCATGTATCAGAATGTCACAGGACTTCTCCACTGAACCTTGCAACCAACAGGAGTTCAAGTATTTTCCAACAGTGTCCAGCCAACCTGTTCTCACTCCGAATTCGTAAAATACGGACGTTTGGACAGTGGATGTCAGCGTCTGAAGCAACGAAAAAGGTGCCCTTCAACGCATTTGTACAATGTACTGGGGAGAGGAGCAGCTACATGGGGTTAAGCGAGTAGTATGTAAGGCAGAAATTCTGTGCATGAAGGATGGTTGGGGTGGTGGACGGGTCAAACACAGAACATTCACCCAGGAGACCGGGGTGTGTCTCCCACGTGGCACCTTTCTTAAAGTCGCTTTTTATTCTTTAACCGTTATTCCCGCTTGTTACAGAAACGTAAACCCACCCACAAGTTCATTAACATAATGGTGTCAAAAGGGATGCCAACAGTCCCGACCAAGAGCATTTAGATGAGACGCTAAAGGAGACTTTTAGCGTCAATAACAATGACAAAGGCACCTGACCAAGCGTTTGTATTTTACAAGATGGGAGTGAGAATCTGTTGGGCCAGCAGATAAATAAGGGGCGTGAATATAACAGCTGATCAAGCCAGCTTCCAGGTCTTCACCATGACCGTATCCACCATAGAGGTCGCCCACTTCCGGACTTCTGTATTATTGTCCGAATAGTATATAATGAAAATCTAATATTTTCCTAATGAATTTATAATCTCAGTTGCTCGTTTTAAGTCTTTTTCAATGCAGAATGATGTTCATTTGGTAAATGATGGTACCATTTAACCCTTGTATTGTCTTCACTTTTGGGACCCTCTCATATCCCTCAGGTCAAATTGACCCGTGACTAATTTGGGGTTTTTACAAACAATTCTGAAATAAAATTTTACTTCATAATCTATTAACAAATATTGTCTTTATCTCAATTTCAAACAGTTGAGATAACATGTTTATGGAATGCAATCAGTCTCTAATAGAAAACAATTAAAAATAGAAGTGGGGTTTGTTTTTTGTCATAAGTTATAATTCATCAATCAAAATCCACTATGGAAAAAAACATGAGTGGTCATATCCAGAATAATTTTCTGAATTGAGTCAGGAATACATGTTTATCACAGAAAATAAGGTAAGGCCATTGGTTTTCAGGTATAAAAAAAATTTACTTTTACCATTTTTCTTCTTGTAAAAATTTGAAATGGGTCAATTTGACCCGAATACCATGCAAGGGTTAAAATAAAATATAGCATAGAGGCGTGGCTATTATGACTCAGGGAATTTAAGGACCCAAAAGCAGAGAGCAAGCAGGCATAGGTTGAGGATTTATTTACAAAAAAATAAAGTTCATACCAAACACAAGCAGTCCTGAAGGCAGCAGGCAGTACACAGTCCAGAATGTAGAACAAACCAAAAGAGCGGAATAACAAAACAGGAACAAAGAGACCACGGGGAACTCCACACAAGTACACAAAAAGCCACTACACGCCAGACCCAACAAGACGAGAATAAAAACGCAACAGGTGACACTAGGGCTGGAGAACAGGTAGAACACATTGGACAATCACAAGGGCGGGAAAACTAAAAGACAGGAAGTAAAACAAGACAAGACAGAAAACTAACTACCAAAATAAAACAGGAAACATAGACCATCATCGGAACCATACACAATCAAGACAGGAAACAAAAACATACACAATCATCACAGTGGCAATGTGTACCAAGGTACTGTGGACATTTAAATAGCTGTGAACTTGTTTTTGGGTGTTGTTTGTGTTTCTGTCTTAGAACTTTGACCCTTTCATTTAGTTTTTACCCTCAAAGTTAATTGATAAAATTAAAATGTCTTGTTCAGCATTTGCTTGTACTAAAAGGTACTCTAAAGATTCGGCTCTACACTCAGTTTTGAACCTGTTTTGCTAGGTAAAAAAAACATCCCATAATTAATATCACAGGTAATGTGAATTACAGATGCCCCTTGCTAACCAAGCTAGCATTAGTGGTAGCTGATAACTTTTCCTTCTTGTCCAAATATGCCTCCACAAAACCAAGATGGCGACAGCCAAAATGCCAAACTAAGATTCAAAACATTAGTCCACAAACTAATGGGTGACTTGATGGTGGCTACTTCCATTTCTTTTAAGGATCAACGTCATTACTTGTGAGTGAGTGAGTGGTGAAGTCGATTTTGGTCGTTATTATAAAAAATTTAGCCTACTCAACATGCAGGTCTTTGATAAGGTCAACAAATCCATCAAATCCCTGCAAAGCGTGATACAGGTAACTAGAGAATGTTAGTGGTGGAATGCGTGTAGTTCAATGCCATTCATCTCCAGACATTGCCTGACAAATATCTCCTGTGCGGTCGCGCTAATGTAAAACAGTCAACAATCCATCATGATACTGGCTATTAGTTTCCCTTTCACCCCTATATAGTTATTTTCTCGTCGTAAAATGATCCTAGGGGAGGCCGGTAACATTTCCATATAAATATCAATTGACCCTGTGTTTACCTTCTTTGCTGAGACATGTGAAAATGAGAAGACTCCGTCAATCGAAGGTGAGCTTTGTGAAGGGAAGATGTACAGCACAAGATGAGGAGACAAAGAGAAAGAGAGAAGGCGATAGAGATGAAAGAGGAAGAGCAAGTACTGTCCTATGTGCCCAGGATAGAATTAACATTATCTACCTGTGCTGTTCAACACAGCAAAAACTGATCTGATCCTATTCAAATAGTGTAAGTATCACATTTATAGTATTGTATGAATACAGTATTGTATAACACACGTTTGCTATGTGTATGCACTGTTTTAGACAATCCTGTAATTCAAATTCAAAATGATGCAAACTCAAACACAAAGATTAAATAAAAAAAGGTGTATTATTATTCTTAAAGGTCCCATGGCATGAAAATGTCACTTTATGAAGTTTTTTTTTAACATTAATATGTGTTCCAGCAGCCTGCCTATGGTCCCCCAGTGGCTAGAAATGGCGATAGATGTAAACCAAGCCCTGGGTATCCTGTTCTGCCTTTGAGAAAATGAAAGCTCAGATTGGCCAATTTAGAATATTGCACCTTATGAGGTAATAAGTGGCAAGCAGGGTGGGAAATTAACTTTTTTTCCCACCAGCCACAGTGGCTGGTAGATACCCAATTTTACCAGCCACTTATGTTTTCTCCCATCCACTTTTTCTGGAATTCAAATTTATAAAAGAAAGTGCACATTTTGAATTCCTTCAATATATTATTTTTAATTATTAATACATATTTAAGCTCCAAGGTTTTAAGGCAGTACCAACAATGGATACATTGTGCTTAGAGGTAAAGAGATGGGGAAGGTTTCTTTGACCATCTTCAGAGTTGATGATGATCTACAGCCACCAAGTCCAAAACAGAATTATTATGGCATTCTTAATAAAAGATGGTAAGGTAGGCAAACTAGTCCCTCGTTTTCCCTTCGTCATCAATGCGCCCTTGCCTTCAACAGTTACCGCTGACTCCGCGGCGGGCCTATTAACACCGGGAATATGTCGCCACATTTATCTTTACCAATAATTTTCCTTTTGTCTGTACCTCAACTCAACTCCATGTTGTCACGGACTAGCGTTGAAAACCACTTCGACAAAAGTCTGGAGTTGATGGAATTATGCGTGGTTTAAGCCCTGACTGTAATCGTTTTACTTTCCCATAAATTCTTCACAATAAAAGCCTTCCGTTATTTTGGTGTTTTAATGTTTTTATTATGAAGCAGTAAAATCTGGAAACGTAACGTAACTCCACTGTCCATTATTGTTACTTACCAACAGCACACAGCTGTCCAATCCGTTACAAAGGATATTTTACAATCCATCGCCACTGTGGCTGGTATACAAAGCAAAGTCACCCAAAAAGTACCCACCATTGGCTGGTGGCGGGTGCTAATTTCCTTGCCTGGGGGCAAAGTTACCTCCCCTTTCTCTGCTTTGCCTGCCCAGAGAATTTGGAAAGAGACTTCAGATGTGGTATTAGGGGACCACTAATGTCTATATAAAAGCATCCAAAGAGCACCATGTCATGACAAGTGAGGAGTCACAGAGAAAGGCAGTGAATACAGTTGGTGAAAGAGACAGAACAAAAAACAGAGAGAGAAAAGAACAGAAAGAATTGAAAGTTGAAGACACAAGAGGATATGAGAGAGTATCTCAAGACAATTGTTTCCAGAGTCATGCATTCAGTCACTTAAATGGTAGAAACTACAGAGCATATTTTCAGTAGCACTGAGATCTAATGAGAACATAAATCAGTTTCAACAAATGAGAAAAATTCCAAGTTTTATAGGGTTATAAATGTGTACTGGGGCTTTAACACAGCCTCCTGAGACAGCCCATTTCCTCTTCTCTCTCTACTTCTCTCCTTCAGTTGGATCAATGACTTACTTTGTCTTGCCAATATTTGGAACCTTGACAAAATGAAAAAGTTCAATGATCATCAGCAAACTGTATTAAGTTGCTGAAATATTGTTTTAATGTTCAGTTTTGGTTTATATTTTTGAGCAACAAATCTTCTGTTACTTTTCACTTACTCTCTCATAAATCTCCCCGTCTGTCAGCCGTCTGTCTCAGAGCAGTTATTTCTGCTGTACTGTGCCATTTTACTGACAATTACCTGCTCCCTGTCAGATTAAACAATGCCGGCTTCTTTGTCTCACATTGCATCTACAAACTAGAACTGCAACATCAACTTTAGAAAAATAGAGAGGCTAACTTGCGATATTATCAATAAGCACACATATATGTAATCCTGCTGCAAACTGAAAAGAAAATTCACGCAGTGAGTACAGGTACACACATGGAGAAGGCTCTGTGGAACAGCTTTTGGCGATCACAATGGCAACAGAGCCCTACACTTTACACAACTGCTCCAATCTACATTGTTGACAGCTGCAAGATAATGGTGTGTGCACCTTTTGTGTGCATGTGGCTACTTCAGCATGAAATGGTTTATTGTGGCATGGAAACATCTTTCTTCAGGTTCTTCGGCTATTACCATCTGTGCACAATGCATTTAGAATTTGCGTTGTATTGGGGTTACATCTTAAAAGAAAATTGCGCAACTCACTAATAGTCCGAGTAGATAGGCTGAATGGGATATAGAAATGCCTTTGCCAAATAAGTTCTGACATAGCAAGGATTCAACTTACAACTTGAGTTTCATGCTTTGGGTTCTTAACTACAACGACTACTATGCCCATCATTGTTCCCATTTCAACATCTGTTCATCCTCTCAGGCTTAATGCCCATTCCTTCCCACCTCTGGACCCTCATTCCTCTTTCACACTCTTATTCATCACCCCAGCCTTAACAGTCCTTATACCAACAATTAACAGATTTGCATACACAAGTGGCACAGCCTTTGTTAGTGCAAGTACTTCATATAAAATGTTGCTGTGCGAATATTGCAGCAAATAGGAATGTTACCTTTTGTGGCTTTAAATCAAACCCACACCACCCTTTTAAAATATATTAAATCATCAGGGGCTCACACCACAATATTTATTGACTTTCATCATCCATCATGTAATCCCTTTTGGCCTCAGATCACAAGACAGTGGTTACCTTATTTCCCACAGAATCAAAAACTCTGCAGGCAGCAGAGTGTTTTCACTCTCTGGAATCAACCTCCTCGTCTTGAGATAAAGGAAACACTGACTGTGTAAACCTTCAAATTGAAACTCAAAGCCTATATGTTCTCATAGTCATATGACCGACACTAGCACAGTCTAGCTCATAAGCAGCAGTCTCTACACACAGATGGTTATAATACAGAAACAGACCAGTGGGAACCCAGTAATAAATAATAATAATAAAAATGTATACTTTATTAATTCTGCACTGGGAAATTACAATGTTTTCACTCTGTTGTTATTACACACAGGCTTGAATTACACACACACGCTCAGTACCTATATATGCACTAAATGGAGAGATATGAGAGTGAGGGGGCTGCCCATAGAAAGGCACCCCGAGCAGTTAAGGGTTCGGTGTCTTGCTCAAGAGCACCTTGGCAGTGCCCAGCCAGTGAACTGGCACTTCTCAAGCTACCATTCCACCACCATACTTTGGTCCGTATGGGGACTTGAAACAGCGACTCAGTTCCCAACCCAACTCCCCTACTGACTGAGCTACTGCCCCCCAAAGTATACTTCTTACATTACTAGTTGTTGCACACCACACTCAGTTGCCCTGCTATCTTCACTGCGTGTGGCTGCTTATCTTTTTCTGTCTATAAGTCACTGGCCTGCTGTAGTGCTTCTACTCGGTAGTAGTTGAATATGATTCTTCTTCTGAAGACGCTGATCCTGGCTAACAATACACACCACTATGTTGGTCTGAGTCATATGCGTTTGCTGTCCATTTGACCTGTTTTGTCTGTATCCACTGTGCACCCGCCCTTCCGGGTAGAGACTGCTGATGAATGTGTGCAGGGGAGCAATTTTTGCAAATCCAGCTTTACACAATCTCCGCCTGAATTACACTCACTCTGGCTTGGTGGCACTTCTTTCAGTCTGGAGAAGGACACCCGTTATCAGCACAGCCTGGATTTCCAGACAGCTCAATCCAAAATTTCTTTCACACTGCAAACTTCCGCAACGATGCAGGCCATAGCTTTTCTTTGCCTTGCTGCTCGGTCAGGCTGCTGCAGAATGCAGGTGTGGGCTCAGCTTACCACAGAGTTGTCCATTAATATACATTTATTTTTCTCAACAGTAAAAAAAGTTTTATTTGTTGTTTATTAGGTTTGGTTTGTTCGTGTATGCCTATACAATTTACATTTTACTCTGAACCAAAGTTTTGATTATCTTCAGGAGAAATCCCTTTAGCAACAAAGGTAATAGCATACACCAAGGAGAATAAAAGTTAACATAAATGTAGAAAGTAAAAAAAACAACAACAAGATGGTTACACTAACATACTACAGTTTGCATTTCACATAGGCCTACACCATGAGAGGAGGGACAGTGGATTATACATGGATGCAGTTATTTTTTACAGTATCTACTAGTCATTTGCATTTTGGCCCTACAGTATTAGCATGTTTTCATATTACCAGACACAGTATGTATGTAGCCAACCTAAGTACACATCTGTTAGAATCAAATAACAAAGCATTGTCAAAGGTGTAATATCAATACTGACACCCAGTGTTTAAAAATAGTTACTGCAGTACACATTCAAAATAATGGAGTGAGTTGTCTCCCACGCCTTCTCTTCCCCAGACTCGCAGTTCACGGAGGTTGCCAGGCTGAGACCGCAGCATCCACAACAATGTTGCTAGATGCTTGTCTCACATAGCCAGACATTACTTCACAGCACAGCGGAGTAGCTAACGTTAGATGCGTAGCTAACGTTAGATGCTAGCTATATTGACAGTCATAAAAGCCCGTGCTCACGCGGAGCTCTGTACCCAACTGACAGACACACTTTTTCGGCTTAGAATGACGGTAGGAACCGCTAAAAACACAACAACCTCGCCGTCCTCTCCACCCCACGGACAGACACACTTCTTAGAATTGCGGTAGGAACCGCTTAAAATAACACTACCTTGCCGTCCTCTCCACCCAACTGAACACACATTATTGGCTTAAAATTACGGCAACAAACGCTAAACAAACTGCTACTCTCACACAACTCACAGTCCTCTTTTACTGATTTAGAGCCCCGTCTCTTGCCTTACAATAACGTTGTTGGCCGTTAAACAGACTACACGTTGTAAACAGCCGTAGCCCGCTTGCCTGGTCCTCTTCTAACGTTAGCTAGCAGTTAGCAGAGTTAGCATGACGGCGTTAGCCAGGACCAGTCGGGATCATTTTAATGACAGTGTCTCAATTGTTTTTGCAAGTAACCAACTCGGGTACTCTAGCAATATAATTCAAGGTGAGTACACAAATGTTGAAATTACATAAAAGGCCCGTCCTTTGTAGCCATGTTAAATTAGACTGAAGCTAATGCATACCTGTTCAGGAGGAACTTAGCCAACTCTAAGTCCTTTTGTGCTCTAAGCTGTCTCCATCTTCAAATTCATCTCCAATATTTATGTGGAGTTTGTTACCCCTCAGTCTCTGGACACGCAACTGTTCGAAACATGTTTTTAGGTCGGGTAGATCCTGTTTTTTTCTTTGCTTTGCTTTCATGGCTGTACTAGCGTTAAATGTAAATGTGCTGTATTTATATAGCGCTTTTCTAGTCTTAACGACTACTCAAAGCGCTTTTACATCATACAGGATACATTCACCATTCACACACATTCATACATTGTGGCCGAGGCTGCCGTACAAGGTGCCACCTGCTCATCAGATAAACACACACATTCACACTCCGATGCACAGCATCGGGGGCAACTTGGGGTTCAGTGTCTTGCCCAAGGACACTTCGACATGGGACTACAGGGCCAGGGATTGAACCACCGACCTTCCAATAGGCAGGCAACTGCTCTACCGCTGAGCCACATGCACGTTACAGCTGTAGCTTGCAGGGTTTACGTTTTTACAGGTAGCCTATATCTGGCAACCCAACCTGGCTGTCAAACTGGGCAGTTGATAAAAAAACAAAGGCCAAAATACAAAAAGAAATTCGTCATGGAACAGAAATTTCAAAAAGGGAAAATACTGGCCTTAGCATTGTTGTCAGAAAAGATAGTATTTCAACTAAGCATGTTTTCTTAATATTTGATGATGCATTTTGGAGTAATTTTTGGATTTAGTATAGTAAATATGTTGCATATTGGACCTTTAAGCCTCATCCCCAATAAATGAAGAGTTCTCATTTGGTCAGTAGAATATGCCAGATTGTTTTCATCTTTTAATTCCTTTCGGGACCAATCAGTCGAGATCAGCCTGAACTGTAGTATTCAGCAGTGAAACAAATCGTATATCCTCACTTTAAAATCAGGTGAGGCTTGTGAGCATAGCTGGCCCAAGATTGTAGCAAATAAGCATCTACTTACATTATTTGGGGTTGGTTTACTCTCAATGTAATTATTATGAAAATGTAAAATATAACTCACTTGTTTAGAGTTGTAATCAAATGACTTAAATGGAACAAAAGATGTGAAGGTGAAGGTTGTGATCTGTTCCTGTTTTTTTTCTCCAGCTATAGGCTGTGGCCCATTGTCTCTCGAGCGGAGATGGAGATGCTCATTTATGCATTCATGTCACCCTCACTCTCCATCCGCATAAAGCATGGTGATTGTGAAGGACCAAGCTGTAAGGCATGAGGAGTCCCAGGTAAGTCTCAAAAAGAAGGGTATTACACAAAAAATAGCAAATCAAACTGTTAACAAACACATGAAGATAAAGTTTTGGGCCCATAAGAGGTCACATAAACAGAACATAACTAAACCCTTTACAAAACATAAAGGCAAGGCAAGGCAAGGCAAGGCAAGGCAAGGCAAGGCAAGGCAAGGCAAGGCAAGGCAAGGCAAGGCAAGGCAAGGCAAGGCAAGGCAAGGCAAGGCAAGGCAAGGCAAGGCAAGGCAAGGCAAGGCAAGGCAAGGCAAGGCAAGGCAAGGCAAGGCAAGGCAAGGCAAGGCAAGGCAAGGCAAGGCAAGGCAAGGCAAGGCAGCTTTATTTGTATAGCACATTTCAGCAACAGGGCAATTCAAAGTGCTTTACACAAAATCAGTTAAAAGAAAATAAAACCGATAAAACACAGAAGAAACAGTTAAAAAATAAAAACAGATAAAACACAAGAATAAAAGTTACAGTGCAGTATAAAAGATTAAACAGTAAAGAAATGAACATCATTTAAAGAAAGGCAACATCAAAAAGAAAGGTCTTCAGCATTGATTTAAAAGAACTGAGAGTAGCAGCAGACCTGCAGGTTTCTGGGAGTTTATTCCAGATATGAGGAGCATAGAAACTGAACGCTGCTTCCCTCTGTTTAGTTCTGACTCTAGGAACAGAAAGTAGACCTGCCCCAGATGACCTTAGAGGTCTGGGGGGGTCGTAGTGTACTAGCAGATCAGAAATGTATTTTGGCCCTAAACCGTTTAGTGATTTATAAACTAGCAAAAGAACTTTGAAATCAATTCTTTGGGGCACAGGAAGCCAGTGTAAGGACTTCAGAACTGGACTGATGTGATCCAGTCTCTTGGTCTTAGTGAGGACCCGAGCAGCAGCGTTCTGAATCAGCTGCAGCTGTCTAATTGATTTTTTAGGGAGACCTGTAAAGACCCCGTTACAAACCAAGGTGACATATATACTGGTTGGTCAGACCAGGTTTGGCATACAGGGGAAATTAACATTAAAACATTACTAATTAAAGCGATAGTGTGTAGTTTCTGTCTCCCCATGAGGAATTCTAAGTAATACTGTCGGCGGGTCCACATGATACAAGCCTTCAGTGATCGTGCACCCCTCCTCTACACAGTTTCTTGTAGCCAAGGAAGACATGGATGATTTAAAAAAATAGCATGATGTACTCTTCAGAAGAAGTAATTATCTTCACTCGAACTTCTGCACGCAAAAGTTGCCGGACTACACCCTTTTATAAATAATACAGTTTTAAAAACAAAGTTTCATCACAATCGATTCAATCTAAAAAGAGGCAGGAGCAAGAGAATAACAGAACCGTTTTATATTATGAGTATGGGACCCATCAGTGGTGTAGTCTACGTCATACGCACTAAGAAACCTCCAGGATTTTCACATACCCACTAAACATGTCCAATGGAACGCAACAACATACTTTCCATTATTTTTTTTGATGTATTTTGACTTGTCATCTGTGTTTTTCTTCTTTGCATAGGCTAAATAATGGCATTTCCACAGTTAATTGGTGCATAAAAGTATATCCGAATACAGGAAATGTAGTTGTTGATGTTCAAAACTTCCCTGGGGGAGGACACCCTGACCCCCCCAATATAATATGCCCCCCTCCCCCAAATGCTGATTCTAGCCAACATGTATATACAATACAGTATTCCCACTACAATACATTAGACTACACCACTGGGACCCATCCAACAACTCCAGTCACACAGAGACGCACACACCCCAACTCATCACTCCTACAGAACAACAAAGCTTTAAAAGCATCAGATCCTCACTCTTATTATATTTCCCCTTCTGAGTAAATTCAAACGAGTTGTGGATTATAAGACACATTCATTAACACGATTTATAAAAAAAAAAAAAAGCTGCGAATGAAACTAATATGGTAAATAGTACCCTCCCTTTCTCGCATCTCATTAACTGAGTCCCGTCGTAGCTATAGGTGATGCTGCCTCTCTCTGCCATACTGAAGCAGGTGTCCAACATGGCGAACGCTGGCAGCGGCTCTCTCGCGACTATTCTCTTTTTATTCATGTTTCAAGCGGCTCTTCTTAAAGGTAGGACTTTTCCTTTGGTGTCTAAATGAAACACACACTTTCCTCTCAGATTTCCATGGCTGTTGAACGAGGAGTGTGATTTTATCAGCGTACTGGGCAATTTTTGAACGTGCGCGGCAGAGCATTTGGATGTATGATGTTGAGCAAGTAAGAACACCTAACTGTCCATGAAGTTGAAATACAGAAAAGAATGAGCAGGTGTATGTGTCTGCCGTGTATAGTAACAGATAGCCTACGCTGCTTAGGAATACATCACTTTGGTCAGCTCACCATTATAAATCGCTTTGCCGCTACACAGCTGGCAACTCTTTAATGTAGCCTATACTGTTGTGAAAAGACACAGCGTGGTCTTTTGTCACTCAGAAGGAACAAGAGATACATTTGACATGCTTAAATGGGTGTTTGTTTGGTCATTTAGCTAGCTTGGTTACTTTAGTGCCATATTGTTCATAACGGAGCCTGGACTGCTGTAAATCACAGAAAACAGCGGTGCGTTTAAGTGGAATACGCAGCAGCACTGCCAACGTCCAGTTTGAGGAACCGCTACAGCAAACTCCATTCAAAGCTCTAATAATTTAATTGGACGCCATTCAGTCACAGATTCATACACAATATAACGTAACTCATAACATATCCATAATACTGTGGCGTTTTAATACATTCGGCGTAAAGATAAATCTTGAATCAGCAGTTATTTTCCATTTAAACTTAGTTTTTTCACTATAGCCACCCCGCTGGATTTCGGTGGTTTGACTCAGAACGGCGTGCGAACCTTTGTAGAAAAGTTGTCATTTTAGTGAAACATGTGCTACTCGGTGTTTTGCATGTATGCCGAAGTGAAAAGCATCTTAGAGGGTTCCACACACTGTCTTCAATTACCTCCTAATACGTATGTACTCTTGCGGGTAAGCAATAGAAGATCAATGTGCCTGCGTTTCCAATAGCGTTCCGGGCTGTGTTTTCGTGATATGGGGACTACATTCGCAGTAGCATCGTGCATTGAAACATCAAAGGTTCGTGCGGGTGTAGTAATCTGGATGCTCCGATGCTTTCAGTAAGCGAATATGTTACAGATTATGCGCGTTATGGTGAAAACTGCGACATGAATTTAATGCACTTTTGGCATTGGTGGTTGAGTGTTATTAGTTGGTGGGCTGCGGAACACGTTAATTTACCAGACTAAGGCGGGATAAAGTATTGTGTTAACGGATGTTGTCAGTATGAACTCAGCGTAAGTCATGTCCTAGTGAGGGATGCCCATTCGGTTTGGGGTTATTTATCTTTGCGCATTGATACGATAAAGATGTAGCATATACGTTAGTCGGGACAACTCACCCCCCCCCCCCTCAGCTCAGCACGCGCGTGCTGTTACACACTAGAAACCCGTTCAAATAGGTTACACAATTATATAACTGGCTAACCCAAGGCGTTGTGGTGAATTTCAGCACATCTGCAGTGCCGTTTCATCCTCTTGTTAAATCACGTCAGTTCTGTCATGAATGATTACGAACAAAGTTCTCAAGCTGCTCTTCGTAAGAATATAAACCTTGTTATGCTGAGTTCGAGCCTCTAATGGTGAGAGAGACAGGGAGGCAAATGTCGCCGTTTGTCACAGTGTGGATTACCCACCAGAATTTAATCCATTACAGCTTTTATCCATTCAAATGGACGCACGCACGCTGATTATTATTATTTATTTTAATTTTTATCCCAAGCCACAAGTAATTTAAACAGTCCTATAAAGCCAATTTTAAGGTTCTTGTTGATCTTTGGACAGTGGGCAGTGCTGGTGCACCTTCATGGAAATGGCTCCACTGATTTCAAACAAAGCTCAGGCCGTGCTTACACAAACCACATCAATTATTTACCTCCACACAGAATCACATTGTGCTAAGCATTGCAGGATGTTTTTTTTTTTTTCTCACTCAATGCATATAAATGGACGTTGCTGAGGGGAATTGCTTTGCAGTCAGAGAGAAGGCTGCATTAATTAATTTCACCCTGACTATAAGTTCCATTTTGGCACACAGGCTCACCTCATATGGTTATCAAATCACACAAGTGCTCCAAATGAAATAGGTTTATGAGAAAGCATTCACAGTTCACTGCGTTCGACTGCCATGGCTCTTGTTTCAGATGACTCTCTAGAGATAACTGTCATCCTTTGGAAATAATCTAATATATGATTTGTTTTATATGATTTGTCAGTCATTGGTCTATACATGCAGTATATTTTTTCATATATACATATGTATTTTCATATATATATATATATATATATATATATATATATATATATATATATATATATATATATATATATATATATATATATATATATATATATATATATATATATATACACACACACACACACACACACTGGCTGAGTCTACTGACTCAAACAGGAAGTAGAGATTTACCGGGCATATGTCTTAAACAGTGCACCTATTTCACACAATCCTTGTATATTTGAATACATAGCGACTGACTTAGGTGATGTTAATATTTTGTTAAAGGTAAGGGCTCTACCTGAGCACTGAGATGGCCACCGCTATTTTATAAACATCAAAGAAAATATAATTTTCTTATGGTTAGAGAGAACATGCACTGTAAAAATCATTGTTACCAAAAGTACCAATATTAGCACACACGCAAAGTTTATATATTTTGTATCTTAAGTCCTCACAGAATAGTAATAGTCTGATTTCAGTCATTAGTTTGACTACTACAAATACTTAGACTTTGAATTGGTTGAGGCGATGACATTTTACATTTAGATTCTCTGCCTAAATATGTGCCTAATTTCCCATTTTATTGGATCAATATCTATCTATCTATCTATCTATCTATCTATCTATCTATCTATCTATCTATCTATCTATCTATCTATCTATCTATCTATCTATCTATCTATCTATCTATCATTGTTTAATCAGAATCAGCTTTATTCGCCAGGTATGAGGACACATACAAGGAATTTTGCTTAGGATCATATTGCTCACAATGTGCTTACTCATACAAAACAAACAATATATACACACTATAACCAAAAACAATATAGACAGGTTGAGACAATAGTGCAATGAAGAGTGCAAAGTATGCAGGAGTAAATTATAATTGATAGTATTTTAATTATGGCGCGTAGTGCAATGGATGCTGGGATAAATAGTATTATGTTATATAAGTATTATATTACAATATGAACAACTCTGAAATAGAGAATGATGAATACATAATAAGTGGAACCGGTAAACCGACTGACTAAAGACGGTGTTGCTGGGTTATTGCACAGAATTGAACCTGGCACTGTGAGTCAGAAGTCAGCTGTTCATCAGAGTGATGGCTGGTGGAAAGAAACGGTTCCTGAGTCTGTTGGTTTTGGCGTACAGTGCTCTGTAGCGCCTACCGAAGGGAGTCAATTATTGGATTATGGAATTGTACATTTCAATCAAGTTTAAGTAGTGAGGGTACTTTTCTGTTTAGGTTGCTGTTCACAAAATGTATTTAGTTAAAGATGGAAGAATAATCCCAAAGAATCTAACTGCAGTCCTATAATGGTTGCAAGTATCATGCAGACATAATAATAATAATAATGTATACTTTATTAATCCTGCAAGGGGAAATTACAATGTTTTTACTGTGTTATTACAAACAGGCTTGAATTATACACACATGTACCTACATGCACTAATGGAGAGATGTCAGAGTGAGGGGGCTGCCCATGGAAAGGCGCCCCGAGCATTTGGAGGTGCCTTGCTGAAGAGCACATTGGCAGTGCCCAGGAGGGGAACTGGCACCTCTCCAGCTACCGGTCCACAACCATACTTTTGGCCCGTATGGGGACTTGAAGCTGAGACCCTCCGGTTCCCAACTCAACTCCCCACGGACTGAGCTACTGCCCCACTGTCTTGTATCCAGTAAATTATGAATGCAGTACAGTGAACCCTCGCTATATCGCGGTTCACCTTTCACGGTCTCGCTGCTTCACGGATTTGCATCGTGCATTGTTCATTACAGTTCTCAAACATAATCAATGGTGGCTTGTCGGTTTATAAGAATCTTTTTGCCCAGAAGAAAAAAGAACATCAACAACTACCGATAACTATGTTCTTCTCTCGAAAAAACACACCTGCACAAGAAAAAAACGCTACATAGCGGAGTTGGGATGCAGCGGCTCCGTCAGAAGAGCAGGGAAATACACCTGAGTCACTATTTTTCCTACTGTACTTTGTATTTTTTTTCATAATAATTTTTCATTTTCTCCTGTTCTAATCCAGTGACTCTGGTCGCGTGGTGGTGGGGGTGCTGATCTCCGCAATTTGAAGCCTTCAGTTCGTATTGATGATTAAAATTATTATTTTACAGTACAGTAGTTATTTGTAAAAAAATGTTTATACAGTACTTTTATTAAACAAATGCTTGGGCCTGTAAAAAGGTTTTGTTCTTTGGTTTCAATGTATTATGGAGTATTTCATCGTATAATACTTCACGGATTTCGGCCATCACGGGTTCTTTTTGGAACGTAACCCCCGTGAAAAACAAGGGTTCACTGTAATACAATTAAAATGTATGTAATTTAGTAATCTTTATGCAATTCCGTTACGGTTCTGCATACAATATTTAGTAAGTCCTATTGTGATGCGGATTATGGGAGCGTGGTACTTTAAAGGTATTATTAAAGAGTGCTAACACAGCACGCTCTGACCACAAGCTTACTGAGACTCTACTCCCTCAGTTTTACTGAGAAGCATTTTTGCTTTCATTTCTATTGAAGTTAAGTAATGTAACTGTGACAGTTCAGGTGTCAATAGGGGCTGCATGTGTTTTGAATGCAGGGAAAATGTTACATATGACAAATTAATAAAATGAATGGATGACTTAACCATTAAATTAGTTCTTTTCTCGGGTTACATGGTTCTTGTGAGTGAGTTCTTGGATACTGGTTATGTTTCTCATCTACTGTACGCCTCATCAAGTTTCAGTGGCTAGATTTAGGCTTTGCCAAATAATCCAACAAATTTCCATGGGCCAACACATTCTCACTCCCATCGCGTAAAATACGGACACTTGGTCAGGTGCCTTCTGTGTTGTTATTGACGCTAAAAGTCTCCTTTAGCATCACATCTAAATGTGCTTTAGCTAAACGTGCAAGGTTGGGACTATTGGTGTCACTTTGGACACAGTTAGTTTTAGGACTAGATTGTGGGTTGGCTAATATAAGGAATGTTTCCGTAACATGAGGGACAAGAATGGGACAGTTGGGTTTTAAGGCCAAAACCAATACGAATATTTGGTTATTTAAAAATCTGATTTGGAGATTTTTTTTTTTTTTTTTTTAAATCCAGAAACCGTAATAAAACAGATTTCCCTAACATCAGGTATTTGTAGTTATTTATGAGTTCTCACTAAAATAATATGATTTGTTTTATTGTCACAACAGAACAGAGGAAGATCAAAGTATATTGAAGGTCTGATTAATAAAATGTATAAAAATACAAACTTAAGACATGAAGCCTAAAGAAACAGGGACAAACTATGCAACGCCAACACTCATAACATTGAGTCTGTTTTTATTTTTTAAATATTCATTTATCAGAATAATTTGTCATAAATTATTCTGAATGAATATTTAAAAATGCAGATATATATATATATATATATATATATATATATATATATATATATATATATATATATATATATATATATATATATATATATATATATATATATATATATATTGGGAAATACCTAATATCGGTTGAAAATATCAGCCCGCCGATACATCAGTCTGGCTCTAGTTTAGGAAAAAAAGAACGAGATAGTAGGATTTAGGAAAAGAATATGGCGACAGTTTGCTTTAGGAAAATTGACCCTGTGTTGTTGACCTATACACCACCACCCTCCCTATGTGGAATTTCGGCCTTTCATACTACTTGCTACCCTTGTCTCCCTTAATACACTCCCCTTCCAGCGCCATGTAGCTGCTACTCTGCCGGGTGCGTTCTACACACATGCTGAAGGGTGCTTTTTGCGTCGTATCTGGCGCTGAGAGCCACTGCCCAAGCCTCTGTATTCTACGAGTTTGGAGTGAGAACGGGTTGTCCGTGGGCGTTCTGAAACTTTAGACTGCTTGTTCTCAGTGTGCAAATCCTCATTCCGTCAGACAGTGGACCGAGTTTCTCCATCTACTTCCGGCATTGTCAGATCTTTGTTGACTGACCTACAGCATACTGTACAGAATGATGAATCTTTTCTCTTTTTTTAATATGCAGTATAAAGCCTGGAATATTGCATAACTGCAGGCATTATTTTCATGGTTATTGGCCTGAGTTCACTGTTTGCTCTTTAATTATATGACTGATTACTGAAGTATGTCAACTGAAGGGTGCATGGACAGCCATATTTACTAGTTCATTGTGATGAATGCAGGATCTCTGTAAACTGTACCAATATAAGGGATATAATGTCATATAGGGCTGAGCGATGTGGAGAAAATCAAATATCACAATAGTTTTGACCAAATACCTCAATGTCGATACCGCAACAATATTGTAGTGTTGACTATTGCTGCTTTCACAAAATATTTACACAGTGATATTTCAAATAAATAATAGAACCGTTAAACTGTCTGGTATGTTCAGACAATGACATCACTTTGTCTGTAATTTAGCCTTTAAAACCAGGAAAAGACAACACTTGTGCCATATTATGGTATTCAAAATCTAAGACAATATCTAGTCTCATATCTCGATAGCGATAAAATATTGATAAATTGCCCAGCTCTAATGTCATATCACTTAATCAGATTCACAAGTCCTTCTCTTAGAAATTAAATGGTAGGTGTTATGTGTCAATATGTTCAGTCTGGTCGTACTGTCAATTTTTTTTGTTTGTTTTCCAGGAAGTCCCCACTGAGGTGTTTTTAAAGCCACAAATAAGAAATTGAATGTTGATATTTAACTCTTAACATCAATTCTGTTTATCACTTATTGAGCATGTTCGTCTTGTATATCAGTTGTGATTAACAGAAGCTAAGATCTGTGGTAGCACCCCCTTGTCAATTCTGCACACAAAGCAATCCTACGTTGTTGATGAACTTGACAGTCATAATCTTGTTTTCTTATTACCTCATTTTATTTTAGTCTTAAGATTTCTTGCACAACTACTTTTGTGAAAAGAAACCAACCTGGATTATATTCTTCAATGCCAGATGCTGAGAAAAATATCGTGTTAATTTTAAGTAGAACAAAAAAAAAATCCAGTAGTAGTAGTAGTAGTAGTAGATAGTAAACACTAGTGTGGACAAATTTCAAAGGATATCGACCTTAAGTGGCGCACCTTTCTCTGGCACATTTTACTCTGCAATTTTCCTCATCTCCTTTTACCGGTTGTAAAGACTCTCCATGCTACAAAAAAAGGTTGTCTCGCAGCAGATTATGTTTGTTGACCCAAAGTGCATATCATCACAAATATCTCTTGCATCTGAAACCGAAATTTCAATTTGTGAATGCCGTGTACAGTATGGGAGCTCTATTGGTGCCGTTATGGCTGCAGAGTTTCATTTGAGTTGTAGTTCATTGGAGTTGTAGTGTTCCGTAATGATCGAAATGCGGTTTTTACAGACTTGTTTCTTTTTTGTTGCCCTGACAAAAATCATTGACTGAATAATGCATTTCCTTGTAAAAAGTTATAAATTGCCATTTCAGTTTATCACTGTGAACCAGCACAAAACATTGACTACGGGCAGCTCCCATTACAAAAAAAACAGCTTTTATTAGACTCCACACAGCGTGGTTTGGCTCTGAGTCAAGCTGGTAGAAGCCCTGGTGATGGAAAACAGGTGTGGAAATAGACTTGTTCTCCCTCTGTGCCCCAGCAGCCTCTCCAGCTGTAATGAAGAACAATGGCTTTATTCCTGATAGGAGGGGACCCAAGTGACCCCTCCCTCCTCCTCCTCCTCTTCTTCCTCCTCCTGCCCAAGTCTATAGTGACTCTGCTGGCAAGCCAACAGATGACTGGGCTGGGTCGCATCTGGCCTCTGTGCACTTAGTGTAATCAAAGGGAGGGAAAAAAAACTAAATAAGGTTTATGGCCTACTTGTTAGTGAGCCGTCGACTGATGGGATGTCAAGTAAGCACCCTCCGATTCCAAATCTCTTGGGGGTTGGAGAGGGCGTGGGCAGCAATCTGCCGTTCTGAACGCAGCCTATTGGCCTAGCTGTCGAATTAGACTGGGCTGTACACTTTGACAATCTGGCTCTGAAATGAGTCAAATTCAACTGATGTTTGAATATTTATGATCACATTTACATAATGTAGATGTACCAAAGGCTACCGGGTGAATGCAAATATTTTAAGCAAGTACTAAAAACAAATGCTGACTAGTTTCAATAATCAGTAGGCTGAAATCACTTTAAAAGCAAGAACGACGGAGAATGACAGTCTAAGAAGCTAAGGCGTGACACGCCTCTGATGCATTTACTCAGGGATTAAAGTAAACCTGTCGTGCATGCAGCACTTTTTCACTTCATGTCATGACCAGCTTTTACTCTACACACAAAAAATCACTCTGCCAATTAGAATTTAAAGGGGCACTCCCAGTGATTTTTACACATCAAGATCTGTTTACCCGTTATGGTTACTGCTGCACAGACAGCCGACAGAAAAACAGTTGTACGATGTCTTTTGTGGCTCTTGAGGAGCTTTTGTCAAGTCTGAGAAAATATCCCTGATGATGTCTTCAGGGTTTTCTCAGCTTGGGCTGGGACACTACAGATTTAGATTTAAAAGCCTGTTACAAACTAGTGGCATGGGGTTTGAAAGACATCAGCAGATTTTGGAGCTTGCCCCATACTGGAGACTACAAGTCTGAATAACTCAACCTCTACTATCTCGTTTATGGAGCATTTTTCATTTTTTGTTTTGTGTCTTGACAGGCTCACAGCTTCATGGAAGCTCAATGCCAACACCCCATTAAGTGATCATTTGTTTCTCAAATGAAGACTTTTTTTTGTTGCTAGATTTGGCTTTTCAGAGGAATTCTATGATGAGTGTACAACACAATGTTTCACAGTGTGGTACTGTGGGATGCTGGCTGTACAGTTATCAGATGTAGACACCCCATGAGCATTAAATCCATCAGTACAGGTTTTAATATTGGCCTGTGTAGCTACAGACATAGATACATTGGTGACCAAGATGCAATTACAGATGAGTTCAAACAAGTCAGACCATTGTTCAGTTTTAGTGTCCTTTGTGCTAAAAGCACACTGTGTAGGACTTTAGCACTTCCTCCCTTTGACACTTCCGTATTCCTCCCGTCACTTCTCACATTCCGTGAGAAATGATCCTGCTAATATTTCACCATTACTATATAGTCAGTACAGCTGTCATCTTTGGGCAGGGTTGACTTTTTTTTTTTTTTTTTTTTTTTTTTGAACAAAATGTTTCTTAGTGATTCCTTGATGCTTTTCTCTGCTGTCTGTCTGTGTTGTCAGTGTCACAGTTGGAAACAGTAATTGGCTAGTATGTCATGCATACAAAAACACGCAATTGGGCCAAACAGCGAAGTCAAGACAGAGACAGTAAGGCCTGCTGCCAGCTCACTCTGTCGATTTTACGCCGCTGTATAGAGTAAGGTTCTCTGGTAGTCTATATCCATCACGTTGCACATCCTGGATTGCTCCGTAGCCGCCCGAAATGTCCCTCATTTAGGCCGGATCACCGTTACCTTGGGCTTTCTTTGTGTTGGCATTTTAAACTCCGGTGGAGTCATGAGGACTATGGTTAACTGCTCCTCAGATCTCTGCAGGGTAAATCCAGATAGGTAACTAGACTATCTGTCCAATCTGAGTTTTCTGTTGCACGACTAAAACAACTTCTGAACATACACATGTTCCACCAAAACTAGTTCCTTCCCAAGCCTATTTTGTAGTGGCACTGGAATCCATCCTGCATTTAGCGCCGCCCAAGATGATTGTGATTGGTTTAAAGAAATGCCAGTTAACCTGCTGTCCTTTTTTCCTGTTGTCTTTTAATCTCACACAACAATTCCATTATTTGAATTTACTGTTTTATAAATGGAAATGTAATTTCGTATAATTTTTGGGTCAGGTCAGTTGGTCTGTACTCTTGTCTAGAGCTTTTAGCTTGACAACTTCAGGCCAGATTACCATACATTTTGCATTTTAATGACCCACAGAGCATGATTCTTTGTTCGTTTGGTAACCACCCGATATATTCTTCCATCAGGAACCTTTGGACAACTGATGGAGCACAGTGTTGTATGTGGTCTGACATTATTTAGCCCCTGGCCCCTGCAGCAGCTGGGTTCCAATTTAATTTCTTGCTGTCAGACAATGTCAAAATCACACAATAGTGCTGCCTGGGCTAACTTTTAAGAACTGCGGTTGTGGAATTGAAATTGGCAAACTACAGCTCCTTGCAATCACCAAGTCAACGGTTGATCCGGTTTCATCAGCAGGTTGTCCACTAGAATCTAAGATCCACCGTAAAAGAAAAAGTGTACTCACTCAACTTGAGTTTTTATTCTCTCTCATGGAGAAACGATGAAAAAAACAACAACTGTGGCCTTTTTATTGTGAAGCCCAAGCTGGAGCCCTAGCAACATCAGAGAGCAGCCTCAGGCAGGTGGATCTGCCCCAAGCCTCTGACACAGGGAAGCAATCCTGACTTGGTTCTCACACACACACACACACACACTTACGTAGGATCCAAAGCCCCCCTCCCCCCCAAAAATGTGACTACAGGCAACAGAGAACTACGTAAATTTATGTTGGGAAAATTGTTGAATTCTTTTTAATTTTTATAAAGCATATTTTTTGGGGCAATTAAGGCCTTTTTATTTAAATATGATAATGGATACTGTTGTAGCATTAATGCTTGCAATTATAAAAGAGGTTGAAATAAATGCAGTCCTGCAGTATACAGTGACACATTTAAATGCATTGCTTTTCTAACAGAGTTCAGCTCCTGTTTTTTAAGGGTGTCATCAAAATGTAGAAACACATCTCAAATTTTGAGTAAAAAGAATGGAATTGTCGATGCTGCCACGCCCCCACGTCACGTCCGGTTGGCTTGCCAAGCTGAAAAAACACACGTGTAGCTTGCATGGATGTATTAAAATAACTTGATTCTACCACCACTCTAGTGGAGGCACTAATGAGCTAGATTGCTACACACGCAGAAGACCAGCTACACACACACACACACACACACACACACACACACACACACACACACAGAACGGAGCATACACCGATCACACTCAGCACGAATGAGGTAAAAAAAAAACAGGAGTGAGTCGGTTCATTCTCCGGGTTCAGGACATGACTCGGGTATAATTAACCGCCTCTTTGGTCAGTTCGTCAACGCTAGTGTTGAAGTGCTGCCTGTAAACCTCCTCTAATTTAGCTACAGCCAGTCAAAAGCTAGCATGGCAACTGCAGATGCTGGAGATCCATCAACAGAACTTGAGTACAAAGGGTACGGAAATTTTAAAGCCCTACGAAATAAGTGCGTATTCGACTAATCTAATCTGTAGTCCCAAGGGGCCATTGTCAATCCCAGCAAGAAATGTTTTCTATTTTGGTTTTTGAATTTACAAAATGACAACAAGTGGCCCTTTGATTGCTCTTTCCCTCCAGTTTGAGGCCTTCATCATCTTGCTCTGCTGTGGAGTCACAGGGAGGCATCACTTTCTGTAATTGGGCCCATTTTGCCTGCATTCATAGATACAATGCCAAGTTCAACAATGAATGAATAAGGAATCAATGCATATCATTTGTGCTTTCAACCAAATAAACAATACAGCTGGTGTTCCGCTGTAATCATCGGAGGGGAAATGAATGCCCTTCTGAATACAATACAGGTATGCATCAGCCATCACAGCACAGTAGGCTTGAGCGATCAGGGTTCTCCCGTCTTTCATTATACAGAACACTCCAGCTTGTATTACATTTCAGTGAATCTGCTCCTGATGAGACCCTTCAGACTGTTTCACTGTCTTGCATGGAACTGGATCACTTCACCCCACTGTGCTCAGTTCCCGTCCTTTATCTCATCTATTGTAACTCTGTATTGGCTGATACGTTCAGCACTAATTCCTGACAACTGCTGCACAATAATGCACCATATAATTTTCTTACTTTGTGTCCCAATTGGAGGATGCAGAGGGAACTCGTACCCTCCAAAGAACAATGGGTCCCTGCGTGGGGTAGAAGTTGTAGATTGTAAACGTGAAGTACCAGTTAACTCCATTTAGTATTCCAACCGGGTTCACTTTTGCATGAAAAAGAATTGGTAATAACACAAATAACTTCCTGAATCATTTTGTTTTCCTCTTGTCCTTACACAGGCAGTGTAAGTATGTTGGATGTAGGATGTGTCTTCAGAAGGGACTTTTTAACACACCTGTTGGTTGAGCCTGGCTCAACTTTTGCTGCAATTTCGTATTATATGGCAATACACAGTGTAGGCCAATCACATGGGTGCAAGTGCCCATTTAAGGTATGAGACTTATGAATGTGAATGGGCTATGACTACGGTTTACCTTGTGACTGACAGTGCTGTTTTTCATCACTACACCCCGTACAGTTTCAGTTGTACCCTCTGCTGTGCATTGTACCATGGTCACTTGTATTACTGGCGTTTTTTTTATTAAATTGAGCACAATGACAGAAAGCGATGTCAGTACTACTGTATATTATGTGATACATGCATGTAACTTGTCAAAACCCTAGCAGCCTGTTCTACATAGTGCTAGCATCCTGCGGGTGTAACAGTAGGTAATAAGATGCTCTTCCAAAGCAAAAAATAACAACACCTTTTAAGTGAGTGGATTTATCACTATGTTGGTTCTGTTACCAATATAAAGCAGAGTTGAAGCAGAAATGGCATGTTGGCATCAGAAATGGATTATTTTGCCCAGCGAGGCTGTTCAACATTTAGAGCATAAGAATTGGCAGCAAACATCTTATTGATGAAGACTATAAAAGGGATGTTTGTGATCTCGGGGTCTTCCTGACTCACAAATCACCTTTTGATGCAATTCTATGCTTGCGGTGCTTTCTGCTGCAAGCCAAGGCTCTCTGCAGTTTGGTCCTGTAAAATGTAGTATTTCTACACGGGGATATGGCAGTGACTGAGCCGCAATGTGTTTTATTATGACTTATTCTACAAGGATTGATTTGACGTTGTCTTCTATAACAGATCATTTACAGAATACATGGACACGTTAAAAGAAGTAACTTGTTCATCAAAACACTAAGGCATGTCAAGGTAATAGGCCATTGTATACATTACTAAAAAACATGACTTAATCAGATTGAAATCTACGCCGTGTTTATTTACATTTTGGGCATGTGTCTCTTACTGGAAATAGGTGTACATTTTGGTTTGTTTATTTCCCGGAACACAAGTAATCAGGCCTTGAAAACAACAATATTTCAGCAAGTAGGACAAACCACCCCCTGCTCTCCGTCAGCCTCTGATCTGACATACTTTGAATCCAGTTAACTGCGTGTGTCCTCTTGCGCTCTCGCTTGAAGAAGGCATGCAGTAACGTTCAAAATGTATGAATATTTTAAATGAATCACTCCATAAACGGCAAAAAGAAAACAATACTGCATTTTTGGTGGTATGTTTTTTCTTTTTTTGTTCTTCTTTTTGTCCCATAGAAAGGTGACCACAGAAAACCATTGATGGATTTTGTAGTTCTAGTAGCAAAGGCGTTTTGATAGCCAAACATATTTCAGTTGTCTTGTATCTGGTGTTGGTTTTCCTTTGTAACAATCACAAAGCAAGTTCTTCTTTAGATCCACCCTCCAGCAGTTGCACTGAAGAACACTCGGGGAGAAATCACATCCTGCGGGAGGCACAGTTACCTATTTGTCCACCAACGGGAGCAAAAGCAGAGTGCCTGCACACCATGCTGCCACGCAACAGTAATGGACGGGCAACACTTGGAACCCAGGCCTTTTTGCCAGTTCATGGCTCTTAGCCGTCTGACCTCAGGACACGCTGTTATGCTGAAATTGTTGTCCATCCTTCCATCCATTACAAGTTCTTTGGGAGTGGAACTGTGTGTGGGCATTGGGATTTCTCCATGAGTTTTCCTTAGCCCAGCACTTTAAAAGTATTGTCTGTACTTTTCTTCTAATTATCTTTAAACATTAGACCAAATGCATTGCAGCCAAAAGACACTTTGCTCTGTGTAGGAGGTGAAAGACTCTCTGTGAAAGGTAGCACATCACTAACTGAAATTGAAATAAATTAGGCAGATGGAAACAAAGTGTCTACAGTTGCACAAAAAAAAAAAAAAATCATCAGTGAGTTTGTTATAAACACATTATACATGTAAGAAAATACTTGCAAAAAGACTGTAAACTGTAGTACTGAATTGTGGAGTTGGACTGTTAACTGACCTTTTTTTCACTATTTCTGTGTCCAGGATGTTTTTGGGCAGCCTGTAATCATGGTTCAATGACACTGGAGTCAGCCTTAATATAAGCCCTTCCCTACTATATAAAAACAATGTTACTGCTAACATTAGAGCTCATAGCATCAATGTCTTTTGTTTACCTTCTGTTTGAGCGGTGCAATTTTGCTGCATTCCACAAGCTCTCTTGGCTCTTCTGTCTAATAAATCCACGGATAAACAACTCAGTTAAATGCCACAATCGCATAAACGCGATCAGAATAGCCATAACTAATGTGCTTTTTAGTCTTTTCCAAGCCATCTACAGCTCACTGTTTTGGGAGTATGCTTTGTGCTGTCTGCCGCTGTGAAGTTGCACTTCTTCGCCTCTGTCCATAGACTTGTGTTTGCTACTGGGTTAGATGCTAACGATAGCCTGTTCCGCAGAGCGACACCCATTCTTCTGCTCAGCGGTTGTGTGCTGTGCTATAGGCTGTCTGTGCTACTCGGTACGTGCACTAGTGAACTAACAAAGCTGCAATGAGAGTCTGCCGATGCCAGCGGCCCATGGCAGTGTCTATCATCTCTCATGGCAGTATACATCTCTTCGACCCCGGCGCCTTCAGCGGACAAGCCCCTAAGCATCCCAGAGCAGAGTATGCTGCTTTTGCTTCACAATTTTGAAACCCAATTTTTAGGCTACTTATGGGCCATCTTTAATCATTCAGAATTGACTGGGTGGTTAATACGTTTTCCTGTGGTGTGACAGACTTGGAACTCTTTTGCTTTACCAGAGCTTTAAATAACAATGAAGGTAACATGACACATTGACTATGTAGGTACCTACATAGTAAAAATACGACAGTGGTGTATTTATGTGTTGTGAGTCTTGAGAATTTAGGCTTTACCTGATCCCCCAGCCATAACATACTCAACTGAAGCAGTGGATCCAACTTTAAATGAGCTAAAAATGTTAAGTTGGAACATCAGTAAGCTACTCTTTATTTTACGGTTTACTAAAAGTCGTCTAAAACACCATGGTAAAGGTGTGTGTCTCAGACTGAAAATAGGAATGAAAGGAAATGTTTGAACCCGGACGGTTTTCCAAAGCAGTTCCTGATGCTTTGAAGTGTGTAGCATTTGTTGGGCTTCACTTGGCTGTCAGATTAATACCTTCTTGTCTGAAAATGAAAATGGGTGAAGGAGCAGTTAATCCGCATAAGAATATTTTTGAGGATGAGAAGCTGTGAGTCTTGCAAACTGTCTGCACATTGATTGGTTGTCTGGCATTGCAGAGTTGACCTGACATGCCAGGATCATCTAATTTCCTCTGCAGGGCTGATTGCTAAATAGAATCTTGGTTTATCGTGACATTTCTTCTTTAAGTTACAAGTTATGATGATACAATACCTGCAACATGAAGCCAAAGAAAATGTTACATTCTGAATCTGTGCATTTCAGGGGCCAATGACCTTTTGAAACTGTTTACTTGAGAGGGCATGGTTGTTTTCCATTAATAATTGATTGAAATTATGTTTACTTTTGGAGAAGGTAAATGTTGTCAGCTTCACCTACGTGCAGTGCTTTACAACTAAAGTTATTTTGAAGCTAACTGGAGTGACATAACCCAACATTACCAATATTGTTGTCAAACATCTCACCAATTTTTATATATTTTTTAGTTTGTAAACATAATTAACCACTAGCAGAATGGACCTGATGAGTTTACATACAGTGACTTTAGGAGTTCATGATACAAGCATGTGGATTTTTATATGGAAATCACTGCCTAACCACCACCTACATAGCCTTGATTGTAGCTGTTCCTGTCACTGTACATCCTCCACGTCGACTAAGGCCTGTTGAACAATGGTAGCGGAGGATGGTGCTTTGCTCCCCATATATTACCTCCTACACATGAATGATTGGCCAATAATTGTAGCTTAGAAAGCTCTATTAGTACTTCTGGAAAGCCAATAAAAACACCATTATACCTCATATAGGACATCAGGCTTTTCATATATCACAAGCCTGTGTTAAGTGAGGCAAGAGTGTGCTCCTGTGCCAAGTTTATACTTCGTCTTTAGGATCCAAAAGTCTCAAGACCTCTTGTTTTGTTACAATTAAAAAATGACCTTATTTGGCCTTACTTCTCAATCTGATTGGTCAACCGGAATTTGGTACAAAATAGGTAATATATGTACCTGTACAGTCCAGACACAATTACATTCGATACATAAAACATACATTTTTATCATATCATACATTAACTGTTTCAGCACCAAACATTATAATTATTGGTGTATTGTGTTGTAATCATCTGAAGCAAATTTATATTTATGCCACTGTAAATGTGAATGGCAAATTATGATTGTTTATATTTTTTAATTTGTACTGATCTATCTATCTATCTATCTATCTATCTATCTATCTATCTATCTATCTATCTATCTATCTATCTATCTATCTATCTATCTATCTATCTATCTATCTATCTATCTATCTATCTATCTATCTATCTATCTATCTATCTATCTATCTATCTATCTATCTCACACAACAGCATAGTGTGGAAGAACACATCAGACAGTAACAATCAATTAATTGCGTCCTCTGTCACCCACAGATGGTCCCACTTCAATCTCTTTCCTATTTTGTCACGCTAATGTGCTGAAAGATGACAATGGTGGGTCATTTCAGAACAAAAATAGCAAAGGCTGAGTGTGACGGCCATGTCAGTCTGCCTTCTATTTTGTCTCGCTAACATTTGGGGAAAATGACATCTGTGGATAATTTCAGAGGAAAAATTACAACAGTAGTAGACTGTGACGGCAAGGTCTAGCTACATTTCCAAGATTGTATCTCCTATGTGCTGTAATAGTAAGATAAAACCTGAGCATTTCATGTGGTACTGTAACATATTGCCCATTAATCATATGAGGTCACATTAATAATTTAAAACTGAGCACTCCTCTTAAGTCCTAAAGTGCCAGATCCCATCTGGATATGCATGCAAGAAGTGGATATAAAAATGGTAAAGTGAATGATTCTTTTTTGTAAATTGGATTTTGCTCAGGCATACAAGAAGTTCAGAGACCCCATAATTGGTTACTTATTATGATGTTGAAAGCAACATGCTTGCAACTGATATACTAAATATATGCCCCTTCACGTCACTGAGATCTGTCAGAATTTTACATTTCAAAGGGATTTCTTTAATGAAATTGATTAAGGACAGTGATTCATTACTGAACCAGGCAGGGGCATTTTGGCTTTGAGTTCACGGTTGTTTTAATAAAATATCAAAACTACCACAATTAATCAGCGGACAACAAGCTTATTGAGTTTTTGGTTTAAAGCCTTCACCTAACTTTACCCCTCACTTATTAAAGATGGCTGCAAAAGAACATTAATTCAAGGGAAGATTGAATAATAATCATCTTTGGATTGTGTGTGTGTGTGTGTGTGTGTGTGTGTGTGTGTGTGTGTGTGTGTGTGTGTGTGTGTGTGTGTGTGTGTGTGTTTGTGTGTGGCCGGTCTTCATTTTTTTTTATTTTTTGGAACTGACTAAATATGTCTGTAGCCCAGAGTTTCTGAAACATCAAGTACTAAAACCTGGCATGTCATGTCTGGTCAGTATTTTTGTCTTCTGGTTTTATTTTTGAGAGTTTAGAATTTTAACCAAAATGTTGCTTTTATTTTATTTTTTTAATTCAGTCAAAAATGTTTCTATTGCAACATGTGTTTTTTGTCAAATTAAAAACATGACTATATATATATATATATATATATATATATATATATATATATATATATATATATATATATATATATATAAAAAAAGAGAGAGAGAGTCATATTTTATAGAAGCACTAGTATCAAAATCTGTCAAAAGACTGAATATGATTAGCATGTATCTCTAAGTGTTGCCATCCTTAGCTTTATAGATGCGGTTTTGTTTCCACATCCTGCTTGATTCAACACAGTGCTCTCCCAAATTCACGGCTCCAATCAAATTCTTCCCTGGGCCCCAAGAACTCTTTGGTTGGGCCTGTCCTCTGTAGATATAGCTGCCCCGCATTTCTGCTAAAATATGAGCAGCAAAACGCATTGATGAATGCTGATTAATTAATTTTTCAGCTCTCAAAGAATGGGAACAAGTCAATGTACCCCTGTCTGTCGGCCTGTTATCCAGGCAAGCCGTAATGGCTCTATAAAGAAATAGATTCTGTTGGTCAACTACTGACTGGAAAACTTTGTTGTATTGGGTTTGATTACTTTATAAAGCTGGATACCCATCATTGTTCACATGAGACGCCAACAGTACCACAAATATTGAAGCTGCTGGGAGGAGAACCAGTGTTTTGTAAAAGCTGACAGTCACTTTCTATATGATTTTGAGTTGGTGCCAGAGAGTAATTTTCCATGGCTTAGAGACTGACAGTGTTTTTCCCACTGAAAATAATGAGCAGTTGGAACAATTGGGACATTGTTTAATGGAAGCTTAACTCGGGGGGGGAAATGAACGTGTAGAATTAGAGTGTAGTTGTGTCATTGCTGTTCATTTAGACAGTGAATTTTGACCTTCAAGGTTAGGGTTGGACTTTTTAAGACTTTTTCTTTTTGGCAGAGAGGTCAATGTCCACTAACTACTTAATAGTCACTGTATCGTAAGTCATCTTTAGAATGGGAGTATGGATTATGTGTGGGCAAGACCTTGGTGTTGTTAACATGTTGGATATATAGTGTTGGTATGAAAAGGCTTGTTTTTCAAAGAGTTTTATCCTGCTCAGGGCTCAACGCTAACTTTTAAAAGTGGTTGCTGGCTTGGCAACCAGGCATCAGCTTTTGGTAGCTGAAATTGACAATACGGTTGCCATATTTCAAACTGCATTTATTTGGAGCAATTAATTTATGTAACTACATGCCACACATTTTAATAATGAAACAATGAGGCATTTGCTTGCAATATAATTTCCCTTCCTTCTCAAATAGGGGTGCAACGGATCACAAAACCCACGGAACGGATCGCTGTTTTGAGTCTAAAAACTAAAAAGCATTAATTTACAACCCTTTATTTGAGTTCACTTGAGGCTTCAGTAAGTTATTACAATCATTGTAGGAGGCGACCAGAAACCACAAAAAGGTTGCCAGTTGACTCAATCTGGTTGCCAAGGGCAACCGTTACTGTCGAGCCCTGTCGACCGGTTCTGCAGTGTTGTCAGTCCATAACAATACTACACCTATCATGCTAAAGCCTCAAGTATGACATAACTGCTGTCTTTACTCAGATGTAACCAATCTACATAGACAGACCGGACAACTGGTAGATCACTCACGCGTTGTTTCCCCCCTAACCGAGCACGGCCCGCGTTGCAGGCTTCCTCTGAAGTTTTGTTTTATTAAAGTTCCTGCTTGTATGGCAACACAATCAGGCCCCACTCAGAAACAAGGGGATTATGGTGCACCCAGGCTAGTCTTTGTGAATAATCAGTCAGGCCTGTGCCATGTGGAGAGGCAGCCTGATCATTTTCCCTACTCGCACTGCCATCAATGTAGCATCACAATGTTGCTGCATGGAAGAAATAGAGAATTACTCAGCCTCAGCTCTTCGTGCTGTTTTGTACTACCTGTCCATGTGTATGCATAGCCTGCAGCTATCAGCGACAGCAAGGAAGTGTTGGTGACTAAAACCTTTTTAAAAGCTTACAACATATAGATATAATGTATAGAAAGTGGTACAAAATAACTAAAAAGTAAACCGTGTGCCATACATTATATCAAACCTGGATTAAATTCAGATACCATATTTTCTTTTTTTGGTGCCTAGGTATTTAAGAAATGGACATATTTTACTTGGAATACTAAACTAGTTCTCTCTTTCTGGAGACCTTAACTAAAAAACACTGCACAAAACCTGAATTTTGATATTTACATTGAATCACATGATGTAAAACAGTTGCTGGCACTGCCAGTCCCACTGAGAATCAACAGATATTTACAGCTTTTAGCAGGTATCGGCTCGAGGCATTTACATCTAGAGTAATGGCCTTACCCAGTGGTAAGTCAGTCTTTGAATTTAAAGAAAATCAGACATAAACTAGATGTGATCCGACCTCTTTGAATCTCTCCAAACAAAAACTGCCTTGAGTCTATATACAAATAAATATGATGTGGACACAGCCAAACATTCACTATCCCAATGCTTCCATATTCAGATGCTTTATACAGGTTTGGATAACATATCCTGGCCCATGCATGACTAGGATTATGCCAACTTCTCTACTCCCCAGGTTTAAATGAACCTATTACTAATAGTCTTCATACTGTTGCCAACTAATGGACTGTTTTAAGGTCTGTTGGAGTGTGCAGTGTGTCATTGCAATAATACACTACATTAGTTTAAATCTAAAATTGTTCATTAAAAATGTATTCATATCTTATTGGTTAATATTTCACAACCAAAAAGGGTTTCTTGAAAATTGGAGATTGGGATGGCACATTAAATTAAAAGTGGCTTCATATGCACTAGGCTAACTGTAGATTAAATCCATACAGTATGTTGCTGCTGTTGTTCTTAAAAATGACATTTGAGCACCACAGACATTAATATGCTGCTATAACAGCCGCCCCTCTTCTGGGAAAAATTAAGGACCACTTTCTGGTAGCAGGGCTCCGTCTTCCTACGTACTGTCTGATAGGACCAGGCTAACAAGAGGGGAGACGACGACAACAACTATCGGCTTAGCATCGCTAGCGTTAACCTGAGCTAAGTTCTTCACCACTAACGGAGCGAGTTGAAAAACCCTGCTGGGAGGAGGGCCACAACATCATGGCCACCAACAAAATTCATCAAAGATTGTTCTTGCTCGGGCTTTTACTTCGGAATATTCGGCAACGTTGCCACAAGGGACCGCATCTTTTTCTGCCAGTAGTGCAAAGAGAAGTCCTTCAAATCTTGGTTATGGGTAACCAGAGTACAAAGACACATGACCCTGTGGGGCCCATGGTGGATGAGATTGTAAGGACATATGATTCTTACTGTATAGAATGCCTAACGTATTGGTCAACAAAGTTTGGGTTTCCACAAAATGGTTATTGTGCCCGATAACGTGTGTGGGGCAACGGCTTATACACTGTCCTGTACTAGCAGCCTAAAATCTGCTATTTTATCTGCTTTTATATGTTCAACTGTTTTAACTGCTCTTAATTGTTTAATTTCTTGTACTGCACTGTAACTTATATTATTTTAATCGTCTTATGTAAAACACTGAATTGCCCTGTTACTGAAATGTGCCATACAAATAAAGCTGCCTTGCCACCATTACGGAACTCGCCGAAGGTTATTGAACCTCAACGTCATCGTTCTCAGCCACTCCCTCCGTTTGCTGGTCGGACCTCCAAATATTTGGTCGGAGAAAAACCGTGAATATACCGCAAACCCAGACAGAGTACTGAAGGAAATAAGGCTAGTTAGATATGGCTGAAGCACAGTGGTAAAAATAGAATTGTATGCTGTAGCATTCAGATCTTACTTCAGTGGAACTAAGGGGCCTACCCCAAATCGTGGTTAACAGCTCCACTAAAACACAAAAGTAAGGGGACTGGTGTGTTCACATTCTTTTGACCATATACCTTATGTTCATTCTATGTGATCTGAATTGTACTGCAGTCTGTAATTGTGCATTTTTTGTATTTTAGTTTTGTTTGTTTAGCTTTATATGGTCCCATCGGAAGCAGATTGTGAATCTTTTGAATCCTACCCCTAAATGCTAACTTAATTCCAATCCCCGTTGATTCTATCCAAATGTAATGAGCTTTAGTGCTATTACTTGCTAGATACAATTTCACAACATTGCCCCCATGCTAAAACCTTGCTTGAGACCAAATTATCCAAAGGAAAGCATGCAGGTTTTAAATAAACCTTTGCAAAGATCATTGTTATGAATCCACCCATTAACAAAAGATATTCTGTGGTGACCTACACTGATGCCAAACAAACCTGACCTTTTGTCCTAGTCACATACAATTGCTCACACTTCACCTTATGTTTCCCTCCCTGCACTTAGCCTTCATCAAATATTAATCACCTTCTAGACATTGTGGCTTCGTTCACACTATGGTAAACCGATCCCAGTTGACAGAAATATGGCGTGAGCTGTGATGCTTAGCACTTGCTAATTTATTTTTTTCCCTCTCGACCCAAATGGAGTGCTATGTACACATTCTTTAACATGATGCTTCTTGCGCTCCCTCATCTAGTGTCTGCTTTCAGAATGCTGCTTATGAGCCTGTTAGAAGACATTAACTCAATCTTGTCATCTAATGGAGGATGTCTTTATGATATCAGAGAATAGGTGAAGATGTGATACCCAAATGAAAAAGTGGTAAAATGGAAACATAAATAGCAGCAATAATCTTAATTTAGTCAAAATGCACCACATCTGCAGAAGCTCAGCGACTTAAGGCACCCAAGGCAGGTTATCAGAACACAGAATTATCATACACGTTTGGGAAAGGACGATTACTTGTGAAGAAAATAACTTTTTTACTCCTCGTAGTTTGCCGTTGATTTGTTGTGAAACAACACCAAATCCTTCCGATGAAATCGCCATGATACTGAATAAAGATGGGCCATTCTCTGTGTGTACAACCCTATTTGATGGGAACTCCAAGCAGCCTCCAGAGCCACATCTGCGGGACACCGTGTATTTGATATCGAACACATTTCACATTACAGACTCAAAGCAGCAGTGAATAGATTTCTCTGACATAGTTGTATTTTTCTGCAGTTCGCCAGGCCTCGGCTCAGGCAAGATGCAGTGTCTCCAAAGAGCAGGCGGAGCGCCAGAACGTTTCAAGAGATTAGAGGTTGGTCAGCCAGAGGAACCAAATCGATACATCCTCTCAGGGAAGGAATTGACCATGCATTGATCCAGACCTAACATAGCTGGTGATGCACCCGACCACTACGTCTAGAAGTCTGATGAATACAGTATACCCACCTCACAGCTTGATTTCTGAATCAGAAGCCAAGGTGGCATTTATGTGCTCATTCAAACGGTCATTAAATGAGGTGTGGAGCAAAATTGCTGACTTGGACAAGCAGGACAAAACACAGCAATGTGCTGAGTTTGTACCGCCTACTGGCTTTGGTAGATGTGGAAAATCAGCGGGCATGAACAGTCACATAGTACACAAAGCGAGATAGGCATAGCTTTGGTTTATAGAGGGCTGCTAAGTTAATTACAATTTTATTGAAACGGAAATGTGGACAAAATCCAAATCAATATTTGTTAAGTGCAAAATATTTGTCAAAATTAAGTATTGTGGTGCTGCAGAGATGTCTCATTCAACAGACTTAAGAAAAACATATTTGTTTGATACAGATCTTGCCGAAATAACATGATTATTTTAATATTTTT